>CAJVGC010000582.1:21190042-21318190 GCA_910822075.1 Senecio squalidus
ACCACCGAAAATCAGGAAACAAACGAAGAAAAACCACCAGCAAAATCGCCGGCGGCTGTCTAAAGCCCCGGCGGCTAAAAGTTCTCAGCCGGCGGCTGGATTACCCAGTACAGGGATTTCGGTTCACGGTGTTCCATGTTCACGAGCTGAGATCATGGAAATTAAAACATCGATCGAAGAACCACCCAAACTGGAGTTGAAACCACTTCCGTCCCATCTGGAGTATGCATATTTGCAAGGTACAAGCGACTTACCCGTTATTATTTCTTCTAACTTATCTTGTGGGGAGAAAGATCGTTTGTTGCAGGTACTTAAAGCTCATAAGCAAGCTCTTGCATGGAAGATTACTGACATTCGGGGGATTAATCCATCATTTTGCACGCACAAAATTCTAATGGAGACAGACTTCAAGCCGGTCGTTCAACCGCTTCGACGTTTAAACCCGAAAGTCAAGGATGTTGTGAGGAAGGAAATCATCAAGTTGCTGGATTCGGGACTCATATACCCTATTTCTGACAGTCCATGGGTGAGTCTGGTGCATGTGGTTCCGAAAAAGGGAGGTATGACAGTCGTTGCCAACAAGAAGAATGAGCTAATTCCTACACGAACGGTAACAGGGTGGCGTGTCTGCATTGACTACCGAAAGTTAAATGACGCCACCCGCAAAGATCATTTCCCTTTACCATTTGTTGATCAAATGCTTGAACGGTTAGCCGGGAAAGCCTTTTATTGCTTCTTAGATGGTTTTTCAGGTTATTTCCAGATTCCTATTGAGCCGGAGGATCAAGACAAGACCACTTTCACGTGTCCCTTTGGCACGTTTGCGTATCGGAGGATGCCATTCGGTCTGTGCAATGCACCTGCTACATTTCAGCGGTGTATGATGGCAATCTTTCACGATATGGTGGAGCAATTCATGGAGATCTTTATGGACGACTTTTCGGTCTTTGGAGACTCATTTGATTCATGCTTGGAACACTTGGAGAAAATGTTGGCGAGGTGTGAACAATCCAATTTGGTGCTTAACTGGGAGAAGTGTCATTTCATGGTCCGCGAAGGAATTGTTCTAGGACACAAAATCTCAAGTGTGGGGATCGAGGTGGATCAATCAAAAATTGAAGCCATTGCGAAATTACCCCCACCAACGAATGTCAAGTCGGTAAGGAGTTTTCTAGGTCACGCAGGTTTTTATAGACGTTTTATAAAAGATTTTTCTAACATTGCGCGACCTATGAATCAACTCCTAGAAAAGGATTGTAAGTTTAATTTTTCTTCTTCTTGTTTAACTGCATTTAACATTTTGAAGGAAAGATTGATTTCAGCACCGATTATGACTAGTCCCAATTGGGATTTACCGTTTGAGCTGATGTGTGATGCGAGCGATTACGCGGTCGGAGCAGTTTTAGGACAGCGGATTGAGAAGAGATTTAAACCAATTTATTACGCAAGCAAGACCCTCACAGACGCGCAGGAAAATTACACCACCACTGAAAAAGAACTGCTCGCTGTTGTTTTTGCTTTTGATAAATTTAGATCTTATTTAATCATGTCTAAAACTATTGTATTTACTGACCATTCTGCTTTGAAGTTTCTGTTTAGCAAAAAGGATGCCAAACCACGATTACTCCGCTGGATTTTACTTTTGCAGGAATTCGATATTGAAATTCAGGACAAGAAAGGAGCGGAGAATCTGGCGGCAGATCATTTGTCTAGGTTGGAAAACCCGGAATTGGAAAAACTGGACGAGTCGGTAATACGAGACACTTTTCCCGACGAAGCTCTCATGACGGTTAAAGTAAGTGACGAGGTACCTTGGTTTGCGGATATTGCTAATTATTTGGTTGCCAAAACCCTTCCCACGAATAAAACTTATCAGCAAAAGAAGCGATTCTTTGCTGATTTGAAACATTATTTTTGGGAAGACCCGTTTTTGTTTCGTGCTTGTGCAGATGGCGTAATTCGGAGATGTGTTTCCGGAGCGGAAAAAGACAAGATCCTACGCTATTGCCATTCGGGACCTGTAGGAGGACATCATGCTGCGAATTTCACAGCCAAACGTGTTTTTGATGTCGGGTTCTATTGGCCATCAGTGTACAAGGATGCTCAAGATCATGTGAAGAAATGTGACGCTTGTCAACGGACTGGTAATATTTCTTCACGCGATGAGATGCCACAAACGGGCATCCAGGTATGTGAAATTTTCGATGTATGGGGTATTGATTTTATGGGACCCTTTCCTTCAAGTCGGGGAAATAAATATATTTTAGTAGCTGTCGACTACGTATCAAAGTGGGCCGAAGCGAAAGCTTTACCCACCAATGATGCGCGAGTCGTCGTTAATTTTTTGAAACAATTATTTTCCCGGTTTGGTAGCCCTAAAGCTTTAATTAGTGATAGGGGTACACATTTTTGTAACGCCCAACTTGAGAAGGTGTTGAAAAGATATGGTGTCAACCATAAGTTTTCAACAGCTTATCACCCCCAAACGAGCGGACAGGTCGAGGTTACTAACCGAGGCTTGAAGCGCATTTTGGAAAAGTCGGTCGGTGCAAATCGTAAGGATTGGTCCGATAAGTTAGACGATGCTCTTTGGGCGCATAGGACTGCATTTAAAACTCCTATTGGTTGTACTCCTTATCGTTTGATTTATGGTAAAGCATGTCACTTACCCGTTGAAATTGAGCATAAAGCCTATTGGGCTTTGAAAGCTGCCAATATGGAAATGATACCTGCAGGGAAGAACAGGTTCCACCAGATACAGGAGTTGGACGAGTTGCGCATGAACGCTTATGAAAACTCCTTATTTTACAAGGAACGTACGAAGAAATGGCACGATAAGCGTATCAAGACGGATAGGAACTTTATCGACGGTGATATGGTTCTCCTCTATAATTCCAGATTGAAGCTATTTCCGGGGAAATTACGGTCAAGGTGGTCGGGGTCGTATATCGTGCTAGATGTATTCCCTTACGGTACGGTGGAGATCGCCAACGAAAAGGGCGAGAGTTTTAAAGTGAATGGGCATCGATTAAAGAAATATTATGCCGATGGACGTGACAACCAGTTTGATTTATTTGGAGACGACGAGGAGCTCGATCTCCATGAACGTGACGGTTAACAAACATGGTTTGAGTCGAGCTTAACGACTCCTCACTAAAAAAATAGCGCTTACGGGAGACAACCCGCTTCTTTTCCCTTTCTTTTATTTTTATTTCGTTTAGAAAAATCTACAGAAAATACAAAACATTAGAAAACAATAAAAAAAACCCAAAAATATATGTCCACTACGCGTTTTTCTCTTTTAATTTTTTTGATTTTTTGTTTCAGGTTCACTTAGATCATCATATGAGAGCTGATAAACATGTCGGACCCCAGGTTAGATCGTGTTAAATCACCGAACGAAAAAACATTTTTTTTGGAACAGAAAAAATTAGCCGGCGGCTAAAATCCAGACGGCGGCTAAAAATTTCCAGCCGCCGGCTGAATTACCAGGTTTTGAAAAAAAAATATATAATCCGTTTTTTCTCATCCACATTCACACACACACACTCTTATCTCTTAACCGGCGGCTATAAGCATTTTTCACCATTTTCGTTCGTTTCTCTTCAATTGTTTCAATTCATTCTCTAATTCAAACACCAAGGTATGCTTTATTCAATCCTCTTTCTTGTTTTTCTTTGAATTTTATGAAGAACACAAATTGGGGGTTTTGCAAATCCGAAATTTTTTATTGCTTAATTTTGCAATTAATTGTTAGGATTCACTCCTTAGATGATTTGTATGCTTAGGCCTTGCTTACTTTTCGGTTTCCATGGTTTAATTTTGTCTAGAGATTGTTGAAATAAATTGGGGTTTTTGCTAGGAATTTGGAACTTGGTAGTAATTTAAATTGTTAATAGGTCTTATCCTTGCTACTGATTATTGATTATGTTGAGTTTTAAAGTCGAATTCCTAAGTTCTAATTGACGAAAATAAATTGAAGGAGTATGTGTAATGAGGGTTTATAAGTGAATTCTTTGTTGAATTTAGTTGTTAACATGTGAATTGGATTGTAGATTAAGGTACTGGTTTAACAGAATCAGCGAGATTTTTATGTGAAAATTCGTGTCTTGCATGTTATTTTTGATAGGGTCCTTAAACAGCAGCTCGAACAGTTAACATCAATGAATAAACCAACCTGGCATTTTAGCCGGCGGTTCCCTTCCAGCCGGCGGCTGAATTCAGCCAGCCGGCGTCTAAAACTTGCTGCTGGAAATTTTATTGCTTTCTGTTTCGGCTTGTTTTTGCGACCTCCTATTTTCTCGAACTGTTTTATATGACTAATATGGTTGTTCTAACTTGGTTTATGCAGGCTATGGATAACGCAAATATTCCACAAGAGATCCCACCTCACATGCCCGTTTACGACCCCGAACACCTTTTCCTACAAGTGGGCGCAGGAAGGGGAGGCCTTGCTTATCACCAGAGGCAAGAGATCCTGACCAAGCTGACTAATATGCAGCAATATCCAGTCTATGCCCCTAGCGGTATTGATTGGACCTTCTTGGCCGAGGTTCTCCCACACGATTCCCGTTATCCATCAGGAGCGGCTGAGATTTTGGAGATATTGGAGTTTACCTATGAGGGATTTCTCTGTAGAGCGTGGGAGCGCTTGTTCTCTATACATGAGCCGGTCTACATCGAGGCCACGTATGAGTTCTATAGCTCCTTTACTTTCAACCACTCTGATCCCGACCCTATCCACAAGACCGTACAGTTTTTGCTAGGGGATGAACTTAGGAAATTGACACTATCGGAGTTTGGGGAGAAACTGGGGTTATTTGACGCTGCTGATCTAGCACACCCAGATTTTGCTGAGTTCATGGCTGAGGGGGTTAAAACTCCGGACTATCGGGAAAATGCGGCAATTTGGTCCGCCATTGCTAGTGGAGATTTAGGCACTTCACGACCCTCCTATACACAGATTCGGGACCCGAAGGTTCGGGTCATTTTTGCTATGGTATGTCTATTTGTCATTGGCAAGAAATCGGGCATTGAAAAATGCCATAAGGAGGAACTATTCTGGTTGGGGTGCATTGTTCAGAAGAGGCCCGTTAATGTCCCCTATGTCTTGGCTCGATGGATGACCAACATACTGAAGGGCGCACGACCCGGAAGTGTGATTCGGGGAGGTCACTTTGTTAGTGCGATTGGTAGACGCTTGGCCTTCCGGGGGGCAGGATTTGACTCTTGTACCACTTTGACACCAGGGATGCGTCTTTTTGGGGCAGCTTGGTTTAAGTCATCTGGTTTAGTGAGCAGGTTTGTTTCTCCAGGAGGTTTTGTGACTTACAGATGGGTTCCCATTAGACAGGATGGGGGAGCGAGTACTAGTCATGGTGTTGAGGAGTCGGATGATGAGGAGCATCCACCAGGTTACGAGGATGTTCCACCACCAGTTCAAGAGGAGGGCCCACAGGTTCAGGAGTTCGATTTTTCGGCTCAGATGGCTGCTTTGACATCTAGTATGGGGCAGATGTCATCACGGTTCGATTCATTTTCGGACCGCATGGAGGATCGTTACTACGATCTCAACTCCTCCATCAGCCATGTCAGCAGCCAGGTTGGGCACTTACAGTCGGAGTTTGACAGCAGGAACCGTTATCAGGACGAGGTTTTGTACCAGTACCATCAGCGTGCAGGTATTAGTTATCAGGCCTATGACGGATCTTATCACTCGTTTGACAGTACCACTCCGATGGACCAGGACCAGCCATCCTCCTCCACCTATGAGGATCGCCACTACATGTGGTCCGCTCAGCATTACCAGTACTATCCTCCTACCGAGGCCCAGAGAAAGCAAGATGAGGAGGAACATCGAGACATTCAGGCGCACCAGGCGGCAGCTAGGACAGGCCGATGGCGTGACATGTGATGATGTGGTGTTATATTTGTGTTTTTAATACTATTTTTATGTTTCTTTATTTCGTATGGATTATTATTTGGGATTTTTGTATTTGGATTATGTACTTCTTTTTACTATTTAATTGTGGTACTTAATATGTGTGCATGTGTTTCCCATTTTAGAATATCAACCATTTTAGTGGAAGTAATGCCGAAAATCCGAATTTTCAAAGGAAGCTATGCAGATTTTTTTGAGGACGTTCAGCTTTTACAGCCATACATTCTTTCCACTGCTATTTCCTTTCACAACATTCGACATCTAAATGGGGGAGTTCTATTTTCCTTTCTCTGTTTCTTTTTCCACTTATTCGCTGAAATTTTTTTTACAATGAGGACATTGTATTGTTTAAGTGTGGGGAAGGGGTTAGGAAAGAATCTATTTGTTCTTAGGAACAATTTGTGTGAAAATTTAAAATTTTTTGACATGTTTCTCGTAATTAGTTTTAACTAGTTGCATAACTAGGCACACCTACCCGTTACATAATTGTGAGGATTTTAGCCTTTATAGCATACATTTTATATGCTTTTATCTTCAATTTTTATGAGTGTGCCGGTGACTTGTAGACTTTAGAACTTGACACTGTATACGCTTCGAGGCTATGAATGAGCATAAGTTTTACTTATTAGTAACTAGGAAAGAGGCAAAAGAATTAGGATTGTTAAACCGTTGATTGGCCTATTCGTTTCTTATAGTCGGTAACTACACTGGTTATTTGACTCACACTACCTATCGAACACTCGTTTTTAGTGTTTTTGACGTTTAGATACCATATTTGCGCCAAACCTTTTTCTTTTATCACCTTTCCAGATATATATTCCATAAATTGAGCCTAATGTCTAAGTCGTTTAATCCAAATATTTTTGTTGAAAATTTTCCTCTTTCTTAACTTGATTGATTATTAGACGGAAAGTTATATATGATGGCGTGGAGTTGTTTAATTTACTTAAGTTCACGAAAGAAGTTACAGGTGGATATAAGTTAATAATTATTCAGGATTTTGATGCACCTTTTGAGCGGTGTCTTTAATATAAAAAAAAAAAAAAAAACAGAAAAAAAATATATTTATTAAAGCCCGTACTAGGTAGCCAATAATTGTTGAAGTTATTTAACGAAATTTGCGAGAAATAAAAATTCTCAATTGAAGCGTTGAAGAATTAAGACGAAGTTTGGTCTTAGAAGTTTCATCAGAGTGAGCCATTAGGGATAATCAATCGAGTTTTGAAAGTAATATGATTTTTGACTAAAATATTTGGATTTGTAGACTAATTGGAAGTTGATTGTTTCATATCGTTCATATTAATTCACTTTCGTCCTATTTTTCCATTATTTTAGCCATCACCCATTGATATGACTATAAGCCCTCTTAACTAGTTACTTAGACTCTATTGGTGGAGAAGCGTATCGTTATCAAGCCTATGATAGAATACTTGTCATGACTGAGCTTTGAGAGATTTCACATATATATTACACTTAGATTAGCTTTTTGAGTGATTGAGTGTTATACTTCCCAAATCGTGAGGTGTTTAGTTATGCATTTAAATTTTGGCTTGGTAATTATTAAATTCATCTTCGTAAATAAATTTTTTGTAATTTACTCGATTCGTTGGGTATTTTATTTTTATTGAAGATGTTTGTTTTGTTCTAAATCTAACAGTTTACTTGAGGACAAGTAAGATTCAAGTGTGGGGAATTTGATGTGCCTGAAATAATCTATATTTTGTAGCCACATTTATCGTATTTAAGCTCGTTTTCGGCAACTTTTGTTATGATTTGGTATATTTTTAGTGAGAATTGCAGATTAGAGTTATATTTGGATCATGGAGCGAAAAGGAGCTGAAACCGGCTTGAAACGGAGACAAACGAGCAAGAAATGTGGAGTTTGGAGAAACAGCCGGCGGCTGAATTAAAATTTCACACTTTGTTCAAAACGTGCCGCGGAAGCAACTTTTTAGCCCGTGTGTTTCAGCCGCCGGCTGAATTCAGCCAGCCGACGGCTAAAATGGCGTGTCCAGAATCTATATAAGGGGCTTCTAGGGTTCGAGTTTTAGACACCTTATTCATTATTCTCGACCTCCATCCATCCTGGAAAGCTGCAAGGAGAGTCCTAGAAGCCATTGATCACTTAGAAGCTTTTGGTTAATCTCTTTTAACCAACTTTGAAGTTAGAAATTGTTTGGTTTAAACTTTTATGCATTATTTTCTTGATACAATGTTTTGTTTGAAGATTTATTCTGTTATTTGCTTACAATCCAACATGAGCTAAACTCTTTAAGCGATTGCTTGGATTGTTGAACCTGGATCTATGTTTTAATCAAGTTTATGTTTGAACTCATTGGTTTTTCCTTTATTATTTACATTTAATCGCGATCCATGTTTATTCAAAGTTATTAAATTTACTACTTAGCGTGATTGATAGATCTATAACATAACTAGCGTTCTTATAAATTTATCAGTTATTTACAATTATATGATTTATTAGATAATTGTAGCTTGATACTTAATTGAGATAGGCTAAGAGATTAGTAATTTAATGAATTGAATGAACATGACAATTATATCGAATCTGAATAATTGAGACTTTTGTTAATCGTAGTCGACAGATTAAATTGTAAATAATAGTGAACTTAAAGCACAATTTAGAGTGGATAAATCTAAGATAGCTCTTGATGTACGAATATGATATGATCTTTCTCTAAAATTGTAGGATTAGATAACTCTAGCGGGAAATCTAGTTATCATAGAAATCACAGTTAAACCAATCAAACATATACTTGTTAATCATGATCCAGATGAAACGTAATTCCAAGTAATCGTTGCTTTTAATATCTGATTAATTCTCAAAGACTTTTCGAAACAGTTTTTCATCCGCAATCCACTTAGTTAATTAAATTGCTATTTACTTTAGTTATTTGTTTTCTGAATTATGTTCTCTCAGAAGTAAAACGTCCCCCATATTTACTTGTTTTAATTAGTTTAATTATTTAATTTGAGATAACGAATATAAATACACGTTCCCTGAGTTCGATCAGGACTTACTGATTCTATATTATCGTACGATCAGGTACACTGCCTGTATTGTGTGTTGATATACGTTGGTAAAAATCCTTTTCTAAACTTTAAACAATTTTATGTTATAAAATACACATCAACAAGGCTAAACCGTACTGTGTTATTAGAGATACTTAGACTATGTCGTATTGTTTAGGGCACTTAGGCGGCGGAGTATTGGCTCCATATTGATTATTTACCCGATATCTTGCCAAGCTTATCTTGTAAGTTATTCGTAGCCCTATTTCTTTTACTATTTTTGGGCTGGAAAGCGTATTTTAAATTGTTATATGATGTATATCTTGTTGCCTAGTGTATTAGTATCACCTTAGATTAAGATGTTTCTTAGGCTTTGGTAAGCCCCCCTTATACACTTGTTAAGCTTTTGCCCACGGTACATATATATAGATCTATATGGGTTTGACCTAGCCCTCATTACTCGATAGGACGTCCCTATGAGTGGATGTTATGGCCGTATGATTATTTGTTGCCTTTGGTTTAACATCGCCTTAGGTTAGGGGATTGTTGTTTGGTCAGGTTCAGTGTATGCTAATCTTTGGTATCTATACTCACACTATGGTTATAATTCAAGATATGCCTTTCAAACTTATTATGATTACTAAATATTTTATTGTGTCAATTTTTACTTAAATATTGCGAATAATTCACCAACATGTGTTGATGTCGTTTTTAACGCTTTTTCAGGAGTTTGAGGATTAGTTGATCATGCCATGCTATTTTGGGATCATTTATTTATTGTATTTGGAATTCGTTTTGCTTGATGTAATTCCTTTATGATCCACGTATTGACTTTGTTATGTATTTGTATTCGACATTTGGTACGCTTTGACCATGTATTGTATTTTGTAAACTTATTGGCATGATTAATATGATTCGATGTTTTGTGTATAGTTGTAATGTAGTAATCCTTGACTCTTGATATCATTAACTGGAACACCTCGTGTTTTCGCTTTGAGCGGGGTGTGACAAAATTAATTCTAAAAAAATACAAAACAAATTTTTTCTTCAAACACATACACATTTTTAATATAAAAAGAAACTAAAATTATTTTTATTGTTTTACGAGTGTTTTGCATATAAACGGAAAACATATCATATAAAAAATCTTCTTTTTTTGCCGTCCTATTTACCTAATATATTTAGTTTTTTTTATATATTAAAAAAAGAAAATAAAATTATTTTCCACTTCGCAAAGTAGTAACCGTTAGATAGAAATCCAACTTTAATTTGAACAATTAGATCATTTTAATAATGTCATTACTAATAATTTCATTTTAACCCTTTACTTTAAATAATTTAACCCTTATTTTAAATAGTACTAATTAAATAAAACTAGATAACTCTTTTTTGCGGGTTTTGAAAGTATATATTATCAAATCAAAGTTTTATCACATGTGATAATAGTAGCTAGTCATAAAATCTATGTGTTTTTTTTATCCAGTTAAATCATATAACATTTATATGTTTTGAAATTCTCATTTAGTGTTCAAATAACATGTGATATTACCTTACGAATATCAACATTTGACAAAAATCGAAAAAATAAAAATTCTTCAATATTCCATTTTTTTCGTGGTTCATATAGATTATATCTCATATTTATTTTCGAGAGGGATGATCAACTCCGCAAATATCGATCGAAACTTGAACCTAATATTTTTTTGTTTTAAAATTCACATTTAAAGTTCAAATCGTGTGATATTGACTTATTAGATTTTAAATACTACGTATATTATAAAATCACATATTATTTACATTAATACCACATGTGATATTAGTAAAATCACATATGATTTCGTGAAACATTTTATCCGTTTAATTGAATTATACATCATATAATGATTTTAGGTTTTTTTTTTATCCATATTTGATGTTAAAATCACATGTGATATAATATTACGAGTTTAAGTATTTACCAAAAACGGGAAAAAAAAAGTTGTCAAAATTTAATTTTTTTTTGTTGGTCTAGATAAATTATACATTATAAATTTTTTTGTTTTTGAAATTTACCCGTAGATGTTAATATCACATGTGATATTAACTTTACAATTTCAATACCCACGTAAACCTCAAAAAATTAAATTCGTCGAATGTATACATGACCACTGTTCTAATTATAGAGGAGAATAAGACGGTCGCAACTACGTAAATGGCGAGATAAATTAATTTAAGAAAAAAAGTTGAAAGTGAGTTTTGATTTTAATCTAAGCCATTGGATTGAAATTAAATGGATGGTGTGGAAAATAAGTCGTATTTACGATCTTTTATCCTCTTAGTTAATAATAATAATAATAACTAGTTTATTTCCCGCTTATACGTGGAGAACATTATCGAAAAATTTACAGGTATAATATATAAAAAATGAAAGAACGTTGTATATCGAAATATTTATCGTTTTGTTTATATGTACGTGTTTTTTGCTTCACCATTAAATTCGTATACCAACAACCTATCGAAAATAATACCATTTAACATATTGAAAGATTTAGGTCGAATGGTTGCTAAAAGTCAATTAAAGAGTTTTATTCTGCCAAGTTTTGTAGATGGGTCGTTTGAGTTTTTTGATGATTCTATTCTATCAAATTTTAGGTTTTAAGTTATTTTTTGGGTTATGTCAATGTTGATGGAAGTAGGTATTTAATGAATTTTATATTCAATTTTGCATTATTCAAAAATTACATTCTTAGAGGTCAAATGACATTTCAATATGATTCTTTTAGTTTTTTGTTAATATAGTAAGATTGTATGTATCTATACGAATGTGTCTCCTTTTGTATATTTAACGAAGGAGTGTCAAGATATGATTTAATCTTACAATTATATGTTTTTATTTTATCAAAAAGAAAAAGAAAATGTTTACTTCTTCAAATCTAGTCTAATATTAAAAAAGATAAAAAGAAAAAAGAAAAAAAGAATGAATAAACTTTATAAAAAATGTTTAATATATAAAAGATATTAAGATTGATAATAATGTTATCAAATTATTTTTATTTAAATATATACTAAAATTGAAAGATTAAAATTGTATTTAAAATGAAATGATTTAGATGAAAATAGTTAATAATGATGTTATATGACATTATAATTATAATCTAAAGGTCGAAAATCAAAGATCATACTCATATAACGATCCATATTATGACAAGTTTTTTTTTTAGCATATATTATAAATAGATTGGTTCTTGACCAGCTTCATTAGTCCGCTGTTGAAATTGCTTTGCTTTAAGAAAATAATAACAGTAATAATAATAATAATTCAATATTTGACTTTATTTAATGATGCATATGTAAATTGGCCCATTCATATTATCACATTCCTCGGTGCGCCATATATTAATTATCTAATTTTCCCCATCAACCATTTCTGGTCCGGTTATATATTAATATCAATAACAATATTGTTACACATACAATAACCATCAGCTAAAACTACCTGTCTTAATGGCTTTTAGTATCATGCAAACCATCTTCTTTATACACTTATTAGTCGTTTGGACATGCAGTGCATCATTTGTAAGCCACAATGAAGAATGTTTAGCTTTGTTCCAATTCAAGCAAAGCATACTTCATCAAGAAGATGCAACTTTTAGTCCTGTCGGGTTTCAGAAGTTTGCATCTTGGAGGAAGATCACATCACGCAATATTAATGGTTCTGATTGTTGTGTGTGGGATGGTGTGGTGTGTGGCGGCGAAGGCCAAGTGATCGGGCTTGACTTGAGTGAAAGCTTCCGTGGACGAATTTATCCAAATAGTTCCCTGTTCAACCTTGTTCATCTTCAGAGTCTCAACCTCTCGATGAATGATTTTTCTGAATCTCAAATCCCATCTGAGATTTCCCGTCTAAAGAATCTAACGATTCTCGATCTTTCTGCGTCTGGATTCAGTGGCCAAATCCCAAAAGAAATCTCACACCTGCTACAACTGTCTTCATTAAATCTGTCTTTAAACCCACTAAAGTTTCAAAGTCCAAACCTCGAGTATTTGTTGCAGAACTTTACTAAACTCGAAGAACTCCACATCTCAAGAGTTGACATTAATTCTTCTGTACCTTCTGTATTGAGCAATTTTTCTTCATTGAGGTCAATTAAGCTCGATGGTTGTCAACTTCAAGGTGAATTTCCGGCAGCAATATTTCATTTACCTAAGTTGAAGTATCTTAGCATGAGCCATAATCCCAACCTCAGCGGTTACTTTCCTGAATTTCATAACAACACCTTACTTGAGTATCTGAATTTGTATTCAACCGGTTTTGCTGGGATTGTACCAGAATCCATAAGCAACCTACACCATTTAACCATGCTTTTGGTTAATTAGTGAATGCTCTTTCTCAGGGCGCATTCCAGGTTCGCTATCTAACTTGACACAACTCACTCACCTAGGTCTATCTCAAAATAAGTTCACAGGTCTAGTTCCTTCACTAGCTGGTCTGTCAAAACTCGTTTTGTTAGAACTTAGTGGTAACAATTTTGACAAGGGACCCATGCTCGAGTGGACTGCAAAATTGACTAACCTTGATAGGTTGGCTTTGAATTTTATGAATTTATACGATGAGATCCCAACCTCTCTTGCAAACCTAACAAAACTTACTATTTTCGAAATGGGGGATAATTATGTTTCTGGTCGTATCCCGTATTCTTTTATGAACCTTACCCAACTAACTGTGATTGATTTTAGAGGAAATCAATTGCAAGGACCAATATCAAGCTCGTTTTCCAATTTCAAAAATCTCGAATCTCTTACCTTAGATAGTAACAATTTTAGTGGAAATGTCTACCTAGCCTCTTTCTTAGGACTTAACAAACTCGAGGGTTTGGATTTAGATGCTAACCACTTATCGGTCGTCACCACTAACAACTACACCAATGCCACCCTGCCGAAATTGAAATATCTAGGACTATCGGGATGCAACTTGAAAGAATTCCCTGCTTTTTTACGCATCAAACAGAATTTAATGGGCTTATTTCTGACATACAACTATATTGAGGGCCTCGTACCAGTCTGGATTTGGAACAACAGTAAAGACACAATGCAAATTATTGATCTTTCAAGTAACTTCATCACCGGCTTTCATCAACATCCTCAATTTCTCCCATGGGTTCATTTGGAAGCATTCAACCTTGCATATAATGAGCTACAAGGACGACTGCCAGTTCCTCCAAAGGCCATAGTTTTTTATCAGTTATCATATAATAATTTGATTGGAGAAATACCGCCACTGATATGTGAAATAAAATCTCTTCGATGGCTAGATTTGTCTTTTAACAACATGACTGGAACCCTTCCACCATGTTTTGGCAACTTAAGTGATTCATTGTTGGTATTATCTCTCAGACGAAATAACTTTCATGGCAAAATGATGGATTCCTTTACACATGGAAGTCCATTGAAGATGATTGATCTCAGTGAAAATCAATTTATTGGTCAAGTATCAAAATCTTTGGCAAATTGTACCAACTTGGAGGTTCTCGTTCTTGGAGATAACTCTTTTGATGACGCATTTCCGTTTTGGTTAGGAACTCATACCGAGCTACAAGTGCTTATCTTGCGGAACAACAAATTTGGTGGTGCAATTAAAGGTCCAACAAATATTAGCTTGGAGTTTCCCAAGTTACGAATCATAGACCTTTCCAACAATGGTTTTAGTGGTCAACTGCCAGATAAATACTTCCAGATTTGGAATGCAATGAAATCTGTTTATGCTGGCAAATCATCTGTATTGACATACGAGGTTTCAGTTGATGCATATTTACCATATGCGGTTCCATACTCGATTACGTTAACAAACAAAGGTGTTAAAAGAGAGTACGAGAAAATTCTCAACATATTCACTGCCATCGATCTTTCTTGTAACAATTTCGAAGGGCACATCCCACAATCACTCCAAGATCTTCATGGGCTAGAATCTCTTAATATTTCCAACAACCACCTTACGGGTCATATCTTGCCATCTTTTGGGAACCTAAAGAATCTTGAATCTATGGATCTCTCCCAAAACAAGCTATCAGGAAAAATCCCTCGACAATTGTTGCAACTCAGCTTCCTTTCCATTTTAAATGTGTCGTTCAACCATCTTAATGGGATCATACCTCAAGGGGGGCAGTTCTATACATTTGAGAGTAACTCCTACATTGGTAACCCCGACTCCCGAGTTGTGTGGACAACCGTTATCCAAGGAATGTGAAAACTCAAAGGCATCAACATCTTCACCAACAAGCAACAATGTATCCGAGTCCGAGTCTGAGTCTCTACTGCCGCGTAACATAACTGATTGGATAGTCATATTCGCAGGAGTTGCAAGTGGGCTGGTGATTGGAATTGTTGTCGGAAACATTCTATATGACAGGTACAATGATTGGTTCATGGATCGATTTGGGATGAGGAAGGACAAATGGGTGCGACCACTAAGGAACACGAGGAGAAGTTAAGTTCTCTTACAATATTTTCAATATGAATAATAGAAATGTTTTTATACTTGTTATTATAAAAATATATTAAGATGGATATTATTCAATCTCTACCTCTTTTGTTTATAAATATTATTATACATATTGTAACGTTATGTGGGATCTCTGAATAATGAAACTTCAGATTTTCTTTCTCTTTCAGATCTCATTTTTGTTCTTTTAGTTTATAACCCGTGGTTGTATCATATAAACACGTTATTAGCACGATCGTCTCAAAACAAAAGGTAACTGATTCTACTTCTTAAGTTATTTCCCCGGCTTACTCTCTTATTAAATTTATTTGTATGTATACATTTTTCAAAGAACCTAGAAAACCTTTTTTCCTTTATGATTAGCTATTTTGTCGTCTGAAAAAGGGCCTAAAATATGACATACGAGTTTGAACGCGACTTATTTTGGGGCTGATTATGGTCGAGGCCCTGGACCTGTCGCGGGCTTTGATTCACTTATGCATCCCATTTCACCTATTGAATATGAGTTACTTACTGACATTCATGACACTATAGTTAAAACCCATTGTTAACTTGATTACATTGATGAATAAGACTCAGACTCGATGGATGCAAAACACTTTGGTCGGAGAGTATTTTTCATGAGGATACGTTTTCTTTTTCATGAAATGAAAGACTTACTACATTTTCTCCTATTCAATACTTTTGAATTTGATTCAAACATCGAAATTTTATAGGTATTTAAATTTTCTAACATCCTTATGAATGTCAAAAGTTTGTTAACAAGTAGACCATAACTACTAAGTTTATAACATTTTGTTAACAACTTAGGTACCAAACCTTGAGATACAAATCCCTATTTTGGAGAAATTAAGCACATCCAAAAAATGTCAATGAATTAAAACCGCATATAAACGAATAGTCAGGCTATCAAAATATGCTATTTTGTTATAATGGTTTAACATAGTGTCTTAATGTGCTGATTATAGATTCATTGTGATATAAAGTCAATACTCAGTTTTGGTTGCTTATGAGTCGAGTATTATGATTGTCATTTTCAAGGTAATCATGTTCAAAAAAAATTCAAATTTGCACGGACTAGTAAAATCTTATAATAAGAAATCGCGGTCTGAAGTGTTATTAATCACTGTGGTTAAGTGTTTCCCTAAATTGATTACTTGGCTTCATTGATTATGTAACAATAACCATATAAAATTATATCCCAATACTAATTGAAGTTATGGTTGTCATGTTTATGGTGGAAACCGGATGTAGAGCACATATGTAAGATGAATCATTACAAATTACTATTTTTTAGTTTGGAAGTAGTGTATCAAAATATCAACTAAACTGAAACTGCACTCAAAGATTATACTGAAATATATATTGTTCCATTTAGTTTTATATACGAGAATACGATTCTGAGTTTCAGAAAGGATCTGTGTTAAGTTTATACGAATTTGCAGCCGAAAACTAATAAAAGATAGAGTATTGATCGAACTAGACCTATAATTCAATCAACAAGTGTTAACACAATCAAGAGCTATTGATTTGTTAACGAATCAATATTAAAAAACGTGTTCTAAACTTGAAACAAAGACGAATTATAATCAACAACTCAAAGAAAAGGTGAAAACCTTGAATAATAATCAAAAACTGAGTGTAAAACAAAAGAAATTCGTCCCTATATATGGTAAACAAAAGAAACCTAAAACATGAAAAAGGAAACAATAAATTCGGTTTTTGGCCGACCATTAGATGTTGCGCCGCAGTAATAAGCCATTGCGCCGCAACGGGTAAAATTCTAGATCCTACGTTGCTGAAAAAGTTCCCATTGCGTCGCAGCTTGAGCCCAATGCGACACGGTCGTGGTTATTTCCTCCCACTGCGTCGCATCCACGACTTAATAGGCTTTTTGCAGTTTGTTGTCCTCCCAAATGCATATTAGTGACCAAGCAAACCCCTTTAGCCAGGGTTCCTTCGTAAGTTTCATTCTTAATCATCAATACCATGCTTTGATCACTCGAAACCGTATCATCCCCTCCTCCTTTAAAAGGAACTGTCCTCAATTCCGAAATACCATCATCATCAAAATAAGGAGATAAATCACCGACATTTAAAGTAGCATGAACTTTATAATCACTCGGAAGTTCAACCTTGTACGCATTGTCATTAATCTTTGCAATTATCTTGTAAGAACCTTCGGCTCGTGGCATATGTTTGTTCTTTTGTTTACTTGGAAATCACTCTCTCCTCAAATGCACCCATACCAAATCACCTTCATTAAACAATCTCGGCTTCCGATGCTAGTTAGATTTTCTTTGATACTCCACATTAATAGCTTCAATACGATCACGAACTTGTTGATGAAGTTTGATCATAGACTTTAACTTTGACTCGGCATTCGGATGAACCAACTCGTCCTTTGGTAAGGGTTAACTCCATAAACAATTTCAAACGGAGAATGACCCGTAGCATGAGTAGGTGACCGATTATAAGCAAACTCGGCATGTGCAAGCTTACTATCCCAATCCTTTTGCATCTTGTTAACCAATCCCCGTAACAACGTCCCCAAATTCCGGTTAGTAACTTCCGTTTGACCATCCGTTTGAGGATGATAAGAAGTACTATAGAGCAATTTAGTTCCAACCTTCCTCCCCAACGTATTCCAAAAATAGCTAAGAAATTTAGAATCTCTATCTGAAACAATTGTCTTAGGAATACAATGCAACCGAACTATTTCACGAGGATATAAATCCGCCACATTACTAACATCATCACTTTTATGACAAGCAACAAAGTATGCCATTTTTGAGAAACAATCCACAACCACCATAATAGCATCCTTACCCCTTTGAGTACTTGGTAAAGCAACAATAAAATCCATTGATACATCTTCCCAAGGTCTAATTGGAGTTGGTAAAGAAGTATACTGTTGAAACTAAAACTTAGTTAAAATAGTTTAGTTTAAATTACAACTGCTTGCTTAATACTGACAAAGAAGTATGGTCATTACTGCGGAAGACAACGAGTTAATACGGAGAAGAAAAGTTACTACGGAAAGCTTATTACTACTACTTACTACTGCAATGTTCAAGTTAATGCGGACAAGCTACTACGGACAAAAACTTGACATGCAAGTTTGTTGATTTAGAGTTATAATTAGATTCAAATTATAATTCCTTTTTAGATAGATGTTGTTTCCTAGTTTATCTAGGTTAGCCTCAAGGTCTATAAATATATATCCTTGTATTGATAAAGAAACACGTTGTATTGATAATTCATTAATACAATTGAGGCTTATAATTCAGCAAATATATTGTTCTTAATTGTTCTTAGTTTACGATATTGTTTTTTTAGATAAACTTGTTAATATCAAAGTGTTCATTCGCTGCTGAACTTCTTTGATAGATTAAGATCTTAACGTAGGCAAACTTTAGGTTTATATAAACTTAATCGATCCTGACAAGTGGTATCAGAGCACAGGAGGTGCTCAAGATCCATTGATCTAACAAGTTTTTATAAGACTCAACATAGAAGAAATCAAATCAACAATCATGACTGACGTATCAATCAACAAAGTCCCTGTACTTAACAGTAATGAATTTGATCTCTGGAAGCTACGTATCAAGCAACACATACTGTTATCTGACTATACAGTATGGGATGTAATTTTTAATGGTAACAAGTAGGCCACCAGTTTTGCAGCTGATGGACAACCTGGAGTAGTTACTCGTCCTCCATTGACTGATCTAGAGAGAAGAGAAAAGCAAACGAAGATTAAGGCTCTTAGTATTCTTTTGATTGCCATTCCCAATGAATATCAATCGCAATTTGGAGAATATCAAGATGCCAAGTCATTATGGGAAGCATTAGAGAAACAAAGAATACAAAGAAAAATAAGAAGGTTCTTTTTAAGCAAGAATATGAAAATTTCAATTCTTGAAAGAAGAAAGAATGACCCAGACGTTTGACATATACAAGAACCTTACAGGAGAATTGGTAAGTGCAGGAGTAAAATATGATAAATATGACATCAATAGAAAGTTCATAAGATCATTAGGCGATGAATGGGTTATCTACACTGTCTCATATAGACAAGGAGATAAACGAGAAGAGATGGAACTAGATGATCTCTACAACGATCTGAGAGTCTTTGAATCAGAGGTCGAAGCAAAGAAACCAAGCAACAGTAATCACAGTATTAACAATGTTAATACTGCTCTTATCACATCCTCTGGAACAACAAAGTATGAAGTTGGAGACGAACTGTCCTTTGAAGCATTCATCTCACAAAGTTCAAGTCTTACTAATGATGATCTGAAGCAGATTCATCAAGATGACTGGGAGGAGATAGATCTGTAGTGGCAAATGGCGATGTTAGCTTTAAGAGCTAGGAGATTAGTGAACAGAACAGGAAGGAGATTTAATCCAAGGAACAATGAAAGAATTGCTTTTGATAAAAGCAAGGTGAAGTGCTATGAATGTAATGAATCATGGCACTTGGCAAGGGAATGCAAGAACAAGTCAAAATCCAACAACACAAGAAACACACAAGACAACAATCCAAGTGCACTTGTTTCACAAGATGTATTTGGATACGATTGGAATGATTTGGCAGAGGAAACTAGTCAAAATAGAGCATTAATATCATGTGATGACTCTGTTTCTACTGTGACTGTTACTACTGTTCACCATGCATGCATAACAGTCGTAATTGCTACTGAAGATGGTGTTTCTCCTGAAGATGATGTTTCTACTAACGATGGTGTTTCTACGGAGCTTGTTTATACTGAACTGGTTACTACGGGACTTGAAGATGATGTTCTTGGATATGACTGGAATGAAGATGAACAAGAACCTTCTCGAGATGAAACTCTCATACAATCTCTAATGGCAATTGACTCTTCATCTAAGATCGCTGAAACTTCATCACTCATGGCTGAGGTAAACTCAAAACTTTGCTCTTCTGAATGTAAGGAAGTTGTACTTAAATACAGAAATCACAATCAATTAATGAGTGACTCCATTAAATCTTTAGAGGAACAAAGAAGATCAACTGCTAAGGTTATAGATAACTTAGAAAACCAAATTAAGTCGTATAAAGTAAATGAACAAAGTTATCAAGAGCAAATCAGATTAGGTGAATGGCAAAGAGAGGATTTGCTAGTTAAGCTTAAGGATGCTAGGGCAGAAATCAAGAGATTAGTTGAGAAACATGATAAAGTTGAGTTAGATGTAGGGAAACTAGAACATGCTTCAAAATCAGTAAACGACCTAATTCAACAACAGATACATGGCAAAGTAAAAGCTGGATTAGGTTATAAAGAAGTAGCCCCTCCATTTAACCAAAACTACATCCATCCGTCATTAGATGAACCTAGGATTCCTATCTCCCAGACACATCCAACATAATCATTCAAAGTTGATCCAATAAACTATGATGAAGTTCTGATTGAGGAATTAGTTGAAGAGAGTAAACTGAACATTGTGAAAAACAAGGATATTCCATCGGAAAATCACTTAATCACAATTGAAGGAGTTACGCAACAATCTTCACAGAGTATAGTGTCTTTGATGCCCAATAAACATGTTAAGAAAGTTAACAATTATGAATGCACTTGCTGCAAAAACTCCACAGTTCCTAGGGAAAAAGAAAAGACTTGGGTTCATATAGATAAAAGAGGAAATCAACGAAACATGAATCAAGTAAAGGCACAAAAAGGCCAAATTCCTAAACGATCTGTAAAGGGGTGTTTTATTTGTGGCAAATTGAATCACTATGCAAAAATCTGTTACTATAATCCTGAAAATCAAAAGCAAGTGATTCATAAGCAAAACAAGGGGTTGGGTCATACTAACAAAGTTGAACATAAAAAAAAAAAACTGCCATGAACAGCAGTAACAGAGTAAATAATGTTCTCAATAACTATGTTACTATTGCTTCAGGAAGAAAAAGTGTTAACAAAAATTCATTTTCTAACAGTAGAAATAGATTTAATACTGCTAGACAAAAATTTGTTTCTACTGCACGCATTAATACGGTGAAACATAATAGTGTTAATGCCGCCCGTTTTTCTACTGTTAAAAAATAATCATGTTAATACTGCAAAACGTAACCAAGTTACTACGGCTAGCATTAATACTGTGAAACAAAACTCTGTCAAATCAGTATTTGTTCCTACTGTTAAATCAAAACAAGTTAACACTGCAAATGTTTCAAAAGTCAAAACATTTAAACAAGTATGGCAACCAAAGGTCAAAGTAACTCAACCACCTAGTCCTCCTGATTTCTCAAAACTAGTCCAAAGGAAGGTGAGTTACTTTGATGAAATGGGCAAACCCAAGTCAACTTTGGCTTGGGTCCCCACCAGAAACTAATTCCAATTGTTTATGTGCAGGAACAACCAACCACACAGAGAGAGAGAGAGAGCTTTTGACATATAGACAGTGGTTGTTCCAGGCACATGACAGGCGACATGTCATGCCTTCAAAACTTTGAGAAGTTTAATGGTGGATATGTTGCTTTTGGGGGAAATCCAAAAGGAGGAAGAATTTATGGTAAAGGAACCGTAACTAATGGAAGAATTAGCTTCAAAGATATCTTCTATGTACAACAGTTACAGTATAATTTGCTAAGTGTCTCACAAGTCTGTGATCAGGAAAATACCACAATTTTCACAGCTACAAAGTGTTTGATTATGGAGCCTAGATATGTCATAGATGAAAGCAAAGTTATACTTAGAACTCAACGAAAGGACAACGTCTACTGCTTTGATATGACCAAGGTTACTCCAACTGCTGAAGAAGCCTGCTTAGTTTCTAAGGCTACATTGGATGAATCCACTCTTTGGCACAGGAGGATGTATCACATGAATCTGAAGAATATCAATCAGCTGGTGAAGTCATGTTTGGTCAGAGGTCTTCCTGACAAACAATTCAATCTGGATGACAACTGTGTAGCATGTTTGAAGGGAAAGCAACACAAGACTTCTCACAAGTCCAAGGAAATAAACACCAATAATACTTCTCTTCATTTGCTTCATATGGACTTATTTGGTCCAACAAATATAACGAGTATTGCTAAGAAGTCCTATTGCCTTGTCATCACTAATGACTTCACAAGGTATACTTGGGTGTACTTCCTGGCCACTAAAGATGAGACAAGTCAGCTGCTCATCTCCTTCATCACCAAAGTAGAACACCAACTCAATCTGAAAGTGAAGAAGATCAGATGTGACAACGGGACTGAGTTCAAGAATCAAGTGATGAACGAATTCTGTGAGGGGAAGGGGATAGAAAGACAATTCAGTGCTGCTCGAACTCCTCAACAAAATGGGGTTGCTGAAAGGAGAAATAGAACCCTAATTGAAGCAGCTAGAAGCATGTTGGCAGACTCTAACCTACCATATTCTTCTGGGCAGAAGCAGTTAATACTGCCTGCTATGTTCAGAATCGAGTTCTTCTTGTAAAATCTCAAAACAAGACCCCATATGAGCTTCTCCACAAGAGACAACCTTTGGTAAGTTTCCTAAGAGCATTTGGGTGTCCTTGTACAGTTTTGAACTCGAAAGATTATCTTGGTAAGTTTGAGAGCAAGGTAGATGAAGGTTATTTCGTTGTTTATTCATCACAGAGCAAGGCATATCGTGTCTACAACCACAAGACCAAGATCATTGAAGAGAGTTCTAATGTTTCCTTCAATGAAAATACTCCCAACATGAAAGGTCAAGGACCAAATTGGGTATTTGATTTGGACGCACTAACCAAATCCTTGGATTTCAACTTTGAATTCCAACCCTCATCTATTCCTACTGCTCCTGTTTCTACTGCCACACCACCTGTTTCTACTGTTAAATCTGTTACTACGGAGTCCATTAATACTAACTCATTTTCTACTGCTCCAATTCTTCGTACTAACAGATTAGATGTTATGGAATACATCCATCTTCATGTATCTACTGATGATCCTTTACATCTTTATGACACAATCGCCAAGGCAGCCGAGGAGGAATCTCCACAACAAGAGCCCCATGATGTTGAAGATGAAGAGGTTCCTACTCCTACAAATACTGCTAAGGATGACTCCATGAGATCCAATGGAGTTTCTCGCTTAATGGAAGAAGATGCAGATGGAGTTGACCAAATAGTAACTGAAGATATTGAAGAAGGTGATGTTGATATGCCCACTCCAATGAGCTCTCCTCAACCTACTGACTTATCCCAAGGTTATGACATGCCAGATCTTAATGATACAAACTTGGGAGTTGACTTAAGGATTGAGAAGCTTCCATCTTCCCGTATTTCAAAGAATCACCCTCCCTCTCAAATAATTGGTAACTTTGATATTTCCATGGAAACACGAAGCTCCACCAAACCCAAAAAGGACCCGCTGAAGGATCTTAACACATATCACTTTGCTTGCTTTCTTTCTCAAATGGAAACAAAGAGAATTCAAGAGGCTCTACTGGATCCACACTAGATTGAAGCATGTCAAGCAGAATTACTTCAATTCAAGATTCAAGGTGTTTGGGAGTTGGTTGAAGTACCAATTGGGAAGAAGGTGATAGGCACACGATGGATCTTCAGAAACAAGAAGAGAAACAAGAAGGATGAGAGAGGTTTTGTCATCAAGAACAAGGAAAGGTTGGTAACTCAAGGGTACACATAGGAAGAAGGCATAGATTATGAAGACGTTTTTGCTCCCGTAGCAAGAATAGAAGCCATAAGACTCTTCCTAGCCTTTGCATCCTTTATGGGCTTTAAGGTATTTCAAATGGACGTAAAGAGTGCCTTTCTCTATGGAGTAATTTACAAGGAGGTTTATGTCAAACAGCCACATGGCTTTGAGGACCCAAAGTACCCTCACATGGTATACAAGCTTGACAAAACTCTTTATGGGCTTCATCAAGCACCAAGAGCATGGTATGAGACTCTTTCTGACTATCTTCTCAAGAATAATTTTCAGCGAGGAACCATTAACAAGACTCTTTTCTTTAAGAAGACACACTCTGACATCCTACTGGTTCTAATTTATGTGGATGACATCATCTTTGGCTCCACCAAAGATGCTCTGTGTAAAGAATTTGAACAACTGATGCACACCAAGTACCAAATGAGTTCAATGGGAGAATTAAACTTCTTCCTAGGACTACAAGTCAAGCAGAAACCGGATGGACTCTTCATCAGTCAATCCAAATATGTCAGGCACATTCTCAGCAAGTTTAGCTTCATGGATGCAAAACCAGCCAGCACCCCTGTGGAGACACACAAACGGATGACTGCAGATCTTGAGAGGGAGGATGTTGACATACACAACTATAAGTCTATGATAGGCTCACTTATGTACCTCACAGCTTCAAGACCTGACATCATGTTTGCAATGTGTGTGTGTGTGCAAGATATCAAACAAGACCAAAGATGTCTCACCTCATTGCAGTCAAAAGAATTTTTCGCTACTTGAAGGGAAAACCTAACTTAGGTCTATGGTATCCTAAAGACTCACCTTTTGATTTAATTGCTTATTCTGAAAGTGATTATGGTGGTGAAAATTTAGACAGGAAATCCACCACAGGAGGTTGTCAATTCCTAGGTTCAAGGTTGGTATCTTGGCAGTGCAAGAAGCAGACTACAGTCTCCACATCCTCAACATAGGCTGAATACATTGCTGCTTCAAGTTGTTGTGCTCAAGTCCTATGGATTCAAAATCAGCTAATGGATTATGGATATGCTCTCATGAACACACCAATATTTATAGACAACAGGAGCACAATATGCATCATCAACAATCCGGTGAAGCATTCAAAGACAAAAAACATTGAGATACGCTATCATTTCATAGGAGACTGTAATGAAAAGAAACTAATTCGTGTTGAAAAGTTTCATATTGATAATCAGCTTGCTGATCTTCTCACAAAAGCTTTTGATGTGGGAAGGTTTACATTCTTGATTACTAGTATTGGTATGATCAACGTGAATTAAACAACTTTAACTTGTCTTTTATTTATCTCAATTTAAGTCCGTTCGAGAAAAGCAGTAGTAATCTTAACATAAGCTCAAGTGCCTTACTTTTTAGTATTGTTCTATGTTACTACTGCAAGATTAACAGTAGAAACAAATTTTGACCAAAGTTTTATTAGTACGGACCAATTTTCATTACTACGGGAAGGTTTCACTACTACTGCCCTTAGTTGTGTTAATACGGCCAGAATGGTTAATATTGATTAGTAATTTCATTACTGCGGACCTCTGGTTAATACTGGAAGTAATTCACGTTACTACCTCCAGACCAGTTAATACGGCTCGTTGTACCATTACTACTGTCATTAACCTAATTACTACGGTCATTTTTTGTTAATACTGCAACGATTAGTGCTGCAGAGCTTTCTTAATTAAAAAGATTACTCTGTTAATACTGCGTTGACAAGTCAAACCCCAACTTGCAACTAACTTTTAACACGTGGCGATTTGTAATTGGACCTAAACTTTAAATCTTCGGCGCGGGTTCAGTAATATTTGACACGTGGCAACACACGATTGCACCATTACTTTTAATCATAACCCGCGTCTAATCCAACTCGCCAAGCTGTTATAATCTTTACAGTATAAATAGGGGTTACCGTTAATCTTCACAAAATTACCTTTTCTTCTCAAGATCCCTAATTTCTAAAAAGTTACCGTTGCAATTAAAACTCTAAGTTTTCCTTTTTCTTCTAAATCAAAATTCTTTCGATTAAACATCAATGGCAGAACTACATTACTTTTCTAGTCACAACATGGCTGCCTGCTTTCCAAAGAATTCAGAAAACACTGACTTTCACCACATTATTGATTTCTTGAAGCAATCTTACATCAATTTTGCTCTTACAGTTAGCCCAGAGATACATGATGATCACATACACTCTTTCTGGGAGACTGCTGCAATGCACAATGAGGGAGAAACACCAGTGATTAATGCAACCATTGATGGGAAGAAAGTAACAGTTTCAGAGGCAACAATTCGTAAACATCTTCAATTTCAAGATGCTACAGGTATAAGCGACTTGCCCAATGAAACAGTGTTTGAAAACTTTAAACTAATGGGGTATGAGGGGGACCTAAACACTTCAAATTTTTTAAAAGCAAAATTTCCCCCCCAATGGAAATACTTGATGCACACTTTGCAACAATGTATTTCACAAAAACGGACAGGGTGGCATGAGGCAAGTCTTTCTTTGGAAACTGCCATGGTCTGTCTTGCCACTAATCAAATATACAATTTTTCAGCCCTTGTTTTTGATGGTATGCTGTGGAATTTGGCTAATCCTAAACATAAAATTTTAATGTATCCAAGATTCCTACAGCATATCATTAAAAGTGAAATCAAGGATCTTAAAAGATCTTCAACTGTTTTTCCTACCCATGCTCATACTAAAAAGGTTTTTTGTGAATATGAGACGGGTCAATAAAGGATTTTCTTCAAATGTTTCCCCATTTTTCTCTACAATGATGGTGGGAACAAGTTCAAAAGATGAGAGATAAGTGACTTCACCTCTTTCTCAGCCCCCATCTATTTCTACGGCAAGTACCTCTGCAATTCCAACTGCAAGTACCTGCAAATAATAAATGTAAAGTACTAAAATCAAACGATTATTAAAAAACCCCAGTATTTATTCTAAGATAAAAGTTTAGCATAGTATGAACTTGAAGTTTTGATAAATCTAAGCAACCTAAACGAAAATGTCTATTGATTTTTGGCTTGTTTACCCACGACCTATTTTTCCCCTTGAAAGTAGATATCATCATATCACTGGGAGATGATAAATGGTAATGTTTGTTGGATAATTTCGATATCAAAGAGAGGAAGTTATCTTTAATAAGAGTTAGTTATTAGAGATAAATAAAAGAAAAGAAGTTTGAATTGTAATTGGTTAAGGAGTTAGATTAATCTAATTGTAATAGGTTAAGGAGTTAGATTAATTTATAAATAAAGGTCTTTTGGAGAGATGTTCCAATAAGACGAGATGTGAGATTAAGTTTTGTGAGAGTTTCTTAATCAATAAAGAAGAGCAGTTCTTTATATCTCTTGTTATATACCTTCAATTGGTATCAGAGCGATGTTAAAGGAGCACACGAAACCAAGAAAGAAACAAAGGTCTTGAGTTTCGAAAAACACCCAATCGAAAAAAGAAAAAAAAAACCCTGGGAAGGAGACTCCGATTATTGGTTCTGAAAAACTCAACAACAAGATGGGAGACGCAGCTAATACAATACGGAAGGATTGTGAATTACCGTCAATCCAAAGTCCAATGCTAACATCAACGAACTACACAGTTTGGGAGATAAGAATGAAAGTTATACTCCAGCTAAGCGAAGTATGGGAAACAATTGAACCAGGATCTGCAGATCGGAAGAAAAACATTACAGCCATCGCTTTCATGTTTCAGTCCATTCCCGAGGTACTCATCCTTCAAATTGGAGAACATAACACAGCGAGAGGCATGTGGGAAGCAATAAAAACACGGTATCAAGGAGCAGATCGTGTAAAAGAAGCAAGACTTCAAACCCTAACTACATTGAAAGATTAACAATGAGTGACTCAGATACTGTGGACGAGTTTGCAGGGAAAATATCGGGTATTGCAGCAAAATCAGCTTCATTAGGAGAATCCATTAGTGAAGTGAAACTGGTAAAAAAGTTTCTTAACGGATTGCCACCTAATAAGTACATCCATATTGTAGCTTCTCTTGAACAAGTCCTGGATCTCAAGACAACAAGTTTTGAAGATATAATTGGTCAAATAAAAGCGTTTGAAGAACGGATCAGCATCAACTCAAAACATACGGAAGAACAAGGAAAACTGATGTTCTCATACAATGATTATGGGAGAGGAGATCATCGAGGAGGTAATGGAGGTCAAATAGGTAGACAAGGACGTGGAAGAGGTCGTGGTAGAAACAATAACCAAGAACAAGACGATGATACTCAAAGCTATAATCAAAGAGGAAGAAGAGAGCGCTCTAAGGTAATCTGTTGGAGATGTGACAAACCAGGACACTATGTATCAGCATGTCCTGATAGACCAAGAGAAATTCAAGAAGCAAACCTGAATGAACATAAAGAAGAAAATGAAGAAGCTGAGGAAGAAGCTCTTTACGTTCATGAAGTCGTCTTCTTGAATGAAGACAAGGTATTCCCAAGAAACTATGATGTCAGTAAAGATGATCCAAAACCAATTTGGTACCTTGACAACGGAGCAAGTAACCACATGACTGGAAATAAAGAGTTTTTATCAAAACTAGATGAAAGTGTCATGGGCAAAGTGAAGTTTGGAGATGGATCATATGTCGACATAGTTGGAAAAGGATCAATCGTGTTCATTGGTAAAACGGGTGAGAGGAGGGAAGTTAAAGATATCTATCTCATACCCGACCTAAAACACAATATCATAAGTCTTGGTCAAACAACAGAACATGGATGTGAAGTTACAATGAAAGGAGACAAGTTACACCTCAGAGACCTGAGCGGAAGACTCCTTGTTACAGTAACTAGATCAATAAATCGATTATACAAAGTGGCATTGGAGGTAAGAAATCCCAGATGCTTACTCTTAAAGGATGTTAACACCACCCAGTTATGGCATTCACGGCTAGGACATATAAGTTTTGGAGTACTACAGAATATGGAGAAGAAAGAGATGGTAATCGGTCTACCAAAACTGCAAGAAGAAGAACGTCTATGCAGAGCATGTCTAACCAGCAAGCAAGCGAGATCTTCATTCCCAGTGAAGTCAAGCTTTCGTTCCCAAAAGACCTTGGGTCTAATACATGGCGACCTATGCGGCCCAATCTCCCCTACAACCTCAGCAGGTAAGCGTTATGTCTTTGTTTTGATCGATGATAACACAAGATACATGTGGACTTTCTTGTTGAAAGAAAAGAACGAGGCATTTGATCACTTTAAAAGGTTTAAGGATTTTGTTGAGAAGCAAACAACGCTGAAAATCAAAACCTTTCGCACCGATAGAGGAGGAGAGTTCACATCGATTGAGTTCAACTCATTTTGTGAAAAGAATGGCATAACTAGACATTTAACAGCTCCATACACGCCTCAGCAGAATGGTGTAGTGGAAAGAAGAAACCGAACCCTTATGGAGATGACAAGAAGTCTGCTTAAAGAGATGAAAGTTCCAAATGAGTTTTGGGGAGAAAGTGTGCGACACTCTACTTACCTTATCAACAGGATACCCACCAAAGCCCTGCAGGGGATAACGCCATTTGAAAAGTTTATGGGAAGAAAGCCAAAGATTGAGCATCTTAGAGTCTTTGGATGCATTGGCTACGCAATATAACTAAACCACACATAAAGAAACTCGATGATAGATCAAGGATTGTCATTAACCTCGGAACAGAAACCGGTTCCAAAGCATACAGACTGTATGATCCAATCACAAAGAAAGTGATAGTAAACCGATATTTAACCTTTGATGAAGGAAAAGCGTGGGATTGGACCTCAAGCAAAGAAACTGATGATGAGCCTGGTACATTTAAAATTCATCAAGAAAATCCTGTAGGAGGAGAGAATGGAATACATGAAGACCTTGATGAAAACCACGAAAATGAACATGAACATGAAGCTCAAGACAATCCTCACGATGAAGAGGGTGATGATGACAATGAGAATCAAGGAAGCGATCATGACGAACCTGAAATGGAGCATCGACCAGAAGATCACATTACTACACGGTATGGTCGAACAATTCATAAACCGAGATATCTCAATGACTACGTACTCCTAGCTGAACTTGAAGGAGAGAAGTTGTTAATAACAATAAATGGAGAACCAGAGACCTACCTAGAAGCAGGTAAGTTACAAGAGTGGATCGATGCAATGACAGCCGAACTCGAGTCAATCTTCAAGAACAATACGTGGGAGTTAGTCGAGAAACCTGTTGGAGTTAAGCCCATTGGATTGAAATGGCTATTCAAAGTCAAAAGAAACGCAGATGGCTCGTTAAATAAACACAAAGAAAGGCTTGTAGAAAAAGGCTACTCACAACAACAAGGTATTGATTTCGAAGAAGTCTTTGCTCCCGTTGCACGTCTTGAAACCATAAGGTTACTTATTGCACTCGCAGCCACAAGTGCATGGGAAATACACCATCTAGATGTAAAAACGGCGTTTCTAAATGGAGATCTTAGTGAGGAAGTATATGTATGTCAACCAGAAGGCTTTGTTAAAAGAGGAGAAGAAAACAAAATCTACAGACTACACAAAGCACTATATGGCCTCCGACAAGCACCGAGAGCGTGGAACGTGAAACTTGATCATGTTCTGAAAAAGATGAGCTTCAAGAGATGTGTAAAAGAGTCTACTGTTTACATAAAGAAAGAAAAGAACGAACTTCTTGTTGTGGCAATCTATGTCGATGATCTCTTTGTTACCGGGACAACTCAAAGTGTCATAAAAGGGTTCAAGAATGAAATGTCAAAGGAATTCGAGATGACTGACTTGGGTAACTTAACGTATTACCTAGGAATAGAGGTAATACAAAGCAACGATGGAATAAGGATTAAACAAGAAGGATATGCCAATGGAATCCTCAACGACACAGGTATGAACTCATGTAACCTCGCACATTCTCCCATGGAGATGAACCTAAAGCTATCAAAAGCAGAGAAGGAAAAGGAGATAGACGCAACTGAGTATAGAAGAACTATAGGTTGTTTGAGATACTTGGTTCATACAAGACCAGACTTACCATATGATGTAGGGGTTTTGAGTCGTTACATGCAAAGCCCGAGAGAGTCACACGGAAAAGCACTCAAGCATGTCTTAAGGTACATTAAAGGAACAACGAACTATGGCCTGTACTTTAAGAAAACGAAACAAAGATGATCACAGGATATAGCGATAATAGTCACAATATTGATGTTGATGATGGAAGAAGCACTTCGGGTCATGTTTTCTATCTCGGACAATCACCAATCACGTGGACTTCACAAAAACAACCCACAGTTGCACTGTCATCTTGCGAAGCTGAATTCATGGCAACTACTGAAGCTTCAAAGCAGGCAATTTGGCTCAAAGAACTGATGAGAGAGATCATCGATGAAGACAAAAAAGTTAAGTTAAAGATCGACAATAAGTCAGCTATCGCTCTCACAAAGAACCCGGTCTTTCACGGAAGAAGTAAACACATTCTCTCAAAATATCACTTTATACGAGAATGTATAGAGAACAATCAGATTGAGGTGGAGCACGTAGCTGGAGAAGAACAAAAAGCTGACATACTTACGAAGCCGTTGGGAAGGCTAAGGTTCAAAGAAATGCAAAGCAAGAAGGCTAAAGTTCATGTCGGAACACGGGGGTGAATGTTGGATAATTCCGATATCTTAGAGAGGAAGTTATCTTTAATAAGAGTTAGTTATTAGAGATAAATAAAAGAAAAGAAGTTTGAATTGTAATAGGTTAAGGATTTAGATTAATCTAATTGTAATAGGTTAAGGAGTTAGATTAATCTATAAATAAAGGTCTTTTGGAGAGATGTTCCAATAAGACGAGAGGTGAGATTAAGTTTTGTGAGAGTTTCTTAATCAATAAAGAAAAACAGTTCTTTATATCGCTTGTTATATACTTTCAATGTTCACACGAAAGAAAAATTACCAAGACAGCAATAGTCCACACCTATTTGCTTCCTAATAAATTAGTAAAAAAAAGTTAATCATCAAATAATCATATTAATTACATATATTGAAAAGATCAACCGTAAGAGATCTTACAAAGCGGGGTATATGGTGACCGGTTTGAAGGTGGTTGGTTCATGACATTCGACCTCCTTGTGATATCTCTTGATCATATCATCATAGTACACCATTGTTACAGCTAGGCATAGTCTCCCCCATCCATCAATAGGCTGCCGGAAAAAACTTTCGACAATTTTGCCAAAAATCGTTGGAAAATTCGACGAAAATTTGCGACAACAATTTAGCTGTCACAAATCCGCCGTGTATGCCAGCTTTTGTAGTAGTGATTGGAGTTAAACTCAATTTGGTGTATTCAAGATTCAATATTTACACTAAAATCGTGTTATAATTTGACGAATACATTGGAGATGCCCTTATAATCAATTAATAAAAAACAATGCTAGTGAACAGTGAAAGGAAGGGTATAATTGACTTTTCATCGCATATGATATGCATCCTTAGGCTATGCGGAGTGGTGAGTGATGATGTGGAGTGATAGAGGTTTTTTTTAGGAGAGAGAGTGTGATTTGTAGGAAAGAGAGTGTGATTTTAGGAAAAAGGGTGTGATGATGTGGAGTGATAGAAAATGGGTGGAGTGGTGAGTGATGATGTGGAGTGATAGAAAAGAGGGTGTGACCGTTGCAAACACTCACCACGCTCGTGATGCAGAACACGCTCCGGCCTATAACGCCCCTATAACGCCCGTCCCGGAGCGGTGACGGGCGTTATAGGGGCGTTATAGGCACTGACGGGGCTTATAACGCCCCTTTTTTTTTCCACTCCGTGTAGTCTTATAATCAATTAACAAAAACAATGCCGGTGAACAGTGAAAGGAATGGTATAATTGATTTTTCATTGCATATGATAGCTTGCATCAATTTTGAAATTCAAGTTAGATAGGAAAATGACAACACAACACCACATGCTATTATAATAACATAGGTAGAAGTTTTCCTTTAACAAATTTTATCTTGAAAAACCACAATCACATCACACTTCACGATATAAAGAGAAGGAAACTCATCAACATACATAATATGGTACAAATCTTAAAATGAAAATCATAAGAAGACGGTCACACATGAAAAGGTGAGTCGCGGAGAATGACTGGTGTTTGGAGGTGGGACGTAGGCAGCCGCTGGTGGTGGTTAAATGGTGGCGGTTTAATGGTGGCAAAAGCTGATAGTTTGACCCGTTTTGTCGTCGTGGGTTTCACATAGATCTCAGCAACGTAAAATCCAAACTAAAGAACCGTAAACCTTCAAACAATGAAAAAATAAATAAAGGGAAACGTGGAGGTGCAGTAACCCACCCACGATGGTTATTATATACAATGGAGACGGTAGTGCGATGTTGTTGTTGTGGCTGTCGCCGCCGACGGTTATGAATTCAAACGTGGTGGTTACAATGAGTTTGGATTTTTTTTTTTCTAGGGGTGTTCATGGGGCAGTTCAGTTCGAGACTTAAATTTTTTTAAACGTACTCGCGTGTCGGATATCTCATATTAACTACTCTAAACCGACCCTAAAGATGCGGGTACCCTAACTTCGGGTACCCTAAACAAGACGGGTACCCGCGGATCGGGTCACGGGTACCCTATAATTAGAGATAAGTAAATTCGTAAATAAAGATAAATGAAAATTTAATATTTAAAGAGGATTATAATAAATTTAAATTACACTATAATTAAAATTAATATATAAGAACAATTACACTAAAAAAAAATCATGATACAACAACTAAATTACAAAGATTTAGTTGAATTTTTCAATTAACAACAGGAGAGTTTATAAATATTTACCAAAAGTCAAGAAATAAAATATATTTTTCACATTTAAAATATAATATAAATAAGAAAAAACACTTATAATTTATTTGGTATATAGTTTAACTTATATATGCATATATACGGTTCGATTTGGGTACCCGCGGATATTACAAAGGGTAAACCATAACCGACCCATAATAAATCGGGTTTCGGGTTTTTCGGATATCGGATTTTTCGGGTTCGGTTCGAGCGGGTTGGCTCGGTTTTGGGTAGCGATTTTTATTGAACACCCATAATTTTTTCAACAATATTGAGTAACATGTTTTTTTTTTATAAGAGATCGATAGATTGTAGTTGGTGTGTTTGTTTCTTTGTGTGTGGATGGGAGAGAGAGAGAGATATTGAGTAACATGTTTTTTTTGATAAGAGATCGATAGAGTGAAGTTGGTGTGTTTGTTTCTTTGTGTTTGGATGAGAGAGAGAGAGAGAGAGACAGAGAGAGTGTGTGTTTTTAGTGTTTATAGGAAGTCCAGGTTTTTTAAGCTTTTTGTTAGAAATCATATAATACCATCAACCATTTTCTTTGCTTTCTTTTTAATCAAGTTAAATGAAATTATATGTGTGGTATTTTGTTAGTATTACTAAAACAATAAAGAAAAGAATTTGATTTCCCTTATTTAAAAATAAATCAATTTAACCTTTTTAACAAAAAATAAACAACTTCTTTTCATCATTTTTTTTCCCGCTCTCAGTCTTAACATTTTTCATATTTTCACCATTACATTCCTATTTCTCTTCATGTTTACATATTTACTCTTTATGAAATTGAAGAATTCACTAACTAAACAATCTACTACATTTAATAAGAAAATCCTAAAAAGTAAATAAGTCATTTTAATCATTTATTTTAATTTATTCAATTTAGTCATTTATATTTTCTTCTACCATTTAACAAAAAAATCTCTAAATAATTCTAATAACCCCTTTATTGATCGAAAAAGATAACAATAACCTTTTTGAAATAACTATGAAAACTTACCTTGTTATCAATTTCAATTTGCAATATTTAACTAAAATATATCTTCATAGTTAATAATAACTTTTTTATTCCAAAAACTAAATAATAACTATTGTTTCTCTTTCATTTTCTCCACAGATATTTATGAACTCAAAAACCAATTTAAACCCTAAAATACTATTCGATTATGATCCAATTTGATCCCAAATAAACAAACCGTGACACAAATTGTGACAACCGTCAAAATTCAGGTACTTATTCTGTTGTTATATCAGTTCGAAACGTTAGTACTTCTTTGTCTCGTTCGCTCTATTCTGGTTCGTAACTTTTGAGTCTATACTTTGTCGGAACTAGTGTCGGAATAACTTCCGGAATCAAAATTATAAGTCCTAATACCAAGAAAACGCCTATTGAACTTTCCTAAGTTCATAACCAATGATAATTAAGAACTTTCAATTAACAAAAAGGTCCAACGAAGCTAAAACGTAAAAACAAAAATTTCGAAAAGGCCAAAAATGGCCCGGTGCGCAGCACCTCGCGCCAGATTTTCAAAATATTTACAGTTTTAGTCCTTTTCTCGTTTTACACCACCACCACCCAAATTGGCCAATCACAAACGCCCCTTTTACTGCCAAATACCAGTCCCAATGCCAGAATTATTACCCCCTTTATCATCCCTTTTTCATTTTCTTTATTCATTTTAATAAAAACAAACACACACACAAAAACACCTACACCCCTTTTCTCTCTATTTTCTCTCTAGTTCCAGAGATTTCCAGTGACCTAAACCACATTTCAAACCATACAAATCGTTCTAATCCTCTAGAGAAGCAAGAGGGTGTTGTTATTTCGAAAAAGGACCACGGTTGTAAAGATTTTTGGAGCAAGAATCCGACCAAAACTCATCATCCAAGCTTTTCCTCCGGTAGATTTCTTTATTTTTACCATTCTTACATAAACATTCAATTGCATGTAAGATCTAACGGTTGAAAATGTATTTTTACATAAATCTATGACTTTTTACGGTCAAAAACGTTTTTAAAATAAATAATCTTTAGATCCACGGATTTGTAACCAAATACTCTTTAGAAACTGTTAAAAAGGTGTTTTAATAAGTTTTAACCGGTTGCATGTCGAAATCCATGGGTGAAAACACGTTTTTAAGCAAAGAAATCACGAAAACGGGAAAACAGCAAGGAGGTGCGCAGCACCCCCTGACAGGTGCTGCGCACCGGGCTGCTGTCTTCCCGAGAAATTGTCGTTTTACTCGTTTTGAGAATATGTTACTTTCTGGACTTTTACCAAAATCATGAGGGGACTGAGATAAATGAAATCCATAATAAAAGTGACTTGTTTTGGACTATTTGGACTATTATAAGCTATAATATATATATTATTGTATTTTAGGTGATTTGTGAGCGGAATTGATTTACAATTTTTGGATATGAAATTTGGGCGCGGAAGCGCTGCCCAAATTTCCTCAGAAATTATAAATCACCTCAGCGAGCAAAAACACTCAAGATATAATAACCAAAAACGTTAAATCGGACTTTCGGACAAAAACGTGACTATTACCTTTTTGGACTATTTTGACGATACTTAAATTTGACACTTACACTTTAATGACATCTTACCTATATTATTATATAAGAACCTAATAATATAACAACTCATTAAACTACCTTGGTATTAATAGGCAATCCGTGATTCCCGGCTTACACATTCCGACCGAATTTCCGAGTTCTCGATCTCTTCGCAATCCGTGAGTTACAACCCCTTGTTTTATATATTTTACATGAATTTGGGGGAAACATAAGATTAATTGCATTTTTAAGCTTTATGAAACCATTTGCAATACATCAAACTTTGACTTTATCAAAACTTTGACATTGAAACGTCTACTTAGTTTCTTATGCGTAAAACATTTCTTTCTCTATTTATAACTATTGTTTCGTCTCTTTAACTCAACTATTTATTGATACTTGTATGCGTAACCGACCCTTGATGGAACTATAACACGTTCTTAAGTGATATTGATTCTCTCTCTTTTAAAACAAAATTACATAGTGCCCAATTATTCTTTAGTTTCTCTCTTACCCACTATTAACTACTTAGCCGTATAGTAATTATGGGTATCGATACTTAGGAAAGAACCGTTCCTTGCTTAGATGGCAGTCTAAGTACATATTTACTGAGTTTCTTTTAATTTCCCGTTCGAGAGGCGGGGAGTTGGGGCCGCACGGTTGATAATCGGATTAGTGTGAACACTTAAGTTATAGATGCCAAGTGGTTGATACAAGAAATCTATTTAGTTACTTACGCATAAACTTATAAATTTTTAGCGACTGTTATCCGCTTCTACTATTCGACTAAATTTGATTCTATTTAGTCTTTACAAGTTAGGGCACAATTCGCCCGTTACTTAAACTTTACAAGTATATAAACATTTTAAGCGACTTTTCTCCGCTAATCTCCCTTATGGGAAAACTCTTACTTTATATACTTTACTCATACTTTTTATTCCAACTATTTAAACTGTAACTCACTTACTACTTTCGTAGTTGACACTTTATCTTATGTTTCAGGAAATTAGTGTAAGCCTGAGGTGCATGGCATGGACGGGTCGAGGCGGTTGTGTGAGAACCTATGCGGAAAAAGACTTGGCCAGTTATTTTGGAAATTTTTAATGAAACATTTTTATTATGTGTCAATGTATTAAACTATTGTCTCTTGGTTGTTCGAATGGGATTTTAAACTTTTTACTTTTAATCAATGACTCATTTACCGTTGTGTTTTATATGACCTGTGATATGATTTTCCAGCTCTTCACATTCCGTGTTTCCGCTTTAGCGGGGTGTGACAGAAATAATTTGTTTTTATTGTGCAATTCAGTTTTATTCAAAGAGTGAACATGTCTAATTTACAAGTAACTTTTTAAATCCAATATAAAATATGAATAACAAATATATAATATATATATATATATATATATATATATATATATATATATATATATATATATATATATATATATATATATATATATATATATATATATTAAATTGGTCGTATGTCCACGGGTATAAGATATAATAATCGAAAATAGAAATTTAAAAAATTAGGTAAATTTTGTTCCTTAACTTAATAATTTATTAAACTAATTCATTTATTTTTTCTAAATAAAAATTTTCCACTTGACTAAATACACCATAAAATTAAATCTTTAACTCATTTTTTTCACAATTTACTTGAGGTCGTAAGTGGAAGCATATCGAGTCAAGCTAAGGACTCATTTTGAAAAAAAAAATTAGCGCTTCTCGGGAGGCAACCCGGGTTTTATTTTCCCTTTTTCGTAGTTAAATTTTTCCATTTTCTTTTATGTTTATTTCTTATTTAGTATTCGGTATTTTTAACATTCTCTTTTGCAGTTTCAGTTTTTAGGTACCAAGAAAACCAATAAAAAAAAACCAAAAAAAAATTGAAAAACAGAAAAATAAAAAAAAAAGTCAGAGATTTTTTGTAATTTTTGTAAAGTTATTGTTTACCATTTTCCTCTATTAGACTTTAGAAATAGTAGACTATTTTTTCTTATTTTTATTCCGTCGTAATTTGTAATTTTTATTTTTATTTTACTTTTCTTTTATGATTTTAATATCTGTGTTTAGTTTTTCTATTTTAGTTTTTATAGATGTGAAGTAAGTTCAGCAATCGGTTTTGGGACTGGCATTCAGTTCATCACAGCTTTTCACCGAAGATTTTTCGATATCTACGACCGGGTTCTACTTTTTTCTTTTCTTATTTTGTATTTATTTTTCTTTTTAGATTTTATTTTTGTAATTTCCTTTGGGTTTGAGTCGTTAACACATTAGGGACAATGTGTTACTTAAGTTTGGGGGGGTCATCGGGAAATTTCAAAATTTTATTTTTCGACCCTTAGCTTAGTTTCCATCGTGTTAGGTTGGTGTTAATTTGTATATTTTGAGTCTAAAAATATTAAAAAAATACAAAAAAATTGAAAAATTGAAAAAAAAAACAAAAAAAATATAACGTGTCTAGTCGGTAAATACCTTAAACTTTAAGCATAACCAGACGCATTTAATACCCTACTCGAGAAAATAGTGAGATTTTTGAGCCTTTGAAAGTGTTAGTGCAAAATATGCGATGACTGGATGTTCTATTATGTTTTGATTACATTGTATTATATTAGCCTGACATAGTTAGCTTAGTGGGCTGCTCACGGACTTGCATGTCCGTGAGGCCCAATAGGTCCAAGCCCAAAACTAGCTGAACATGTTACTCTATAAATAGAGGTGTTCAGGGTAGTTTTAGGCCGTTGGTTTTTGGTAGAGAATTCGTGTTAGGCTTCCGGATTGTAACAAGTGTTATTGTTAATCAGAAGCTTTAGAATTCGGTAATTGTGTTTCTTTGTTATTACGTTCGATTATAATCTGTGCATACTAATTACGAGATTCCGCCTTGTAATTGGTGAGTTTAATCCTGTAGATCGGACCACTGGGACCTACAATTGGTATCAGAGCAAACGCATCGTTTGCTCTCTATCGAGATTTGGTTCAGGGTTAAATTCAGGTTTAATCGATTCTGGAAATTAGGGTTCTTAATACATCTTCGACGGCTGTTTGTGAAATTTCGGGTTTTTGTTACATCTTCGGCGGCGGGATTACAGATTAGGGTTTCTTTACTTGTTCGTGGAAATATCTCTAAGGATACTTCTTCGTGGATTTCTCTTCGTGGTTACGTCTTCGTGGATACTTCTTCGTAGGAACATCTTCGTGGATAGATCTTCGTGGGTACATCTTCGTTAAAAACTCAAACATCTTCGCCAACCATCTTCGCCATACATCTTCGCCACCCATCTTCGCCAAACTCAAACATCTTCGCCAACCATCTTCGCCATACATCTTCGCCAACCATCTTCGCCATACATCTTCGCCAAACACATACATCTTCGCCGAACACATACATCTTCGCCAAACACATACATCTTCGCCAAACACATACATCTTCGCCAAACACATACATCTTCGCCGAACACATACATCTTCGTGACCATACATCTTCGTGACCATACATCTTCGTGACCATACATCTTCGTTACCATACATCTTCGTGACCATACATCTTCGTGACTACACATCTTCGTGACTACACATCTTCGCTGATTACGTTTAAAATGGATTCAAGACAATCAATTAATACTCCTCCTAAGTTAATCAAATCTTCACAGTATTACGAATGGGTTGATAAATTCGAATCCTTCTGTCGGTATAATGATGTTCAAATGTGGATATTTTGTGTTGAGACAAAATACATACGCCCAATGCAGCCTGCGAATGCGAGTGGTGGTGAACGTATTCCTATTGAAATCTCTTCCTTCACAGCCGAGCATAGGAGATTATTTGACGCTGAAAACCGAGCATGGGCAAGTCTGAAAATGGATCTGCCTATTGAAACGATGTACTTATGTCAAACTTACAAAACTGCTTATGAACTTTGGAAAGCAATCGAGGTTCAATACGTTGGGAGTGCCGTTCAACAAAAAAGTAGGGGAAGTGTTCTTAAACGACAATTCAATACTTTCAAAGCAGGTTTAAATGAAAGTTTTGAAGCCACTGTCAACAGATATCACAATCTACTTTCTGACCTTGCAAGAGCTAATATAAATATTAAAGAAGAAGAGGTAGAACGATTTTTAGAAGCATTACCCAAACGCTGGGAAGTATATGTGAACTTAGTAAAAGATGAAATCTACCAGGAAAAACCAGTAATTCTACATGAGGTAATTGAGAAATTTAGAGGATATGAACAAACTCGTTTAGCTATTGACGCTGTTGCAGATGACACACCCTATGGACAACCCTCATCTGATGCTTCCGTGAATGCAACTGCGTTAATATCTGAAAATTGTCACGCAAGTTCTGAAACTCATTCCTCTACCGATACCACTACTACTGCAGGAGTTTCAAAAGCTGCCAATTCTCATCAAAGAATGCCAATGAGTGTTAAATCAGCAGAAGAAAGTTTAGAAATCCTATCATGTTTCTTATCTGCTTACGGTAATCAAGTTCAAGGTAAAATCACTGATCCAGGATTGTGGGACGAAGATTTTAGTCAAGTCGATCAGGATGACCTTGAGGAAATGGATTTACAATGGCAAACTGCCATGATTACTAATAGAATCAAGAGATTTATGACTAGAACAGGACGCAGTCCCAGAACTGGAAAAGCAGGTTTTGATAAATCCAAGGTGCGTTGCTTCAACTGTCAAGGTCATGGTCACTTCGCTAGAGAATGTCAACAACCCAAGGTTGAATATAATCAAAGCCAAGACAAAAACAAGACTTCTTCTTCGCAACCACAACACAGCTTAGCATCACAGGCTATGATAGTTCAACACGATGATCGAACTTATGATTGGAAAATCTGTACTGATGAAAGAAATCAAGCCCTCATGGCTTCTATTGAAGAAATTCGCAGTGAAGTCAGTAACACAGAAGCAGCATCAGGTACTGATAGCGATTCAAACTCCAGCGAAGAAGATACTGCAGAAGCAGAAGAAAGTCAAAACACATCCCAAGTTTGCAGCTGCACCATCGATTTATCCAACGAGAACCTCATCGCTAAAATGGCTGACCTCGACTCGAACAAGGCAAAGGTACTTCTTGACTCTCAATCTATGAAAGATTTTTGCAAATCCTATACGGTTTTAACTCTCCAAAATGATAAACTGACTAAGTTAGTTTCCAATTTGGAATCTCAGCAAACTGAATTTAATCAAACAATTGCAAATTTAACATATCAAAGAGATGAATATTCAAAGCAATATTATAAAACTGAATCAGATCGAACAACTCTTTTATCAAATGTCGGGATTCTGACACAAAAAGTCGACTTATTATATAAATGCATCGAAACTGAAAAGAAAAAGTTTGCTGAGAAGGTCCAAGAGTTAAACCTTTGTGAAATACAACTAACCGAGCAGGAAAGAAAGTTCGAGCAATTCCGTACTTCGTCAAGTACTTTGAATTCCATTTTGAGTCGCCAGCGTACAAGTGGAAAGTCTGAAGGCCTAGGGTATAATGAAACACCACCTCCGTACAACAACAACTTTAGTTTCTTTAAGAACGGGCCTCCACAACCTGAAAATTGTGAATCTTCAAGCTCCACGGTTCAGAAAAACAAAGCAAATCAAGAGCAACAAGCCACAAATGCTCCACCTCAAACCTCAACATATGAACCTTTGAAGGAAACATTCATATCAAGTAACGACATCAAATCCAAGCAAAGTTCATCCTCTGATGCTGATCAAGATCAATCAAATAAGATGGAAACTTTAAACTGCTTCAAATGTCGTGAACGTGGACACGTGGCTTCCGTTTGCACGAACAAGCGAAAAGAACCTCAAGCTAAACCCACTCCCACGCAGTCAGCTAAAACCACTCCCACGAAGTCAGTTAAATTCACTCCCACGAAACCAGTACAAATTCTACGAAACCCACATCACGAGAGTCCAGCTTCAAACTCGCGACATCATGGACACAGCAAATCAAGTACGGGACAATTTTCTCAACGTCCACACCAGCGACCACAACAACCTTTTGTTCCATCATATCGCCAACACCATCATGATCACCGCTCCCACAGTCCTCCACGACATCACCATCATAATCATTACTCAAGTTACCATCATAATCATCACAGAAATTACAATCATAGCTCCCCACGTCCTCACTATGAACCACGTCATTACACAAATTCTCGTTACAGCTCTCCACCAATGAGTCATAGAGTTCCTTACAACTCTAACAATCATTACTCTACACGCCACACCTCTCCAATCTCTCACCAAAATAAGGGAATCTACAAACGGGTCACCTATGTAACTGAGAACGGTCAATCCAGGTCTGTTATGGCCTGGGTTCCCCATGACAACTAATAACTTTATCTTGTGTGCAGGAACCGGGTCACCGAGTCGTCAACAACTGGTACGTTGACAGTGGCTGTTCCAGGCACATGACAGGAGAACGAAGTCTGCTTAACGACTTCGAATCTGGTAAGAAAGGTCGAGTAAATTTTGCTGGAGAAAAAGGAGGAGAGATAACAGGAATTGGTTCAGTTACAAATGGAAAAATATGCTCAGTGTTTCTCAAATCTGCGACAATGATAATCCAGTGTACTTTAACAAGAAGGAGGTTGTAATTCTTAAATCCGGAATTGATATTCCTGAGGATCTGATACTGATGCGTGCACCAAGAACGAAAAACACATATGTTATGGATATGAACAACACTGAAATTACCACAGATTCAACATGTCTATTATCCAAGTCAACTAGTGAGGAAGCCATGATTTGGCACAGAAAGATGGCACATCTACACTTTCGGAAGATGAACGAGATCACCAAGAAAGAGTTAGTCCTTGGAGTTCCACTCAAACGATTCGAGTATGAGGATAAATGCATTCCATGTAAACTCGGAAAGCAACACAAGCAACATCACAAGTCCAAGGCCATCAACACAATTGAGACATCATTCGAGCTAATGCACACTGATCTTTTCGGCCCTATTGCACAAAGAAGCTTCGGAGGAAAATACTACTGTCTCGTGATCACCGATGATTACACTCGCTACTCTTGGGTCTACTTCTTAGGCACTAAGAGTGAAACAGCCGGCACGCTAATCAATTTTTTCGACATGATCAAGAACGTATACAAAGCCAATGTCAAGCGTCTGCGCAGCGATAATGGGACAGAGTTCAGAAATTCCACGATGACCTTCTACTGTCTTGCAAACGGAATTGTTCAACAACACAGCGCTCCATACGAACCACAGCAAAATGGTGTCGCTGAGAGGAAAAACAGAACATTGATAGAGGTCGCACGTACGATGTTAGCTGACTCACTCCTCCCTGTTACATTCTGGGGGGAGGCAGTGAACACAGCATGCTACGTCCTCAATCGAGTATTAACGGTGAAACGGTTTAATAAAACAAGTTATGAACTGCTAAATAGTCGTAAGCCTAATCTTGCTGCACTGGAACCCTTTGGGGCTCCTTGCACCGTTTTGAAAACAAATTATACCACCAAGTTCGCACCCAAAGCTGTCCAGGGATACTTTCTTGGATATGTTGAGGGCTGCGCAAACAAACGAGTTTATCTTAAAACTTCACGTACAGTGGAAATTGTTTTTAACTTGGAAATAACTAGTTACACGTTTGAAAAACAAACTGGTCCAGCTCTCGCTTTTGACTATGATGCTCTATTTAAATCATTTAACCTTTCTCCAAGTGTGTCTCATACAGGTACAGAGAACCCGAGCTTCTCCTCTGATGATGAAGATACAGTTTTTCCTCGTCCTCACATTATTAAAGATATCGTCACTGAACCTGCTGATACCGATGATCAAGCAGATGACCAAAGCGAAGTGGCAGAACCACTCGACGACGATAATCCAACCGATGATCAAGAAAATGTGGCAGAACCACATAATGCAACTGCTCAAGACGATGCGGCATTCCCGCACGTCACGTCTCGTATTCACAAGGATCACCCAGCCGACAACATTATTGGCGATCCCGATGCACCTGTTCAAACTCGAACACAAATAGAGGAGTTACAAGGCATGTATGCTTTGGTCACCACCTCCGAAGATTTCAACAATTGTCGATTTCTTTGCTTCGTTTCTCAAGACGTTCCAGCTAACATTCATATGGCTCTTAAGGATGCCAACTGGGTCCATGCCTGTCAAGAGGAATTAGCTCAATTCGAGAAACTAGGGGTCTGGATACTTGTGATACTGCCCGCTGACGCCTACGCTATAGGCACTAAATGGGTTTTCCGATGCAAACGAGATGACCGTGGAATCATCACTCGAAATAAAGCAAGATTAGTGGTACAAGGATTCTATCAGGAAGAAGGATTGGACTTTCAGGATGTTTTCGCTCCAGTCGCTCGCCTCGAGGCTGTCCGTCTTTTCTTAGCTTATGCCTCTCACATGGGATTTACAGTTTACCAACTCGATGTTAAAAGTGCTTTCCTTTATAGTAAAATCGACGACACCGTCTATGTTCAACAACCCCCTGGCTTCGAAGACCCACAACACCCTGACAAGGTTTACAAGCTCAACAAAGCTTTATACGGTCTTCATCAAGCTCCACGACTGTGGTACGAAACATTGTCAACTTTTCTCTTAGAATCCGGTTTCAAGAGAGGTCGTATCGATAGCACTCTGTTTATCAAAGATTCATCCAAGGCTAAAATTTTGGTTCAAGTCTACGTGGATGATATTATTTTCGGTTCCACTGATATTCAAATGTGTAAGGACTTCGAAAAGCTCATGAAAGACAAATTCGAGATGAGCGCGATGGGTGAACTCAAATTATTTCTAGGCCTACAGGTCGAGCAACTACCAGACGGAATGTTTATTCATCAATCGAACTATGTCACTGAAATGCTGAAGAAATTCAATATGACCGATGCCAAGCCAATAGCTACTCCCATTTCTCAGCAGCACAATCTTGAACCAAACGCACAAAACGATCCTGATATGGATCCCACTGTTTATCGCGGCATTATAGGCTCTTTAATGTATCTTACTGCATCTCGTCCTGACATAATGTTTGCTGTATGTTTATGTGCCAGGTTTCAAGCTTGTCCTAAGATGTCTCATCACTCTGCTGTAAAGAGGATTCTTCGCTACCTTAAAGGCCGACCGCGGTTGGGTCTCTGGTATCCCAAAGGAAGCGACCTCTTTCTCGAAGCATTCACCGACTCAGATCTGGGTGGATGAAATATCGATCGAAAGTCAACCTCCGGTGGTTGTCAATTTTTGGGAGGACGCCTAGTGTCTTGGCAATGCAAGAAACAGACAACCGTCTCTGTCTCATCCTGTGAAGCTGAATATATCGCTGCGGGTAGCTGTGTCTCACAGGTTCTCTGGATACAACAACAGATGCTGGATTACGGTTTATTCTATACCTCTACTCCTATTAATATAGATAATGAGGCTGCCGTTTCTGTTATTAAAAATCCTGTTAAACATAGCAAAACCCGTCATATTGATTTTAAGCACCACTTTATTAGAGACTATTATGAAAAGAAACTCATCGATATCATTCGTGTCTCTTCCGAAAACAACTTGGCCGACCTCTTCACTAAATCATTTGACAAATCTCGCTTCGAGTCACTTGTTCACCGTATTGGACTTCGCAACTTAGAGTAACCAACGTTTTCTTTAAAAAAAAAAAAAAAAAAAAAAAAATTAGCGTAATTATCCTTTCTTATTTTCGTAATCAAAAAAACAAAAAAAAACTAGAGTAACTTGTTTTAAATCTAAATTCGAGATGAAGATATCTTTTGCTTATGACTCTTAGTCTTAGATCGGGTTTTTGCCACTTGCTATATAATTTCTCAAAGTGTTTAGTTTAAATTCCAGTGTCTTGTGGCCCTTCGCCTTATTACTGAATTCAGTTGTGTGGTTTGCTGTCTTAGAGCTCTACAGTTTTGAACCATTAAACGACTTAAGTCTGCTGATTGCAACAAAGGTTGAGAATGGATTTCTGTTACGAAGTCATGTGATACACTATCAGATGGGAGACACTTATATCAAATTTAAAATATTTTATTGGTGTGTTAATAAGTGTTTGAATTCACATAAGCGGCCTTTGGAACTTGAGTAAGTACACACATGGGATGCCTCGATCATCTAGCCACCTAAGGTCTTTAACGGGTCTGGGATCGGTTGGTAGAAAGCTCGTTAAAGGGTTCCATAGAAAGTCGCAGAATTCTAACATCTTAAAAAGGCTTCATAGAAGTTCAGTCATAGACTTGCACAATTAAACCAATGCGTTAAACTGTTTTCAATAAATTTGATATAGGCTATCTTAATGCTAGCTTCATATGTTGCATTGTCAAGTTTGGTAACCATCCCATACTACTTTGTACCATGGAAGGATTCACAAATACCTTGAGTATCTCTCCCTTTTGTCGAATGGTTCCTAACTTCTGAGTGCTTTTAGCCTAAATCGATGACAGCTTACTTGCAATTAAAACACAACTTTTTGGTGTACGGCTGAACGGTTAAATTGGACAACTACACAAACATGGGTTTAAATTAAATTTCTTTGGAACCCCGATAAGCAATCTGATCGAATTTTGTTTCCTAAATGTATACTACTTGCTTAATTAACGGTTTATTTCCTTTTAGTTCATGCATTTTTTATTTACCTTATTTCTGTAATTCTCTATATCTCTTAAACGTTGGTTAAATACTCAAAAGTCCATCGGGCCCAGACTGCCAGGCCCAGCCTTTCAGGCCCACAGGCCCATACTTGGCCTTTAAATACCCTCAGGTGAACTCATAGTTTTACTTTTCAGTTTTCAAATTTTTACATTCTCGGAGCTAGGGTTTTTCTCACACACGAAGTTCTTCTTAAGGTTGACTATTCCCTCAAGTAAGTTCTTCTTTTCTTCGTTGATATTCATAGTTGTTCGTCAGTTTTGCTTGATGTGTTCGTGTTCTTTATGTTAATCTGGGTTTAACTTCAAAATCTGGGTTAAACTTCAAAATCTGGGCTTAAACATGTTCGTGATCTATATATGTTCTTGATGTGTTCGTATCAAATTGCTATGTTTTGCCTCGATTGATCATCTTCGTTTATGTTATTGCTTGATGATCATCTTCGCCACCTAGGAGTCCAGAACTTAGATATGCCTTAGAATATTCTTCCCAAAATTTGCACGAAGACACGTCTTCGTCCTTCTTAGGTATGTCAGACGAAGACACGTCTTCGTCCCCTTTATGGCTGTCAGACGAAGACACGTCTTCGTCCCCTTTGGAATAGCTAGACGAAGACCCATCTTCGTCCCTATGATGTGTGTCTGATGAAGACACATCTTCGTCACTATGATGTGTGTCTGACGAAGACCCTTCTTCGTCCTTATGATGTGTGTCAGACGAAGACCCATCTTCGTCACACTGATGTCCATCACACGAAGACCCATCTTCGTCACTTCTAAGTTGTCAAACGAAGACACGTCCTCGTCTCAGACGAAGACACATGGACGAACACCTTCTTCGTCACTATATTTACCATGTGTTCGTTTTCCATGATATATGCTTATACCTGCTCCACGAACATGCATGCTCGCCAACTCTAAGTTAGGCATACATGTTCGTGTCTATCATATCTAACGTGTTCGTGTTTACAGATTTCACAGATGGCGAGACAATTTGATAGACGCCACAATCAGGCAGTGAGTTTCTCTCTGGATGACTCTGCATCAGTCCCGTTTCGCGAGACGATTCTATTTTTACAACACTCTCGGATGTCGTTTATTCTCAGTGAAGATCTTCCCATAAATCTTCCGTTGGTTCAGCAGTTCCTCACCAACCTTACACATGTCGGTCTTCTACATCCGGTTACTGCGAAACACAAGGACGGCTTACGAACAGTGGTCAATGATCGGGAAATTATTTTCAGCAGTACAACTCTTCGGGAAATATTTCAACTTGGCCGCAGTTCATCTGAGAGTGCCCCTTCATCATTTGGCACACGATTTCTTGGACGAAAGTTGCCATTAATGGGATACGCCGGGCCGTTCCCCACTGTTTCTTTTCCTAAGGGCAAGTTTCTCGGACCATGGCGGTATTTGGTCCACGTGTTTGTTACCGTGTTCAAGTTTTCCAAAACATCGCATGACAATATTGACAATCTGCTGCTGTCAATGCTACTCAGCCTGGTACTCAATAGACCTTATCCCGTAGCTGAGTATGTATTCCAAATGTTTCAAAATGATCTGACGGTGACTGCGCCCAACACACTCATGTTGTACCCAAGGTTCATTATGATCATCTTACGACACTTCATCCCTGATCTCCCACCTCCGGCTTTTGATATACGGGTTATGCAGATCGGTTCTGCAAAATTGTTTCACACTTGTCAGAAGATTCATCCGCGACCCGCTCACGAGCCCCAACCCACGGCTGAACCTCTGTTTGGGGCACTCGTTGATTTGCGGTTCGTTGACACCGATGTTGATGAGGACGCTCATTTTCTATCGAGCGAGCCTCGTACTGTGTGTACTGGTCCTTCAGCGCCTAGCAAGCCCAAGGCTCGGCCTAAGCGCAAGGTCAAGATTCCTATTGCTGTGGATTCTACCTCAAGTGATACATTATACAGGGAAGTTGATAACTACCATGAGAGTCCTCCGCTCTCTGCAATTGCCGAACGGTCACCTATCCCTCCACCTGGAAGTCATCAATCTATTGCTACTGAGGTGATCGCTCCATCCCCTGCTCGTAATGCTGATGCTGCTGTTTCCCCTACTCAGGTCAACGATGCGGCCACAGAGGAGCTTAATCTTGATGATAACGAACTTACTTCTTCGTTTCACCCATCGAACCGAGGGAAACGTTCTGCTCCTGACAATGCCGAGTCTGGGTCCTCTACCGAAACTGCACGCCCTCACAAGAAACGGGCAACGGAGAAAAGGACCGCGGAGAATCCACCCCTTACAATTAACGATTTACTTTCTCTTGTTTTGCAGCTTTCTGATCAGGTTGCCACACTTATGCAGTCTGACGCTGAGAAATCACTACGGATATCTTCTCTAGAAGCACAGGTTCAATTACTCTCGAAGCGGTCATCTGCTCAGGGGGAGGAACCGTGCAAACCATCTGCAGTAAGACAGCGACGAGATGATCCTGAAGATGATCAAGATGCTGCACGTCAACAAGAGCAGATTGCCTCTACATCTCGAGCACCGCCTACTTATCCTACAGCAGATCAGGGGGAGCAATCAACGCAGCAAAAACAAAGTGGAGAGAATAAGGATCAAGAGATCGGGGAAAGCACTGATGACACTTGGATCTTTGAAGATAACGGAGGAGCATATGTCTTTCAAGAACCAGCAAGCACCGAGGAAGTACATATTGAAGAAAAAGGAGAGAGTACTTCGAAACCGAGCTTAGAAGAACGCAGAGGATGGTTTAGAAAGCTCGACCCAAAGAAGCAAGATCCACTGATTAGAAAATTCTTCACCAGAGAACGCCAGCCACATTTGGGAATAATTAGCTGGTTGTTTGACTCTGAATTGCAGGTGTTTGTGATCAAAAGATTCGATGGAGTTCAGTACTTAACCAAAAATCGGGAAAACTTCAATTCATTTCCGAGATTAGAACTCATCGACTTGTCACAGCTGAAGCTGATCAACAGGGGGAAAGATGAATATGCAAATTGGGTTGAGAGAACACTTAGAGACGAAGTGAAAACTGGTGTATTCAAGGATTTTACACCAACAATTGGAAAGATGAGGATCTCTAAGAAGAAGATAGATCCTGAAACGGGAAGAACGGCAAGAAGAATGGTATATCCTCCTATTGCCTGCTTGACGAAGATTCCGATGAAGGACTTTGGTCGAGATATTCTTGGAGATTTACATCTCTGGGCGGTAGACGTTGAAACCGGTGAAGCGGTAATGTACAGAAAAGATGACGAAGTCAAAGAAGGTATGACTGAGATCTTAAGAGTTATCGACGCTACTCAGCTAGCTAATCTGACCGAGAATGATCTGAAGATGTTGAAGCGGGATCATATTGTTACTTTAGCTGGATGGGAAGATATTGGTAGAGATTACCAACGGATCGTCGATGGCTGTTTGAACTTGCAGGTTAATGGAGATAGCGATATGTTGATCAGAGAATAGAAGCATCAGTCAAGGGGGAGTTTGTTAGTGCAAAATATGCAATGACTGGATGTTCTATTATGTTTTGATTACATTGTATTATATTAGCCTGACATAGTTAGCTTAGTGGGCTGCTCACGGACTTGCATGTCCGTGAGGCCCAATAGGTCCAAGCCCAAAACTAGCTGAACATGTTACTCTATAAATAGAGGTGTTCAGGGTAGTTTTAGGCCGTTGGTTTTTGGTAGAGAATTCGTGTTAGGCTTCCGGATTGTAACAAGTGTTATTGTTAATCAGAAGCTTTAGAATTCGGTAATTGTGTTTCTTTGTTATTACGTTCGATTATAATCTGTGCATACTAATTACGAGATTCCGCCTTGTAATTGGTGAGTTTAATCCTGTAGATCGGACCACTGGGACCTACAGAAAGCATTCATATTTAATGCTACTTTTTTCTTTTCTTTGAGTGTGCCGATGGTTGATGACTTTAGAACTTGACACTGTTATACATTTCGAGACCACATATGAGCATTGCATTAGGGTAACTTAGTGTAATTTGGTACAATGATAGGGGCAATTAGGATTAACCCATTTGTTTAGCCTTTTTCGTTTCTTTATATATTTTCCGCCTAACCCTTGTAACACTTATTTTCAGTGTTAGAAACTCTAGTTAAACCACTTTGAACCTAAACATTTTCGTTTCTAAACACTACTATATATTTTGTACACTCGCCTTATTTTCGTTTCATTTTTAGATTAGATCCGAACTTAGTTTTTGATTGCTATTGTATATGAAGTTGGAAAGTTAAAGTTTATTGAGGCATAAAAAGTTATATTGTAGCCTTTGTATTATTTTGTATTTGGAAGGAAGTTAGAAAAAATAAAGTTAGCCTTTTGAGCATGTGTACTTACCAAAAGAAATATTATATTGTAAGGCATGTACTAGGCTGAAGAAAAAAAAAGTGAAAAAGAAAAAAAATAGAAAAAACAGAAAAGCGAAAAAAAAAATTAGTTGTAGAATTTAAAAGAAATAGTGTATATTGAGTCTTGTATTACACGATATTTAAACATTCGGAGAAAAAAGTAAAGTTGAGAAAGTTGAGCAATTCGGTTCGTTAGATATTTTATTAGTTCGGATTTAATCTAAGTTTTGTATTATTTTTATTTAACCCATTTACACTCCATTATATATTTTCACATGCCTTTACCTGTATATTACAACCCGAATAAAAGTCCCCGTTTAGTTGTACTTAGACTCTAGTGGTGGAGATTTGATACGTTATCAAGCCTATGATAGAATATTCACCATGACTGAGCAGTTGAGCGATTCTACAGAATACGTTACACACCTTTTAGATTAGTTTGAGAGATTGTGTGATTTACTTCCCATAAAAAACGTGAGGTGTTTGGTTATTTAATTTTTTGGCTTTGATTATTATTTAACTCAGTTTTTGCTTGAGGGCAAGCAAAAGGTTAAGTTTGGGGGGATTTGATATCGCATATTTATACGTTTATTTCTATGCGATATTTAGTCGTTTTTCATATTAAACATGATGGATAGGATATGTGACAACCGTCTAATTCCAGGTGCATTTTTATAATCTATGTCTCTTTCGGTCTAACTAGTCTTTAACTTTTCATTAATCGGAACCGCGGCAACGTCGGAATCACAACCGGAATCAAAATAAATAAGTCCTAATACCAAGAAAATCCCTAATGAACTTTCCTAAGTTCATAATGTAACATACTTTAAAACTTTAGTTAACGAAAAGGTTCAACGAAACACTTATACAAAAACAGCCAAAATACAAATTTTGTTACAAAAAATGGTCCTGGACGGCGCACACATGCCTTGTGCGCCGTCCTCTAGGACGAAAATTGTAAGAATTTTGAAATTCTTGCATGTCTCGATTCCACCACTTTTTCCACCAATCACTCTCGATTCCAGGCTCTCATTACTGTCTTTTGACAGTCCCCAACACACTCTATCATTATTATCTTCATTTTCATTTTACAAAATCATTTTTACAAACCAAAAACACACACAAACACTTTTCTGTCTAAAAACCTCTCAAGAGTTCTTCATTTTCCAGTAACTTCAGCCATAAAAATCCATTTTCTAACCATACAAATCGTTCCAAACATCAAGAGAAGCAAGGGGTGCCATTTACTTCGAAAAAGACTAATCTTGTAAAGATTTTTGAAGCGTAAATCCGACCAAAACTCAACATCCGAGCTTTTCCTCCGGTAGATTTCTGTCTTTTTACTATTTATATACAAATAAACACTTGCATGTAAGATCTAACGGTTAAAAATAAGTTTTTATACGAATCTATGACTTTTTATGGTCAAAAACGTTTTTAACCGAAATAACCTTTAGATCCACGGTTTTGTAACTAAAAATGCTTTATAAACTGTTAAAATGATGTTTTAATAAGTTTAAACCTATTGCATGTCGAAATCTAAGGCTTAAAATACGTTTTGCAACAAAAACTCGAAAATCCGCGTCGTGTGCGCCGTCCTAAGGCACACAACGACGCAGCGTGAGAAGTTTTCAGCTTCTGTGCGCCGTTCTGCTGCTCACAACGGCGCACAGAGCTGCTGGATTTTCAAAACTTGTCGTTTTTGTCGTTTTTAGCACGTTTGGACCATTTGTGACCGCTGACTTTTTGACTTATGACACTTTGGGACTGATTATGTAAAAGTAATAACATTTTGGACAAGTATGGACTATTTGGACTTAAATTGAACTATAATATGTATATTATCGTGTTTAGGGTGATTTGTGAGCGGAATTGGTAGGTACATTTTTGGATATGAAATTTGGGCGCGGAAGCGCTGCCCAAATTTTCTTAGAAAAATGTAAACCACTTCAGCGAGCAAAAGCACTTGAGGCATAATAATCAAAAACGTTAAATCGAACTTTCGGACAAAAACGTGACAATTACCTTTTCGGACTATTTTAAAAATACTTAACCTTGACACTTAAAGTTTAATAAAATTTATTCTATATTATTATATAAAGAACATAATAATATAATGACTAATTAAACTATCTTGGTATTATTAGGCAATCCGTGATTCCCGGCTTCCATTTCCGACCGAGTTTCCGTATCTTATTCTTCGCAATCCGTGAGTTACAACCCCTTATTTTTATATGTATTTTGCATGAATTTTTGGGGGAAACATAAGATTAATTATATTTGAAAACTATATGAATCAAATTGCAACTTTGTGAACTTTGACTTATTACAAGTATTGAACTATTTTGACTTTTGGAACTTATTGAACTATTTTGACTTTGGAACTTATTGAACTATTTTGGACAAACTCTTTGAACTCTTATGCGTAAAACACTTTTACTCTACCTGAACTTACTGGCTTGCCCCCTTTTTGGCTAAACTAATTATTGATGCTTGTATACGGGCCGACCCTTGATGGAACTATAACATGATCTTAAGTGACGGAACAACTATCTCCTTTAAAACAAAACTACTTAGTGCCCAACTACTTTTTCTAGAACTTACACACTATTAACTACAGAGCCGTTTAGTAATTATGGGTATCGATACTTAGGAAAGAACCGTTCCTTGCTTAGATGGCAATCTAAGTACATATTACTAAGAACTTGAACAACTTCCCGTAGGATAGGCGGGAAGAGGGGCCTCACGGTTGAACAATCGGATTAGTGTGAACACTTAAGTTATAGATGCCAAGAGGTTGATACAAGAAATCTAATTAGTTACTTATACGCATAAATTTACGAACTTTTTAGCGATTGATTCCGCAACTACGATTTGACTAAATTTGACTCTACTTAGTCTTTACGAACTTAGGGCACCGATTCTCCCGTTACTTGAACTTTAAAAGTATATAAATTTAAGCGACTTTTCTCCGCTAACCTCCTTTTGGAAACTATTACTTTTATATACTTTACTTATATTTTTGCCGAACTACTTAAACTGTAACTCACTCACTACTTTCGTAGTTGACACTTTATCTTATGTTTCAGGAAATTTAGTGTAAGTATGAAGTGCATGGCATGGACGGGTCGAGGCGGTCGTGTGAGAACCTTTTCGGGAAAAGACTTGTTCACTACTTTTGGGAATTTTATTTTGGAACTTTAAACTTATGTATTGGTGTACTAAATCTTATGACTTGGTTGTTTCTTGAACTTGTAAACTCTTTCAATATTTTTAAATGACTTGAATGTCGTTATGTTTTCTTATGACCCGTGTAATGATCTTCCAGCTCTTCACATTCCGTGTTTCCGCTTTAGCGGGGTGTGACAGGATAGGTTTTTGCATTTAATCGTGTGGAAAAGTGTTTTTGTCCATTTTACAGGTTTATATGATTGGGAAGTGGAAATGGTGGAAGAAATGAGCTTAAAAGATGAAAATTTGTGAAATATGACAAGGAGAACGACGCAGTACCACCTCCACCGTTTTGATCATAACTTCTTCATACGATATCCGATTTAGGTGATTCAAATTGGAGAAGAAAGAAGAAAGAGAGAGCTACACAACCAAAATTTCGAATATGGCAAGTTTTATGCACAGTGCGACGCACTGGAGGAGGGGTGCGACGCATTCACGGGATTTTTAGCAATTGGAATTTGACTCGAACTCGATTTCCTCTTGATTTATCTCTATAAATACCAACCCAAACGACCAATTTTCATCATGTATCATTCCACCACATATTTGGAGCTGGAGCTCGGTTTGGAAGCTTGGAGAGCAAAGAAAAGAGTTAGAGTTGGTTTTCGATTACAATTCGGTCACAACACGTTTTGCTACTTTTCTAGTTTGTTTTCTATCTTTTATTCTAGAATTTTCAGTGATGTTTTCTTTCATATTAGTTGCTGTTTTGAACTTTATTATGAGTAGGTAAACTTCTTTTATGCTCGTTTGATTTATGGAACTTTTTTGACGTTTATGTTTGCGTTATTGATCGTTTTAGGTGTTTATGTTTAATCGTTGATCCTTAATTGTTTGTGTTTTGATATATTTCTATAAATTGTTTATATTCAGATTAGTTAATCAATATTCTAGGTATTCGAGAGGAATCTAGATAGATTAATTAACTTGTATGAAATAATCGGTCGGTCTATAATCGGTTTAAAATTATTAGGATTCGAGAGGACCTAGCAATAACAATTTAGGTAATAAAACGTAAACGAGTAAGTCTATTTGTTAAGATTCGAGAGGACTTAATAATTAGAGAAGTTATTCGAGAGGAAACTTTATAAGGTTAAATCATAGAACACCGGCTTGTTGATTAATGCTTAATTATTGATAATTATAACTGTATTCGAGAGGAACATTATAATTGGAAATAGTTAAAGTTAGTAAAATATTCGAGAGGAGTTTTACTATAAATTAGAAGTTAAATATACTTTCAATATCGTAAACATAAAAAGAAAACAAGTGAAGTGTCAAACGAGTATACTTTTCCATTATTTGATAACAAACAATTCTTTTCTCAAAACGATTTTATAATCAATCTCAGTTTTAAGTAGTTAATCATTAGTAATAACAAAACCCCCCAAACACAAACGGTGTTATTAATTCGAAATTTTAAAACCAAATTAGTCCCTGCGAACGAACCTTTACTTACTCAAAACTATATTATATACGAATAGGTCCACTGCCTATAAGTGTGTAATTAAGTCTAAAAGTAGGTTTAGTTTATTAAACTAGATTTTACACATCACATAATTTCCATGTGTGTTTAGGGTTTAGGATCTATAAATATTGTCCTAAATCCTACAAACACCGTCATGCCCCATCCCCCCCTAGTTAGGGTTTAAAATTGTTCGTTTTGAAGCCTAACTTTTGGCTTTCTTCTCCTTCCCCGGTGATTCAGTCGAACTTGTTTTTTTTAGGGGGGAGGGGGAAGCCTGGGAATACCTGACTATTATCCAACCGGCGGTTGAGTTGTTAAAGTCGGCGGTTGGTTGTTGGCTAACTAACAGTCAGCAGTTGGTTTTATCCAGACTGAATTGCGATTGCCATCCGTCTGTTTAATTTGCACACCTGTTGTGCTTGTGCAGGGGATTTACGCTCTTTAGGCAATTTGGTACTTTTTCTAATTTCCTCAGATTCTCTACATTTCGGTCAGTCCATTTTCTTTACTTTCTGCTTTCTTTATTGTAGCTTTTTAGAAAATGAAGGATACTTCAGGACCAAAGATTCGTAGGAGCGAGAAGAAAAAAGTACCACCAATTAGCGGGAAAGATTGCGCTAGTCTTTTTAGCGAGAAACCAATTGATGGTTTATTAAAGATGTATCCTTTCCTTAGAAAGTATAATGCTATTCGCCCTCTTTCACATGAACGTGCTCATAATCCTCCTGAAATGGAAATAGTTGTGTATACGGCTAACCTAATTTATGCGGTTTTGTAAACATTCTTTTGCATTATAAAATAGGTTTTGCCCAAATGTATCCTGTGGGAGTTGCAAAAATTTCGATGTTTGAGATGTTGCTAGGAAGTATGGGAATTAGTTGTAATGTAGAGCTATTTAGGAAATTTTATAAGATTATTAAATCTAGAGATTGGTTTACGATTGAGAAAAGAAATGAGGATGATCCAGAGTGTAGGTTGATTGATAAGCCTCCTTCTAGTATTAAGAATTGGCGAGAAGATCATGTATTTGTAGATACGGGCATTTTTAACCGTTGGGCCACCTCTTTATTACGTGGAATGTAGAGTCTGACAAAAAATTAAATTGTGAGCCAAAACTTAAACCTTCTGCTTTCTCCTTGTATGAAAAAATACGCGATCTATCCATTAACTTTAGGGTTTTTGAGGAACCTTTGTTAGTGTTAGGCGGTGTCAGCCAAGATTGGGAGGTTGGGATGTCGCCTGTGTTGTTTCATAAATAGAGTAGACGACATGGATGTCTTGATCCCCTCTTTTTTATCGAACTTATGTGTCTTTCTTGTGAAAAATGTTCTAATTTTTCTTTTTGTTATGACATCCATGGGTTTGTTGGATTTCATGGTGGAGGACCCTGACTATGATGTAGAGAGCTTCACTTTGAGGGATACCCGCCAAATATATGAGGGTGTCGGCGTGCCCATGCCACATAATATATTGAAATCTAATAGTGGCGTTGAGATGATAGGGTCACCGAGAGATGATGATGTTTTAGCTGACCAGCCTGACATCCAAGGTACGTATTTTTTGCATACCATATGGTGACACATTTTTTTTTTTTTTTGAAAACACATTGTATTTCCTTTGCAGTCAATGAAAATGGTGGAACCTTTTCTATAGATTCTACAGTTATGGATCATGGTATGTACAGTTTTACTTAGATAGTTTTGTACCCTTTATTAAAGTCCTAACCTTTGATGTAATAGGTGTCTCGTTCCAGACTCACGCTTAGATGGTAGAGACATGATGTATGGAAAGAGGTGCATTTAATGTGGGTGGCGATGATGAATATGGGCCCTTACCCAAGGTGCAAAAGACTACTCTTCCCACTTCTACTCCATTCGGAGTGGTTACTCGATATGGGGACACTCATAGTGCATTTGGGGTGCCAAAGGCTTTTGGATCGACTTTTGCACCTGGTCAGAGTGTTGCTCACGGCTTTCAGTTTAACACCGTTCCCTTTGGTAGCCAGGTGGTAACATCATCAAAAATTCGGCAGAGGTTTGTGCCGGTCTGGGATTTTGTTGTTGAAAATGATGGGAGATCTATAGAATCTGTGAGGAATTATTTGGACCACATGGTCCCTCCTCAAGGTGTGGCAGAATCTAAGAAACAAAGCACTGCACAACTTGTGGATTCTGCGGATATGGATCTACTTAATGGTCTGATGGGATATGTTTTAGCGAAAAAGTGTGTGGCTAATGATCATGAACAACAAAAGAAGCATGTGAGGATTTGTGGGCAAATCTTAATAAAAATGAGGAAAACCTCTGCCAAGTTAGGAGTTGAGGATGAGTTACAAGTTCTACGTGCTAAGGGCGTCACCTTTGAGACTGAGTTGGGGAAGGTTGTGAAAGCGAAAGAGGGTTTGGCTGCTAGTGTGCAAACTTATGAAGATCGTATGGTACAACCTGATGCAGATCTAGTGCAAGCTAAGAAGGATTTGGATTTGGAGAAGAAGGTTGTGGCTTCATTACAGGGTCAGCTACAGTTGGCGATTAAAAGAATGAGGGATTTGGTGTCTGCTCTGCCTGGTTTGTTTAAGGATGTGTTGAAACACAACGATGTTATGGAAGTTTTGAAAAAAAATTAATGATGCATCTTTGTGTTTGGGAAAAATCTTGCCAGCAAAAAACTTCAAGTTATGTTCCCCAATGTAACTTTCCCTGACTTGGATCCTACTGCTCAAGATAAGATGGTGCAGAAAAGCAAAGTGTTTGAAGCAAAATATTTTCCCATACTTGCTCGGTTTTCAGAAGACCTGGATGCGTCTTGCCAAATGTGCTCCTTAACTCCTTTTTTTTATGATACTTTGTTTGCTTGACATTTGGATTGGATTATATGTTCGAAACTTTTGCATAAAATCATTGAATTATGACTTTGAGCATTTTATTTATTCTACGCGTAGTTTTGCTATAGAATTTTTGTGTTGGTGTGATTTTGTGAAGACACCATTTTGGCTAGGTGTTACCTGACAAAAAGATACTCGTAATAGGTTTTAGTTCTCAAACGTCGACTAGTCGCGAAAAAAGGCATGTCTGGAAAATCCAGCCGCCGAATGATTATTCTCAATCGTCGACTGATTGCGATCAGACTGGTAAAGGATGCCCGTCTGGTAAATCCAACTACCGGCTGGTGAATGTCAACCGCCGGCTGGTGATTTCCAACCGCCGGTTGGCTCTGTCTGGTCTGGCAAATTTTATTTGGCCAAGAGTAGTTTGGTCCGAACATCATCCTCAGTAGTATAGTTTAGATATCTGCAGGTGATTGTGTTTGGAATATTATAGTGTCCTGGGGTTTGGGGTGATCAATCCTAGTCCCATAAACACCATTTAGTTAATTTGTGATGTATCCTTCTGGATTTCATGTTGTGTCTATGACACGTGCTAATGGCACTTTATTGATGGTTAACCTTTATTTTGTTTACTCGCGAGGATTATCGCTTCCCACTGAGAAGTGCTTATCTTTTCCCGATAGGTAAAAAAGACGTTTGTATTGTTTGTGCACATTAGGCTTAGACATGTATTTCCACGGTTGTCGTTGTTTGTGCTTTGTAATCCCAAACTATGCCCAAGATTTATATATGTAATAACAAACGGTTGTAAAAAACAAATGTTTTATTATGAAGCATTGGAATACATAGACTGACCAATCTTTCCATAGTGCATGAGAGTATGGTATACCATATCTCGAATGGAGGATTTAAAAAAAAAACAAAAAAATAATAAAAAGACAAAGAACGATATTTGGAAGGCACCTGTGGTGTTTCTGAAAAAGCATCTGTTGGATTCTGGACCATTAGCATGTGGACATCAGGCTGGTCAGGATGCTCGACGATTTCCTTCTTTAGCCAGCCATAGATCTTCTTTTATAGGTTTTTGTCTGCATGTTGGAGAGCCCCAGATACAAGATGTGCCATTTCCCTCATCTAGTGTCTGTCGTATTTATGCTTTGAGTTCTCGACAAGATTTGTACCATGGCCATTATCATCATGAAATTCATAAAACTTGTCTGTGTTATTCTTTCCAAATCTGTGTAAAATCTTAGGCGGTGGTTTAAAAGTGAGACTCACTTGCTCCGTCTGTAAGATCTCGTTTGGGGTTTTGCTGAGGTTGGGATCAGTGACATTTCTGTCGTATGGTTGATACCGTCTGGCATTCCTATCTTCTCTCCTGTCGACGGTCATCCTTGTTGTTAGAACCTGTTGTCAAGCCTGGACAAGCTTTTTTTTTTTTGCTAATTCCCCTTGTTAATGCCATTGTCTCTCTAGACCGTAGGTAATCATAAGCACAATCTATTTCCTCCTTGAAGGTGAGGGGAATGCGTTTGGCCAACTTCTCATGCAATGGGCCAGGTAAGAGAGATAGAGTGGAGCCCCGAGATCTGTTGACTCTCCGGGAGGTTGGTGATTTTCTGGGATTCGTTGGTGTATCTACGTATGAAATCCTGAATGCTTTCTCCTTTTTTTTGTCGAATAGGGTGTGCCTCCAGGTGAGTTCGTCATTGTTTCCTTTGCTGGAAAAAGTTATAAACGAACTTCCTTTTTGGATCTTCAAAGTCACGAATGCTTCTTTAGGTAGCTCAGTGAACCAATCCCTAGCGAATACTTGTAGTGTCCCGGGGAACATGTGGCATCATTTCTCTGTCATTATTTCTTGTTCGAATAATGCCATGTGATCCTCTGGAACCCGAGTTCGTCATATGTTCCTACTATGGATGGGACCTTTTTCTTGTCTGGAAGTGGGTACCTGGCTACCCAATCACAAAACTTGGAGCTCATGACTGAGATTGGCATGGTTATGGTGAGCGGTACTTCTCCTGCTAATGCTTGTAGAAGTTGGATTAGATCTTGTGATGTGTTTGATGTTGGGAGGTGGCGGAGGTGGCGCATTTTTTCTCTTAATTTGCTCGAGAAACTGAGTGATCATTGGGTCTACACTGGGTGGAGGTGAGACCGCTGGTGGGGGTGTTGGTTGCAAAGCTGAAAGGAGTTGGGACAAAATGTTTGTTGTTGTTGGTGGTGGAGGAGGTGGCTGGGTCGTTTAGGATAATTTTCTCAAAATTTCCACCATCGATTCTCCAACACTTTCCTGGGTTGTTGGTCGAGACGCCGTTGGCATTTACTTTCTGGTAACGTCTGCTCCGTATGAATGAGAACTTGTTTCTTGAGATGGCGGAGTTTGCTGGGTGTGACCTGAAGAGTTTCCTGATGGTATTCCAGATGGATTTACTGTGTACATAGTGGATGGAAACGGTATACCAGACGGATTTCCGGATGGTATGCCGAAGGGGTATCCTGTTGATGCATTTGGTATGTCTTCTATTGGTATGCTAGATATGCCTTCCATCCTTGTAGTGATGGTCGGGCCAACTATAGTGAAGTGGTACAATCTTGTTGGTCTGGATTCAGGAAGCGACCAATCTGTGAAGCTAGGATATTTGAACCTTCCGCCTAGAGGCCTTTGCTCAGCCATGAAATCCAATTCCGGTGGCATATCTAGATTGATCGTGTTAGGAACTTGGGAAGAAACTGGTTGGGGAGTAGTGTTTCCTTCTAGTGATGGCGCCGATGAAATGATCGGAGAATTGATTCCTTCCATGAAAAAGATGAACTGCTGGTGAAATTAAGAAATGAAATGAAAAGATGAAAATGAAATGAGACGTCTTTATCTAAACGGTCTCACGGATGGCGCCAATGTTTGATCAAAAGATCGTCAAACACATATGTGGGATATTTGGGTGGATTCAACCTTAGATCTCGTGTTGAAATAGTGCAAACTAAGGTGATCAAGGTTGAATATGATATGGGGTGGTGTTCTTGCTTTGAGCAGTACGAACAAGATGAAAGAATATGAATATTTATTACCGTGTGAGAATTATGTGTAGAGATGAATGTCTGACGCTGGCATTTATATCCAATGGCTTCAGGACCGTCAGCATATGGATATTAATGATCATTATGTCATGATTAATGACAAACATAATGAGCCAACGTCTATCTCTTTATACCAGGTATAACGTCTGTTTATTTAAATGTATAACGTTCGTTTAGGCGGTATGTTCCAGGAAGTCACATGTCATCATGTCATGCAAATATCCATACTGTGTACTTACGTCTGGAGATCTCATCTGGGAAGTGAATGTACCAGACGAGCTATAATCGTCAGTCGGGACCCAACCAGCAACTGGCTGTCTCCAATCGGCGGTTGGGCTTTGCCAGCAGGGCACCTTAGCCGGTCGGGCGTATCTGCCAGCCGGGCACATATACCCAGTCGACGGCTGGGCTTTGCCCGACTGGTCTTTTTTCAGGCTGTCGTCTTGATTTGTCTTCTTGATTTGGGTATGTGGGCTTCCGTGGACTAAGCCTTTTTACATACTTTCAATGTGTGTTTAGGGTTTAGTATCTATAAATATTGGCCTAAATCCTACTAACACCATCAGAATCAAAATTAAAACATTATAAAACTTTGTAAAGTCTAATAAATTTATAACAAACAAATATATAACATGTGAAGTAATTTATAAATTAATTAATTTAAATTGTATATATTTTTATACGAGAATAAATTATATACATGATACTGCTATTTTCTATTATCCTCAATTATATAATATTAATCTTTTCCTTTTCTCTTCACTGTGTTCATAGTTTTCTTTTTTCACTGCCCATGTGTACACGCGGGTCCAGGGTCATTTCTTAAAAATTTATTAACCAATATGATTACTTTATTAAAAACTCAATTTAATCATTTATTTTTCAAATAATTTAATTAATTAACCCTTTATTTTAACCAATTTAACCAAATTTTCCATCTACTAACATAATAATTTCCACCATTTAACTAAAATATTTCCATATATACCCGTGTGGACATACGACCAATTTAACTTAACTTTTTTCATATGTTAAATATTTTTTTTTGTTATTCACATTTTATATTAGATTTAAAAGTTACATATTAATTAGGCGTGTTCACTCTTTGAATAAAACTGAATATGACAATTTTAGATAATTTGGATTTGAAGTCATGGTTTGTTATTAGATTTTTATGGGATCAGATTGGATCATAATCGAATACAATTTTGGATTATAAATTGGTTTTCGAGTTTGAAAAAATGAAAGAAAAACGATTTTTATTCTTTAGTTTTTGATAGTAATTTTGGAATCATAATTAGAATATTACATGAAACTCTATAAAGTCTAATAAATTAATAACAAACAAATATATAATGTGTGAAGTAATTTATAAATTTAATTGATTGAAAAACTGTTTGTATGTCTATACAAGTATAAATTACATACATGATACTGCTATTTTGTTTTGTTCTCAGTTATACAATATTAATTTTTTCTTTTTCTCTTCACCTTATTCATACTTTTTGTTTACTACGTGACACATTATTTAATAAAATAACAAAATATATAATCTCTAATATATGTTTATAAATAAATATTTTAACACTGCCCGTGTGTACACACGGGTCTAAAGTCTAGTATATAAGAAAAGAAATTTGAGAAATTAGCTCATATTGACCAATAGAAAACCTTAATTTCAAATAGTTTATGAAATCAATTTAATCCTTTATTTTAAATATTTTATTCAATTTAGTCCTTCATATTTTCTAAACAAAATTTTTACCATGTAACTAAAATATCTCCATATAATTTTAATAATCCCTTTATTAATCAATAACGATATAATAATACTTTTTCAAATAAATATCAAAACTTACATTGTTATCAATTCTAGAAATTACAATATATTCACCATCTAACTAAAATATATTTTTAAAATTAATAATAATCTTTTCATTTCCAAAAACTAAATAATAACAATCGTTTCTTTTTCATTTTTTCAAAAGATACCTAAATACGTTTTTATATCTGTAATTTTTTAACACAGAATTTTAATTGTATTCAAAATTTCAATACGCAATTAAATGTATTGCTATATTCATTCTACCAAACACAACGTAATAACTATCTACTTTTCGTTATTATCGATATATTTTTGTTTTGTTATTAACCTATTAATTTATATTTAGTTCCACTTGTAACGACCCGAAATATATAAAGAACTAGATTTGTAATAACTCTTAAGTCCAAAGGATTTGTTTTGTTTTGAATTAGTCATTTTAGGTTAAATTTATAATTATGGAAAACTATAGGGTTATATATGAAAATTTTGAAATTAAATTCCTTTACTTAAGACTTAAGAAATGAAAATCAAAAGGTGTATGTGTGTGTTACGAGAGATAAAGAGAAAGAAAGAAAGAATAAGATATATATAAGTCGGCTAATTGTTGCGACGACGCTTCGGTATTCATTTCTCGTTGGAAAAATAAACGGAAAGAATATTTGTGCTCCTGGTTGTTTCATGATGGTGTTGCGCTAGTGGTATAACTTGTTATTTACGTTCATATTCGAGTTCTAAGTTATTTGTGATAGTTTCAGAGGTTTTTAGTCGAGTTTATTTAAGTTGATAAACCTGCAAGTATGGAGGTTAGCTCAAGGTAGAAGATGGTGCCGTTAGTGTTGTTGCGTAAGTTGTTCCATAGGTTGTTACTCAACCTTGTTACACAACCTTGTTACACAACCTTGTTACGCTAAGTTTGTTTCATAATCTCGTTTCGCTGGTTGTTTCGTTCCTTGTTACGCTCAGTTGTTTTGGTGGTTGTTACGCAAGCTTGTTCTATAGCATTGTTGCGCATGAGTGTTCCATAATGTTGTTCCGTTAAGTTGTTGCGCCAGGTTGTTTCATGACGGTGTTACGCTAGTGGTTCCAACGAATTGTTGAGCAGGGTGGCGCAACAATGTCACATAAAAATCTTGCTTCGTTATTAGTGTTTCGCACCTCTGTTTTAGTTAGGATGTCCGTCGTACTTTCTTTCCCGCTATTCATTGGCGATTAGAAGTTGATATCCTGGTTATAACGGTACGTTTTAACAGGTTTTTCGTGGTGTTGGACGCTAGTTTATGTACCGTGTAGCGAAGGCTTAGAGGTGAGTACAATATGATTTATAAAACCGAGCATAAAGATAAAAATAACGTTTTGAAAGTTGTATAATGTTTCAAAAGATGTTTTAAACGTGTAAAGATGTTTTGAAAGTAACGTTGTTGTTGTACGACGTTGTTTATATAAAATGATGTTTTAATCATTAAAATATGAACCAGAATAGAATAACGGAATTTTGTGGTATGGGTAATATGTGGTTGCCCATACATAATAATTAGGGATGGTTGTAGCTACCCGTAGATGACACGTAATAGTTAACTACCTGTATCCTTATTGTTATTATAATTTATTTGTCGTGTAAAATAAATTATGTGAAAGTTGAGTGGTAAAGGCCTCAGACATGAGTGGTTGTAACTACTCATGTTAGTGGTGTACAATGTGATGAGGTTAATTGTGTTAGAACATAACGTACTTTCGCCAAATGTTTGTTTTGTATAACTAACTTTTTTTTTGTTTAATTAGGTACCTCAACTCACTAAACCGTTTAATTAAACACCTAATTACTTATTACCGGTTAAATACGATGACGTCATGCTCCCCGACCTAAACTTTTTATTGTCTTCATTCAAAAAAAAAAACCTAATTCAAAACCCTAAATCGCGAAAATTCAAAACCCTAAATCGCCAAAATTCAAAACCCTCCACCTAACCGATGAAGTAATTTTTCAAGTTTTCTTTTTTGTAATCGCGTAATAAGGTAAGTTTCCCCAAATTTCATAACCCTAATTCTTTTTTTTAGACCTGAATTAATCTTTTTTTTTGTTCTGTTGTTTCAGATGGCATCATCTTCAGTTCCTGCTACAATAACAATAAATTTACATCGTGGAGGCTATTTCGTAATTAATCCTCTGGGATATGAATTTGGAATGGTTAGTGTCTTAGAAAACATTGACATGGTTTCAATGAATCACACTGAGTTTGTAAGTTTTCTCGAATCAACATCTAATTCTATATGCAAAGCTGTTTTTTTCCTTGAACATGGTAAAATAATAGAAAATGGGCTAAAGGTTTTGAAATGTGCAAGGGACATGACTAGGTGTAGGAAACTTGCTCTTGGTAATGACAGTAAAATAGACATTTATTTGGCCCTTTCTGATGTTGATCTAAGTGAGATTTTAAGGGCTGCTGGTGACAGTGAATATGTTGAACATGATAGTGATTATGAGGATGATTATATTAGTGATTGTGATGACTACTTTATCTACAGTTTTGATGAAGATGACACAACATCATTAGACCACTTATCTGAGGGAGAGGATGAGATTGTTGAGGTTAGAACTATTAAGAATTCCCCTCCTAGTACTGAAAAGAAAGTCAATAAGCCTATTTTTGATGATACCTTCTTGACTAAAGTATATGAGGGATTGCAAAGAGAACATTATGTTGAAGCTAAAATTTCACAACAAGCTAATGATAAGTTTAATGATAGGTTGGGTGATTATCCTGTTCATAATCCAAATACCAAATGGAAGTTAATGAGACCACACTTAGGAGAAAGGTTTGAAAGTCCAGATCAACTTAAGAGATGTTTGGTTTTTTATGCACTTGCAAATGGTTTTAAACTGTACTATAAACTGAATGACTATATGAGGCTTTTAGTGAAATGTAGTAGAAGTAAGGACGGTAAACCTGATTGCTCATTCAGATTGTGGGTTTGATTTTCGTAAATTGTCTTTATGAACACTACTAATATGTTTACTTTTGTCTTAGGTTTGCTTTTAAGGAATCTGTTTTGGAAGGCTACAAAATCCACTTATCCAACCCTCTTTACAATGGTCATGAGTGGATAAAGAAATCAAGTGTTGATACATTCAAACACCTAACTGAGATAGACCCAAAAATATGGAGCAGGGCATACTTTGACACTGATGTGGCATGTGATGCTGTGGAAAATGGTATTAATGAATGCTTCAACTCAGTCATTGTGGATGCAAGGAAGAAGCCATCATTAACATGCTAGAGGATATCAGACACTACCTGATGGTAAGGATGCAAAGTATGAGAGATAAACATGCAAAATGGGATGATGAAATCTGTCCCAACATAAGGAAGAAGTTTGAAATAATCAAGAACAACCACAGGTATGATCTATTATTATGCAACTATTTTTAAAAATTGTTTGATTCAATGTATTTACAATATGCAGAGATTGGAGATGTTTTCACTGTGTTGATTCAAAGTTTGAAGTCACAAATGGGTTTGAGGGATTTAGGGTTGATGTTGATAAACACACATGTAGTTGTAGGCAATGGCAATTGAGTGATATACCTTGTGAACATGGTGTTGCTGCTATTTACATGTTACACAAAGATCCAGGTGATTTTGTTGGGAAATGGTACCAAAAACCAATGTTTGTTGCTGCATACAGTCACTCCATCCAACCACTTAATGGTATTACACAGTGGCCAGTAGTTGATAGGATTAAACCATTGCCCCCTATTGCTAGAAGGAGATCAGGTAGACCCCAAACATAAAAGAAGAAGGGATGTTGAAGAGGGTGGTAATGAGAACAGGAATAGGGTAAGCCGTGTAGGTAGAGTCATGCACTGCAAAGGCTGCAAAGGAGCTGGTCACAACATAAAAACTTGCAAAGATCAGACAGTACAACCACAACCAACTGAAGGTAAATTTCATTATCATAAATGTTGCTTGTATGATGGATTATAACTGTTAATTTGTGTAGGTCAAACAGAGGTGGTGAATGAGGATGTTGCAGAATCAAGTGGTGGGAGGAGGAGGTCAAAGAACCCTGTCACAAGAGGTAGAGGAAGAAGTGAAGCTGGTGTGCAAGCTAGAGGGAGGGGAGAAAGAACTGCAGCTGGTGTGCAAGGTAGAGGGAGGGGAGGAAGAACTGCAGCTGGTGTGCAAGGTAGAGGAAGGGGAAGAAGAACTGCATGTGATGTGCAAGGTAGAGGGAGGGGATGTTTCTTTAAAGATTATTTTCTACAAGATGAAGATGTGCCAGACTTTGAAGATGTGCCAGACCATGACCCAAACATAACTCCTATAAGGGCTGTTTGGACTAAGAGTGTAGTTTCTAGTAGAATCCCAATAAAACCAATAAGCCCAATAAGCCCAATAATCCCAACAAGAACTGATGAAAGGGTAAGAATGCTTGTTTTTTATGTTTGTTTTAGTATTGAATGATATGTTTTTTTAAGGTGTTTCACTCTTTGAATGTAAAATTATGGTGAGGAGCCAACCCAAGTGTTTACAACAGGGTCACAACCACAACCAACTCCAGAGACACCTCGGCGTAAAAAAACACTTGGCTTGAAGAGAAGGAGGCCGTCTGAAAGGATTTTAAAAGCAAAGTTATCAGGTCCATTGTCTCCTGGTCCTGGAGATTCTGAGGACAATCATATTGAAGTTGAGTAGATGCATTAATGTTGCATCCTCAAATTGGCAGCCTAATAGTGCCTCTTTTGTGTAAACTAAAACTTTCGCCAATACATGTTTCTTGGCTCTTTTGGTATAGCTTATTAGCTCTTAAACTTGCAATGCTATGTGCCTCTTTTGGTATAGCTCTTTTGGTTATTGTAAGCATGAAACACTTTATGTATTAAATTTGGGTTACTTCCCTTTGTAAATGCTTATGGCAATATGGTTAATGCTTATTGCGGTATTGTAATTGGATTTTGTTAATTGTAGCATATATGGGTGGGTATAAACAACACTTCAAAGACAATGCATAATCACGTTTTCATTAAACAAAGTCATAACTATTCATTAAGAACACCATTGGTACTTGTACCACAAAAGACATTACATAATTACTTTAGTACAACAAAAGACAATCCTGGAAGTACACTAAAGATGATACTTGTAGAACATGAAACAGATGACACACGCACACAACATAACAATCTTGTATAGCATAACCATAGTTGATTTATGTTTCTCTACCACCTTCTTTTGACTTTCAAGGTCAGCACAACATTTGAGGTAATCATTTTTGTAGACATTCATCTCCTCCTCTTGATACTTCACTTTTTGGTACAAATTAAACATCTTACTTTGATACCACTGACTAGGGAGTTCATCATCAACCCACTTGAAGAAGTTACAAGATTCACTGGGATCCTAGTTACATCAATTATGTTATCAACTTTGAAAAATAAAAATAAAAATAATTAGCGCAAAATAAAATAAAAGTTACCAAATAATTAGGGCAGCCTAAGAATCTTCTCCCAGGGTTGTTTACCGTCCAAGTCGTAACCAATTTTGCAAAAACATTACATTTACAATGAGTTCCACTTGAACGGTACAATTTTAGGAAGATGAAAACGATTTAGGAAAATGAAAACAATTTACAAGCAAGATGGATGGATTTGGGTTTTATAATGAAAACGGGTTAAAAACTATAAACGGGTCAAGTTATTTGGGTAACCGGAAACCAACAGGTTGTCGGTCAAAATTAGATCTCAAAATTATTATTAAAATAAGTACGTTATTCATTTTAAAAGTTTCAAGGAGTTGAGGTACCTAATTAAACAAAAAAAAAGTAAGTTATACAAAATAAACATTTGGCGAAAGTACGTTATGTTCTGACAACATTAACCCTATTTTAATTATATATGATTATATAATTGTTGTGTTGTTATTTATGCATTATAAGGAGTATGCCTTAGTTTTGCATAAGGGAATTTGATTACGGGTAGTCGTAGCTGCTCGTAGATATATGTTGAGACCTAGTACCATTGACTAGGTGATAGGTGTTGGCCATTGTGTTTTGTTCTGATCGTTGGGTCAGGATAGTTGCGGGGAATTCTAGACCTCCTTGCCAACACATGGTTTTGAGCTTGGCTCATGCTGGAGTGATGTTTTGACTCTTTGGGTCATTGGCAACCATCACGTGGGAATGGGGAGGTGTAGTCGTTGACGCACTACGAATCCTTTCCTTAACGACAAGGCATATATATGCTAAGTCGGAGTAGTGAAAGCCTGCATTTCGGGTTATTATAAAGATTGGGAGTTGCGCCCCAATATTTATAATAATATGCGAAATATGCGAGTAGCGAACGGGGTAGCCCCTAGGGCATATGTGGGACCCTACTGGATTGAATATTTAGGGCTTGAGTTGAACCCTAGTAAAGTGATAAATGCATTAAAATGAGAAATTAACTTTATGTTGATAATTAATTTCGTATGCATTGTTTATTATATCTTTGATTATTATTAATCATATATGCTATTGAGGTTGCGGGCATGGTTTGGGAATTTGTAAAGACGAAGTTTGATTATATTAAATGTTTTAATAGTCTTTACTATTATTGTCTCACAAGCTTTAGCTGATACTCTTTTCCCAAATGTGTCTTTTGCTCGTAGGTCGCTTAGACGTTCTTGGTGAGGCGGGATTACTTGGGGTAGCTTGATGTCCCCACTGTTTATCATTGCAAATGATTAATATTTAAATAGTTTTATAATGTGAGTTTTAACGTAACGAATGGTTTAATTAATGAAATAGTTTTATGAACCGATAATCACGTGTTAATAACGTTTTCCGCTGTATTACTTCTGAATACATAAAAAGTATTTATTAAACGTGATTTTTTTGAAAACGAGGTCGTTACACTACTATATGAAACAAAAAACCAATGTAAATAATATATACTATTCGGTTATGATTTAATCCCATTTAAAACACTAAATAAAGAATCATATCAATAAATATGTTTTTAACCTTTTAATTTATATTTAGTTCTCTTTATGAACTAAAAAATAAATTTAAAATCCAAAATACTATTATCCAATCTAATCCAAATAAACAAACCATATCGTAAAATCAAAATAATCTAATTGTTGAATTGGTTTTATTCAAATAGTGGTCACGTATAATTTACATGTAACATTTTAAATCCAATATAATATGTCGATAACAAATATGAATATTTAACACTATAAAAAAATTAATTTTAGTTAGTCATATGTCCACTTAGATATAAAATATAGTGTATTAAAAAATAAATTTAAAAGATTTGGTCAATTTAGTTCTCTATTTTTAGTAACTTATTAGATTAATCATTTAATTCACAATTCAACTTAAAATCTTTATAAATTTAATCTTTAATTCATTTTTATAACAACTTACTTAATATTCTTATTTTTTAGCAACTTTTAAGCACGAGTATAAATTACCTATATAATAATATTATTTTGTTTTTTCTCAATTGTATAATATTCCTTTTAACTTTCTTTTTTCTTTTCTCTCGAGTCATACATTTTGTTCACTACGTGACACATTATTTAATAAATTATCAAAAAAAAAAATATAATATATAATATAGGTTTGTAAATAAATATTTTGAAACTGTATGTATGTATACACGGGTCTAAGGACTAATATGATATAATAACTAATTGATAAAGAAGAATGTTTTAATCTTTTGGCACGAAAAAAAGAAAAAGAAAATAGTCCTATTATTAGCTCAACAAATAGAAATAAACTACTCAAATTCATGTTTTTTTAATATTATTTGCTCAATAAATAGAAATGAACTACTCAAATTCATTTTTCTTTTAATAAAAAAAAGGTTGATTAAATAAAATAAAAATCAAAAACTAATCTACCCCACAGCGGAGTGTGGGCAGTTTACATCCTAGTTTTATTTCAATTTGGCATGATGGACAGTAAAATCTAATAAATAAGAAACAAAAGTATTGGGGTGAGAATAAAATTACGTGTATCTAACTAGTTTATTTCTCGTGTATATGTGGATTTTATTTAAAAAAATACTAATTTAATATGTATAAACTGAGGAAAAATCATATATCATTAACAATATATGACAATATGAGTTGAGATATCATATATTTGTTGCTTTGTTTATATGTATGTGTTTCAGCTTCACTTTTAAATTTGTATACCTATTAAAAAAGGTTGATGATATTTTCACTATAGGTTTCACTTTATACACTGAAAATGAATGTACTTTTACTTTTATACCCTTCTTTAAAACCTTTTTTCTTTATTTGATCTTTAAACTCGTTTTCTTCTTCCACTTACCCAACTGCATCTCTCCTAATCTACCATTATTCCTATACCTCGTAAAACAAATCACAACATCAACTATTAAAATTCTCGATCTAGCACCGAAGAGCGGAAAATTCGGAAGACAACGAAATTGGTGAAGGTTTCCTATTACTTGTAATCACGGTTTTGTCTTCACCACCGGAACAAATATTCGATATTTGATTAAGGGTTTCTTGAAAACGGTTTTTAGACATCTTAGACTAACAATTATACAGGGATAGATTTAAGTAGTGATTAAGGGCCTGTTTGCAAACATCAGACTCGGACTTGGACTCGGACTCGATCCGTGGTCCGAACGTTTGATAAGTTCATGAAAAGCTCGGACTACGGACCGAGTCCGTGATTTTTCCTTGTTCTCAGTCTGCGTTTTTTCTAAATGGATCGAGTCCGAGGCAAAATAACGAACTCGGTCCGTGGTCCGAGCTTTTCATGAACTTATCAAACGCTCGGACCACAAACCGAATCTGAATCCGTAGTCCGTAGTCCGAGTCCGAGTCTGATGCTTGCAAACAGGCCCTAAGTTAACTGGAATTGAGGTTCCATGATAATTTAGAGCCTGGCTGGAGAGGTACATGGCAGCAGGGAGATACTAGACAAATGAATGACAAAATAAGTAAAAAAAGGGTTGTAAGGGTATAAAAGTAAAAATACTACATCAACAGTGTGTGAAGTGAAAATCAAAGTGTAAACATCACTTCCCATTAAAAAATTGTGGTCAGATGCTAATAAATTTATCAAAATAGTTAAATTATGCTAAGTTTTATATGTGTGCTATTTGACTGTTTTAGATGATGTGGGCCATTTGGCTATTTTAGATGATTATAGTCTATTAAATTTTAAATTTTAAATTATATATTAGGTTATATCATGTTGGTAGAAATAGGTATTCAATAATTTTTTATTCAATTTTGCTTTATTTAAGAAAATATTCTTTAAGGTCAAATTAAATAGTTTCACAATATGATTTTTTAGTCTTTTGTTAGTCTATTAAGGTTGTATGTATTAGTACACAAAATGTGTTATTTGGTATATCAACATTCACTTTTATTATTTGTTATGGTTCTTTCATACTCGTAAAGTATATAAAATCTTAGAGGTCAAATTAAAGTATTTTGTTAGCCTCATGTTCGTTTATTTGTTAAAAAACAAAATCGAAAATATAGAGGGTGTCTTTTTTTGTATGTCAACACTAATTTTTTTTCTTTTTTCTTACAGTTATATTTTTTTATTTTCTTAAAAAGAAAAAACCAAAAATAAATTGAAAAAACGAAATCGTTTATATTTTTATAAAAAAAATTATTATATAAAAATATTTAACATTTAAACTAACAGTGTCAAACTAAGTTTTTTTTTTAAATATGCAATAAAGTAGAAGGGTTAAAATTGTATTTAAAATGGAAGAGTTAAAAAGAAAAATAATTAATTATGATGTCATATGACATCATCATTTTGATATAAGGGTGTTAAGTTAATCTTTATATCCATCTAATGGCCTATACTTTGTCATGTGACTTTTAATGCACATATTTTGTTATATATTATAGATATAGATTGGGATTATGGGTGTTCACTATTTGGATAAACCGAATTGTCCATATGGACAATTTGGATTGGACTGCATGGTTTGGTATATGGGATTTTTGGATCGAATTGGACCAAAAACGAATATGTATTTTGGATTTTGGGTTGGTTTTTTGTTCATATAGAAAAACCGAATTGTCCAAAGAAACCGAATAAGAATTTATTTTACTCTTTATATTTCATATTACATCAATATTTTATTAGTTTATTCAATTATAATGATTGGATAACTATAAGATTAATATTTTTATTTGTGACAACCGTCCAAAATCCAGGTGATTCTCGTATATCATGTCTTCGTTATGCTTATGCAATTCTTAGTTGTACTTTATTGTGATCGTAATTGGGTCGGAATCAAAGTCGGAATCAACAAATAAATCCTCACACCAAGAAACTATACTATGAACTTGACTAAGTTCATAACTAGAACTAACGGAAAACTCTAAGACAATACTTAACGAAAACGAAAACTTAAAACGACATTTGGTATGACCAACGCACCAGCAGTGTTCATGGACCTAATGAACAGGGTGTGTAGACCGTATCTAGAAAAATTCGTGATCGTATTCATAGACGACATCCTTATCTACTCAAGGAACAAGGAAGATCATGCGAAACATCTGAAACTTATCTTAGAACTCCTCAGAGATCAGAAATTGTACGCCAAATTCTCGAAGTACGAATTTTGGCTCCGAGATGTACATTTCCTTGGTCATGTGGTCAACCAAGAGGGAATTCATGTAGACCCGGCAAAGATCGAAGCGATCGAGAAATGGCAAGCCCCAACGACTCCTACGGAAATCTGACAATTCCTAGGATTGGCTGGCTATTATCGAAGGTTCATCGAGAATTTCCCGAAGATCGCTAAGCCTCTCACCGAACTCACTCAGAATGACAAGGAATTTATTTGGGGAAAAGTACAGGATGAATCCTTCCAGAAGCTCAAACACCAACTTTGTCACGCGCCAATTATGTCCCTACCAAAGGGCACAGATAATTTCGTAGTGTTTTGCGATGCATCTCACCAAGGACTTGGGTGTGTCCTTATGCAGAAGGACAAAGTCATCGCATACGCTTCAAGGCAACTGAAGGTGCACGAGCAGAACTACATGACACACGACTTAGAGCTGGGAGCCGTTGTGTTCGCATTGAAGATCTGGAGACATTACTTGTACGACACTAAGTGAACGGTTTTCACGGATCACAAAAGCCTTCAACACATTCTTGATCAGAAAATGCTCAACATGAGGCAACGGAGATGGGTTAAACTTCTGAGCGACTACGATTGCGAGATCAAATACCAGGTAAAGCAAACGTAGTAGCGGATGCCCTGAGTCGGAAGGAAAGGGTAAAACCATCTCGAGTTAGAGCATTGGGAATTCAGATTCAGAAAAGCCTTCAAACGCAAATCGCCAGAGCTCAGTAAGAAGCGTTGAAACCCGAGAACATAAAGGACGAAGCGTTGCACAACCATGAGAAGGAATTCGAACTCAAATCAGACAGAATCCACTACTTCAAGGGCCGAGCATGGATTTCGAAATCCGAAAACCTTCGTAAACTCATTTTGGACGAGGGCCACCGATCCCGATATCTATCCATCCGGGATCCGACAAGTTGTACAAGGATCTCCGGGAATATTACTGGTGGTCGGGCATGAAAAGGGATATTGCCTTGTACGTAGCTAAGTGTCTTACTTGCTCGAAGGTCAAGGCGGAATATCAGAAACCTTCGGGTCTACTGCAACAGCCGGAGATTGCCATGTGGAAGTGGGAACAGATCTCCATGGACTTCATCACAAAGCTACCCCGGTAACGACATGATATGGGTCATCGTGGACCGATTGACGAAATCCACTCATTTCTTACCGGTACGAGAGAACTACTCAATGGAAAAGTTCGCTCAAGTATACATCAACGGGATCGTTTCTCGTCACGGAACACCTCTCTCCATTATCTCCGACAGGGATAGTCGATTCACGTCTCGCTTTTGGAATGCACTTCAGAAATCGCTCGGGAAACCTTAGCACCGCTTACCACCCTCAGACTGACGGTCAGAGTGAACGGACGATCCAAACGCTTGAGGATATGTTGAGAGCGTGTGTAGTTGACTTCGGAGGAAGTTGGGACGCTCACCTTTCTTTGGTCGAGTTTTCCTATAACAACAGCTACCACGTCAGCATCAAGTGCGCACCATTCGGGGCCTTATATGGACACAAGTGTCGGTCACCCCTTTGTTGGCTAGAAGCTGGCGATCGACAACTCACAAGGCTCGATATCGTCCAGGAAACAATTGACAAGATCACTACCATCCGAGAAAGACTGAAGACATCCCGTACCCGGCAGAAGAGCTACGCCGACAACCGGAGGAAACCCCTCGAGTTCCAAGTTGGCGATAGAGTTCTCCTCAAAATATCGCCATGGAAGGGGGTAATTCGCTTCGGGAAGCACGACAAGCTAAGCCCGAGGTACACGAGTCCATTCGAGGTGATAGAGCGAATCGGCCCGGTGGCGTATCGACTCCAACTTCCGCAGGCAATTTCGAACATTCATAACGTTTTCCATGTCTCTCACCTGAAAAAGTGCCTATCTGACGAGACCATCGTCATTCCGCTCGACGAAGTCCAAATCGACAACAAGCTCAATTTCATCGAAGAACCGCTTGAGGTTGTGGACCGCGAGGTCAAACAACTCAGGCAGAGTCGTGTTCCTATTGTCAAAGTTCGGTGGAATTCCCGACGTGGTCATGAATTCACGTGGGAGCGTGAGAACCAAATCCGACAGAAGTATCCACATCTGTTCAAAGACTCTTCTTCCTGATGGGACGAACTAAATTTTTGAACGAAATTCCTTTCAACCCGGGGAGAATGTGACAACCGTCCAAAATCCAAGTGATTCTCGTATATTATATCTTCGTTATGCCTATGCAATTCTTAGTCGTACTTTATTGTGATCGTAATTGTGTCGGAATCAAACTCGGAATCAACAAATAAATCCTAACACCAAGAAACTATACTATGAACTTGACTAAGTTCATAACTAGAACTAACGGAAAACTCTAAGACAATACTTAACGAAAACGAAAACTTAAAACGACATTTGGCTGGAAAAGCTATCCAGCCGATGGCTGAAGCCTTTCAGCCAGCGGCTGAGGCCCGGTCGGCGGCTAAAAGCCGCTGACCAGCGTTTTGATGACTCATAATTGCATGTTTTCTTATTGGCCAACTCCTAACTCGGGGATTGGACCCCTCTCACCAGTCTTGTGAGTCCCAAGAGCAGAATTACTACCCCTTTACTCATTTCCTTTCATTTCATTGTTCCAAATTCAAAACACACACACACACCTAGTTCTCTCTCTCCAAACATCATCAAAGCTTTTCATCCGGTAGATTTCTTTACTTTACTGTTTTTATTAGATATAACCTCTTGCATGGACGATCCATCGCATAAAAACTTGTTTTTATAAAGTTTTATAACGGTTTTCTTACAAAAACGGATTTTTAGATAAATATACATATTTGTGTTAAAAATCTAAAAAGAAACTGAGATTTAGTCACTAAAATGGATATTCTACACTTATAAACTGTTGCATGTCGAAATCAAACCTAAAAACGCTTAAAAATCGTGAAAATAGCTAAATGACCAAACTGGCCGAAGGCCTCCAGCCGGCGGCTGAATACCTTCAGCCGCTCTCTGGATCTCGCTGTCCACAAAAATCTTGTTTTTACGATTTAATCGGTTTAGTGTGAACACTTACAATTATATTATGCCAAGTGGTTGATACAATGTTTTAATCATTAGTTAACTTATATTTACGCATATACTCATTTTGCGATTACTCTGCAACTAGTCTTTTTCCAAGTATTGATATACTTGACTATGATCTTCTGTAAAGTATATATGTATTATAAGCGCTTATTCCGCTACATTTCTTTTGAGAAATCTTTTATATACTTGTCGGAACTTTTGTCGAGAACTTTAAACTGTAACTCACTCACTACTTTATGTAGTTTGAGACTTTATCTCATGTTCCAGGAAATCAAATGTAAGTCATGAAGTGCATAGCGTGGGCGGGTCAAGCAGGTTACGTGAGATATGAATCGGGAGAAGACTTGTCTTTATTTGGTAATTTTATAAAACAATTTAATTATGTATTTTTTGGCATGAACTTAAATACTCTTGGTTATGTCTTTTGAACTTGTGAACTTTTAAACTATATTTTAATGACTTGAAACCGTTGAATTTTGTTATGACTTGTGAAATGATTCTCTTGCTCTTCGAACCTCGTGTTTCCGCTTTAGCGGGGTGTGAAAGACTTGGTATCAGATCACAGGTTATAGTGAAACGGGTTTTAAAAACTTTTCAAAAAGTTTTCGAAACCAAACTATAACCAAGGCTTTCAGAAAAATCATTTTCTTAATTCGAACTTTAGTGGATTAATTCCGCAATTGCATGATTGTTTTCAACTACGCATAACTTGATCAACTATGCCTAGTTCAAAATAAATTATGCAAGAACGGAAAGTAATTGCTATTGTTAACGGTTTTGAGTCAAAAAATTCTCGGTCTTATCGATTCTCGATTCTCACGTAAATGACCCGTGCATGCATTTCATTTACACTTTTCCTATTTAGTTTCCCCTGTACTCACGTAACTCATTACTCGCAGATCCTTCATCTCTCAGTCATCGCACTCCCAATCGCCATCTCGATCCCAGTCTCGCTCACTTTCTCGAGCCGCTTCTTCGCGTGAAGCTTCCGAAGATCGCGCAACATCTGAGAGTCAGCGCCATCAGACGACGGACCCTACTGATGAGACATCTATGGGCTTCTCCAGCAACATCGGTACCTCCAGCCCGAGGACCGTACTTCCACCTGCTCCCCCGGTGCCTGTTTCCGCACCCCCTCAGCAGCATGGACCCCGAACGAGATTGACTGCTCGTAAGCATGTCATTCTCCCTGGCCGTCTGCCGAACAGGATGGTCGGACAGCAGTCCGGACCATCCAAACCGCTCCTCCTCAGTCTTTCGTAGACCCGTACGACCTAGCACTGCATACTTCGGTAATGGACCGTTACCATTGGGAACGACAGTTCCTAGAGGAGAGGCGACGTGCCGAGGACGCCGGACCATCCAGACCCATGATGCCGCCTACTTTGCGGTCTCCCCCACCAGCGACGTTTCTGCAACTCCACCGCGAGCTCCGGGGACTTTCTGAGGAGGCCCAACAGCAGGGTCTTCTCCTCTGCGAAGTCTCCGATGCCGCACACCAGCTGTCGGAGCAGTCGATGCTAGTCATCGCGTTGGCTCAAGCCTCAGCAAGGACTACGCAGCGTCTCGTTGGCGCATGCTTGGTCATGGGGACCCTAGTCGCGGTCATTGTGGCGAAGATGTTTCTAGATCTTTTTTCTCATTTATGTATTGTATTATAAGCTTAAGTCGTAATTTTTCCCATGTACACGACTCAAGCTATTTATCTTATTGTATTGTATCGTATTGTCATTTGAACCTTTTATTTATCTTGTTGATCTATGTAATCGAATATCTATTATTGAATGAAAAATCCCTACTTTTATTATCCGTAATTGTCTTTGTTGCGTGAATCATTATATTATTATCTTGTGAATCTTTATCGTGCGTGTGCTGTCTATCCTTCCTTATTACTCTCTTATTATCGTTGTTGATGTTTACAAATTTAACTTCTTATCGTTCCCGCCTATTCGTGCGTTCTAAAGTTTCCTTCTTTCTGTTACAGAACCATGCCACCCAGACGATCCAAAGCTGAAATCATCGCTGAGCAGGTTGTCGAGCAACTCAACGCAGCCATGCCCAATATGATCGCTCAGATCACAGCTGGCATTAACAACAACATTAACAACCACCAGCAGCAGGAACAACAGCAACAGCAATAGCAACAGGAGCAGCATCAGCAACAACAACAAGGGGGAAACCGAAACCCAAACCCTCCCGCTTGCAACTACAAGAGCTTCATGGCTTGTAAGCCAAAGGAGTTTCACGGCACCACTGGTGTTGTAGGACTACTTCAATGGTTCGAAAGCATCGAATCAGTCCTGCACATCAGCAGATGTGCTGAAGCTGACAAGGTGGAGTACGCCTCCTGCGTGTTCCACGACAGAGCACTATCGTGGTGGAACAGTGTGGTCCGAACCCGAGGGCGTGAAACTGCCTATGCTCTTACCTGGAACGCATTCAAGAACCTCCTGATCGAGGAATATTGTCCTAAGGGAGAAATCAAGAAGCTCGAGGCGGAGCTTTGGGATCACACGATGGTCGACAACGACATCGAATGGTACACTACCCGGTTCCATGAGCTCGCCAGACTAGTCCCAACGTTGGTGACTCCCGAGGAGAACCGGATCGACCTTTACATCTCCGGTCTTGTTCCGGAAATCCGGGGCATGGTTATCTCCGCCGAACCGCAGACACTTCAGAGCCAATCATCCTAGCTCACCAACTCACCAGCAACCTTCTCACCACTCCTGCATCTTCCAAGAAAGAGTTGATTGAGAAAAGGAAATCTGAGCAGACCCCGAGAAGAAGCGACAGAAATAAGAAAGCCAAAACCACTCGTAACTATGTTGTGACTGCTACGCCCGCACCTGCACCACCTACTGGACCCCGACCTTACACTGGGCCGCACCCCAAGTGTATCAAGTGCAACTACCACCACATCGGTAACTGTTTGGTGTGTCACAAATGCTACAAGGTGGGCCACTTCACCAAGTACTGCCAAGACAAGACGATCAACCAGGGTCGAGAGCCAGTGTGCTTCGAATGTGGTAGTGACAAGCACCTCAGGAACACCTGCACCAAGCTGCAACGTGCTCAACCGAATCAGGGCGGTCCAGGACGAGGACGTGCCTTTGCACTCACAGCCGAAGAGGCTCGTCAGGACCCAAATGCAGTTACGGGTACGTTCTCAATAAACAATCATTTTGCCTCCATACTATTCGATTCAGGAGCTCAACAAAGCTTTGTGTCCTTAGAATTTAGACCCCTTATCAATTTAGGCTCTAAGGTTCTTAAGGATAGCTTTGTGGTAGAATACGCTAATGGTCAAGAGTTCGAAGCGAAGGATATTATTCTAGGATGTTCAATATGCCTATATGACAAAAATTTCCCCATCGACTTGATCCCGATTGAGCTGAAAAGCTTTGACGCCATTGTTGGAATGGACTGGATCTCTCGCTTCCGAGCCGAGATCGTCTGTTTCGACAAACTCATACGCATCCCCCTCTCAGACGGTGAAACTCTCTTTGTTCAGGGAGACAAACCTGGACGACAACTTCGTATCGTTTCTATTGTCAAAATGCCCAAGTATCTCAAAAAGGAATGCGATGCATTCCTGGCGCATGTCGTTGAACGTAAACCCAAAGAGAACTGAGTACAAGACATTCCCGTAGTCAAGGATCATCCAGAGGTCTTTCTAGAGGATTTACCTGGGCTATCGCCGCATCGACAAGTGGAATTTCGAATAGACCTCGTTCCTGGCGCAGCACCGGTTGCCAAGACACCGTATCGTCTGGCACCACCCGAAATGCAAGAACTGTCGAAATAGCTGCAGGAACTTTTAAATCATGGTCTTATTCGTCCGAGATCGTCCCCCTAGGGAGCCCCAATCCTCTTCGTCAAAAATAAAGACGGATCCTTTCGTATGTGCATCGACTACCGAGAGTTGAACAAGCTGACCGTCAAGAACCGATACCCACTTCCGAGGATCGATGATCTGTTCGACCAGTTGCAGGGTGAAACTTATTTCTCTAAGATCGACCTCCGTTCGGGTTATCACCAGGTTCGTGTCAGTGAGACCGACATTCCAAAAACCGCATTCCGAACTCAGTTCGGACATTACGAATTTCTCGTCATGCCATTTGGTATGACCAACGCACCAGCAGTGTTCATGGACCTAATGAACAGGGTGTGTAGACCGTATCTAGAAAAATTCGTGATCGTATTCATAGACGACATCCTTATCTACTCAAGGAACAAGGAAGATCATGCGAAACATCTTAAACTTATCTTAGAACTCCTCAGAGATCAGAAATTGTACGCCAAATTCTCGAAGTACGAATTTTGGCTCCGAGATGTACATTTCCTTGGTCATGTGGTCAACCAAGAGGGAATTCATGTAGACCCGGCAAAGATCGAAGCGATCGAGAAATGGCAAGCCCCAACGACTCCTACGGAAATCTGACAATTCCTAGGATTGGCTGGCTATTATCGAAGGTTCATCGAGAATTTCCCGAAGATCGCTAAGCCTCTCACCGAACTCACTCAGAATGACAAGGAATTTATTTGGGGAAAAGTACAGGATGAATCCTTCCAGAAGCTCAAACACCAACTTTGTCACGCGCCAATTATGTCCCTACCAAAGGGCACAGATAATTTCGTAGTGTTTTGCGATGCATCTCACCAAGAACTTGGGTGTGTCCTTATGCAGAAGGACAAAGTCATCGCATACGCTTCAAGGCAACTGAAGGTGCACGAGCAGAACTACATGACACACGACTTAGAGCTGGGAGCCGTTGTGTTCGCATTGAAGATCTGGAGACATTACTTGTACGACACTAAGTGAACGGTTTTCACGGATCACAAAAGCCTTCAACACATTCTTGATCAGAAAATGCTCAACATGAGGCAACGGAGATGGGTTAAACTTCTGAGCGACTACGATTGCGAGATCAAATACCAGGTAAAGCAAACGTAGTAGCGGATGCCCTGAGTCGGAAGGAAAGGGTAAAACCATCTCGAGTTAGAGCATTGGGAATTCAGATTCAGAAAAGCCTTCAAACGCAAATCGCCAGAGCTCAGTAAGAAGCGTTGAAACCCGAGAGAACATAAAGGACGAAGCGTTGCACAACCATGAGAAGGAATTCGAACTCAAATCAGACAGAATCCACTACTTCAAGGGCCGAGCATGGATTTCGAAATCCGAAAACCTTCGTAAACTCATTTTGGACGAGGGCCACCGATCCCGATATCTATCCATCCGGGATCCGACAAGTTGTACAAGGATCTCCGGGAATACTACTGGTGGTCGGGCATGAAAAGGGATATTGCCTTGTACGTAGCTAAGTGTCTTACTTGCTCGAAGGTCAAGGCGGAATATCAGAAACCTTCGGGTCTACTGCAACAGCCGGAGATTGCCATGTGGAAGTGGGAACAGATCTCCATGGACTTCATCACAAAGCTACCCCGGTAACGACATGATATGGGTCATCGTGGACCGATTGACGAAATCCACTCATTTCTTACCGGTACGAGAGAACTACTCAATGGAAAAGTTCGCTCAAGTATACATCAACGGGATCGTTTCTCGTCACGGAACACCTCTCTCCATTATCTCCGACAGGGATAGTCGATTCACGTCTCGCTTTTGGAATGCACTTCAGAAATCGCTCGGGAAACCTTAGCACCGCTTACCACCCTCAGACTGACGGTCAGAGTGAACGGACGATCCAAACGCTTGAGGATATGTTGAGAGCGTGTGTAGTTGACTTCGGAGGAAGTTGGGACGCTCACCTTTCTTTGGTCGAGTTTTCCTATAACAACAGCTACCACGTCAGCATCAAGTGCGCACCATTCGGGGCCTTATATGGACACAAGTGTCGGTCACCCCTTTGTTGGCTAGAAGCTGGCGATCGACAACTCACAAGGCTCGATATCGTCCAGGAAACAATTGACAAGATCACTACCATCCGAGAAAGACTGAAGACATCCCGTACCCGGCAGAAGAGCTACGCCGACAACCGGAGGAAACCCCTCGAGTTCCAAGTTGGCGATAGAGTTCTCCTCAAAATATCGCCATGGAAGGGGGTAATTCGCTTCGGGAAGCACGACAAGCTAAGCCCGAGGTACACGAGTCCATTCGAGGTGATAGAGCGAATCGGCCCGGTGGCGTATCGACTCCAACTTCCGCAGGCAATTTCGAACATTCATAACGTTTTCCATGTCTCTCACCTGAAAAAGTGCCTATCTGACGAGACCATCGTCATTCCGCTCGACGAAGTCCAAATCGACATCAAGCTCAATTTCATCGAAGAACCGCTTGAGGTTGTGGACCGCGAGGTCAAACAACTCAGGCAGAGTCGTGTTCCTATTGTCAAAGTTCGGTGGAATTCCCGACGTGGTCATGAATTCACGTGGGAGCGTGAGGACCAAATCCGTCAGAAGTATCCACATCTGTTCAAAGACTCTTCTTCCTGTGGGACGAACTAAATTTCGGGACGAAATTCCTTTCAACCCGGGGAGAATGTGACAACCGTCCAAAATCCAAGCAAGTGATTCTCGTATATTATATCTTCGTTATGCCTATGCAATTCTTAGTCGTACTTTATTGTGATCGTAATTGTGTCGGAATCAAACTCGGAATCAACAAATAAATCCTAACACCAAGAAACTATACTATGAACTTGACTAAGTTCATAACTAGAACTAACGGAAAACTCTAAGACAATACTTAACGAAAACGAAAACTTAAAACGACATTTGGCTGGAAAAGCTATCCAGCCGATGGCTGAAGCCTTTCAGCCAGCGGCTGAGGCCCGGTCGGCGGCTAAAAGCCGCTGACCAGCGTTTTGATGACTCATAATTGCATGTTTTCTTATTGGCCAACTCCTAACTCGGGGATTGGACCCCTCTCACCAGTCTTGTGAGTCCCAAGAGCAGAATTACTACCCCTTTACTCCTTTCCTTTCATTTCATTGTTCCAAATTCAAAACACACACACACCTAGTTCTCTCTCTCTAAATTTTCTCTCAAAACTCTCTCAAGAACAACTAAAAATCCAGTAAATCCTCCCCTTAAAACAACAAGTAAACACCATAAAATCACCATAAAAACTTACAAAAATCGTCCATATAGCAAAAGGGTTACATAAAATCGGGTTCTAAAGAAGTTTCTACCACCTTTAAAGCTCTAAATCTCCTCCAAACATCATCAAAGCTTTTCATCCCGTAGATTTCTTTACTTTACTGTTTTTATTAGATATAACCTCTTGCATGGACGATCCATCGCATAAAAACTTGTTTTTATAAAGTTTTATAACGGTTTTCTTACAAAAACGGATTTTTAGATAAATCTACATATTTGTGTTAAAAATCTAAAAAGAAACTGAGATTTAGTCACTAAAATGGATATTCTACACTTATAAACTGTTGCATGTCGAAATCAAACCTAAAAACGCTTAAAATCGTGAAAATAGCTAAATGACCAAACTGGCCGAAGGCCTCCAGCCGCTCTCTGGATCTCGCTGTCCACAAAAATCTTGTTTTTACGATTTAATCGGTTTAGTGTGAACACTTACAGTTATATTATGCCAAGTGGTTGATACAGTGTTTTAATCATTAGTTAACTTATATTTACGCATATACTCATTTTGCGATTACTCTGCAACTAGTCTTTTTCCAAGTATTGATATACTTGACTATGACTTCTTTAAATTATATATGTATTTTAAGCGCTTATTCCGCTACATTTCTTTTGAGAAATCTTTTATATACTTGTCGGAACTTTTGTCGAGAACTTTAAATTGTAACTCACTAAGTACTTTATGTAGTATGACACATTATCTCATTTTTCAGGAAATCAAGTGTAAGTCATGAACTGCATAGCGTGGGCGGGTCAAGCAGGTTACGTGAGATATGAATCGGGAGAAGACTTGTCTTTATTTGGTAATTTTATAAAACAATTTAATTATGTATTTGTTGGCATGAACTTAAATACTCTTGGTTATGTCTTTTGAACTTGAGAACTTTTAAACTATATTTTAATGACTTGAAACCGTTGAATTTTGTTATGACTTGTGAAATGATTCTCTTGCTCTTCGCACCTCGTGTTTCGGCTTTAGCGGGGTGTGACATTATTACGTTTTAATGAATTAGTGACATTAGTCTTAGCTTTCCTCCTATTTTACAAACAATTTCGTTCAAGACATTTGCACATAAGTGTCGTTGAAATTATTGGGATATACATTTTGATATCACTAGAAACCGAATTTCAAAAACCGATCCAACCGAATAGTAATTTGGTTCGGTTCGGTTCAGATCTTAAATTTGTTTGGATGGCCCGAATTTATATTTTAAGAACCGAAATCCAATCAGATTCATCTATTTGGATCGGATCAAACCGATCCATCCAAACAAATACCCCTAATTGGGATAAGAATAAGATTACGATTTCGATATGTTATCATTTTTCTGAATTATTATATTGTATGAATTGTTAAATGCTCCTAGCTACTAGGCCCTTTTTCTTGTATGAGAATTATAATCATAAGAGATTTCGTGTTCTTTTCATGAAATGATAGAATTACAACATTCTCTTACATTTCTTTTATTTAATTCAAAATATTTTGTTATTAATCAAATTTTATCTTGAATCTTTTGACATGCTTATGAATGTCAAAAAGAGGTTGATAAAAGTAGATGAGGACTAGAAATTGCTGAATCAACTGCTCCTCCAGAATGGCTGGTAATACCACTTAAGGGACCGAAACGACCAAAATTTATGATCATTTGTTAGTTTAACCATGAGGGGACTATGCAAATATACAAAATTAATTTATATCGGGTAATAATTATGCACACACAAAAAGTCTATTAACTAAAACAGTATGTAAACGAATAGTCGACTATTGAAATATTGTAATTTGCTAAAATGATAATAAATAGGGTTTTAATGTGTACTTAAACTACTATTAATTCATTGTGATTTATAGTCAAAATACTTAGACTATGGGGTGTGGTGGGTGATTGGGGGTGATGATGTGGAGTGATAGAGGTGATTTGTAGGAAAGAGAGTGTGATTTGTAGGAAAGAGAGTGTGATGATGTGGAGTGATAAAAATGGGTGGTGTGGTTGTGTGTAAGTGATGATGATGTTGAGTGATTGAGTTTATTTTGTTATTTTATTATATAATTTTATTTAAAAAGTTATATTTTGAAATAATAATCTTTATATGAAATATGCTAATTATTATTAACACGTTTTTTATGTTGAATTGTTAGAATTGTTGATTTACTGGACTAAGCTTACTGGACCTTGTTGCTGGGCTAGATAAATGGGCTTGCTTAGCTTATGGACTGAAGTGGGCTGAAGGATAAAGTTTGTTATGTCTGTTAGGGTTTCCTAACGTGGCTATATATACCATGTGATAGTTATGCAGTCATTTACAACAATCAATTAGGGTTTTCTAAGTTTTCTCTCTCTAAATCTGTTAGTGACGTTATGATAATTCTTGGTGATAAATCTTGTGAGATTGAGTGATTCTGTGTCATCTCCTTGATGCCTAGAGTAATCGGTGTAGAGAGATTGAGTGGTTTGTAGTGAGGAAATTTGTGTAATTCATTTAAGTTTGATTTGTAATTCATTGTTCTTTATTTTCTCTATTCGTTTGTATTAATCATGTGTTTCAACACTCACCACGGCTTTATTCCTACAACGCCGTGGCCCTTTTTTTGCCTATAACGCCCCCACCGGTGTGGGGGAAGGCGTTATTGGGCGTTATCGAGCCTACGTGGAGGCGTTATCCCCCCCTTTTAACGCTCCACACCCCATAGTCTTAGTTTTAGGTACTTATGAGTTAGGTATTGAGATTGTCATTTTCAAGTTACCAATCTTTAAACAATATTATACTCTAATTTAAATCTTGTATTTGTCTTACTATTTGTGTCATTTATATTATTTTAATGAAAAGTTTGTATTTAAATACATTTTATTTCATTTGTATTATCAAAAGAGGCTGTTGTCGGGATGGTTAGTCGCGGCCTCCTCGCGGTTCGAATCGCAGCACCTCCTTTTTCTTTTCCTTTTTATTTTCTTTTTGTTTGTGACCTGTTGGGCTTATGAGCTGGTTTGCTGTAGTATCAAATAAAAAATATAGTTTGCGAATCAAATAATCCCACGAAGACGATGTCTTTTTTCTTTTCTTTCTTTTGTGACCTGTTGGGCTTATGAGCTGGTTTGCTGTAGTATCAAATAAAAAATATAGTTTGCGAATCAAATAATCCCACGAAGACGATGTCTTTTTTCTTGGCTTGCGAACGTAAATTTGCATTGGGTAAAAGTGTAGGTTAGAACGTAAACTCTCGGACTCGTGCAACGCACGAGTCTTACCTAGTTAACTCAAATTCTTATAGGTACTTGACTCTTTTGACATGCTTATGAATGTCAAAAACGTTTGTTGAAAGTAGACCGTAACGACCAAAATTTATGATATTTCGTTAGTTTAACTACGAAAGGATAATCAATATACAAAATAATTCCTATTGTGTAATAATTATGCACAACCAAAGAGTCAATGAAATATAATAGCATATAAACGAATAGGCAGACTATTGAAATATTTTATTTTACTATAATGATTAAGCATATGTTTGGTTTGTAAATAGAATTGGAATGGATGCATATTTGAAAGAAATTAAAAAAACAAAATTATATTTACAGCTTAAATATTATATTTTTTATATTTTATTTCAATAAAAAATCATAATTGTAATTAATATAAATAAAGAAATACAGAGATAAGGAAATGGAACCCACCAAAAATATTTTAATCCATCTAACACATCAGTAATTAGGTTTATAAAAAAGTCCATATCTACTATTACCTATAATCTAACGGAACCAAACCATTGTTGTATGAGTTATCTGATATAGTGAAATGTTATGCATTTGAAACTCATAATTCTTTAGTTGCTCAATGTTTTAGTATTTGAGTTTAAATTACCATAATGGAGAGTTTTACTATGTATGTTAAAAACCCTTGGCCTTTTAGTTTCCACGGTTTAGTTCTCCATCATATTTGTTATGTAACTCCCACCTAGGTTTCATTGGCTTTTAAGAACATGTATTTATTGGTTTTGGTTGGGTTGCAGGTCCAAACCTATAAATAACGGCTTTGTATCTGTGAGTGTGGTATTCCTCTTGCAAAATGATCCAAGCGTTGGCAGCTATGCAAATTAGTATTGGCAAGTTGGTTGGCATGCCGTTGACCGATGGCCTACAAGACCATGTTTTCACTGTTTTGGAAACGATTGAACGTCTATATACTCAATCGGGTTGGTGTTACAAGAGCTGTGGAGAGTGCAGCAAAGAGTTAGTTGTAAAGGATAGTTTGTTTTTTTTTGTGATCTTTGCAATGACTTTTGCAAGTACCCTATGATAAGATTGTTGTTTTGAGTTGTTTTCAGTAGGGACTATGGCATTAACCTACCCAATTCCTATCTTTTGTAATGTTTGTTTTCGTTGTTGCAGGTATAGGGTCCATGTGCATGTTGTTGATTAGACAAATGATACAATATTTACCATTTTCAATTCAGTGGCGGAGAAGGTGTTTGATAGTTCGTGACAAATCTCTTTAGAAATTTTCACCACGCAGCGCGCGAAAATACTCAGTTCTATATGTAAGCATGCATGGAGTTCAAAAAAATTTAATATATTATTTCAATAAGTTTATACAATAAAACTACATGGAAGAAAAAAAAGCTCATGTTTAAATCAAGAAGAGGAAAGAAATGGGTGTATACATTAATTTTTTTCTTTATTATATTAAAATGGGACAAAAATATGAAATTTGTAGGTTTATAGAAGTAAACGACTAAATTTATATAAAGTTGTGGTTTATAAAAAGTTGTTGTGTCATGACCTGACAATGATATATTTTAAATATTTAGATTAGTGTTTAAACAATGATTTGAATATTTTAAAAATATATAAAAATAGATTGTAAGTGTGATATGGAGTAGTTTAAATTGTATCAAAATTTTGATTGTATAAATGTATATTATTTTATTTTTGAAAAGTTATGTTGCCAAATTTATGACATGTTAATGAAAAAGGATAATATACCAATCTTGTTATTTAAAATTTCAATAATAAGACATCGAACTCAAATATTTTATGTATAAGTAGTATTAAACCCGCACGATACAGCGTAGATGTAAGTTATATTTGATGAAATTACATTATGATAATGATTTATGTAGTTTCTCGTTTTTCCCTACTTTATAAGTTGATTGTAATATTTTATGATTATGACGTAAAAATAATTATATAGTAAGAGTTTCTTGTTCAGTTTTTCGAATCAAAAAATAAATTATGCAGTAAGCGTTTATGATGGCACGCTAAAAAAAACTTATTTATGTTAATGTGTTTTTTTACGAATAAAATATTAAGTTTAATAGTTTATGGGCCCAACGCGCATCAAACTCATTATCTCCGTAAAAGACAAATACGTAAGGACCATAGTGATGCGGTAAACTCATTTTATTGTGTTGGGACTTAGGAGTTAGGACAATGGTTCTTGTTTGACCATTCGTGCTATAAAAAAAATTATTTATATGTTGTGTCTAATAGTTTTTAGTTTGAACTGTAATCTGTTACATAAAACATTTATTTTCCGTTTAAATTCGAACTTCTTATTATAAATTAGTGTTAATATATAGCCGAAAGGCCATAATCGTATTGCTTTTAATAGTTTCTTATTTTTGGTGTTTCGGCTTTATAGTTTTTCGATTCATCTCTTGACACATTTTGCCTAATAAAAGATTGAAGTCATTTACTTCATGTTATAAAAATAATTATTTGATAACGGTTTTAAATTCGGTTTTCTGAGGCACAATAATAGTTATTATATGCATTGCTTAATAAGATAAAAAAAATCTCATTTTACACCGATGACATTGAGATGTATGAATATTTTATTATTATTTTTTTTTAACTTTTTGTCAGATAAATTGTATTTAAATTTAGAACCGTTATTTGTTAAGTGAGAAAGGACCCTTCTGATTATCTTCTTTCTTTATTGATTAGTGCCTTAATTTAAATACCAAGTACCAACAGATTTGAGGTGATGGAGGGTTTGTAGTGACCGGTGTTTTTTTATGGTCATCTGGGGTGCCAGTGCATGAGACACGGAAGGGATGGGTTTGCTTGAACCGTTGTCGGATGGCTGTTTCGGAAGAAGAGATCGGAGAACTGAAGGTGGTGGTAGTGGTGGCCATGGTTAAGCTAAGAAATGCCATAATGTTTGTGTACCTAAAAACTCTTATGAGCTTCCATTATATAGAGGTTGTTTCATATATAGACTAGGTTTTTGTAGTAATGTACTAATGGGTCATTTACAAATTCTTGGAAAAATGTGTCATATTTTGTAGGTTCACAACACCGAATTTGTTGTTTAAAAGTAATCTTTGTACGATATATTAACACCAAAATGGTTTTTGCCCTAACCTACACACCAAATCTTATGCAAAATTTTAATTAATTTAAACTAAATAATAGATAATATAATTACGTGTAACAATGTAAGTGAAACTTCAATAACTAATAGTGTGTTTGTTTGAGTTTATATAAAGACTTACGAGTTTATTGAGTTTCGGCTTATGTTTCATAAGCCCGAATTTTATGGCTTATGTAAGGGATTATGAGATTATTACTGTTTATTTAATCATAATAAACAGTAATAATCTCATAAGCCCTTATCTAAGCCATAAAATTCGGACTTATGAAACATAAGCCGAAACTCAATAAGCTCATAAGCCCTTATATAAGCTCAAACAAACACCCCTAAATATAAAGAAATGTCGAATAGGAACGTCGATATAGGCCTATTCTCCTCTACCACAAAGTTATGGTAAGATATGTAGTGAGCCCTTTGTCTGTATTTAACGAGCTCGTGTGGTTCATCGATTATACTGAAAAATCTTTTTTGACATATTGATCAAGAACTTGAAAAATAAGCTAAAAAATTTTAAATATGATCATGATGATTAAAATTTCTTACAACATTTTTGTATCTTATCTCTAATAATTTTGATTATTGAGTATAATATTTTTAAAACCGTATTTTATTGTCTATAATTATATTAACTTTAGAGATAAATATTTTACGAAAAACAATGTGAAACAAACAAATAGAAAAAAAGTCAGGAAAAGAAACCTCGTTAATGTGAAGTTGATCTGTCACCAACTATTAACTTGTATTTCGATTTTGTAGGAAATGCGCCATAAAGAATTCAAAAAACCTTGTAATATGTTTCAAATTTCATTATGATTTAATTACTTTTTATTTAGTTAGGTTATATAGTTCTAGCAGCGTACCCGCGTTACGCGATGGTCGTTATATGTAATGTTGCAACTAAATAGAAGCGTTATGGTGAACATTTATACTAAACATTAATAAAATGTATGTAAAAGTAATATGCGACGTTTACGTATTTAATTACTCTAAAATAATACAAATCAAAATTTATTTACTATTTTGCAATTTATTTGACAACTCAAAATATAATTTTTAAGCTTGTAGTCAATAGAGAATATGTATCCAAAATACTCTATAACATACACAAGCTTTTATTGGTTAATATCATCTAACAATAAAATGTGTAATATATATATATATATATATATATATATATATATATATATATATATATATATATATATATATATATATATATATTGAATGGTTCCTGCGAGAACTCAAAATTTTGCGAGAACTACGAGAACTCTTTTTTTGCCCTTAGATGACTTGATCAATGGTTGAAAACGATTGATGTCATTTTTGTAAATTAATTTTAGTTTAGGGATAATAGATAAGTTAAAAAAGGGTATTATAGGAATTTTATATAATAACCAATACACCGATTATGTAGTTTCTCTCTCTATATATCATTTTCAAACAAAAGGAAACAGTTGTGTGAGTATTGGAGATTTAATCATAGTTCCATCCGCTGCCGCCGCCGATGTTCTTCACAAACTCTACGGTGACGATTGACGGAAACAGTTGTGTGAGTATTTGAAATAATTAGAGTAGTTTTTATACGCTATTTCTAGGCCACACAATGGAATTAAACTTTGGATTTGTTTTATTAGGTTTTAGTTAATTTGTTAATTGTGTGATGCTTGTTGTTGAATTGATGATTAAACGATTAATATTTGTTGATTTATAACAAACAATGGGGATTAGGTTTTATTTTATTTATTTATTGGTAGGGTGGAATGGAAAAGATGGGTGATATCAAGAAAAATTTACAAGCATCAAATGCCACTACAGACATAAATCATTATAGGTTCCTCAATTTTCACCCTTTTTTTAATCATTTTCGTCATAAATAGATGTTACGTCAACTTTTGAAGAAACCATTATTTTAAGTAACGTCCTTTACACATAGAAAGCAATTCCATTTTTTGTTTTGTTTATTTGAATCAGATGTTTAAGTCTTGTTTATTATTTTTCTAAATTATATGTAATATGTGTTTTGGGTAAGTCAATGTTTTTATGCATTCTATATTGAGTTTTAGTTTAGCCTACATATAGTAATCAATCTGTTATCAAATGGTCTCTTTTTGGGGGAAAGGGGACACTTCAGTCTTGCCTATTAGACCACTCCCAGCGGCGGTGTTAAGCCCGCGTTAAGGCCTCCAAGAACGGCGTCGACGGCTGGGAGGAAGCCGTCCAAGGCGCGTTCTGGCGGTGGTGTTGGTGGAAGCACGCCGCGTTTTCTTGTTTTTTTTTAATTTATTTTTTTTTGTTTAATCATCAAATACCGAGTAAAATAAAAATAAAAAACTTTTTTTTTGACCGTTGTATTTCAAACGGTAATATATTTAATTTTTTTTTTTTTTTTTTTTTTTTTTTTTTTTTTTCCTATAAATACCCAACCAAAACACAAATTTACCCACACCAACTCATATTCTTTCTCTCATAAACCACAAATATGTCGTCAAGAACGTTCAAAATGAATTTGGCCGATTCCGACTCTTCCGACAATGAAACAATTATCTTGATGGCGAAGATGGTCGGAAAGGCTTTTTACGATCAAGAGGAAGCTGACGAAGCCATCGAATCCTCAAACGCTCGGGTTAAAAGAAGATTTATAAGAAGAGATCGAGTTGGGGCAAACGAACGCCTTATGGCAGACTATTTCAACGAAGATTGCGTTTTCACACCGGAGCAATTCAGACGAAGATACCGGATGAGGAAGCCGCTATTTCTTCGAATAGTCGACGGTATTCTTAACTATTCTCAACTTCCACTTCCTAGTCACTTTAGCTATTTTAAATCCCGACTTGATGCTACGGGCAAACCTAGTTTTACCGCTATACAAAAATGTTCTTCCGCCATGCGTATTTTAGCATACGGAATCACTTCCGATGCATTTGATGAATATCTACACATGGCGGAAAGTACATCAATGGAGGCTTTAGATAATTTTTGTAAATGTGTTGTGGATTTATATACTAACGTTTACTTAAGAAAGCCAACACAAGAGGATATTCAACGTATTTATGCAAAGCATGAAGAAAAACATGGGTTACCTGGGATGCTTGGGAGTATTGATTGTATGCATTGGGCATGGGAGAAATGTCCAATTGCATGGAAGGGCCAATACACACGAGGTGATCATGGCCACCCAACCGTAATGCTTGAAGGGGTTGCCTCGTATGATTTGTGGATTTGGCATGCTTATTTTGGTGTCGCGGGCTCTAACAACGACATCAATGTTTTGAATGCCTCGCCTCTATTTACGGAACTCCTCCACGACACCGCTCCACCTTCTCATTTCGTGGTAAACAACACTCCGTATGAAAAAGGCTATTACCTCGCAGACGGAATCTATCCAGAGTGGGCAACATTTGTGAAATCATTTTCTCATCCACCAAACGAAAAGCGAAAGAAGTTCAAAAAATTTCAGGAAGCTGCAAGAAAGGATGTTGAAAGGGCATTTGGCGTGCTACAAGGGCGATTTTGGGTGTTAAAAAATGCCGCAAGATACTACGAGGTAAACAAGTTAAAGCGAGTCATGTATACTTGCATCATATTGCATGATATGATCATCGAAGACAATCAATTTAATATCAGTGACTGCGAGAAATACTATACTCCAATACCACGAGAACAACGAACTACCCACGAAAGGTGCCAACTACAAATCCGAGTAACGAAAGAGATACGAGATCGTGATGTACACCATTGTCTTCGAAGCGATCTCGTTGAACACGTTGCTACGCTTCCTGATGACTATCGCTTTAGAGAATGATTTCTATTTATCTATATTATTATGTATGTTTTAATTTCGGTTTTTAAAATTTTAATGTAATCGTGTTAAGTTTATTTTTATGTAATGGTTTTTTTTTATTTATTTTTATGTATTGTTTTTTTTTTTAATATTAATCTAAGTTTATTTTTATTAATAATGTTTTAAAAATAATATGAGAAAAAGAAAGAAAATAAAAAATAAAAAAGGTGGTGGGTCCCAGTTTTTGGTGTTATGAATGGGGGGGGGTTATGTTATGTTATGTTAAGTTGGTGTTATGGTGACGTGGCAACGAAAAATGGTGTTATGGGTGTTACGAATGGGAGTGGTCTTAGAAAGTTCATATTGTGTTCGTCATGCTTTCATAAACCAACGTTTCTGAATTTTGATGCTTCACCAACATGAGATTTTCGTTTTCATACTAGATGTAACAACTATAACTCCATATGATGCTTAGGACTTGTCTTTTTCTTTTTTCCGTGAGAATGGCAATTACGGTTAGAAACACCAACTATCTGTCTTTATAGAAGTCCGATAGAGTGTCAATTATAAAGGAAACGTTTGGTGCTTGCAACATGGTACTTTTAAATTTAACTGATGATAATGATTGTCGTCTAAGTCAGTGACAGTTTGTGTAACAGAATTGAAAAAGGTATTCTTGGACTTGGTAATCATGGTGTGTGTTTGAGTGTGTATAATTTAATTATTTTGTGGGTCTTCTTTTAATTTTTTTTTGACCAAATGTTTGTAAATTTCCATTTGATTGTTTAATGGTAATAATTTATTACTAAAATGATTTTTCAATATGCAGATGATAAGCAAAACAAAGATTACAATCAAGAACATAAAGGATGATGAAGAAAAACCTTTGTTTACTCATTTTCTTTCTTTGATTTGTACCTAGTTTTAGGATTTTTATTTTAACTTTTTACGATTACTATGAGTTGTTCATATTTGATCATAGTTAGTTCATGGATTTTTTTTCTCCATCACATCTGAACATCGTCACGTGTTCATATATTATCACAGTTGTTCATATATTATCACAGTTGTTCATTTGTAAACATTAAGGTGCGATCATATGAACACACATAAAAATGAGTTTAGTATTGAAAAGTTAGGTTCTCTAAATAAAAAATTCTTACTGAAACATCATATACATTAAAGTGAAATTAATATATTTGTATATTTATCTTTTCACAGTTGCTATGTAAAGAACGATAAAAAAAGAATAAATTAAGATGAGAGAGAAAAGAAAAAAAAAATCTAAATTACAAATAAGAAGATTACTATTTTACCTTTTTTAATTTCAGAAACAGATTTAATATTCAAAAATAAATGAGTGGCTGAGAATGAGTTCTCGCAAAAATATGACTTCTCGCATGAACTAATCCCTATATATATATATATATATATATATATATATATATATATATATATATATATATATATATATATATATATATATATATATATATATATATATATATATATATATATATATATGTATATATATATATATGTATGTAGGGTGGGTTATTGTAAAAAGTTTTTAAAATAAAAAGAATAGGAAGGATTGTGGTGATGACATGTAGCAATTTGAAAATTCTTTTTTTTAATAAAAAATAATATTTTTATTAAAAAAAAAAAATAATTTTAATTAAAAAAAATATATTTTTTTAATAAAAAAAAAAAAAATTTCGGAGAAAAAAAAAAAATTTGGCTCGAAAAAACTTATGCACGAAAAAATTGACAAAACTGATGCACAAGAATTCATTTTTTCAAAAAGTGATGTACGAAAAATCTTTTTTAAACGAACACATACACCAAAAATCACTTTATTTGTAAAATGATGCACTAAAATTGTCATTTTTTTATAAAATAATGCACCAAAAATCACTTTTTTAGTTGGTGCATCACTTTTGTACATAAATTCAAAACTTGTGCACGAAAATGATTACGTTATCGGAAAAATTTTCAAACTTTTTTTTTTCCCCCGAAATTGTTTTTTTTCTCCCCCGAATTTTTTTTTTTTTTATTAAAAAAATATTTTTTTATTATTAAAAAAAAAAAAAAAATGCCACATGTCACTCTCACACTCCTTCCTATCCTTCCTATTTTAAAACCCTTTTTATTTGATCCTACTCCTATGTATGTATATATATATATATATATATACATATATATATATATATATATATATATATATATATATATATATATATATATATATATATATATATATATATATATATATTTTGACAACCACGTTTTCGAAGTATCATTCCGTGTTTCGTTTGTCTTTTTATTTATCGATATTTTGTTTTGACCCTATTATTGTTTGTTATTTCGTTTTATCACGCATTATTTATGTGGTCGGGTTTTATATTACATATCGCTTTGCCTTCGTGACGAAAAGGTTTAGTACCTAAGTGCCTAGTAGATATAAATTTGCTCGTAAGATAAGTATGGGTGAGTTATGCCTTCGATTATACGATTAAGATTGATGTTAAAAATATTTTACAAAATTAGTCCTTTAACGATGTTAACGTTAAATTCCTTACAAATTCAGTCCTTTTAACGTGCATTTAACAGAAGCTAACGCCGAAGGACTGCGCCGCAGTCCTTACTGACTGTGACGCAGTCGGGGCCCTGGCAGAAAATGTTAAAAACGCTTTTTCACCTATCTTGAGATTCCACAAACTTACAACCACGTGAAATCTTGCTGGAAACTTCCAAAAATGATAGTAGATGAGCAAATTGTGGATCCTTGACCATTCCACACCATCTCTCATTCCTTGTTTCAAACTTAACACTTTTCATCCATTTTCATCTTTTATTCTATCACTCATCTCCTTTCATTCTCTCATTGTCTCTCTTCATTTCCAAAAAAGTGAGAGTAATGAACACCAAACTTGAGTGAGAATTTGCAACATAAAGAGTCCTACATCATACACATCTTCTCCTACTTGATTCTTCTTCATTTGGTGAGTAAATTTCCAACAAAATCTCATCTTTTCCATCTCTTCTTTTATTTTTATAAAGAGAATACTAACAAAAATTTTACATATTCTTGCAAGGATTCAACCACCATCTTCATATTCCATTTTCGGTTTTGTTTCACCATCATGGAAACTTGTTCATCTTGAAGATTGGTAAGCAAAAACATTTCATAAACCTCATTCAAGTTCTTATTTCGTTGAGTTCTTATTCTAACAAGTGGTTTAATTTGTGTTTGGAGCTCGGTTTCTTCTCACTACCACTTTTGGAGCTCATTTCCGGGAGATTTCGAGGATATTCCGACGATTTGGTAGATTTTGCGGAGGTCTTCGGTACTCCCTAATAAATCCTTAATTCTCCTTTTCGTTTTCTTAATTTTCACTAAATTTCATCTAAGTAACTTGTATAAAAAGTGAATATGGTTAAAATGGAAGAAGACATAAAATTTGACATATTAATATCAAATTTGTAGGTTATTAGTTATCATAACATAAAAATGGTATATAATGAACGTACATGTAAAAATCAGATAATTTCAAGGCATATAAGAACTATTAGTAAATTTCTACCGAAAAATGATTATCTTATACTCTTGGACATATTTTATAAAAATAACAACTTATAAAAATAACACTCTGGACATATTCATATAAAACTAAATTTAACGTATCGATACTAAAACGTAAAAAGTTAAAAAATCGTTTTTGCCATTGTTGCCGTAGTGCGTCGCATCTGGCTTGTTCACAAACTTGGTGAGACACATTGAAGTCCTTGTGTGCCGCAGTGACTCTGGTTTGAAACTTCAATTAATTTGAACGAACATAAGTATATATATACATATATTATTATACATAAAGTAGTATATACTGACAAATATACGTTTTTGGTCTCAAAAACGTAATAGAAATCATAAACACGATATTTATTAATATATTATTCGCTAAACGTACATATTTTTGATAAATATACTTTTTCTAAAAACACGATCTTAATCTTAAATTTTTATAATAAACTTTCCTTTCGTTAAACTTTTATGAAATTGTTTTCAAACTATTTTACTAAAAAATATTTAAATCCCTCAAACAATTTTAAATGATTCATAATGTCGAATGTTGACTTTTAGTTGACTTTGAGTCTTTTCGAAATCGTTGACTTTGAGTCTACCCGACGTGTTTATTGTTGATTCGTGAGTTATTCGTTGCCCCTTTTTACCGTTTTTATATTTGGGCATGATAAGCGTTATTTGAACTTAAAAGATATCTTGATTATGCGAATGTAGATTATGATGCCTTTAGATTTAGCGTTACCTTTACTTATATGGCCTTAGTGGTAATATCAGGCCCCGTACACACGCCTGTCAACTCTATTTGAGCCACCGGTACATATATATAGATCTATATGGGTTTTACAAACCCTCATCGCTGAAATGGTATTTTGTCGGTGTGCGGTCCCTATGAGTCGATGTTATGACCGCTTGTTATTTGAGAATGACCTTAGTTTAACGCACTAAGGTGGGGGTTGTTGCATTTGAATGTTAGGTTCATGTGTATTATTTATCTAATGTTATGCATGCATCTCGTTTGTTTATAATTCAAGATATTTTTACCAATGGTTTTATATATATTTCAAATTGGGTCAAAACCTTTTATACTTAATTTTTTTTATATAAAAATGCGAATAATCCACCAACTTTATATTGACGTCGTATTTTTAACGCTTTTCAAGGGTTTGAGGTTGCTGATTATTGATGCTATGCTTTTGTAACTACTTGGATCATTTGCGTGGAACTTGTTTTGGCTTGATTTAGTTCCTTTAGGATCCATATGATGTCATTGTATTTTATTTATTCAGATTTATGGAAAACCTTGTATCTCGAAATTTATATTTAATTCGATGATTGTTTTGATATTTAAATTGTTGTAACCTTTGTACCTCTAATATTATTGATACTGTTTACACCTTGGGTTTCCGCCTGAGCGGAGTGTGACATATATATATATATATATATATATATATATATATATATATGTATATATATATATATATATATATATATATATATATATATATATGGGAGGAGATTCTTACAAAGCAATAGTTAAAGTAAAATGAGTGAAACAAAATGAAAAAATAATTTTTGATATTTGTAATTTTGTATTATATTTATTTATTCAATTATAACAAACTTTAAACAACCAAGTTTTGATATGCATCAAAATATATGACGTTTAGGGGTTGTGCATCAAATTCATTGTTTTTGTGTACTAAATATTCAAATTTGATTCACAACAATAAAATTACCCATTTTTTTATGTACAACAAAATTTCCTTTTTTAAAGTTTGAGATATGGTTAAAATGAACGATAATACAAAAACTTTAACGTTATCGATAATTTTTTTTTTTTTTACTTAATTTACCTTAAGGTTTGTTTTACGAGAACCAACCTCTATCTCTTTCTCTCTCTCTCTCTCTCTCTCTTTCTCTCTCTTGCTCGCTCTCTCTCTCTCTATATATATATATATATATATATATATATATATATATATATATATATATATATATATATATATATATATATATATATATATATATATATATATATATATATATATATATATATATATATATATATATATATACTAAAAGAGATACATTAAAAGCTACATGACCAAATATCGACCATTAGATAGGTTTGAAGATTAATTTTATACCCTTAGATCAAAATGATGATGTCATATGACATCATCATTAAATATTTTCGTTTTAGCCCTTTCATTTTAATTTCAATTTTAAATCTTCAAATTTAGTACATATTTAGAAACAACATAGTTTTACACCATTACTTTAAATTGTAAATATTTTTATATATATAGTTCTTTCATAAAAAGAAAAACTATTTTTTTAAATCTCTTTTTTGGTTTTTCCTTTCTAAGAAAATGGAATATATAAGCGTGAAAAAAAGTTATTATTTACATACAAAAAGAAACACCTTCTATATTTTTGTTTTGATTTTACAATAAACAGACAATAGACTAATAAAAGACCTTAATTTGACCTCCAAAAATCTATATATTGTAGAGGTATTGCATAACTATATCATATAATAAAAATGAATGTTGAAATACAAAAACACACACTTTGTATACTAGACTAACAAAAGACTAAAAAAAAATCATATCTACCAACATGTATAATTTATATATATAAAAGAAATATCTCATTGATAAACACCAGACCACAATATTTTACATGGTTACAATTATATTATTTTCGATTCAGTTCTCTTCATATACAAATTTAAAAGTAAGTTGAAACACGTACATATAAACGAAACAACAAATATATGGCATGACAACTCAAATTGTCATATATTATTAAGGGATAATAGCTTGTGTATGTCTTCAACAAATACACAAGCTATTATCCCTATTATTAATGATACACGATTTTCTCTCGGTTTCTATATGTTGTATTTGTATTTTTTTTCTCGATCAAATTATCCATGTATACGCGACAAATAAACTAGTATATATATATATATATATATATATATATATATATATATATATATATATATATATATATATATATATATATATATATATATATGAATAGGTTCTTATAAACCAATATTTAAAGTAAAATAAGTAAAAAAAAACAAAAAAATAATTTATTATATGTGTAATTTTGTATTATGTTTATTTATTCAATTATAACAAACTTTAAAAAAGAAAGTTTTGATTTGCATCAAAATATATGTCGTTTAAGGGTTGTGCATCAAATTTATTGCTTTTGTGCAGTAAATATTTAAATTTGATGCACAACGATAAAACTACCCATTTTTTTTTATGTACAACAAAACTTCGTTTTTTAAAGTTTGAGATATTGTTGAAATGAACGATAATCCAAAATATCTAACGTTATAAATTATTTTTTTAATTATTTTTACCTATTTTTCTTAAGGTTTGTTTTAGAAGAACAAACCTCTCTCTCTCTCTCTCTCTCTCTCTCTCTCTCTCTATATATATATATATATATATATATATCTTTACTACAATATAAAGAATCTCCTTAAACATCTTAATATCTTAAATTTTAAGTAATTAAAATTACCTATATACCCTTTTTCAAATCAAACGCATTACAACACTTTAAGCATACAATACAACACACACAACACAAAAAATAGACACAACACACAACAAACAAAACACAACTCTCTTTCTCTAAACCCTCCGACCTCTCTCTAGAGTCCGCCAGTACCGTCTGACCTCCCTCTAGAGTCCGCCGGAACCTCGCCAGCCACCATCCGTGGAACCCTAGCCGCCGCCAGCCACCATCCGTGGAACCCTAGCCGCCGGAACCACCATCCGTCAAACACTCACACTCAAAATCTCTCTCTCAAAAACCGTCGGAACACTGCCTCCGCCGGATACTACTAGTCGCTGCCTGAAACCTAGCCGCCGCTGCCGGAAACCTAGCCGCCAGTCCCTTTCTTCAGGTAAATCTCTCTTAAACTCTTAACCTAGCCGCCTGAAACCTAGCCGCCGCTGGAACCAGAACCACACAAACACAAAACCTCACACACGAAACCCTAATCTCTTTACCCAATGTGTATCTCAAACATCTCTGTTTTCCGGTGGTAAGTTTTTGTAATTGTTGTCGGGTATCCACTTGGAGGAGACACAATTTTAGTGACTAAAGGGGTTGTACCTCGAATAGAGGTTTGTTTTGAAACTCTATGTGATTGCAACTTTTTTTCGATTTCTCAAAACCTTAGATATACTTCTCATTTCAAATTAAAATTAGCAGTCACATTTTTGATTAATTTTTCAATATCAAGAAGTTTCATGAGAAAGCAACATGGTAATTCTCGATTGCATCTTTGTATTTAGAAGTAATTTTTTGGTTTCTGGCAGGTTACATCTTATGCTCATGGATCAGCTGAATTATTGGGCATTCAAATTGATGCAACAATTAATCCTGGTAAATGATCGTTTCTTATTTCTTTTGCAAGATAATGTGCTTCGTCACAGTACCGTCAGCTTATATGTACATTCCGTTTTATTAATGTCACGATGCTTTATGTTTCTTCCTTTTGTAACCACTCTGCTTATACCAGCCATTTTATAGGCAATAGCGGTGGCCCTGCTTTCAATGATCAGGGAGAATGCATCGGTGTGGCATTTCAGGTAACTTCTTATTAGACGCTTGACTTAAATCCATGATTGCAGCTTATAATCTCTTTCATCTGGTATTAATAGTTAGTGTCCACTATTTTTAGTATAATTAAGAAGTAGAGTAATCAAAAAATGTGCAGAAAAAGCAAATCCCATCTGTTGAGTTCTCGTTTACAAGAATTTTTTCATTTGACACCCATTTCTGAATCTTAGATAATTATGACGCTAATAGTTTAGTATGCCCCACTATGTTACCAGAGAAGAGTGAAAAACACATTGGTATTGTTAGCCAAAATTTGTACCCCTTTTCTTGTGAACAAAGTGAAAATTAACTGGTTAAATTTGCATGAGATTTAGCATTCTTATATTGTAAAATTTTCTTGGAATATTATTATAAAAGTTAGAGAATCCAGCTTTACGAGCCTGATTAAAAGTACCATCTAACGAGGGTGTACTTGTGCGCCGTGTTGAACCCACTTCCGGTACACTACTTTTTAAACTCAAGATAGTTGTATTTGTGGTTTAGTTACCAAGTTTTAGGAAAAATAAGGTATAAGTGGACCATAGATTTTTGTTGGTACTGGAATAAAAAAAAACTTGGGCAAATAGGAGGGGAAAGCCACTATTAAAACAAAACAGGATGTACAATTTATACCCGTTTAACCCCCGATAAGACCAAGCTTAAAAAAAAACAAGAGGTGGCCATTTCCACCCATTTACTTATAAATCGGTCGATTTGGGACTTGTTATGTCTCAAATGGGTCATATAATAAGCTTATGTAAAAGAATGGGTCAAACGGATTAAAAGCCACCTAAAGTTTTTTTCTAATGCGTACATGCTCCATCAACTATTCAAAGGTTTGGATTATTGTAATAAAGATGTTATTTTGTAATCGCAAGTAACTTTAATTATTTATATATTTTCTCACAATTTATTCTGCTTTCCAGGGGGATGTAATTGTAAGCTTTGATGGTGTAGACGTTGGGTCAGAAGGGACAGTTCCATTCAGATCAACCGAACGGATTGCATTTCGCTACCTCGTCAGTCAAAAGTAAAGCCGTTGATTCTAATATAACCCCTTTATTTTATGAGCTTTATATGTCCTGCTTTATTTGGTGTAGTGAATGCACATTTTATGCATATTATATCTATAAATATTATGTTTCAGATTCACAGGTGATGTAGCAGAGCTTGGAGGAGTTTTCACTAGCGATAATTGTGGTAGTGATCCTTTGGTAAGGTTTTATCTAGGCTTTATTATCGCTACCACAATTATCGCTAGTGAAAACTCCTCCAGTGTAAAGTCTAAAGTTAGCAATCACTTGAAACGCAACGCTTACTGGACGAACAACACCTACTGCATGTTTTAACTCATCCTCAACACCTTATACCAACAAAATAGTTAGATATAAAATGTAAAATCATTTCATTGTCGAGTTTCACTGAAGTATTTACCATGGTGATATTGACAGCATCAAGGGTACGGATTACAACATTTTCTGATGAATATTTGCAAACACCATTTTCCACAGCGTAAGGATACGCTTCCTCGAAGTCAAGTCCACCGTTGTATTTGATGTACTCAAACGCTTGAGACGGTAATCCAGCGTTGCAACCAAAGTTATTAAAATCGCTGGCACAATCAACAAGTTGTTGTTCAGATAAAGAAACCGACTTTCCATAAGCCTGAGCGTAAGCAGCCTCAAGAGCTCCAGTAGTACTACATAAAAAACGATGATTAGTAACATTATTTGACGTGTTTTGGTATAATGAATTTATAAGGTTTACGCTTACCTGATCAATTAGTTACAGCAGAAGTTTTCTGATTAGCAGTTGATTACGACAGATCGGTTAGCAACGGGTCAAATTTTGTACTACTAAAGGTTGGGTTGACCCAAATATGCTTTTTATCCATATAACTAATACATTAAATATAATTATGAAGACATTTTCCAGTTAAGGACCCGATCTTCATGGTAGAGCTTATCTAAAGTTGTCAAACACCATAAAACAAAGTTAACGACAAATCAACACCAAAGTTCTAAAAACACCCTACTGGTGACTTTAACCCGTTTGACCTATTCAGGTTGTTTCATGTTCTTTCTAATAGCTAAAGTTTCTTTGTGACCAGATTGAAATTAAAAATAACCAAATCAACCTATTCATAAGTAAAAGGGTCGAGAATCATGGTGGTAGCTGCATACCAAATGAAATCGTGGATTCATATCAGTTTGAACTTTCATGAAAGCCCCAACTCTTATAATTCCAAGCTCTGCTACATCACCAGTGAATCTGAAACATAATATTTATAGATATAATATGCATAAAATGTGCATTCACTACACCAAATAAAGCAGGACATATAAAGCTCATAAAATAAAGTGGTTATATTAGAATCAACGGCTTTACTTTTGACTGACGAGGTAGCGAAATGCAATCCGTTCGGTTGATCTGAATGGAACTGTCCCTTCTGACCCAACGTCTACACCATCAAAGCTTACAATTACATCCCCCTGGAAAGCAGAATAAATTGTGAGATGGCACTTTTAAGCAGGCACGTAAAGCTGGATTCTCTAACTTTTGTAATAATATTCCAATAAAAGTTTACAATATAAGAATGCTAAATCTCAAGCAAATTTAACCAGTTAATTTTCACTCTGTTCACAAGAAAAGGGGTACAAATTTTGGCTAACAATACCAATGTGTTTTTCACTCTTCTCTGGTAACATAGCGGGGCATACTAAACTATCAGCATCATAATTATCTAAGATTCACAAATGGGTGTCAAATTAAAAAATTCTTGTAAACGAGAACTCAACAGATGGGATTTGCTTTTTCTGCACATTTTTTAATTGCTCTACTTCTTAATTATACTAAAAATAGTGGACACTAACTATTAATACCAGATGAAAGAGATTATAAACTGCAATCATGGATTTAAGTCAAACGTCTAATAAGAAGTTACGTGAAATGCCACACCGATGCATTCTCCCTGATCATTGAAAGCAGGGCCACCGCTATTGCCTATAAAATGGCTGGTATAAGCAGAGTGGTTACAGAAGGAAGAAACATAAAGCATCGTGACATTGATAAAACAGAATGTAAATATAAGCTGACGGTACTATGACGAAGCACATTATCTTGCAAAAGAAATAAGAAACGATCATTTACCAGGATTAATTGCTGCATCAATTTGAATGCCCAATAATTCAGCTGATCCATGAGCATAAGATGTAACCTGCCAGAAACCAACAAATTACTTCTAAACACAAAGATGCAACCGAGAATTACCATGCTGCTTTCTCATGAAACTTCTTGATATTGAAAAATTAATCATAAATGTGACTACTAATTTTAATTTGAAATGAGAAGTATATCTAAGGTTTTGAGAAATCGAAAAAAAGTTGCAATCACAAAGAGTTTCAAAACAAACCTCTATTCGAGGTACAACCCCTTTAGTCACTGAAATTGTGTCTCCTCCAAGTGGATACCCGACAACAATTACAAAAACTTACCACCGGAAAACAGAGATGTTTGAGATACACATTGGGTAAAGAGATTAGGGTTTCGTGTGTGAGGTTTTGTGTCTGTGTGGTTCTGGCTCCGGCGACGGATAGGTTTCAGGCGGCTAGGTTAAGATTTTAAGAGAGATTTACCTAAAGAAAGGGATTGGCGGCTAGGTTTCCGGCAGCGGCGGCGGCGGCTAGGTTTCAGGCAGCGGCTAGTGGTATCCGGCGGAGGCTGTGTTCCGGCGGTTTTTGAGAGAGAGATTTTTAGTGTGAGTGTTTGAAGGATGGTGGTTCCGGCGGCTAGGGTTCCACGGATGGTGGCTGGCGGCTAGGGTTCCACGGATGGTGGCTGGCGAGGTTCCGGCGGACTCTAGAGGGAGGTCAGAGGGTTCCGGCGGACTCTAGAGAGAGGTCGGAGGGTTTGAGAGAGAGAGAGAGAGAGAGAGAGAGTTGTGTTGTGTTTGTTGTGTGTTGTCTCTGTTTCTGTTTTCTGTGTTGTGTGTGTTGTATTGTATGTTTAAAGTGTTGTAATGCGTTTGATATGAAAAATGGTATATAGGTAATTTTAATTACTTAAAATTTAAGATATTAAGATGTTAAACGAGATTCTTTATATTGTAGTAAAGATATTATAATACTAAATTTTTACTTTCTAAATTATTTATCTTCTATATTTAACCACTCATGTTTTATTAATGTGTATACTATTTATATAAGTGATATAAACAATAAGAAAATAATTTATAAAAAATATGTTATAAAGTATAAACTTCAAATATAATGATAAAACTTTCTTTAAACAAAGATATTTAACATAATTTAGCTAGATTAAACACAATAAAATTACAACTAAATTTTTAAACAATTTACTATAAATTAAATAATGAGAAGCTTGGGGCATATACAACAAAATCATATACGAATTAAAGCATTTGGATGATCAAAGTCTATCTTGGCAGAGTTTTTGTTGGTTTCTTTTGACCCAAATTTTTATTTGTTTATTACGTATTTGTTTTACGTAAAGTATACACCTTTGAAGTTAGTATATTCATGGACGATAACACAATATTTATTATTAATCGACATAATCAAATTAAGAGAGTTTTCGTTGAAAACGTCAAACAAAGTGAGTTGGTTAACCGCGTAAAACAAAGAGCTCATGGTACATCTTATTGCAATTATGTTAGGCGGAGGAAGTATAGTAAATCGTCATTTTTATTCTACCGATAATTTATATTTAGGAAAACAAGTAAACTTAAACAAAGGTTATATCTTGATTGTTTTAATATGTATTTTAAATTTGAAATAATTGAAATCTTAAAGTAAAACTTTGATGTATACATTAGAATAAAAAATATTTAATATAATGTATTTCAAAGAGATTCATTTTTATATCAAATTTGGTGTAAATTTTGATACATGCATTTCAGATGCCTAAAGGTATTGGACATTGTCAGGTATGATCAATCCTCAAAGCAACAATATGATGTTTAGAATCAATAATTGGTGGTGGAATCACGAGTTAATGAATTGAATTAACGAATAAGAACAATGAATCAAACAATTATGTGTAAAATAAAATTTCATTCATAAGCCATAAATGGCGGAAAAAGTTGTTCAACTGATATTATCACTCACACATAAGCTCATATCAACTGACTCACTCTCCTCACTATTTATAGGCTACACACACTAACTATTAATATTACATCAACCATTATGTTCATTTAAGAACACTTCGGTTGAACAAATAAACAAAACATTCATTTAACTTTTAGTTCGGGTGAACTTGAACTTAACTATGGTGAAGAGTTAGTTCACTCGACTTAAAGTCTTTGTGAAATATTCTAACTAAGATTTAGTTCGGGTGATGAACATTATTCACCCGAACTAAATGTTTATTACAAAACACTAATGAAGAATCTTTAGAAGTTTTAGCCATCACTCTTTTTATGCCCAAGCAATCTCCCCTTTGGATGATGCTTCCAAAATCTTCACTTTGCTAGGATTAGCTTAATTCCCATCTTTATACACACACATCTTCATACAATGATCATCTTCCATTTCTGTCTCCCCTCCTGATCTTGTCTTCCTCCCAAGCAACTACCTCTAAACCCATTCTTCTTTCATTATCATCTTGTTGCAGCTTCTCAAGAGGTAAATTGAAAATGGTAAGTAAGTCTTCATCTGTAAGCTCTCTTGGGTATGCATTCTCATACAATCTCCCATCTTCTCAATCTGCTCTGTCTAGCACAATCTCATCACATTCATAATCCACCCACCATCTGAGGAATCTTTGGTTTTTGATGCACAACTTTGACTCTCTTCATTGGTGTTGTGTACATTATCATTCTTTTCCTTTTTGCCTTGAATTTCTTCCCAAAGTTGACAAAGTCTGTTTTAGCACACCCATGTATGAATTTTTCATAATCCTTCCCATGAGAATATGCACCATGATTTACCATCTTTAATTGGCATAAATGTATGGCATCTTCCACAGTAATTTGCATCAGCTTCTCTGTTATATCAAAGGATTGTGTCATTTTTCCAGTACGACTCTTTGTCTTAATCACTATAGCACCTCTATAGTGATCTAACCTCCAACCCACAATTGGTGGAAGAATGCCTATTTTCATTCATAAAAGCTCCTCTCTTTCTGCTCTTAATTCTTCTTGTGTCACTTCCTTTATTCTTGACCCAGATGCTTCTCCTTTTTCTTGTGCAATTGTGTCTATAGGATCAACTGGGAATCCATGTTGATCAAGATCACCACCATCTGAAGCTGTGTGATCTATCCAATCAAACAATTCTTCAATCAGTGCAGTGGCAACTGGATCATCAAGATAGTAATTTTCAGGAAGTGTTGATTTGGATTGAGCTTGTGGTTGATCTTCTGTTTGAGCCTTTGTAAATCATAGCTCATTCTCCATATATTCTACAAATGGGTCATCTTCCTGCTTCACCTTCATCTTTAACTGAACTTCTTGACTCTGTTTTTCAACCAAAGACTTCAAAGTCACAGTTTAACTTGGATCAACAGCTTGTTCAGAAGACCCCTCAACATTCGGCACATGAGTCATCATTGGAGTTTCTCTTGTTTGACTCTCCACATTCAACTCAGTTTAAGTTGCAGAAGATCCATCAACATCTTTTGATACTCTTTCTTTCTGTCTCTTACTCAATTCCTCCTCCAATTTTCTTTCCCTTTTTGACTTCATTTCATTTATCATGACCTTGGTTTGAATATCCAACCAATTTCTCTCTAATGTCTCGATATTCATCTATCGAACTGATCTTGTAGATAAACCACCAACTGCTATCAAATAATCTTCAAATGTAGCTTGTAATTTGCCTCAGAAAACTTGTTTTTGTACCCAAGCATTTTCTTTTTCAATTCCACTACTTTTGCAGGTACTAGACTTGTAGACTTCACTGCTTTAGTCTTTATTCTTCCTCCAAACTACTGCTTTCACACTGCTTCCTTCATCAGTTGTCTCTTCATTTTTCTCACCTTCTTCTTCCTTCACAACAGTTTCAACATTATCACCTTCTTCATTATCACTATCAATATCAATTACAATATTTTTTCCTCCTAACTCCTCACTCCAAGTATTACTTTCATCAAAAGCATGAATTGAAACTGGATTTCTTTCTTTGATGTACATAGTGATGGTTTCAGTTGCATTTTCATTAAAGATCCCTTCATAAAGACCTTCAAAGTGATTTTCAAATGTCTCCTTATCAATTACTTCCCTAAATTGATCCACAACTTTGAATTTCCTCCATTTTCTCTAGTCATTATGCTTTCAGTATCTTCTTCACCACCAGAGTTAATTTCTTCATCACCCGAATTAACATCTTCTTCACCCAATTTAAAATTCTCACCACAGAAGTAAATATTTCTTCACCCGACTTACTCATCACATCACCAGAGTTAAACATATCTACATCAGATAAATTCAACCATTTTTTCTTTACCTTTTGATCTCCCTTCAACATTCATCTCCCCCCAGACATGATTTCCTCTTCATTTTTCATTCCACCTTCATTCTCTCCCATCTGAACTGTTTTCTCCATATCATCTTCAAACACAATAGTTGTTTCTTCAAATATTACTGTCTTCTCAATATTTTCCTCCATAGTCTTCTCCGCTTCAGTTTTCTCAGTTTTATATCCCCCTATTTTGGATGCATCATCCATAGGGAGAGACTTCAACATGAGTTTGAACCTCATTTGATCTCTAATTACTTTATTACAATCATTCCTCCATATGAGTTGATTGATCAAAGACTATTGTTTCTTAACTAACTGCTCTAAAGAATCATTCTTCTGCTGAAGAGCTAACATAGCCAAAACTTCAATCCCAACTCCCCCTTTCTTTTTTGAAGTGTATAATTGGAGAGGACTACTTGTGGAAGCAACCTCTTTCTCAATTTGCAGAACAGGAGTGATAAGAGTTGGAATAACAGGTGTAAATATATGTGTTTCGGCAAGGTTTGGTAGAGATCGACTCTTTTCCATGGTATAAAGCCAGTTTCTTTCATCACTGCTTTGAGCCTGTTGAATGATTGGTGAGTGAGGTGGTGGGAATGGAATATCAATAATGGGTGATAAAGGTTGATTAATGGGTTGTTCAGCTTCAACATGTTGTTCAGGTTGTTGTTCTTGTTGTTGTTCTAATTGTTGATCTTGTTGTGGTTCTTGTTGTTGATCTAATGGTTGGTCTTGTTGTTGATAAATGGCTTCTCCTTGTTATTGATTATGTAATTCTTCAAATACTTGGATGACTACTCTTGCTTGTTCAATCATAGGAGGGGAAAATGGTGTGAAATTTCTAGAAAATACCACCCTTGCTTTGGAAAATGATTTCTTCATAGTATTCATGATTTTCCAATTCATGTTCTCCTCCTTCAACTTTGGCCCTTCAAGCACTAAGCCTTGTATCTCAAACTGCAAGATGATTTAAAGAAACCTTGGGTAGAGCAAGAATTTTGAAGCACTCCCTTCTGCCATTCTCTGCATACAATCCATTATGAATCCAGAAAAGTTGAATCTTCTTTGTGTGATCATACATACAAATGCTGAAGCCAACAACTGATTCATTTTGATCAAATCCTCCCGATCTTCCTGATATACAACATACCAACACGGTATCTCCAGTTGTAGGAGAATCTAGTCTTCTTCACCATGCTCTCAGGAAAATCACCTTCATAACCTGCTCTCCTACATTTAGTCTGGATTACATCAAGTTCCAGTCTCTTTATCCCATTAGCATCATGAAACTGTAACACCCTTCTAATTACATCTTCAGTCACAATCACATTCTCCATTTGTAATGTAGATGTAATGGTTCTAACTCCGTTAACAATGCCGAATCTTGCATTCTCCCAAAACTCCACTGACATGTCTCTGTATAATGTAGGACTCTCAGAAATAGAAAACCTCAAGTTGGAATTTATCAGAAAGCCCAGAATATTTCTCCACTCATCATCTACTTCAGAGTGACTCATGTCAAGAAAAGAAGCAACATCTACTTCAGAGTGACTCATGCATTCTCCCAAAACTCTACTAACATGTCTCTGTATAATGTCGACCCGTACGGGTCTTGGATAAGTCCATATAAAGATCCATTTAAATGGGTCGACCAATTGGATCACTTTTGGGTCGTTGGTTCCTATTTTTAGACCCATTGGATCATGTTATTGGGTCGGGTCTGGGTCAAAACCCGCCCCATTGCCAGAAGTACCTATATCTGAAGCAAAACCCACTTCAAATTTTGGTATAAAATGAGACATCCGAAAATCTCTACATTGTGCTATTGGATGAAGGTGAAATTTTGGGTGTCCCAAATAGAAGATTGTATAGGTATACAACTTGAGTCATATTGTCAAACAATACATAGCAACGAAATATAGGATCACATAGGAATAATTGAACTGGATTAAAGTCATAACTTTATGTCTTGAATTAATAGCAAATAGGCGATAGATCTAAGTGTAAGATCTATTCCACGGTTAAGTACGCGATACCATCTTTAGCAACCGACTTGTATGCTAGTACACGTTTATAACATTACAACCCTTGTCCAGCTCTTCCACAACCTTTTTCTAGCTTGCTTGTTTACTGGGTAAAGGATTAAGGCGTAAATTCCTTTACGGCGTAAAGGATTAAGTCTTTACGGCGTAAAGATCTTTACGACGTAAAGCTATATGTCTTTACGACGTAAAGACGGGATTTTTTCCCTTTTGATATCTTTTCTCGAAATCAAAAGTCGAATACCCCTATGAAAGGTTTCGACCGACTAGAAAAGCTAGAAATCGATTAGGGATTAATCCTTAGTCGATTATTGTGTATATTGTGAATAAGGTTATTTTTTAATATATAGGTAGACAATTACTTGGTATACAAGTTGTATTATAATTAGGAAACCTCCATAATTACATAATACATCCTCATATTTATTAATTATTACAATTAGCACTTAATTAATAATTAACAAATAATAAATGTATAGTCGTGTCTTAATGTCAATGCGTGTGTTCCCGTAGGCTCACACATTTCGGAAACATATTTATTTAACTTTTTTCAAATACCAACAACTCCCAATTTTGAATAAGTTCAAACAAATATGATAACATTGATTAATGTCTAGCAACATATCAATGCTCCCATAAATGCATGAGTGCAGTTTCGCCAAAATCATTGTAAGTCTATGTACGGTTTATATCCTTTTGTTACAGATAATCTAGTTAAACTTTTGAGATGGATCAAAGTCATTCCATTTTAACTTATGTTTCTCATCTCGCGAATCACCTAAGATTACCGAATTCATTCGAGACAGTTTTGGACTTATTTGGGTCCAGCCACACAAACATCTTAAGTATCCATGAGTGGCCCAGTAAGTATCTAACTTCAGTTGTTCACTGAACGAACAAATTCTTTATTGAATACAACTGGTAGTCATCATATTTCGCAACATTACCAAAAATAGCCTTTTTGCCACCCTTATTCAGGACTAGTATTGACTATGATCAAATAATGCACTATGTACATGAGTAGCAACTTGCATCTCAAGTCTAAGGATAGCATACTGATATTACATATTTATATAATTATTTATATGCGATATTCGGTCATTTTTCATAGTGAACACGGTGAATAGGATAAGATTTTTGCATTTAATTGTGTGTAAAAGTATTTTTGTCCATTTTACAGGTTTACATGTTCGGGAAGTGGAAATGGTGGAAGAAACGAGGTTAAACGACGAAAAATGGTGAAAACAGCGCTTGGGACGTCGCACATGTTGATTTAGAACGACGCAGTCACGAAGGATCAAGGACAACGACGCACAGACTGAAGACAACGACGCAGTAAGCCAAAATTCAGCCTGTTGCGTCGTCCTGGCCTAGTTACAACGACGCACACATGGATTTCAGCAGCTTTCGAGTTCGAGTCGAAGACGAATTTCTCACGATTTTTGCCTATAAATAGCCCCTCATTCCAGCCAGAAAAATCATCAATCATATACTTTCGACTTATAGAGCTGGAGTTCAGGTTTCGAGGCAAGGAGAAGAGCTAGGAGTTCGAGTTTCGTCAGAATTCGGTCACGAAGACGTTTTGCAAGTTCTAGTTTGTTTTTCTTTTCTATTTTCAAGACTTTATTTTCCAGTATGTTTTCTATTCTTTTAGTGGCTATTATTGACATTATTATGAGTAGCTAAATTTATTTTGCACTTGTTTGATTTATGGATCTTATTTGAAGTTTACGTTTTCGTTATTGATTGTTCAGGTTTTTGTGTTTAATCGCTAATCCTTATTTGTTTAAGTTTTAACATATTATCATAAAGTTGTTTATATATTAATTAATTAATCAACATTCTAGGTATTCGAGAGGAATCTAGATAGGTTAAATAATTTATAAATAATCAATCGGTCTTTAATTGGTTTAAAATTGTTAGGATTCGAGAGGACCTAGTAATAACAACTTAGGTAATTAAACTTAAATGAGTAAGTCTATTTGTTAAGATTCGAGAGGACTTAATATTTAGAGGAGTTATTCGAGAGGAAACTCTCTAAGATTAAATCACTAAATATCGGCTTGTCACTTAATGCTTAATTGTTAATAATTATAACTGTATTTGAGAGGAACATTATAATTGAGATAGTTAAAGTTAATAAAATATTCGAGAGGAGTTTTATTATATCTTAGAAGTTTCTTATTGAATCAATTTCGTAAACTTAAATGGAAAATAAGTGAAGTGTCAAACAAGTGTATTTTCTCTAATATTTGATAAATCTTGATTACTTTTTCTCACTCGATTTTTATAATCACCTTTTTACAAATCACTTTTAAATCAATCTTTTGTTACGAAAACCCACAAACAAACAAGTATTATTAATTCGAAATTTTAAAACTAAATTAGTCCCTGCGAACGAACCTTTACTTGCTTTTAAGCTATATTACATACGAATAGGTCCACTGCCTATAAGTGTGTAATTACGTGAAATAGTAGGTTAAATTTAAGACTAGATTTTACACATCACATACCTTATGAACTATACTTAATGACAAAGATCCATAAGTAATAATTCATGTGGGATAATCCCATATGCATCAGAATGGATACCATGTGAGTTAGTGAGCCAAGCTAACTAAACACTCAGATATTGTCTTAATTCAATCATATCCTCATATGATCAACCGACAACGGATATTTACAATAATATTACACAACATTATTCAAGGATAAACATGAAAAATAGTATAACAATTATTATAATAAATGAAAACAAAATATCCAAATATTATTTCATTTATAAATAAAATTGTTTATTACATCCATATATCCAAATACTAAATTCACGGATTTACATGTGATTACTAGATAAACAAAGTCCTATGCCCTCAACTAAGTGAGTTAGCTTCGTCTTTGATGGAGCCTACGTAAAGGGGTCTGCTAAGTTATCATCCGTGTGAACTTTGAGTACTTGAATTTCACCTTGATCGACTTGCTCACGAACATAGTGAAATTTCCTCTAAAAGTTTCTAGCTCCTTTCTGAACACGAGGTTCGTTGGATATGATACTTGCACCAGTATGATCGCAATACATATCCATAGGATACTAGGCTGTGGGAACAACACCAAGTCCATAAATATATTTTCGGATCCAAACAGCTTCCATTGCAGCTTCAGCAACTGCTATGTACTCTGATTCTGTTGAAGACATGGTTGTAGTGGATTGCTTCTTGCTTTTCCAAACTACAACTCGTCCACTCATGGTGAACACATATCGAGTTTGAGATTTGGTGTCATCATGGTCAGTGTGAAATCCGGCGTCACAATAACTAGTAACTATTAGTTCAGCCTCAGGATTTCCACCATACACTAGAACCATATCTTTAGTAGCCCTAAGGTAAATCAGTATGTCCTTTACAACAATACAGTGTCTTTCACCTGGATTCTGTTGAAACCTTCTAACAACTTTTTGAGCAAAATCAATATCAGGTCTTGTGCATCTTACCGCATACATAATAGACCCTATTCCCGAAGCATAAGGTATCCTTTGCATGCGCTCCACCTCTTGAGGTGTAGAGACACAATCCTTGATACTCAGTGTAAGTCCATCTTGCATTGGTAAATTTGCACGCTTGGAATTTTCCATACTAAATCGCTTTAGTATTTTATCAATGTAAGCATTCCGACTTAACTCTATCAACCGCTTAGATCTATCTCCCGAGATCTTGATTCCCAAAATAAATGTTGCTTCTCCTAAGTCTTTCATGGCAAAACACTTTCCAATATGTGATTTAACAACTTCAAGCATTGGAATGATGTTTCCCATTAGCAATATGTCATCTACATATAAGACTAGAAAAGTAACATTACTCCCACTGGCTTTTTGATACACACATGGCTCATTGAAATTCTGAACGAAACCAAACTTTTTGATTTCTTCATCAAATCTTTTATTCCAACTCCGTGATGCTTGCTTAAGTCCATAAATGGATTTTTTAAACTTGCACACCTTGTTGGGATGTTATGGATCAATAAAACCTTCTGGTTGATTCATATAGACGTCTTCGTCCAGATAACCATTCAGAAAGGCTGTATTGACATCCATTTTCCATATCTCATAGTCATAGAACGCCGTTATGGCTAAGAAAATTCTAATAGCCCTAATATCTGCCACTAGGGATAAGGTTTCCTCATAGTCTATTCCATAAACTTGAGTAAATCCTTTTGCCATGAGACGAGCTTTATAGATGTGTATATTTCCATCCATGTCGGTCTTTATCTTAAAGAGCCATTTGCAATCGACAATTTTAGCATTTGGAGGTTTATCCACCAAATTCCAAACTTCGTTGTCTTTCATGGATTGCATCTCCACATTTGTAGCCTTAAGCCATTTGTCAGAGTCAGGCCCTGATAATGCAGCTTTCAAGGTTCGAGGTTCATTAAGATCCCTTGATACGTCATCCTCCTCTAGATTAACGTTTAAGTTTAATCTACTAGGAACACGTATCATCCTTTCGGACCTACGAATTGTAGCATCAACAATTTGAGTTTGAGACTAAGGCAGCTCAATCGCAACTTGAGGATCAGATTTAGGCATGACTTGAGGATCAATTCTTTCCCCCACAAAATTTTGATCACCAGTGTGAGTAGAAGGTGATGTATCTTCCTCTTGAACCTCGTCAAGTTCTACAACCCTCCCACTGTTTCCTTGAGTGATAAGCCTTGTTTCGGAAAACTCAGCATACCGAGCAAATTTCACAGTATTCTCGAATGGACTATAGAAACAGTAACCTATCGTTTCCTTTGGGTATCCTATGAAGATAAACTTAACAGATCTTTGCTCAAGTTTTTCAGGCGTATCGCGCTTATCGAGTGCCTCACATCCCCAGACCTTTAAGTAAGACAGATTAGGGTCTTTCCCATACCATATTTCATATAGAGTCTTATCAACCTTCTTATTTGGAACCATGTTGAGAATGCGTACAATAGACTCTAAGGCATAATCCCAAAAAGATAATGGTAAAGTCGTAAGGTTCATCATAGATCGTACCATGTCAAGCAAGGTTCGATTTCTACTTTCCGATACACCATTATGTTGTGGTGTATAGGGAGGAGTAAGTTGTTGGACAATTCCACGCTCTTGTAGATGATCCTTAAACTCTAGGCTTAAGTATTCACCACCTCGATCCGATCGGAGAATCTTGATGGTTTTTCCGAGTTGGTTTTCTACCTCGTTTTGAAACACTTTGAATGTTTCAAACACCTCATTTTTATGTTTAAGCAAATAAACATAACCATAACGGCTGAAATCATCCGTAAATGTTACGAAGTAGTAAGCTCCTTTCCTAGACGTATGCCTAAAGGGACCACATACATCACTATTTATGATTCCTAGTAGTTCGATTGTCCTTTGATTCTCATGCGAGACGGGTTTCCTTGCCATTTTGCCCAATACACAAGACTCACACCTATCAAATGAATCATCACTTGATTTCAAAAGCCTTTCACATTGAAGCCTTTCGATACGGTTTTTTTCTATGTGTGCTAGACGACAATGGCATAGGTAGGATGAGTCCAAGTTAGACTTGGCTCGTTTAGTGGTTATATTAAACATTGAATTATTAGTATATGAAAGACGATCATGCAAATCAATTTCAAATATTCCGTTAATAGTAATACAATTAAAATAATGAATATTATTCTTTGAAACTGAAATACCCAAATCTGTAAATGCATTATTGAAACCATAATCTTTCGTTACTGAAACTTAAACAATTCCCCTAATAATAGAAGGAACATAATGACAATTGTCTTATACAAGAATTATGCCTGAGGTTAATTGTAAGTCACAACTTCCGATGGCTTCCACTGCTACACGACGGCGTTGCCGACGTACACGTACAAGGATCCATTCTTCAACTTCTTCTTTGCTCTAAACCCCCGCAAGGAGTTACATATATGAGTACCACGGCCAGTGTCATATACCCAAGTATTTGATTTAGAGAAAGAAAATAATTCGATAGTCAAGATACCTGAAGATCCGGCATTTCCAACTCTCTTATTATCTTGTACATTGGATAGATTAGGAAAATTCCTCTTCCAGTGTCCAATCTGACCACAATGGTGACACCCATCATCTTTAGCGACCTGTGTCTTTTTACCTTAAGGGGTTTGCTTAGGCTTGGAAGAATAAACAACAGTTTGCTTATTTTTACCAGTCTTTGCAATTTTGCCCTTAGCTTGTAGCGGTTGATTTTTCTTCTTTTTCTGGGCCTGACCACCACCAATCGCAAGGATTTGGTTGTCATTCACCTTTTTCTTGGAAATGCTCTTTTCGAATTCAACCAACATGGCATGGAGTTCGTTAATGCTCTTTTCATACTCTGCATGTTATAGTTGCGTGTAAACTCCTCAAACTCCGGTGAAAGAGAATTGAGGACAATGCTTACAGCTACAGGTTCATGATATGAGTATTTCATTCTATCCAAGCGATCAAACAAGCTTTTCAGGACTAGAACGTGAGTCCCCACTGGTGTTCCAGAAACATGTTTACATGCATGTACATCAAGTCATTTAGCTCAAGGCGAGCTTGTTTCTCATACAATGCACGCAACTCAGTGATCATCTGATCGGGCCATTTGCTCTCGAATTGCTTACATAACTCAGGATTCATACTATTGAGCATGAGACAAGCAAATTCATCGTGAATCTTATAAGTTGCCTTATAATGATCCTTTTCTGCTTGAGGAGCAGTGGCATTTGGCTTATCGATCATAGGTGTAGTAACGATTTCAAGTCTTTCCATCACTCTTAGGACAATCCTTAGTGATCGATACCAATCGTTAAAGTTTGGTCCATAAAGCTTATTGCTTCTTAACGATGTTTTGGTTTCACCCAAAATCTCATTAGTAGTGGATTTTTGTGTCATTTCTACAAAACAGAAAGAAAGTTCTCATTAATACTTTCGACATAAATTTCTTAACAGAAATGTAAAACTCATGGTTTACTTTTCGTCAAGTCTAGGATCCAAATGACATATCACCATTCCATCGGTTGATCTGCTAGGAAGTAAATGATACTCAAAAGGTAAGTGACGTTCAGTAATTGCATTTACCGATGCAATTCCTAGATTATGGGACTTAATGTCATGGCTAGATCAAGCATCAAAATGGCAATCGTGACATTAATCATGTTCCGTCGCATCTTATTGCCATCAGCGTTTACAGTCTCACTGCATGACCCGATTTAAGTCGTCCAACTGAAGACTTTAGATAGTCCACCACCGTCTTACGATGAGTGGTAATCCACCTTGGATACCCTTCACCTACGTCTCACGTAGAGTGAAGAGCAGGTACAAGTTGTCTATGAAATATGGATATCAATATGACTTAATTCCATGGGTGACAAAAAATCTATGTACGAAGAGGCATGCACACAACTTTGTCACATAATTTTGGTGTTTAAAAACAAAACGTTTTAGTACTGGTTTTAAACGTGTTTCTATGATTGCCTAATACCTATACACCAAGTGTATACTCAAATGTACCATCGTCATCATAAAACCCTTTCGGTAGCCCTACAGAAAGTACGACCAGGAAAGTAAGTGCGGGTAGAGGATGACAAATCATCTCTTAAAATCTGACCTCATTAGGAGTAGAATACATCCGCAAACTTTCCTAGACATCGTCCTTTATGTAGGTGAGCCTAGTTGAGAATTATACACTGAGGATGTGTATTTAATTATGAATTACCAATCACACGTTTTTTCAGAGTTCCAATATTTTAATGTATTTTTCAATTTAATATGTTCCGTTGCGGGAGCAAATCACGGTATAACACAACCTAATGCGTTTTAGAACGTATAAAATAGCCAAAATAAATCAAAAAATTGTTACAAAAGTCTTTTGTCACATTAAAAATTATTTCTTTCAAAAACCATTTGACAAAAATAATAACATGAAAAGAATTAATCTACGCAACAAATTGGGTGAGCCCTAAAATAAAAAGTCTCTATGGTCATTGTTCATAATTTGATTCACTCTCGCTTCATAGGAAACGAATCACATACATCCGTTCAAATAAACAAGTTTGGATTGCGAAAGCTATTAATTTGTGAACAATTAGTATATCAAATATACCACACACAACTTTTTAATAATCCAAAATCTATTAGATGTCGCACATATTCAATTAACAATTAATAATATGTCAATAATTCAATTTACCTTTTAACAATATCAATATATCTAATTATGTCCACAAAGTTATGCATGTAACTTTATAAAGATAATTTTCTTAAAAGATAAACATGGCAAAAAGGTAACTAAACATCAAATATTGCAAGATAAAATGATTTTAAATTAACTTTTTAATTTGTAAAAAAAAAAATTAACTAACAACAAAACAAATTTTAACTAACCCTTGATCCCCCCATAATTTTTTGATGTTTTCGAGTCCAAATAAAAATTAACCTATGTTTTGACTGATACCACTATAGGTATACAACTTGAATCATATTGTCAAACAATACATGGCAGCGGAAATTAGGATCACATAGAATAATTAAATTGGATTAAAGTCATACCTTTATGTCTTGAATTAATAGCAAATAAGTGATAGATCTGAGTGTAAGATCTATTCCATGGTTACGTACGCGACACCTTCTTTAGCAACCGACTTATATGCTAGTATACATTTATAATATTACAACCCTTGTCTAGCTCTTCCACGACCTTTGCCTAGCTTGTTTGTGTTACATTGTATGTTCAAACTACACCTCAGCTAGGTGTTCGGACAAGTCTATTCGAAACTCCTTTACGGCGTAAAGACCGGATTTTTTTCCTTTTGATATCTTTTCTCGAAAACCGAAAGTCGAATACCCCTATGAAGGGTTTCGGTCGACTAGAAAAGCTGGAAACAGATTAGGGATTAATCCTTAGTCGATTATTGAGTATTTTGTGAATGATGTTATTGTTTAATATATAGGTAAACAATTACTTGGTATAGAAGTTGTATTATAATTTGGAAGTCTCCATAATTACATAATACATCCTCATTATTAATTATTATAATTAACAATTAATTAATAGTTAACAAATAATAAACGTATAGTCGTGTCTTAATGTTGATGTGTGTGTTTCCGGATTCACACATTTACAGACACATATTTATTTAACTTTGTTCAAATACCAACAAATTGCAATGGGTATGGTGGGTGTCCATGGGTTCGCTTGCTTCATTAGAACCGGAATAGGGGGCAAATGAATCAGTTGGATACCATCATATAACTTTGTAAACAATCTTTTTTTTCACAATACGAGTCGTAAAAATCAACTTTTGATTTATACACTTGTGTAAGTTGATTGATGGAACACTAACATATAACCTTGTAAACGGTATTTTTTTTATCACTACGAGTCATATAAATCGACTTTTTGATTTATAACTTGTGTAATGTAAATGACTCTTTTAGTGTCAATTATTTATAAACCCATTTTGATGCAATGTTGACGTTAAAAGTGTGCAAACTTCAAAATAAAACTGCATTTAGTTGATTTTTGTACGGACTAAAACAAGCAAAGTTGATGATAAACTGAATTTGATGTTAGCGTTGTCGATGCTAACGGTGTTCAATAATAGTCTTGTTTTTTATGTTTTAGAAGGTTTATTTATTAAGGAGGTTTTTGGAAAGGTTTAGTGTTTATTGGTGATTAAAAAGTTGGATTTGTTTGATGTCAGTTTTTAATATAAGAAGATTCAATATCTTAACACAAATCTAAGACACCATAATACTTTTTTTTCAGCAAAATATGATAACCAATAAAATGTTTGAAATAGATAATAGACTTCAATTAAGCTGGTTTAAGAAGCCCTATAAGAAATATCCCACTCGGAAATTGATTCTAGTTTTTTTTTAGTAAAACTAGTTGTTATATGCTCAGGGCCAGGCGAAACAATTCCGGATATGTGACCGCACAAGGCCCAAAATTCTGGAGGGTATTTTTAAAAATATATACACATATATATACATGGTCAACATTTAACAAAAATAAACAAACAAGTTACATTTATGGGATATTTTTATTAAAACATATACATGGAAAGTTGTATAATAGGGGACCAAGTTCGAGGCCCTGTATTTTCGAGACCGGGCCTAAATTTTATATATTGATTTCTAGGTTTTTTTTAGTAAAACCTGTCCTGTATACCTGTTGAGACTTGATATGGGAAAAGACACTTGGCATACTTTGCGGAACTGAAAAAGATTGCCAAAAAAAAGAAAAGACTGAATTCGGTTCTTAAATGGTTTAGGCCTTTTTGGACCAGGTTATGGGTGAGGCCTAGGAACTGTCCCGGGCTTTGAACCACTTGTGCATTCCTTTTCACCAATACTTACTGATCGTGATGACCTATTGGTGTTTACTGGTGTTCGAAATGGTTTGTGATCTCCTATGTTGCACGGAAACGCCTATCGGGTGCCGTCTCACGTACCGGAAACGTCCCGGAAACGGGAAACGCCTGGAAACTCGCCGGAAACGCCTGGAAACGTTTCCCGAAAAAGGGAAACGTTTCACCTGTGAAGGAAGCGGCAAGGTTTAGCCGGAAACGGCACCGGAAACGTTTCCGAGAAAAAGATCCCGTTTCTTTTCTTATTTTTCATTTTTTGGGCTTTTAATCTAGTTTTTGGGCTTTTTATCTTGAAACCCTATTCTTATTATTATTATATATTATATAATAAGTCTTATTCTAAATATAAAAAAAACTTTCATATGTATTCTCCAGTTCCAATCCTACGTGGTTTCTAAACTTTCTACTTTCTTGCATGAAGATAGACTAGATGATAACAGCTTGTTTAATTAGGTATTCACGTTCAACAAACATAACAACTTTAATTAGGTATTCACTTATTAGAGTACTTGATCATATGCGAATGATTTTGTTATATGGTATTACAGGTTTACTTGTATTTAATAATTTTAAACGTAAATACCTAATTAAACAAGCTAATTAAGTAAACATTCTATTACAATTTGATGTTAGATGTAAATGCTTATTTATTTTACTAATAAATATGTATAAAAATATATAAAATACACAAACGTTTCTGGCCGTACCCGTTTCTTGATTTTTTAGACATCGGCGTTTCTAAGTACCCGTACCCGTCCCCGTACCCGTCCCCGTACCCGTCCCCGTATCCGTCCCTATGCAACATAGGTGATCTCTATGATCCAAACTACTGTTAAATCTGAGTCTAAGTATGAACTTCTTTCTGTTTCTTGTTGGTTTTACATGTTATTTCGTGCATGCTATGGTATTTTTAGGTATCGGTGCCATATTGAAGTTATATATGGTCAAATATTCAAATTTAAGTGATAATCGAGTAAAAGTGTTGCTATAAGAATTCTCGGTATTAAGATAAAAGAAAATTACAATTTTGGTTTTAAGCAAATGATTAATACTTTATGTCTTTTTCTAATTTTGATTTATGGTTTAAAAATCAATTATTCAAGTAAGTATAATATTTACGCCTTTACCATTTTTTTTATAGTTATGCTGGGAATTAAATCCAAATATTGTTGCAATATATGGACACCCAAACCAAAATTGTTCTCGATGCAATGTTTATGGTGGGGATCAAAGACGCGTAGCATGAAAGTACTCGACAGTAGTTGGTCCTCTACATTAAGACCTTGGAATAATGTTTTTCGTGTGCGACTTTTGCCAAATACTATACTAAATTTTGATTGATCCGAGCTTGGAGAACCCATTTATTTTTGTAGTTATTAAACATATATGTATATTAAAAGTTATAGCATTAATACTAACACGGGAACTGCATTTGAACATATGGTATTTTTAGAAGGTGAAGTTTAGTCTTTTAGATATCCCATATAGGAGATTGAATAAAACAATAATAGATTTATATATGAGACAACAAAACCTATTATATTAGTTTGCAATTTGTATTGAGGGTATCATGAGATTGAATTGCTCGCTCATCACGAACACTTCTACTCTATGTTATCCATAATATAACCTGTAAATCTATATATTTTTCTTAAATGTTACTCACCATATATAAATTTACTTTTAACTTTTACACATGTGAAATGTTGAATTGTTGACGATAATAAAGTGTAAAAGTCCGGATAAAACCTTAGTTTTCACCCCTTTATAAATAAATAGACAATTATTATATAAATGATTTTGTTAAATAGACCTCGATATTAGATGTGGTCCAAGCAGTTTGAAAATTATAAGCAAAACGTCTTTTTTTTCTTTCTTTTTCAGATTAAACCCGACACTTGTATCGGAGCGTGACGGTGCCTCCGGTGGTCTTCTGCTGCGATTCCGGTATGCTTTTCTTCAGAATTTAATTACGAAGTCAACGGCGCTGACCTCGTCAGTTAACTCCAAACGGTTTAGGAGTTATGGCAAAAATAGTGATCGACTGAACGATTTTTTTTTTTTTTTTTTTTTAGGGTTTGAAACCTAGTCAAGCTACGCGGTTGTCACACCCCGCATAAATGGCGGAACCGAGGTGTACAGTGTATACAGTATCAGAGATTCAAAGGTTACATCAAACATAGTAATCCATACATAATCAACATAGATAAAGAGTTTGAAGTAAAATACGTTATTACAATCATCCGAATAATATCAAAATATGGCTACAGAGTTTGGGATACTAAGGAATTCAATAAAGCAAAATAAACTCCATGCAAAAGATCCACGTAGCCATCAAAGCATAGCATCAAATAAAGTAACCTCAAATCCCTGAAAAGCGTTAAAATACGACGTCAACATAAAGTTGGTGAATTATTCGCAATAGTAAATAAAAACATAATAGGATAAGAGTTTCAATACGTTTTGACCCAAAAGTGTTATGATTTGAAGATAAGTCATTTGAAAATGATGTTTCAAAATATACGTGAGGTTTACAAAACCTTTTGATAAAATACTCATACTTATACCATAAAATACCATAATCATTTCATAAAATACCATACTCATTTCATAAAATATCATAATCATACCATAAAATAAATACCATACTGGATAGAATATCAGCTCTAGGAACATACGATACACCTGAACCTCAACAATACTGGCAACTAACCCCACCTAGTGTCTCAAACTAGGTTGTCCTCGATAATCAATAATACGGTCATAACATTGCTAACACGGACAGGGCGCATCCATCATCCAATAGTGTTAACAATGAGGGCTTGTTAGACCCATATAGCGCTATATATACAACCGACGGCCAAAAGCTAACAGGTGTGTATACGGGGCCTTGTACTACCACAAAGGCGGTACAAGTTTGGGTGAGATCATCTAAAGCATTCGTATCCAAAATACATACCATAATACATACATACCATAAAATACTTTTGTTTAACGCTAATCATGCCCAAAAATGTAAAAAGGGTAAAAAGGGCAACGAATAACTCACAGAATAGCAAAGCAATCCAAATCACAATATGTCGGGAAATACAATAATACCGTCAAGCTCCCACGTCTAAGTGCCCTATACATCACGTAAATAAACATGTCTAAGTATCTCTAAGTCTAGTAGGGTTATGCCTTAATGATTAACGTTTTATACGGGTTTAATATGACCAAAAGGAATATCAATATAACGGAATACAAACGTTTCGGAAAGTCAGCAGACTAGATACGTGATCCTTATACTTACGTGCACTACAAGTCACGTAAGTATCAAGTTACGTGATATACAAGAGTTACGGGTAAAGAGGTGTTACGGGACATAGTTACTTGACAAACAAGGAAGTTACGTGATCAAGACAAGGAATTACGTGATATTCAAGTCAATTACGTGATCTAGGACCATAATTACGTGCATGGGAGTTACGGGATGCATAATTACGTGCAAGTGAAGTTTGTTACGTGCAAGGAACAAGTTACGGGTACAATTACGTGATAAACAACACTTACGTGATCAACAAGGCACAATTACGTGCGTAACACGCTTGTTACGTGACTCAGATGGCTTGTTACGTGCGAAATAGATTAGTTACGTGCACGTAATCACAGTTACGTGCCTAACTGGATTTTCACGAAAAATAACATTCGGGATTCGATTTCTGAGTGTTTTAGGCATCTAATTGATCCCTAAATGAAAACCTATGACCAGAATACGATTAGGAACAATAAACTTAAATAAAATTCGAGTTTTGATGGTGAAAAATGGTAGTTTCGGGTTTGAATCTAAATAACAAAGTTTAAAACCAAAATGGTGAAATACTTACCCGATCGTAACGAAATTCGGAGGATAGATAGAGGTGATGATGGTGAACAATAATCCGGTCTCTGATCTGAAATTCGACGGTTGGATCGCCGGAAAAAGTAGAGAGAAGGTGGAGGTTTGTATGTGTTTTCTTGAGAGAGAAAGTGAGAGAGAAGAGTGGGGAAAAAGACAAATGGGTTGGTGGTGGAATAGGACAAAATCTGATTTAGATGAGACAAAAAGTAGGTAGAACCATTTAGGACCATTTTTGAAATAAAAATTCTCCCATAGGACTAGTTTCGTAATAGAATTTCCGAAAAGACTAAAAATGAAATACTTTTTAAACGTCAATCTTAATCATATAATTAAGGCATAATTCCCCTAAACTTATCATAAGAGCATACTAGACTTATACTAAAGGCACTTAGAACTACGCGTTCCCGACATAAAGATTCGAATCACTTACTATATACCCGATAAACGTAAATACACATAAAATACAAATACGATACTAAATAAAATACGAGAAATACGAATACGATACCCATAAAATACGAATACGATAAATCATAAAAGAAATACAATAGGGTCAAAACACGAGCATAAATAAATAAAACGAATACGGAACGATAGAAATATACCTAGAAATTCGCGAATGTCACAGTCTCCCCAAGTAAAAAGAAATTTCGTCCTCGAAATTATCACTTGGTACTACTTCCGGGGGAAAGGTGAGGATACTTCCGCAGAATTTCATCTTCGCGTTCCCACGTGAACTCAGCTCCAAAGCGGGAATTCCAACGAACCTTGACAATCGGGATATTACTTCGTCGTAGACGCTTAACATCACTAGCAACGATCTCGATCGGTTCCTCAACGAAATGAAGCTTATCATCAATCTGGAGTTGCTCAAGCGGAACTAATAACGTTTCGTCAGCCAGGCATTTCTTCAACTGAGATACATGAAATACATTGTGTACGCTGCTCAGTTCTGCCGGCAAATCTAATCGATACGCAGCTGGGCCGATGCGGGCTAAAATCTTGAACGGACCCGTGTATCTCGGACTCAGCTTGCTGCGCTTCACGAATCGGACAACCCCTTTCCATGGAGAAACTTTCAATAATACCATGTCTCCAATACTGAACTCAAGAGGCTTCCTGCGCTTATCAGCATACTTCTTCTGTCGATCTCTTGCAGTAATCAATCGCTCT
>CAJVGC010000582.1:21318290-21341678 GCA_910822075.1 Senecio squalidus
AAGAGGATCTTCAGCAAACCTTGGTTTATGGTACCCTAAAGATTCTGGTTTTGAGCTAATTGGGTCCTCAGATGCAGATTATGCAGGTTGTAAGCTTGACAGAAAGAGCACTTCAGAAGGATGTCAGCTCCTAGGAGGCAAGCTGGTTAGTTGGTCTAGCAAGAAGCAAAACTCAGTAGCCACTTCCACAACTGAAGCTGAGTATGTGGCTGCAGGAAGTTGTTGTGCACAATTGCTTTGGATGCAACATCAATTAGCTGATCTGGACATTCACATTCAAAACACACCCATCATGTGTGACAACAAGAGTGCTATTCAAATCACTGAGAATCCAGTATTCCACTCCAGGACTAAACATATTGAAATCAGGCATCATTTCATTCGCGACTGTGTGGAGAAAGGAAAGGTCAGACTGGAGTTTGTGGTAACCAATGATCAACTGGCAGACATATTCACCAAACCTCTGAGTGAGGAAAGGTTCTTCTATTTGTTAGGAGAACTTGGCATGTTAAACCCTTAGTCCAGTTAATTTTAAATTTCAAACTGACCACTAAGTCAGTCTGATTAATTTCAGTCTGACTAAAAGGTCAGCTTCAGGACTCTAAGTCTGATCACAGTCCTCAGACTCAATGTATTTTTAGAACAAATTTTTTTTATCTTATGTATCGTTGTAATTAATCATTAGTTTTTTTTTTAATTTAGTCAAGTCCTGTCAACAGTCATTCATTGCAAGTTGTAAAATTCTAGGGGTCTAAATTGTACTTTATCTAATCTAGTTTAAAATCTTTGCTATATTAAAGCTAACAGAATTTCAAATTTATTTAACCTAGTTTTTCTTCTTTCAAACTCTTTGATTATCTCTTTTCTCATGGCTAACCCTAATTTGATGCTTCATGTTACTTCAAGAATGATCCCAGGGGCTGAGTTTCAACAACGGGTTCAAGATAAAGACAACAATCGTGTGGCAACTGCTGACATTCCCGCCAATCGCCAAGGCAGGGGATTTGAACAATTGATTCAGTTTATGAAGGATCATCCTCTATATGGTGCCTTCTTTTGTGCAAACACTATGTGTCCTCCGGTTCTATGTGAGTGGTGGTACACCTGCACTGCCAATGATGAACGAACTGCCATTTCAGGCACATACAATAATGGGCGTGACACTATTGCTATCACCGAAGAAACAATCAGGAGTGCATTACTCCTTCCCACACTTGCTGAGGCTGGGGAAGGTGGCTTTCAGGCTAGACGGAGCAAACAACAAGCTAGGGATGAAGCTTTCCCTCTCATTGGTCAGCCTGAAACACAGGGAGTAATTAAATACAATTTATTCACTGGGAAATGGAAATTCTTGTTTTCTATGATTACAAGATGCTTGGGGGGCAAATCGGGCAGTTTGGATCAGATGAATGAGTTTGAAACTCATCTGTTTCATGCTATGGTCACGGGTAGAAGAATCTCCTTTTCACAACTATATTTTGATGAGATTCTCTCCCTAGTTGTCAAACCAAAACGCACTAACGATGTTCCATTCATTCGGGTGCTTTCTCTCTGCTTTGAGGAGGTTCTGGGCAAAGAAACCTATGATCAGCTTGATCGACGATTTTATACTTGTGAACTGCCCAGGCTGACTCCAAAAATATTTACATACATCACCATTACTGAGAATGAAGCTCCACTTACTGCTGTGATGCTTGAATGGATTGCAAATCCGTTCATTGATCAGGAACCAACTGAGTCTGACTCCTCAGACTCAGCTGTTTAAGCTGATAGAATTGACGGAGGGCCTGAGGGAAATAACCCTGCTGCAGATGCTGAGGTGGACTTGGGTAGGGCTGGGCCAAATGATGCGGACCAAGGTATAATTCTTCCTCTTACTCTTCCTCAGTCTGAGAGTATCCCCTCTCAGTCTGGGCAGTCCCTTCCACTTCTTGATGTACTGGCTACACAAGCGACCAACCTGATGGACTCACCAAGTTCATTTGATAAAGCTCTCACATCAAGCCCCACTGAAAATCAAGCACTAATGGACTCATTATTCTATGAGGCTGAGAGTCAAGCACTCCCCTCCAGTGCTGCAGTACAGACCAGTCTCTCTCTGCTAGAGGATGAGTTGGATCTGACTGCCTGGACTACCCAAAACCCCAGTCTGATAGTCAACTTGGAGAACTACATTGCTGCTACCACACAGACACATGTGGCAAGCATTGAAGAAAGTGTTCCACTCCTGGACATACCTGTACTTAGTATGGGAACACCCCCCTCAGTCTCACAGCCTATTCCAACGGCTATTTTCACCAGCTCTGTGCTGGTTCACGATAAGGTACCAACTCCAAATCTCTTACACTCTCTATCACTAGTCGCCAATGCCTTACTCCCCAAACTGAGTGAGGTACAGACTTCTCATTCTATGGCTTATGATCATTCTCCTAAATCACAGGGAGGGAGTGAGGCTGTGCCACCTGTTACATCAACACCTGCTACTACTTCAACCCAGCCTGAGGTTGCCCTGACTGTCCCTATGCTGTTACAAGCTCTTATGGATGTGTCAACTCAGTTTGATGACAGACTGAAGGCAATGCAGACTGAGGTTCATGCTTTGAGAACCCAAAATGCGGAGGAGTGGAAGGAATTGAAGGAAATGGTGTCCAAACTGACATCTGAAGTCAGTCTGATGAGAAAAGGCAAGGCAATTGCAGAGGATTCACAGATTCAGGGGGAGAAAAAGTCTACTACAGTCATTGAATCTGAGATCCCCAAACAGACATTGAAAAGGAAAAAAGAAGAGGGGGAGAAAAGATACTACAAGACAACCAGGTTCAACACTAAAACTGGGCAGTCTGAAGTATTTTACGAAACTGACTGGAGTGATATCTCAAGTGATGAGTCTGAGAAGCTAGTCTACAAAGGGAAAGGCAAGGTTGGATATGTAAGTGACCAAGAACAGACTGAAGAAGGGGAAGGAAACAAAATGGAGACTCCAACTAAATCTGAGTCTCAAGCTCAAAAGAAAGTGTCTGAAGCTGAAACAGAACAAGAGACTGAAAACAAAAGAAGACAGATTGAAGCTGACAAATTGGTCAAACTTCAAAGATATGCTAAAAGTGCTGGAATGACAGTGGAGCAATACAGAGAGTATGTGAAGGGGCCATACAAAGAAAAATTTGACTTCAATCCATATGATCAGTCTGACAAAGCAGCTGCAGAATTTGAAGCTGAGATGCAAAGTGAGGAGGAACTGGCGATTGAAGAAGAACAGATGAGGATGGAAGCTGATGCCCAAATGGCCAAGCTTGTTCTCAGAGAGGAAGCTAGGGTTGATCACATTGTAACAAACTTCTCCATGAGAAAGCTCAAGCACAGGATTACTCACTTAGACTGTAAAAGTCATGGTGGAACTGACCTGCTACTTACATTCTCACATAAAGGTGGATCTTTTAGAGTTGGATTAACAAGACTGCACACCATGGGATTAGAAGAATGGAAAGAAATAGCAAGTTTGAGCTACAACCTAACTGACAAAGCTCAAGGATTGGCTATAAGAAGAGAGGCTACCTTCAACATGAATGCAGCTCATATGCTGAATCTAGTGTCAGATGAAGACTACAGAGCCTATTGCACCAAGCATAATGTGAAAGTCAAAACTAAATCATTGGGGTTGGAATCAAGCAGTATGCATCCTGTTCCTAAAGAAGTTGCATTTCAAGACAGAACTTACATTGAGACTGAGAAGCATACAGGGCTATGTTACACTGATTGTGGAGGAGAAGAAAGCTTTCAACCTAAGGACAGCATTACCACAACTTCTATTCATCATTGCATAGCTCTACTCAAGGAATGTGAGTCTCCTCAATGTCTTCCATTCAGAGTGAGGCTGATTAGCTGGTTGTTCATGAATCTTAGAAGAATTGAAGAAATAGGAACATTGGCAGATAGGGTGGAGCTAGTAAAGAAGGAATATCAACTGCACTTTCATAAAACTGATGCTGAAATGGAGACATTAATGGAGTGGAAGAAAGATAGGTTGAGATGGATGAGGGAAAGAGATCAACCTCTGCCGTTTGATATTTCAGTGAAGAAGAGGAAGAGAACATTGAAGAAAAGGATGTAAAACAAACTGGTGCTTACTTTGTTCACAAACAGTGTTTGCTTAAAGAGTTTTATGTTTGTGTTTATTTTTCTTGCATCTTTTGTAAAAAGACTTTGGTTGAAACAGATAGGGGGAGATTGTTGGGAAATACAATGATTTATCCCAAGATTAATAAATCTGTTAATCAAAGTCTGAGTCTGAGTGACAGTGAGTCTGAGTGACTCAGTCTGAGTGACATGAGTCTGAGTGACATGAGTCTGAGTGACTCAGTCTGACTAACTCAGACTCATGAGAGAAGTTAGCCGTGATTTAAGGTAGTCTGGTTGATTAATATCTTTTATATGTTTAAAAGATTCTCTTAGATTGATCCTTATCAAACTCACTATATTGTGTATAAATAGTGAGTTTGAGTTTTGTAATCCATACAACTTTTACTGGAATATAACTGTGTGTTATTTTCATTGTTTCGATATTATAATTCCACTATAATATATACTGAAACTGAGTAACAAATCGATATATAACAATTAACGTCTAAATACTTATTTGTTATTGATTTGCCATTGTTTGGGATCTTAGTGAGACATAACAGATAGTGATAATGAAGAAGGTGATAATGTTGAAACTGTTGTGAAGGAAGAAAAAGGTGAGAAAAATGAAGAGACAACTGATGAAGGAAGCAGTGTGAAAGCAGTAGTTTGGAGGAAGAATAAAGACTAAAGCAGTGAAGTCTACAAGTCTAGTACCTGCAAAAGTAGTGGAATTGAAAAAGAAAATGCTTGGGTACAAAAACAAGTTTTCTGAGGCAAATTACAAGCTACATTTGAAGATTATTTGATAGCAGTTGGTGGTTTATCTACAAGATCAGTTCGACAGATGAATATCGAGACATTAGAGAGAAATTGGTTGGATATTCAAACCAAGGTCATGATAAAAGAAATGAAGTCAAAAAAGGAAAGAAAATTGGAGGAGGAATTGAGTAAGAGACAAAAAGAAAGAGTATCAAAAGATGTTGATGGAACTTCTGCAACTTAAACTGATTTGAATGTGGAGAGTCAAACAAGAGAAACTCCAATGATGACTCATGTGCCGAATGTTGAGGGGTCTTCTGAACAAGCTGTTGATCCAAGTTAAACTGTGACTTTGAAGTCTTTGGTTGAAAAACAGAGTCAAGAAGTTCAGTTAAAGATGAAGGTGAAGCAGGAAGATGACCCATTCGCAGAATATATGGAGAATGAGCTATGGTTTACAAAGGCTCAAACAGAAGATCAACCACAAGCTCAATCCAAATCAACATTTCCTGAAAATTACTATCTTGATGATCCAGTTGCCACTGCACTGATTGAAGAATTGTTTGATTGGATAGATCACACAGTTTCAGATGGTGGTGATCTTGATCAACATGGATTCCCAGTTGATCCTATAGACACAATTGCACAAGAAAAAGGAGAAGCATCTGGGTCAAGAATAAAGGAAGTGACACAAGAAGAATTAAGAGCAGAAAGAGAGGAGCTTTTATGAATGAAAAGAGGCACTCTTCCACCAATTGTGGGTTGGAGGTTTGATCACTATAGAGGTGCTATAGTAATTAAGAGAAAGAGTCGTACTGGAAAAATGACACAATCCTTTGATATAACAGAGAAGCTGATGCAAATTACTGTGGAAGATGCCATACATTTATGCCAATTAAAGATGGTAAATCATAGTGCATATTCTCATGGGAAGGATTATGAAAAATTCATACATGAGTGTGCTAAAACAGACTTTGTCAACTTTGGGAAGAAATTTAAGGCAAAAAGGAAAAGAATGATAATGTACACAACACCAATGAAGAGAGTCAAAGTTGTGCATCAAAAACCAAAGATTCCTCATATGGTGGGTGGATTATGAATGTGATGAGATTGTGCTAGACAGAGCAGATTGAGAAGATGAGAGATTGTATGAGAATGCATACCCAAGAGAGCTTACAAATGAAGACTTACTTACCATTTTCAATTTACCTCTTGAGAAGCTGCAACAAGATGATAATGAAAGAAGAATGGGTTTAGAGGTAGTTGCTTGGGAGGTAGACAAGATCACGAGGGGAGACAGAAATGGAAGATGATCATTGTATGAAGATGTGTGTGTATAAAGATGGGAATTAAGCTAATCCTAGCAAAGTGAAGATTTTGGAAGCATCATCCAAATGGGAGATTGCTTGGGCATAAAAAGAGTGATGGCTAAAACTTCTAAAGATTCTTCATTAGTGTTTTGTAATAAACATTTAGTTCGAGTGAATAATGTTCATCACCCGAACCAAATCTTAGTTAGAATATTTCACGAAGACTTTAAGTCGAGTGAACTAACTCTTCACCAGAGTTAAGTTCAAGTTCACCCCAACTAAAAGTTAAATGAATGTTTTGTTTATTTGTTCAACCGAAGTGTTCTTAAATGAACATAATGGTTGATGTAATATTAATAGTTAGTGTGTGTAGCCTATAAATAGTGAGGAGAGTGGGTCAGTTGATATGAGCTTATGTGTGAGTGATAATATCAGTTGAACAACTTTTCCCGCCATTTATGGCTTATGAATGAAAATTCCTTTTACACATTACTGTTTGATTCAATGTTCTTATTCGTTAATTCAATTCATTAACTTCTTGATTCCGCCACCAGTTATTGATTCTAAACATCATATTGTTACTTTGAGGATTGATCATACCTGTCAATGTCCAATACCTTTGGGCATCTGAAATGCATGTATCAAAATTTACACAAAATTTGATATAAAAATGAATCTCTTTGAAATACATTATATTAAATATTTTTTATTCTAATGTATACATCAAAGTTTTACTCTAATATTTCAATTATTTCAAATTTAAAATACATATTAAAACAATCGAGATATAACCTTTGTTTAAGTTTACTTGTTTTCCTAAATATAAATTATCGGTTGAATAAAAATGACGATTTACTATACTTCCTCCGCCTAACATAATTGCAATAAGATGTACTATGAGCTCTTTGTTTTACGCGGTTAACCAACTCACTTTGTTTGACGTTTTCAACGAAAACTCTCTTTATTTTATTATGTCGATTAATAATAAATATTGTGTTATCGTCCATGAATATACTAACTTCAAAGGTGTATACTTTACGTAAAACAAATACGTAATAAACAAATAAAAATTTGGTTCAAAAGAAACCAACAAAAACTCTGCCAAGATAGACTTTGATCATCCAAATGCTTTAATTCGTATATGATTTTGTTGTATATGCCCCAAGCTTCTCATTATTTAATTTATAGTAAATTGTTTAAAAATTTAGTTGTAATTTTATTGTGTTTAATCTAGCTAAATTATGTTAAATATCTTTGTTTAAAGAAAGTTTTATCATTATATTTGAAGTTTATACTTTATAACATATTTTTTATAAATTATTTTCTTATTGTTTATATCACTTATATAAATAGTATACACATTAATAAAACATGAGTGGTTAAATATAGAAGATAAATAATTTAGAAAGTAAAAATTTATTATTTTAATATCTTTACTACAATATAAAAAATTTCGTTTAACATCTTAATATCTTAAATTTTAAGTAATTAAAATTACCTATATACCCTTTTTCATATCAAACGCATTACAACACTTTAAGCATACAATACAACACACAACACAGAAAACAGACACAACACACAACAAAAACAACACAACACTCTCTCTCTCTCTCTCAAACCCTCCGATCTCTCTCTAGAGTCCGCCGGAACCCTCTGACCTCCCTCTAGAGTCCGCCGGAACCTCGCCAGCCACCATCCGTGGAACACTAGCCGCCGCCAGCCACCATCCTTCAAACACTCACACTCAAAATCTCTCTCTCAAAAACCGCTGGAACACAGCCTCCGCCGGATACCACTAGCCGCTGCCTGAAACCTAGCCGCCGCCGCTGCCGGAAACCTAGCCGCCAATCCCTTTCTTTAGGTAAATCTCTCTTAAACTTAACCTAGCCGCCTGAAACCTAACCGCCGCCGGAGCCAGAACCACACAGACACAAAACCTCACACACGAAACCCTAATCTCTTTACCCAATGTGAATCTCAAACATCTATGTTTTCTGGTGGTAAGTTTTTGTAATTGTTGTCGGGTATCCACTTGGAGGAGACACAATTTTATTGTGTATCTCAAACATCTCTGTTTTCCGGTGGTAAGTTTTTGTAATTGTTGTCGGGTATCCACTTGGAGGAGACACAATTTCAGTGACTAAAGGGGTTGTATCTCGAATAGAGGTTTGTTTTGAAACTCTTTGTGATTGCAACTTTTTTTCGATTTCTCAAAACCTTAGATATACTTCTCATTTCAAATTAAAATTAGCAGTCACATTTATGATTAATTTTTCAATATCAAGAAGTTTCATGAGAAAGCAGCATGGTAATTCTCGATTGCATCTTTGTGTTTAGAAGTAATTGTTGGTTTCTGGCAGGTTACATCTTATGCCCATGGATCAGCTGAATTATTGGGCATTCAAATTGATGCAGCAATTAATCCTGGTAAATGATCGTTTTTTATTTCTTTTGCAAGATAATGTGCTTCGTCACAGTACCGTCAGCTTATATTTACATTCCGTTTTATTAATGTCACGATGCTTTATGTTTCTTCCTTCTGTAACCACTCTGCTTATACCAGCCATTTTATAGGCAATAGCGGTGGCCCTGCTTAGGGAGAATGCATCGGTGTGGCATTTCAGGTAACTTCTTATTAGACGCTTGACTTAAATCCATGATTGGAGTTTATAATCTCTTTCATCTGGTATTAATAGTTAGTGTCCACTATTTTTAGTATAATTAAGAAGTAGAGCAATTAAAAAATGTGCAGAAAAAGCAAATCCCATCTGTTGAGTTCTCGTTTACAAGAATTTTTTCATTTGACACCCATTTGTGAATCTTAGATAATTATGACGCTGATAGTTTAGTATGCCCCGCAATGTTACTAGAGAAGAGTGAAAAACACATTGGTATTGTTAGCCAAAATTTGTACCCCTTTTCTTGTGAACAGAGTGAAAATTAACTGGCTAAATTTGCATGAGATTTAACATTCTTATATTGTAAAATTTTATTGGAATATTATTACAAAAGTTAGAGAATCCAGCTTTACGTGCCTGCTTAAAAGTACCATCTCACAATTTATTCTGCTTTCCAGGGGGGTGTAATTGTAAGCTTTGATGGTGTAGACGTTGGGTCAGAAGGGACAGTTCCATTCAGATCAACCGAACGGATTGCATTTCGCTACCTCGTCAGTCAAAAGTAAAGTCGTTGATTCTAATATAACTACTTTATTTTATGAGCTTTATATGTCCTGCTTTATTTGGTGTAGTGAATGCACATTTTATGCATATTATATCTATAAATATTATGTTTCAGATTCACTGGTGATGTAGCAGAGCTTGGAATTATAAGAGTTGTGGCTTTCATGAAAGTTCAAACTGATATGAATCCACGATTTCATTTGGTATGCAGCTACCACCATGATTCTCGACCCTTTTACTTATGAATAGGTTGATTTGGTTATTTTTAATTTCAATCTGGTCACAAAGAAACTTTAGCTATTAGAAAGAACATGAAACAACTTGAATAGGTCAAACGGGTTAAAGTCACTAGTAGGGTGTTTTTAGAACTTTGGTGTTGATTTGTCGTTAACTTTGTTTTATGGTGTTTGACAACTTTAGATAAGCTCTACCATGAAGATCGGGTCCTTAACTGGAAAATGTCTTCATAATTATATTTAATGTATTAGTTATATGGATAAAAAGCATATTTGGGTCAACCCAACCTTTAGCAGTACAAAATTTGACCCCTTGCTAACCGATCTGTCGTAATCAATTGCTAATCAGAAAACTTCTGCTGTAACTAATTGATCAGGTAAGCGTAAACCTTATAAATTCATTATACCAAAACACGTCAAATAATGTTACTAATCATCGTTTTTTATGTAGTACCACTGGAGCTCTTGAGGCTGCTTACGCTCAGGCTTATGGAAAGTCGGTTTCTTTATCTGAACAACAACTTGTTGATTGTGCCGACGATTTTAATAAATTTGGTTGCAACGCTGGATTACCGTCTCAAGCGTTTGAGTACATCAAATACAACGGTGGACTTGACTTCGAGGAAGCGTATCCTTACGCTGTGGAAAATGGTGTTTGCAAATATTCATCAGAAAATGTTGCAATCCGTACCCTTGATGCTGTCAATATCACCATGGTAAATACTTCAGTGAAACTCGGCAATGAAATGATTTTACATTTTATATCCAACTATTTTGTTGGTATAGGGTGTTGAGGATGAGTTAAAACATGCAGTAGGTGTTGTTCGTCCAGTAAGCGTTGCGTTTCAAGTGATTGCTAACTTCAGACTTTACACTGGAGGAGTTTTCACTAGCGATAATTGTGGTAGTGATCCTTTGGTAAGGTTTTATCGAGGCTTTATTATTGATTGGTTTATAAGACGATCAGATTATAGAAAAGGTGAAGATATATGTTTATATGATGACTTTTTGCGGGATGTGAACCATGTTGTTGTTGCGGTTGGATATGGTGTAGAGGACGGTGTCCCATACTAGCTAATTAAGAATTGGGAAAATGCACCGGATGACCATTGTACTACACAAAAATATCCGTCTAGGTCATTGTACAAAATTTACGTCTATTTACATCACTATACCGAAAGAAACCTTTTAAATTATAACCTTAACTTTAACAAACCGTTTAATACGATAACTTTGTTGACCTGCAACCCTTTGGTAACCGCCACGTCATCATAGTGTACAAGAGAAAAAGCATTGAGTACAAACCAATCACTATAATACATATCAGGAAACGTAATTGCAACTTCATTCACCTTAAACAAACCACCAGATCGATTAAACACATGACGGTGAAACAGAGATTGATAATCAGGAAACCTACCGGAATAATCAATCATTACTTCATCACTCGGAGCAAAACAGTCAACGTAGGTTGACTATGAAACCCTAGCAATTGCAAATTCAGAAACGAAGCAATTACAGAGCAAAACAGTTGTGGTGTCTACGGTGTAATTACAGAGCAATTACAGAGCAAAACGATTGTAATTACAGAGCAATTACAGAGCAAAACGGAGCAAAACGGAGCAAAACAGTCAACGTAGGTAAGCTAAAATCCGGATCGAAAAAGTCCTCAATAGCAAACACAATCAACGATCCATCATTACCACCTGAATCTGTAGTGACGGTGAGCAAACACAATCAAACAATTCTTACATTCAAAACTCGATTTATAAAAATAAGAGTTAATTACATAAATAGTCCTTAAGGTTTACCCAAAATTACAGATTTCGTCCCTAAGTTTAAAATGTTGCATAAATCGTCCACTTTTAGAAACTAATTACGCTTTTCGTCCCTAATTTCTAACGGACGTCCATTTTAGGGACGAAATGTGTAATTAGTTAACGAAAATTTTAACGGAAAGTTTTAACGGAAATCCATTTTAGGGACAAAAAGCGTAATTAGTTTCCAGGATTGGACGATTTATGCAACGTTTTAAACTTAGGGACGAAATCCGTAATTTTGGATAAAGCATAAGGACGATTTATGTAATTAACTCTAAAAATAATAAAATTAGCCAAAACAAATCTCCGGTGAATGGAAACGATCAGGAAACAAGCGTCAAAGTCCGGGAACAGGTTGCCAGACAGGTTATTTACTTTCAATTTCCGATTTGATTCATATCATTCATTTGTAATCGGAACTTTGTTAGAGTCCGCGGTTATGTTGTTAAAGGATAAATCGTTGGCTTGCTCATAAAGGTGAAGAGAGAGAGAGAGACAGAGATGAGAGATTGTGTCACACCCCGCTAAAGCGGAAACACGGAATGTGAAGAGCAAAGAATCATTTCACGAGTTATACCAAAAGTCAACGGTTCAAGTCATTTAATTTGAAATTAAAAAGGTATCCATGTTCAAAAGATACAACCAAGATTCGTAAGTTTAATACGACAATTACATAATAAAGTATTTTAATAAAAATTCCCAAAAGATAAAAGGTCTCATTCCCGGATTACACTTCACATGACTGGCTTGACCCGCCTGGCGCAATACACTTCATAACTTACGCTTAGTTCCTGAAACATGAGATAAAGTGTCAACTACGAAAACGTAGTGAGTGAGTTACAGTTTATAAGTGGACAAAAGGTTTCAAATACAAGTTCGACAAGTACGAATATAAGTACAAGTTTTCCAAAAGAAGTAAGCGGATAGGCAATCGCTTAAAGGTAGTTTATATACTGTCGTAATAGTCCGATTCAAGAGTTTAATGATCGTAAAAGTCCGAGACAAGTTCAAAGTTCATAAAAGTTCAAGATCAGTGAGTGAGAGTAGTCATTATCTCAGCGGTGGATAAATCCACATGTGTAAGACAGTAAGTGAGAGTAGTCGTTACCACAGCGGTGGAAAAATCCACATGTGTAAGACAGTAAGAGAGAGTAGTCGTTACCTCAGCGGTGGATAAATCCACATGTGTAAGACAGTAAGAAATTGTAGTCGTTACCTCAGCAAATCCACATGTGTAAGACAGTAAGAAAGTGTAGTCGTTACCTCAGCAAATCCACATGTGTAAGACAGTAAGAAAGTGTAGTCGTTACCTCAGCGGTGGATAAATCCACATGTGTAAGACAGTAAGAAAGTATATGCGTAAATAAAGACCTATGATCCTCGAGTTGTACCAACCACTAAGCTTAATATACGTAAGATTTAGTTTTTTTCACACTAATCCGATTCTGGTCAAGTTCATGCCCACTAGTTCCAGTTTAGAGTCCCAGTTCGCGAGAACTTAGCAATATGTACCCAGGTTGCTACCCATAAGTAAGGAGTGACCGCTCCTAAGTATCGATACCCATAATCTATGCTAACGGCTTGTGTTAATAGTGTGAGAGTTCAGTTCCAAGAAAATCTGCGGGGCATTAGTTCGTTCCGTTTCTAAAAATCGTTTGTTTGTACTTACGGCGTTATATCCTCACCTAGGGTTTTGCTCCAAAATACAACCAAGCTATCATTGTCTAATCAAATATCCAAAGAGGCAAACCTAGGGAGTCTAAAGTAAGCCAATCCGAATAATGATGTTGTTTACGCATATTAGTTGCAAGTTCCAAAATAGTTCAAAAGTTCTCAAAGTTCAAAGAGTTGCAAGTTCAATAAGTTTCCAAAAATAGGAAGGTAGCTCAATCAGTTCAAAAGTTTCTAAAAATAGAACACAATGCGCTGTACATAGTTTAAAGCACGTAAAGCAGTTTCTCATAAAGATGTTGTTCACAAAAGAGTTTGATCTCATGTTTCCCCCAAAAAGAGTACTTAAAAAGGTAAGAGTAAGGAGGGGTGTAACTCACTGTTTGCGAAGATAAGCTACGAGTGCGAAGAGTAAACGAGTCGGATCGGAAATCACGGGAATCCTATAGTAATACCAAGGTTTAATGAGTACCATTGTTTATATGTTTATTGGATAATGAAGTGCTTTTATTTTAAGTGTCGGGTTTAGGTCTAGTGAAAATCGGGCAGCGCTTCCCCGCCAAAATTATTAAATCCAATTTTTGTACACTTTCCCCGCTTAACAATTTCAATGAACATATTTCATATATTCTCCAAAACAATGTCATATAAAACTTGTTCATTTAGCTCATTTATATGTAAGTCACTCTCTTTACAGGTTAAAGTTCATATATTTCAGTTTCGAGCATAAGTTTAGATGACACGTTTAGAGTTACGCTCAATAACGGTGTGAATAAGGTTTTGTAACAAGTCTGCGCAACGACCGCCTCGCGGTGGAGGGACTGCGCCGCGGTCATGGTTTCACCACGACCGCCTCGCGGTGGGGGCACCGTGGCGCGGTCACATGTTCACCACGACCGCCTCGCGGTGGAGGCACTGTGGCGCGGTCGCGAGACAGGGCATTTACCCAAAAATCGTTTTTGATGAAATTCGTTATTTTTGAGTTAGATTTCGACATGCAATGGTTAAAATTAGTAAAAGCTTTTATAATATCAGTTTAGTTTGGATTTTCATCCATAAAAACAAGGATTTAACATGACTTTTATCAAAACCCGTTTTTGTTCATAAATGGTCAAAAATCTTCATATAAACTCATTTTTAGGTGTTAGATGATACATGCAATGAGTATAAATTATAAAGACAGAAGTTTTGAAGGATTTATACCGAGAGTAAAGTGATTTGAAGGTGATTGGGTTGAATCCTTGAAGATTTTGACCCAAAAAGCTTAGAAATGAACTTTTTAACCCAAGAAAATGTTACCCCTTTTTCTTCCTCTTTGATTGATGACGATTTTGTGTGTTATTATATGATAATGTTGCTGGATTTCTGGAGGGGAAGTTGCTGGAATTAATGATGTGTGTGGATGTGTTCTTGAGCTAGTAGAGAGGGAGAGAGTGTTTGATATGAGTGTGTGTATGTAATGTGTGTGTTTGTGATGTGTTTATGTTTAGTTATAGTGTCAAGTAACAAGCATCACTGGACCCTTAGAAGGCTTATAATGTGTTTAACCCGGAGCCAAAGTGTTGGGCTCGGGTTTGGGGTCCGTTTGGTTAAGTTTAAGTTTAACAAAAAGGTGGCTGTCTGCACACTCCACCGCGGCGCGGTGGCCTCACTGCGGCGCGGCTGGAGGGCAGACTTGCCTTTTTCTTTTTCGTTTTTTTTTTTTTTTGATCGTTCCGTTGTTAAGCGTTTCGTTACTTGAAAGTTTCCGTTCATTTTATATAGGAACTTAGACAAGTTCACTAAGTGTTTACTTGGTATTAGAATTCATTTATGTGATTCCGATTTCGATTCTAACACACACGAGTTTACGAGACAAGTAATAACAAGATTAATTCGAGTTGAGTCAAAGATCGAGAGTGCGGTTTTCGCCTGGAATAAGACGGTTGTCACATTCTCCCCGGGTTGAAAAGAATTTTGTCCCGAAATTTAGTTCGTCTCATCGAGAGGAAGGATCTTTGAACAGATGTGGATACCTCTGACGAATCTGGTCTTCACGTTCCCAAGTGAATTCGTGACCTTGTCGGGAATTCCACCGAAGCTTGATGATAGATGAAAGACTTGCCTTAAGCGGTTCATCAATGAGTTTGAGTTTGGAATCGATTCTGACCTTGTCGAGGGGGTTGACGATGGTCTCATCAGATAGACACTTTTCTAGTGAGAGAAATGGAACATATAAGAATGTTTAAAGGAATCCGGGCAAGTTAAAGACGGTAAGCAATTGGGCCGATATGTCCTAAGACTTAGCTTGAACCGGTGTACTTAGGGCTCAGTTTGTCACGTTTCCAGAAACAGGCTACCCTCCCCTTTCATGGCGATATCTTGGGAAGCACTCCATCGCCGTCTTGGGGCTCGAGGGTTTTTATTCCGTTTGGTTACGTAGCTCCTCTGTCGGGTACGGGATGCTTCCAGTCTTTCACGGGTAGAGATAGACGTCGGACCTTGCAAGTTGTCGACCGTCACCTTCTAGCCGTTAGGGCGGTGTTCGACACTTGCGTCCATAAAGAGATTGAAGGGTGCTCACTTAGTGCTGGCATGGAAGTCGTTGTCACTGGTGAACTCGACCAAGGGAAACGAGTGGTGAGATCTATTCGCGTTCCTAGCGATTTTCTGGAGGGCATTCCGAAGGGAAAGGGACATAGATCGGCTGTCCTTATCGGAGATGATTGAGAGATGGTTTTCGGTATTCTGCCTTGACCTCGGAGTAAGTGAGGCGCTCGGCTGGATACAAGGCAATATCCACATTCATGTCTGGCCACGAACATCATTCTCGGGAGCCCCTTTTTGTACAACAAGTCGGGTCTTGGCTGGCTGGAATAGCGAAATCAGTGGCTCTTGACGGAAACGAGTTTGCGAATACCTTCGGACTTCAGAACTCATGCTTGGAGCTTGGCGTAACGAGTTACGTTTAGCCTGAGTTCGAATTCCTTCAAGGTTGACTATAGAATCGGGGAAACGTTCTTCTAGGGGTCCGAATCTGCACTTTGGGAATTTGGCGTACAACTCCTGGTCTCGGAAGAGTTCTAGAGTGAGCTTGGGATGTTTCACATGATCTCCCTTGAGTAAGTGAGAAGGTTAACAAGGAGTATGGAAATTAATTGTCTAAGTACGGCCTACACACTTTGTTCATTAAGTTCATGAATACCGGCAGTGTGTTGTTTAGGCCTACTGACAGAGGGGAGGCTTGTATTGCTTGCATCGAGTTTGGGGAATGCAGTTTTTGGTGATGTTGATTATAATGTCACGAACCTGGTGGTAATCCGAGCGGGGGACGACTTTTGAGAGATAAGTTGCTTCCTGCAACTACTCGGATGGGTCGTCGGTTCTCGGGGATGGTTATCGGTTCTTGACGGTTGGCTCGATGCGTTCATGACACTCAGTGCACCAACAGAGGGGTTCGTCTGCCTTTTGTTAGGGAAAATTGGGCTTCCCATGGAATTGGATTTGAGTGGATAAAGTCGAGGTCTAGGAGTTCCTACAGCGGCTTTGGCTGCCTTAGCATCTCGGGTGGTACCAGACGGTAGGGTGTCTTGGCAACTGGTGCTGCATCTGGAACAAGGTCCATTCGGAATTTCCACTTGTCGATTTGGCGGTAGCCAGGCAATTTCTCAGGGAAGACTCTGGTCGGTCCTTCGTTACGGAAATGTTCTTGGACTCGGCTTTCCTGAGATTTACATTCGACGTCGTGAGTGAAGGATGCGTCGTAGTCCTTCTCGAGGTACTTGCGCATCATCAAGGGACGCACGTCGCGAAGTTATCATCCAGGTTTGTACTCCTGAACGACGGGAGTTCCGCTTTCTGAATAGGGACACGGGCGAGTTTGTCGGAACGGACGATCTTGGTTCGAAAATGGGGTGACCGGTCCATACCAACGATAGCGTCAAGGCTTGATGGGAAACAGGTTTAGGCCAGTGGAGTATCGGATACCCTAAGTTTGTGCTCGCGGCTTCGACCATTGCACATTGGCATATTCGATAGGGAGTTATCCGCAATGGCTTTAGGTCCTATGTTGATGAGGGGTCCAGTTTCTAAGGAGGCAAGGTTTCTTTCGGTTCCTGAATCAAATAGTATGGAAGAAATTGGTTATTCGACAGGGAACATACCGGTAGCTGCATTGAGATCCTGATGGGTCTCCTCGGCCGTGATTGCGAGAGCACCGAGGGTTGTTGTGGTATGCTCTAAGAGGCAATCCCCACGGAGGTGCTGGTCGCTTCCACACTCGAGGCACCGCAGTTTTCTGGCTCGCTTGATTGCTTTTTCTGGACAGCACCAGGGGTAATGCCCTTCCTCGTTGCAAAATCTGCATACCGGGCATCTTCGAGCATGATGGAAGTGGCACCTGTTGCACTGGGGGTGCGGTCCAGAGTAGGCTCGGGTTACGGTTGAGAGTTCTGGGTTGTTGCTAGTCCATGCGGATTGGTGGTGAATCTTCCTTCTCTTATTCTCTCTTCGCTGGAAGAGGGCTGGAGGGGGAGGTAGGCGGTTGGTTCCAAAATCCTCGTCCTCGTCCTGCGTAGTTGGTATGAGAGGGAGAAGGGGTTCGTTGATTCCGAAGATCCCTTGGTTGATTCCAGCGACGATCTGGCGGATCACGCTTGGAAGTACCGCTTGGAATTGCACAACGATCTGTTCGGCTATGCGATCCGCGTGGCTTCTCTTGGGAGCCATGGTTCTACAAGGGAAAAAAGAAACTAGTTTAGAACGCACAAATTGGAATTTACTACATGAATTCAACTCAAAAGTTAACAATTATCGAGTACACAAGAGTAGTGAGAGTGGGCAATTAGCGCAAGTATGGTAACGATAGTAGTAAAAGAGTGTACGAGAAAGGTAACAGTATACGCACGATGATAATTCAAGGATTAGCATTAATGTTTGACAATAGTAAAAGATTCACGCGATAAGACAAGTGTAAATAATAGAAGATAGAAATTTCCATTAATAATACGAGGTTTTAGTACATAGACAAAATACTGAAAGGAATACAAGTACAATACATAGGAAATAATAGATAATAGCTTAAGTCGTGTAAAATGGAAAAATTACGACTAAGCCGGTACAGTACGAACACAAAGGAAAGTGTGCCTAATATTGCTCTTTAACGAACATCTTGGCGGCAATGGCTACGATAAACGCCCCCATGATCAAGCATGCTCTCGAAAGACGCTGCACGGTCCGAGCGGTGGCCTGAGCCGATGTGGTGATCCGCATTGACTGTTGGGCTAACTCGTGTGCGGCGTCGGAGACCTCGAAGAGAAGGAGACCCTGCTCTTGGGCTTCCTCCGCGAGTCTCCGGACCTCACGGTGCAGGTTGAGTAACGCATCTGGTGGAAGAGGCTGGTGAGTAGGTGGCATCATGGGTCGGGAGGGTTCGGCCTCTTGGGCACGTCGTCTTTCTTCTAGGAACTGGCGATCCCACGCGTAGCGCTCCGCGACCGGAGTAAGCAAAGCGGGTCGTAGGGATCCAAGAAAGACTGAGGAGGTGCGGGTCGGAACGGGCCCGATTGTTGATGCGTAGGTACTCTAGCGTTGGGTCCTCGGGGTTGCGGTGATGCTGCAACGGGTACCAGTCTAGGAGGTGGGAGTACTGTCCTCGGGCTGGACCCATTACTGCTGCTGATGGTCATAGACGTGTCTTCCGTCGGGTCAGTCGTCTGATGACGCCGACTCTCGGAAGTCGTATGGCCCTCAGAGGGTTCGTGCGAGGGGGAGTCGGCTCGTGGGATCAATCGTGATTGGGATCGGGAGTGCGATGACTGAGACATAACGTATCTGCGAATAGAGAGCTACATAAATACGGGGGAAACTAAAATAGGAGAAACGTAGGAAAGATGCATGCACGGGTCAGTTATGTGAGTGTCGGGAATTGACGAGACCGGGAATTTTTTCGACTCAAAAACCGTTAACGATAGCCATTGACTTTCCGTTCTTGCATAATGCATTTTGAACTATGCATTGTTGATCAAGTCACGCATAGTTGAAAAAGATAACCATGCAATCGCGGAAGGTAACATACTAAAGTTTGAACCCGAAAATGATTTTTCTGAAAAACCTTGGTTATAGTTTTGGTTTCGAAAATTTTTGAAAATTTTTAAAACCGTTTTCACTATAACCCGTGCTCTGATACCAAGTCTGTCACACCCCGCTAAAGCGGAAACACGGAATGTGAAGAGCAAAGAATCATTTCACGAGTTATACCAAAAGTCAACGGTTCAAGTCATTTAATTTGAAATTAAAAAGGTATCCATGTTCAAAAGATACAACCAAGATTCGTAAGTTTAATACGACAATTACATAATAAAGTATTTTAATAAAAATTCCCAAAAGATAAAAGGTCTCATTCCCGGATTACACTTCACATGACTGGCTTGACCCGCCTGGCGCAATACACTTCATAACTTACGCTTAGTTCCTGAAACATGAGATAAAGTGTCAACTACGAAAACGTAGTGAGTGAGTTACAGTTTATAAGTGGACAAAAGGTTTCAAATACAAGTTCGACAAGTATGAATATAAGTACAAGTTTTCCAAAAGAAGTAAGCGGATAGGCAATCGCTTAAAGGTAGTTTATATACTGTCGTAATAGTCCGATTCAAGAGTTTAATGATCGTAAAAGTCTGAGACAAGTTCAAAGTTCATAAAAGTTCAAGATCAGTGAGTGAGAGTAGTCATTATCTCAGCGGTGGATAAATCCACATGTGTAAGACAGTAAGTGAGAGTAGTCGTTACCACAGCGGTGGAAAAATCCACATGTGTAAGACAGTAAGAGAGAGTAGTCGTTACCTCAGCGGTGGATAAATCCACATGTGTAAGACAGTAAGAAAGTGTAGTCGTTACCTCAGCGTTGGATAAATCCACATGTGTAAGACAGTAAGAAAGTGTAGTCGTTACCTCAGCGGTGGATAAATCCACATGTGTAAGACAGTAAGAAAGTATATGCGTAAATAAAGACCTATGATCCTCGAGTTGTACCAACCACTAAGCTTAATATACGTAAGATTTAGTTTTTTTCACACTAATCCGATTCTGGTCAAGTTCATGCCCACTAGTTCCAGTTTAGAGTCCGAGTTCGCGAGAACTTAGCAATATGTACCCAGGTTGCTACCCATAAGTAAGGAGTGACCGCTCCTAAGTATCGATACCCATAATCTATGCTAACGGCTTGTGTTAATAGTGTGAGAGTTCAGTTCCAAGAAAATCTGCGGGGCATTAGTTCGTTCCGTTTCTAAAAATCGTTTGTTTGTACTTACGGCGTTATATACTCACCTAGGGTTTTGCTCCAAAATACAACCAAGCTATCATTGTCTAATCAAATATCCAAAGAGGCAAACCTAGGGAGTCTAAAGTAAGCCAATCCGAATAATGATGTTGTTTACGCATATTAGTTGCAAGTTCCAAAATAGTTCAAAAGTTCTCAAAGTTCAAAGAGTTGCAAGTTCAATAAGTTTCCAAAAATAGGAAGGTAGCTCAATCAGTTCAAAAGTTTCTAAAAATAGAACACAATGCGCTGTACATAGTTTAAAGCACGTAAAGAAGTTTCTCATAAAGATATTGTTCACAAAAGAGTTTGATCTCATGTTTCCCCCAAAAAGAGTACTTAAAAGGGTAAGAGTAAGGAGGGGTGTAACTCACTGTTTGCGAAGATAAGCTACGAGTGCGAAGAGTAAACGAGTCGGATCGGAAATCACGGGAATCCTATAGTAATACCAAGGTTTAATGAGTACCATTGTTTATATGTTTATTGGATAATGAAGTGCTTTTATTTTAAGTGTCGGGTTTAGGTCTAGTGAAAATCGGGCAGCGCTTCCGCGCCAAAATCATTAAATCCAATTTTTGTACACTTTCCCCGCTTAACAATTTCAATGAACATATTTCATATATTCTCCAAAACAATGTCATATAAAACTTGTTCATTTAGCTCATTTATATGTAAGTCACTCTCTTTACAGGTTAAAGTTCATATATTTCAGTTTCGAGCATAAGTTTAGATGACACGTTTAGAGTTACGCTCAATAACGGTGTGAATAAGGTTTTGTAACAAGTCTGCGCAACGACCGCCTCGCGGTGGAGGGACTGCGCCGCGGTCATGGTTTCACCACGACCGCCTCGCGGTGGGGGCACCGTGGCGCGGTCACATGTTCACCACGACCGCCTCGCGGTGGAGGCACCGTGGCGCGGTCGCGAGACAGGGCATTTACCCAAAAATCATTTTTGATGAAATTCGTTATTTTTGAGTTAGATTTCGACATGCAATGGTTAAAATTAGTAAAACCTTTTATAATATCAGTTTAGTTTGGATTTTCATCCATAAAAACAAGGATTTAACATGACTTTTATCAAAACCCGTTTTTGTTCATAAATGGTCAAAAATCTTCATATAAACTCATATTTAGGTGTTAGATGATACATGCAATGAGTATAAATTATAAAGACAGAAGTTTTGAAGGATTTATACCGTGAGTAAAGTGATTTGAAGGTGATTAGGTTGAATCCTTGAAGATTTTGACCCAAAAAGCTTAGAAATGAACTTTTTAACCCAAGAAAATGTTACCCCTTTTTCTTCCTCTTTGATTGATGACGATTTTGTGTGTTATTATATGATAATGTTGCTGGATTTCTGGAGGGGAAGTTGCTGGAATTAATGATGTGTGTGGATGTGTTCTTGAGCTAGTAGAGAGGGAGAGAGTGTTTGATATGAGTGTGTGTATGTAATGTGTGTGTTTGTGATGTGTTTGTGATGTGTTTTTGTTTAGTTATAGTGTCAAGTAACAAGCATCACTGGACCCTTAGAAGGCTTATAATGTGTTTAACCCGGAGCCAAAGTGTTGGGCTCGGGTTTGGGGTCCGTTTGGTTAAGTTTAAGTTTAACAAAAAGGTGGCTGTTTGCACACTCCACCGCGGCGTGGTGGCCTCACTGCGGCGCGGCTGGAGGGCAAACTTGCCTTTTTTTTTCGTTTTTTTTTTTTTTGATCATTCCGTTGTTAAGCGTTTCGTTACTTGAAAGTTTCCGTTCATTTTATATAGGAACTTAGACAAGTTCACTAAGTGTTTACTTGGTATTAGAATTCATTTATGTGATTCCGATTTCGATTCTAACACACACGAGTTTACGAGACAAGTAATAACAAGATTAATTCGAGTTGAGTCAAAGATAGAGAGTGCGGTTTTCGCCTGGAATAAGACGGTTGTCACAGATTGAGATTTTGATAGAGTAAATTAGGAGAGAGAGAGGGTAAGTGGATTGTCACCGGGAGAATGGGTAATAATGTTTTAATTAGAAGGTTACTTGCGGTATAGTGATGTAGATAGACGTAAATTTTGTTCAATGACCTATACGGATATTTTTAGGTAGTACAATAGTCATCCAGTGCATTTTCCCTTAAGAATTTATGGGGTGGAGATCGGGGTTTAGATGGTATTTCAAAATGGAAATGGGAAAAACATGTGTGGTATGTCCTCATTTGTCATCTATTCTTAACACCTTTATCACATCTCAAGATAATCGCGTGGTCCCTAAATACACCAACAACATTTATTAACATTCATTAACTGTTTAAAAGCTAAAGTTGATGCTAATTTGATGTGATTGCAGGTGTTGCAACTTGTGCATCGTACCCCATTGTCTCTTAAATGTTAAGGAAGAAAAAACGGTGCTCTTTCCATGGAAAAGTCGTTGTAAAAATACATTTTCGCTACTGTATTATGGTATGATAAGTCGGATGTTACTGAGGTCAAGTTTCATAAAATGGGGTTTGATATCATGAACACAAAGACAACCTATTTATGTTAATTATGATAAGATATTGTTATGTCAATTATGATAAGTTTCATAAAATGGGCTTCATTATTAATGTCACACTTAACAAATGATCCTTTATGTTAATTATGATAAGCTATTGTTATGTTGTATTTGCCTAAATATATAGATATATTTCTCTTACATGACATGAATAGTGGAGTTATTTTTGGTAACAGATTGATTACTATATATAGGCTCATCTAGTATCATTTTTGGAAGTTTCCAGCAAGATTTCACGTGGTTGTAAGTTTGTGGAATCTCAAGATAGGTGAAAAAGCGTTTTTAACATTTTCTGCCAGGGCCCCGACTGCGTCACAGTCAGTAAGGACTGCGGCGCAGTCCTTCGGCGTTAGCTTCTGTTAAATGCACGTTAAAAGGACTGAATTTGTAAGGAATTTAATGTTGACATCGTTAAAGGACTAACTTTGTAAAATATTTTTAACATCA
>CAJVGC010000582.1:21341778-21390380 GCA_910822075.1 Senecio squalidus
TACTAGTTCCTGAATACTAATATCTTTAAACTAATTATAGACCGATTAGTTATTTCATAAACTATTTTGTAATGTCACAAGTTCCTCTCGAATACCTATGATGGATTACTAACAGTTTATATAAAAGATTAAACAATATTCAAAAACTGATTACAATTGGTTTTTCAATTAAACATAAAATCCAGTTCAACATATACGTAATCAAATAATAACCTACATAATTGATCACATCATCCAAGTGAACGTTAAGAAATTTAGCTACTCATAATTATAAAAACGCAACACAATAGAATTGAATGAAACATCTTTATATTAAAAGTAATAACGAAAAGGATTAAATTACCAATGATCCGAATGCTTAAACAACGAAATTGTTGAATCTAAAAATACCAAAAAGCATCCAAAATTCGTATGTCCAAGAACTAGGGTTTCAATACTCTAAACGTGCGTATGATGATGATAAATGATAAAAACCCTAAAACTGATTTATTAAACGTCAAACAAACAGCAGCAGCGTGAGACCCCGCGGGACGGGCGTCCTCCCTTTGGGACGGGCGTCCCCCGCTGTTTACCTCAGTTTTCTATTGTTTCGTTGCTCGTTTCTGCTTCATCTCTCGTGACCAATTGACTCTCGTCTCAAAATATAACGGGAATAGAATATTGACCCGTTTTCTTCATTTTCAGCTCCAGAACTTCGGCTAATACCTGTATAACATTTTAGTACCAAAATTGCCCGAAATTCCCAACATCCGTTATGAATTAAACTTTAAAAAGACAAATATCGCATATAATAATATGACTAAAATATGCGATATCGCCATGTTGCAAGCACCAAACGTTTCCTTTATAGTTGACTCTCTATCGGATTTCTATAAAGACATATAGTTGGTGTTTCTAACCGTAATTGCCATTCTCAAGGAAATAAAAAAAGACAAGTCCTAAGCATCATATGGAGTTATAGTTGTTACATCTAGTATGAAAACGAAAATCTCATGTTGGTGAAGCATCAAAATTCAGAAACGTTGGTTTATGAAAGCATGACGAACACAATATGAACTTTCTAATAGGCAAGACTGAAGTGTCCCCTTTCCCCAGAAAGAGACCATTTGATAACAGATTGATTACTATATATAGGCTAAACTAAAACTCAATATAGAATGCATAAAAACATTGACTTACCCAAAACACATATTACATATAATTTAGAAAAATAATAAACAAGACTTAAACATCTGATTCAAATAAACAAAACAAAAAATGGAATTGCTTTCTATGTGTAAAGGACGTTACTTAAAATAATGGTTTCTTCAAAAGTTGACGTAACATCTGTTTATGACGAAAATGATTAAAAAAAGGGTGAAAATAGAGGAACCTACAATGATTTATGTCTATAGTAATGATTTATGTCTGTAGTGGCATTTGATGCTTGTAAATTCCTTGATATCACCCATCTTTTCCATTCCAGCCTACCGATAAATAAAAAAAATAAAACCTAATCCCCATTGTTTGTTATAAATCAACAAATATTAATCGTTTAATCATCAATTCAACAACAAGCATCACACAATTAACAAATTAACTAAAACCTAATAAAACAAATCCAAAGTTTAATTCCATTGTGTGGCCTAGAAATAGCGTATAAAAACTACTCTAATTATTTTAAATACTCAAAAAACTGTTTCCGCCAATCGTCACAGTAGAGTTTGTGAAGAACATCGGCGGCGACAGCCGATGACACCGGCGGCGGCAACGGATGGAACTATGATTAAATCTCCAATACTCACACAACTATTTCCTTTTGTTTGAAAATGATATATAGAGAGAGAGAAACTACATAATCGGTGTATTGGTTATTATATAAAATTCCTATAATACCTTTTTTAACTTATCTATTATCCCTAAACTAAAATTAATTTACAAAAATGACATCAATCGTTTTCAACCATTGATCAAGTCATCTAAGGGCCAAAAAAGAGTTCTCGTAGTTTTTGCAAAATTTTGAGTTCTCGCAGAACCATTCACTATATATATATATATATATATATATATAGTTGGTTTCATTTAAGAACCATGTAAATATTTAGGAACCATTAGGAACCAATATTCATCAGTGTATATATATGATATTCACCAGTGTATATTTAATATGATATTCACCAGTGTATATACATATAATATTCACCAGTGTATATACATATAATATTCACCAGTGTATATATATATATATATATACATATGCTTTATATACACTGGTGAATATCATATATATACACTGGTGAATATTGGTTCCTAATGGTTCCTAAATATTTAGTGGTTCCTAAATGAACCCACCTCTATATATATATATATATATATATATATATATATATATATATATATATATATATATATATATATATATATATATATATATATATATATATATTACACATTTTATTGTTAGATGATATTAACCAATAAAAGCTTGTGTATGTTATAGAGTGTTTTGGATACATATTCTTTATTGACTACAAGCTTAAAAATTATATTTTGAGTTGTCAAATAAATTGCAAAATAGTAAATAAATTTTGATTTGTATTATTTTAGAGTAATTAAATTTCGTAAACGTCGCATATTACTTTTACATACATTTTAATAATGTTTAGTATAAATGTTCACCATAACGCTTCTATTTAGTTGCAACATTACATATAACGACCATCGCGTAGAACTATATAACCTAACTAAATAAAAAGTAATTAAATCATAATGAAATTTGAAACATATTACAAGGTTTTCCGAATTCTTTATGGCGCATTTCCTACAAAATCGAAATACACGTTAATAGTTGGTGACAGATCAACTTCACATTAACGAGGTTTCTTTTCCTGACTTTTTTTCTATTTGTTTGTTTCACATTGTTTTTCGTAAAATATTTATCTCTAAAGTTAATATAATTATAGACAATAAAATACGGTTTTAAAAATATTATACTCAATAATCAAAATTATTAGAGATAAGATACAAAAATGTTGTAAGAAATTTTAATCATCATGATCATATTTAAAAAATTTTAGCTTATTTTTCAAGTTCTTGATCAATATGTCAAAAAGGATTTTTCAATATAATCGATGAACCACACGAGCTCGTTAAATACAGACAAAGGGCTCACTACATATCCTACCATAACTTTGTGGTAGAGGAGAATAGGCCTATATCGAAGTTCCTATTCGACATTTCTTTATATTTAGGGGGTGTTTGTTTGAGCTTATATAAGGGTTTATGGTCTTATGAGCTTATTGAGTTTCGGCTTATGTTTTATTATGATTAAATAAACATAATAATCTCATAATCCCTTACATAAGCCATAAAATTCGGGCTTATGAAACATAAGCCGAAACTCAATAAGCTCGTAAGTCGTTTATATAAACTCAAACAAACACACTATTAGTTATTGAAGTTTCACTTACATTGTTACACGTAATTATATTATCTATTATTTAGTTTAAATTAATTAAAATTAGGCTTAAAATTTGGTGTGTAGGTTAGGGCAAAAACCATTTTAGTGTAAATATATCGTACAAAGATTACTTTTAAACAACAAATTCAGTGTTGTGAACCTACAAAATATGACACATTTTTCCAAGAATTGGTAAATGACCCATTAGTACATTACTACAAAAACCTAGTCTATATATGAAACACCCTCTATATAATGGAAGCTCATAAGAGTTTTTAGGTACACAAACATTATGGCATTTCTTAGCTTAACCATGGCCACCACTACCACCACCTTCAGTTCTCTGATCTCTTCTTCCGAAACAGCCATCCGACGACGGTTCAAGCAAACCCATCCCTTCCGTGTCTCATGCACTGGCACCCCAGATGACCATAAAAAAACACCGGTCACTACAAACCCTCCATCACCTCAAATCATACTACCAAAAACATCACTTGACATGCAGAACGTAGACAGAAGGAATCTGCTGATAGGAATTGGCGGCCTCTATACAACCATCAACTTGACCACCCCCTCGCCAGCCTTTGCAGTCCCTATAGAAGCCCCGTCTGACCTTTCAAGCTGTCATGATTCTTCTTCGGGCATTTCGGACTCCAAGAATGCCGTGAGAACTAAAGCATGTTGCCCTCCAGCATCCAAGAAAACTGTGAAAGATTTCATTTTTCCTAGAGGCATAACTCGCACCAGACCAGCGGCACACAGAGCCTCGGAGTTGTACGTCAAGAAGTTTAAGGCAGCAATCAAGGCCATGAGGGATCTCCCAGACGACCACCCTCATAGTTTCAAGCAACAAGCTATGATCCATTGTGCATACTGCAACGGGGGTTACACTCAAGTCCAAAGCGGTTACAAGGATAAAGAACTCCAGATTCACAACTCATGGCTCTTCTTCCCTTTCCATCGTTGGTACCTCTATTTCTTCGAGAGGATAATGGGAAAGTTGATTAATGATCCAACTTTTGCGTTACCATACTGGAATTGGGATAACCCTGCAGGAATGGAAATTCCACAGATCTTTGAAGACGATGGAAGGTCTAATCCTATCTTTGATGGCTACAGAAACGCCAAACACCTCCCCCCGACTATTGTTAATCTCGATTATGATGGTAAAGACTACGACGTTTCTTGTCTAAAGCAGATAAGCAATAATCTATCTGTAATGTATAAGCAGATGATCAGGAATGCCGCAGATACAAAAAGCTTCTTTGGGGGTGAATATGTGGCTGGTAAAGATCCAATTCAAATGGGTGACTGGTCAGTTGGTACCATCGAGGCCGGTTGTCACACAGCCATCCACAGGTGGGTGGGTGACCCTAGAATGCCGAATCGTGAGGATTGGGGTAACTTCTATTCCGCTGGTTATGATCCTTTGTTCTATGTTCATCATGCCAACGTTGACCGTATGTGGACCATTTGGAAAGATTTGAGTATATTTCATAGGGAACCCAAGAAAAAGGACTGGTTAGATGCATCATATGTGTTTTACGATGAGAACGAAGAGCTTGTACGTGTCTACAACAGAGACTGTGTGAAGATTGAAAACCTCAAGTACAAATATGAGAAGTCAAACACACCCTGGATGAATAGTCGGTCGAACCCACTCTTAAATTAAGAAATCAGGTATTGCTACGAGGTCGGTTGGAAAAGTTAAGTTTATTGGAGACGAGAAGTTTCCAGTAAAGGTAGATGGAATTGTGAAGGTTCTTGTCAACAGGCCTGTTACAAAGAGGAGCAAGGTGGACAAGGAGGAAGCGGCTGAGATTCTTGTGATCAATGGAATCCAGTTCGAGGGAGAGAAGTTTGTCAAATTTGATGTGTTTATAAATGATGCATCAAACGATGGAAGCAACGTCTCAGTGTCTGAGAGTGAGTTTGCCGGAAGCTTCGCTCAGTTGCCACATAACCATTCAAACAAAATGTCGATGAGGAGTGGAGCGAGGTTTGGGTTAACCGAGCTATTGGAGGACATTGAAGCCGAAGATGACGACTCCATTCTAGTAACGATTGTTCGAAGGGAAGGCTGTGAGGACGTCACCATTTCCGAGATCAAGATCGAGTTGGTTAATCTTGCTTGAAGGCCTACATCAAAATGATCAATCGGAGTTGGATGTATTATGGAATAAAAATGGAGGATTTTTACAATTCTCTTCACGGAATAAATTAAGTTTCTGAGTTACTGGTTGTAGTACTTCTAAGTTCTAACTCATGCATGCTTGTAATTTTTACGTGTTCTCAAAAGAAATTAATATTATCTTGGAAAATGTTGATAAAAATACAATGTTTTGAAGCCCGGGTCGACCCGGCCGGGTCAATCGGTTGGACCGCTTCCGGCCAAAAAAGGGTCAAAACAACCCGGGTTTTAAGGAAACTGAGAACCGGTCGAACCGACGGGTTTTTAGAAACCCGGGTCAACCCGGTTCGCTAAATGCCCGTCGGGTTTTATTTTTCATACTATTTTTGAAAGTTAAAAGGTTATAACTCGTAAGATTTATGCCATTTGAAGTTTAAAACTTATAATCTCGTAAGATTTATGCTTGGGTATAGTATTTTGAAACATAAATATTGTAATCTTAGTAGGATTTATGCTTTATCAAGTATGGAGTATGAAACTTGTAATCTTTTGAAGTAAAAAGCCGTAATCTCTTATTTATTGATTAGTTAAACATGGTTCATTGATGTTTTTATGAAGCAAAAGTTAGTGTTTTGACAGGTGATATTGGAAATTTTGGACATGTGAAGAAAACGGGTTGACCCGGTGTCTAGGTCGGGTCGATCATTGACCCAGTTTTCAAAACATTATAAAAATATGATTTTTTCATCAACTTTAAACGTAGTGCTACATATTTAATATTTACGAAGAATATTTAATATTTATGTGTAGCCCTTAGAAAGGGCTTTGCAACGATATATTATACGTCCAAAACGGAGTTAAGGTGAATGATATATCGACACCTAAAGATGGGTGTTTGGTGCAAACTGATTGGAGCTTAAACTTGTCCTACATCGGTGGTGGAGACAAATTTGTGTTGTTTATATACAAGAAATTTGAACACTTAGTCATGTAGCTTGTGGTCTATATGCACACAATCATGTCGTCACGGGCATGGGGTGGGTCAACTAAATTTAAATACAATTCATCTCACAAAAAGTTAAAAAAAATTAATAATAATTGGCTAGCCAAAATCCCACCCCATCATTGGACAAGGTCACACTTCTCAGGTAAGTTTCATATACATTTCTAAGGTAATTAATCAAGTTACTTAACTTAACAATAATCAATATTATTGTCTAACAGGGCTGGCAAAATCTGATATATTACTTAAAATTTTGTGTGGAGTTCTAAATAAGCAGTTGGTAAAGGGTAGAGAAAAGCCATAATACATTGTCTTGAATACATTATAGAGTATCTTATGATTAGGATTGTGAATGTGCTAAAGGTAATTGACAAATGTGATGAACCCTTAACCCCAACTGCAACTAAGTTGTTAGAAGTGGTGAAAACAGAGGCTGCCAAGTATAAAGTTATTTTCAATGGTGGTAGTATGTATCAGGTGAATGGTTCACATGGAGATCAGTGTGCAGTAAATGTTAACAATAGGATTTTCCCTTGTAGGAGGTGGGAGGTGACTGGTATACCATGTAAACATGCAGTTGCAAGTAACTGGAACATGGCCATTAACAATGTTAAAGTTGGTCTAGTTGAAACATGGGTTAATCCTATTTATAGGTTAGATACTTGGAAACTAATGTATAGCTTTAAGGTCCAAGTTTTTGGGACAAGTCACCAATATCATCAACAATAACCCCACCATTGTATCACACACCAGTTGGAAGGCCTAAAAAAAGAAAAAGAAAAGTGCAGATGAAGTTGAGAGTATGGTTGCTAATGGAAATTTGTCAAAAAAAACATTCATCTTGGAGGTGTACAAAGTGTGGCAATAATGGTCATAATTCGTTAACATGCAATGCCCAACAAGTTGCAAATCAATCACAAGGAAGTCAAACACCTGCAAGTCAACCAAATGGAAGTCAACAAGCTGCAAGTCAACCAAGTAGAACTCAAACCCCGTCATATCAGCCAAGTGGAAGTCAAACTGTCGGTGTTAGTCCTAGTGGTACAAGAAGATGGGTCAAAACCAAATCTTGTTTAAAGGAAGTTAACTTGTAATTTCAAACTGTTGGTATTAATTGTTGGTATTAAGTGTTATAAATTGTTGGTATTTAGTGTTTTAAACTTTGTATTTGATGGTTTTATTATGGTTTTTGGCAATGTAATGGTATTCTAATGGTTTTTGGCAATGTAATGGAATTATTATGGTTTTTGGAAGTAATATGGTGTAATGGTTTGTATTTGTTAACTCTTGTTTTTATTTTGGTTTTTGCACTATTTTGGAAGTAATATGGTGTATTTGTTAGTAATATGGTGTAATGGTTTCTATGTTGGTTTTGGTATTATTTTGGTTTTGGCACTAATTTGGCACTAATACTACTCCTAATACTACAAATACTTGAAACAAAACAACACTTTTTTCATTCATACTTGAAAAGGGTTACGATAGCCAAAACCCAAATACAAATACTACAGTTACAAACTTTACCAAATACAAAAGCTTACACTAAAACCTACATTTAAAACACAAATACTGCAATTACAACAACTAAAAACCAACTTAAAATCAAGCATCTTTTCAATCTTTTAATTTCATCTTCTTTCTATTGAAGTTGTGATTCCAGGTTGTTAATAGACCTTAACAAACCAGGTATGATGTTCATTGCACGCTGACACGTAACATGATCACTCCATCCGATGAAAGGACATTTGGAACCTTGGATTGGACATGAGTAGAATCGTCTTCCAGAGTTTCGTGAGGTCCACGAGGTTCGAATAACTACTTCCCTACCACACGAACATAAAACCATTGTTTAGGGTTTCAATTGATTTGCCCGTTGGTTATTAAAGAGGAAGTACATATGGGAAAATACCTATTTACCCTCGTGTGCTACTCACGTGATTTAATTCACGGTAGATTTAAACGTCCGTTTACTCAAAGGACTATCCATGTGCAGAAATTCAAAACAAAGGACTATCCATGAAAGTTTTCAGAAAATAGGACAAAAAGTGTCATTTGGATAATAGGATAAGGACTATCCGTATAATTAACTCTATATAAAACATTGTATGAGTTTCATTGAAAAAAAGAAACAATAAAAACGTGTATGATGTTAAGTTTAATAAAATTAGAGGCTTAAAATTGGTTTTAACATCGCATGACTAGATGACTTAAACATCATATACGTTATCTCCATATATATATCACCCCTATAGATGGTAGTTTTCTGAGTTTTTAATCAATCCCTTGTAGTTTTTAAAAGTATCTATACAAAACTAGTAGTTTCAAATATATTTATAATGTTATATTATTTGACTTTTTATGTTATTGTAGAGGTAATTCAAAAAAATAAAAACATATTTGTCCATAAAATATATCATATATTTATTTTATTGTAAATAACATTGTATATATATTCTTAATAAATAAATATTTATAATGTTGTTTAATATGATTTCCATAGTATTCTTCCAAAAACTTGAATGAGATAGATAGGGGTAACCGTTAACCTTCATTTGCAACAAAGAAAAGTTGTAAATGTGAATGTTAATTGCATTATTAGAAGCCACTCTAGACTTGTGTATAAGTAGGATTTATTTTTTCTTAATTTTCTTCGACCTATTTTTCAATTTAGAAAAAGATCATAACCTTTATATTCATATTAACAAACGTGTACACAATAAAAAAAAAAAAATTGAAAAATAACTTTCTTTGATTTACATTCTCCCAATGAAAAATATAATTAAAAAATATTTGTTTAGGTGGATTGTTGGTTGTTTATATATTGATGTTTCATTTGCTTGTAAATATGTATGTTTTTTTTTATGAGCAACCAAATTAATAAATATAGCTTCTAAGAGTATTCGGAGGGGGTGGGGTTGTGGGCTCGTTGTGGAGCTCACAACTAGCCTCCTGCTCGTTATGACTCCGAGCTTGCTCGTTGTGGCGTCGTTGTGAGGAGACCGTTGTCTTCACAACGGCTCGTTGTCAGACTTTGCTATTTTTTTTTTCTTTTACTCAAACGGTAATAATACCGTTAATATTTAATTAATTTATTTTTTTATTTATTTTTGTTTTTACCAAATTTCACCTATAAATACAACCCCATTTTAACCAAAAAAAATCACACCTTCTTTCAACAATCTTATTCTTAATCTCATACAATCTCATACCAATCCCAAAACAAACACAAAATGTCTTCATCTTCCTCAAACGCTCCCCAAACAAACACAAACAATCCTTCGACGCCACAATCACAAACACCATCCGGTTTCGCTAACTACTATGGCACAACAAACGCTCTATTTTCACCCCAAATACCAAACTTTAACCCACAACAACAACAACAAATTCTAAACACTTATTTAAAGCAACAACCGCAACAACCTCAACAACAACAACAAATGTTTACTCCCGAACAATTTGCAATGCATCAACAACTTATGATGCAATTTACCCAACAATCCCAAACTTTTTATCCCCAACAAACCCAATTTCCAACCCAACAAACACAAACCCGAGTTCAAGAAACTCAAGAAATCGTCCAAGAAACCGACGATGTGGTCGAAGAAACGCCACGACCGTCCACGTCTAATCCGAAAAGGAAAAAGACGTGCAAAAAAGTGGCATGGACGGAAAAAGAGGAGGTCCTTTTGGCAAAGATGTGGTGCCACATCTCGGAACATGCCGACAAAGGAAACGCCCAACCCGAAGCGGCATTTTGGAAACGGATCGTTTCGGTTTACAACAAAGAAGCGAGGGCGCTAGAATTGGGGGAGAGAGGCAAGGAGTCCATCAACAACAAGTTTACGGCGATGAGTGTCTTGGTTAAGATTTTTATCGGCCACCATGCGGAGGCTTTAAGAAATCGGCAAAGCGGGACCGACGACGCGGCGCTTATCCAAGCGGCTCGTCAAATGTACTAGGAGGCGGAGGGTTCGCAATTTAAGCATATGGGGGCGTGGGAAATCTGGAGAGATCACGGCAGATGGCGTTCATTTGTCAAGTTAGATACTCCAGTCGAGACCGTCAACCTAGACGACGTTAACATAGTGGATGATATATTTACGGATGATGTACAAGAACGACCTCCAGGAAAAACAAATAGGTAGTAAAAGAAAGGAATCATCTGACGCATCCGATAAGGCACAAACATCTTCGTCGTCGACACTTTGTGGGCTCATCGTGACACACTTGAAAAAAATTACGAAGACTAAAAAGGAAACCCCGCAAAAAAAGGCGCAAACACTCCATGCTCAAGAAAAAGCGGCTATCCGACAAGAACAAGCGGCTTAGTCAAGTGCAAGAAGAGACGATATGTTGTTTCTTCAACAAAGCACGGAGGGGTTGCCGCAAGCACAAGCGGATTGGATCGAAGTGGAGAAAATAAAAATCAAAGAAAAATACGGAATGATTTAGCTTAGTATTTATTTGTATTGTTTTAATTATTTGTATTGTTTTAATTATTTGTATTGTTTTAATTATTTGTATTTTTTTTATTTATCTTATTTAATGTTTTAATTATTAAATTTTAATATTTTATATTCTTTTAATTATTTATTTATCTTTTATATTAATGTTTTAAGAAAAAAAAATAAAAATAAAAAATAATCCCACAACCCTTATTATAATACCACCCAAAATCTCACAATCCTCATTTTTACTGCAACGTCAGCAAAAATAATTCCACAACCCTCATTATCACTCATTATCACTCCGGGTGCTCTAATATATAAGAAAAAGTTTATTATTGTTTCTTTTCTTTAGTTTTAACTTTGATATTTTTTATATAATATAATGTCATATGAAATATTCACACCAAGAAAAGAAGTTGGAGTTAGACCCGATTTTTAAGTTTACGAGTTGACTTGTTTGGATTCAGAGAGGTCTTCAAAAAAATATCAACATCAGATCACAACCCATTTCGAACACGAGTTGAATGTATTATGAAGATCATCACAATGTGTTAGCATCAACCAACCTTGAAATAATGTGGTCATAGTTCTATTTGAACTCGTTTTGTTAGTTAACCTTTTTCGAGAATGTATAATTGTTAAAGCTGGTCTTTTCCTTATCTTCAAATATGTAGAACACGAATTTCGTTCTCAACAATATTTAACAACTACTTTTTATCGAAAAAACTACAATTTTTTTTCTTCTAAAATTTAGTATGTACTAAATGTTTCTTTAGACGGATCGGGACCAAATTTGAGTGGAACCCAAAATAAAGACTTCTTATGAAACCTCTAAAACTCACATACCAAATAATATCTCGGAAATGTTTTACACTACAGAAACACGGCGCTCACCGAACTAAGGGGTATTGGTGGCTACCCAAATCACACCTATTGCCCGCCAGTTTCTTATAGGGTTTCTTTTACACGAATTTCATTCTCTTATCTAATTCAAAATATTTTCTTGGTCATAATTGTTGGTGAAAACCGATCTTTCCCATCTTTTGATTATCTTACCAAATTTGATTTCTGAGTTAAAAAAAAGGACATCCATAAACACTAAAACCTGTAATCAAACCACCTTAACTGATGCCTAATTGCATAAACCTTCTAAATCATAAAACCTCTTAAGTCTTCTTTATTAAAAACCGAGACTACTGTCAAATAAGATAAGGTTTTAAGTAAAAGGTCTTATTAAAACTATATTTAATAAGTTAAGACATATATTAAAAGAGTATACGTCCTAAATGCAGATGCAATTACCAAAATGGATCGGGAAGGTTTTAAATGAAACATTGTATTGAGGTCTATTTAACAAAATCATTTATATAATAATTGTCTCACTAGCTATTTATTTATAAAGGGGTGAAAACTAATCCGGACTTTTACACTTTATTATCGTCAACAATTCAACATTTCATATGTGTAAAAGTTAAAAGTAAATTTATATATGGTGGGTAACATTTAAGAAAAAAAATATAGATTTACGGTTTATATTATGGATAACATAGAGTAGAAGTGCTCGTGATGAGCGAGCACTTCAATCTCATGATAGCCACAATACAAATTGCAAACTAATATAGTAGGTTTTGTTGTCTCATATATAAATCTATCTCCTATATGGGATGTCTAAAAGACTAAACTTCACCTTCATAAAGTACCATATGTTCAAATGCAGTTCCCGTGTTAGTATTAATGCTAAAACTTTTAGTATACATATATGTTTAATAACTACAAAAAATGAAAGGGTTCTCCGAGCTAGGATCAATCAAAATTTAGTATAGTATTTGGAAAAAGTCACACACGAAAAACATTATTCCAAGGTCTTAATGTAGAGGACCAACTACTGTTGAGTACTTTCATGCTACGCGTCTTTGATCCCCACCATAAACATTGCATCGGGAACAATTTTGGTTTGGGTGTCCATATATTACAACAATATTTGGATTTGATTCCCAGCATAACTATACTTACTTAAATAATTGATTGTTAAACCATAAATCATAATTAGAAAAGACATAAAATATACAATCACCTGCTTAAAACCGAAATTGTAATTTTCTTTTATCTTAATACCGAGAATTCTTATAGCAACACTTTACTCAATTATCACTTAAATTTAAATATTTGACCAGATATAACTTCAATATGGCACCGATACCTAAAAATACCATAGCATGCACAAAATAACATGTAAAACCATCAAGAAATAGAAAGAAGTTCACAGAGATCACAAACCATTTCGAACACTAGTAAACACCAATACTATTGTGATTTGGTATTTCAATTGATCATCGATTACAAGCATAATACATTACATATATACAACAATACATATGATGGGCTAGGCCCGAGAATCGTAACCGGACTAAACTAACTAAGCTGTCTAATATGCCCCCGCAGTTTGAGCGGGAGGCGGCTGTCGAACGCTCAAACTGGAGCGAAAATCAGAGAACAACGGATATGATAAACCCTTGGTGAAGATATCTGCATATTGATAACGAGAAGGTACATGGAGCACTCTAACCTGACCGGCAACAACTTTATCCCGGACGAAGTGTATGTCGGTCTCAATATGTTTGGTGCGTTGATGTTAGACTTGATTGGTTGACATGTAGACTGCACTAACATTATCTCAAAAAACAAAAGTGGCCGATGATAGCGGATTGTGGAGTTCCTTAAGAAGATTGCGAATCCAGGATGTCTCTGCAACGGCGTTTGCAACTCCCCGATGCTCTGATTCTGCACTAGAACGGGAAACGATGTGTTGTCGCTTAGATAACCAATATAGGGTGTTAGGTAGGGTGTGAGGGGGTGGTAGGTGGATGAATTGGTGTAGAGGTGGTTTGCATGGATTGTATGAGGCGAGATGTGGGCGAGTCTAGATAGTCTCCCTCAAGAAAAGTGTAGGATTTGGGTGTGGCATTTGATTTTGTTGTGAAGGGGAACACAGTTTCATCAAACGTGACATGACGTGATATTATGATTTTCTTGGTGACTAGATCAAGACACCGGTAACCTCGATGATTGGCGGGATAGCCGAGAAAGATGCAAGGAGTGGAACGGGGTTCGAGTTTGTGTTTAGTATGGAGATGTGGGTAACAAAGGCATCCAAAGACTTAGAGATGTTTGTACGGTGGTGGTTTTTGAAAGAGTTTTTGAAAGGGAATTCCATTGTTTATGGCGGTGGAGGGTATGATATTTAAAAGATGTGTTGCCATATGTAATGCCTCTACCCAATACATTGGTGGTAAACGAGCTTGAATTATGAGAGTACGGATGAAATTATTTATTGTGCGAAGCATTCTCTCGGATTTACTGTTTTGTTGGGAGGTTTTGGGACACGAAAAACGAAAATTGATGCCATTATTTTCAAACAATTTTTGGAGAGCATGATTGTCAAATTCACCGCCATGATCACATTGAAAATATTTAATTTCTCGATTGAATTGAGTTTTAACATAAGCACGAAAAATTAAAAAATTTGAATAAACATCACACTTATTACATAATGTAAATACCCACAAGAAATGAGAAAAATGGTCCACAAAAATAACATAATATTTAATGCCCATAACACTGGGAATGGGGGATGTCTATAAGTCCGAGTGCACAATGGGAAAGACCGACTCAACTGACGATACAAACGAATAAAAAGGTAACATAACATGTTTACCAAGTTGACAAGCGTTACACAAGTGTTGAGACTTTTGATTATTACAAGAAATTAAATTATTTGAATGATAATACGCAAAGCATTGTGTCTTGGATGTCCAAGCCTTTGATGTCAGATATCCCGACTCGAAGATAAAAATGCCATATGAAGTTGAGTGACAGGGTAGAGGTCACCGGTGCTATCACATCTAAGAAGCTTTGTTCGTGTCCGAGGGTCCTTCACAGTAAAACCAAGAGGGTAAAACTTAATTGTACATTTATTATCAGTTGTGAATTTGCGAACAGAAATAAGGTTTTTGATGATTTGTGGGGTGACAAGTACGTTATTTAATTTTAAAGGGTGAAATAGGTTTGGCCGGTATGAGTAACAGGTATAGAATTTCCATCACCAACCATAATAGAAGAAATAATGCTTTTATTAAAAATAGTGTCGAGACTACCTGAATTGTATGCAAGATGTGAAGTCACCCCGGTGTCCATATACCATTCGCTAGCCCCATGATCATTGAAAGTCATGTTCGTAAATGCTTGCGGTAAAGTTGTTGCCTCCTCGAATGGTGCGTTTTGAGTATGAAATATTGATGTCGGGTTTGGATGTGTACCTGTGGACTGATGAAGCGAACTGGGCTGACCGGAGTGGTCTTGGTGTGAAGCAGACCCGTTTTGTGGAGGAGCAAACTCGGATGGGCCGAAATAGTAACCGGGCGGGTAAGGGTAACCTGTTGATGTACTTGGGCCTGCTGATGGGTATGAATCGGTTGGATTTGGGCATGCAGGGTACTGGGCTTGCAAGTCTAGCCTATGTTGCATGAATGAAGGCCCCTGTTGAGAAACTTGGGAATAGCCAGTGACTGATTTCAAAATGCCATAACCACATTTTTTCTATTTCCATCTCCTGTAACGTGTATGTACCTGCATTTTTCATCAAATCAACAAAAAACACGTTGAAAATTACGACACAGTTCATTTGGATTACCGCAGGGAGTGTTTTGTTTTACATGTAGAACCGTTGCCGATGACGAGTTGTCCCTGTTTGTCATTTGATTATGAGTCGAGTGAGTCTATACTCCTCCATTTCGAGTAGAGAACGAGTATCAATAAAAGAGGGTAACAACTTGTGGATTCGAAGGACCGTGGAGAAAGTGGTATAGTTAGCCGATAAGCCTTTGAGAGTGTGCATCACCAATGTTTTCTCATCGACCGGTTGATCCATATTGTCATGTAAATCAGAGATTACCTTTATTTTGTGGTAGTATGTCGAGATGTTGAGATCCCCTTGCGAGATGTTTCGGAGATCATCGATGAGTGGCATGGCGCGAGCATCTTTGTTGCTTTGGAACAAGTCATGTATCACCTTCCATAAATCTTGCGCGGTTTCGCTTTTCTTCATCACTATCTGAAGGATTGGTTTGCTTATCGTATTGTAGATCCACATTTTGACAAGTGCATCCCGTTTGAGCCACACTTTGTTGTCCTTACCTTTTGGTAAGGTTGTATCGTCTAAAAATCCTTCCGTTTCGTTTGTGATGCAATGCATTTCGATTAACTTTCGCCATGTAGTGTAGTTCATATCTTCGAGGTCAAGTGTGACCGGAATGTGAGCCTTGATGTTGGTGAGACCGTAGGATCTTTCAGATGCACCGTACATTGTATGACGTTTGTTGAGGTTTGGGGTTCTAAATGTTAAATCGAACTTGACAGATTGATGTAGGGTTTATGTTTCGATGGAGGATCTGTGGATTGACAGATTGATGGAGAGTTTTTAGAAAGTGTTTTTAGGAAAGTGGTTAGAGCAAATATTGCTCTGATACCATATTGTGATTTGGTATTTCAATTAATCATCGATTACAAGCATAATACATTACATATATACAACAATACATATGATGGGCTAGGCCCGAGAATCGTAATCGAGCTAAACTAACTAAGCTGTCTAATAAATAGGTCATCACGATCAGTAAGTTTTGGTGAAAAGGAATGCACAAGTGGTTCAAAGCCCGAGACAGTTCCTAGGCCTCACCCATAACCTGGTCCAAAAAGACCTAAACCATTTAAGAACCAAATTCAGTCTTTTCTCTGTTTTGGCAATCTATTGTAATTCCGCAAAGTATGCCAAGTAGGGCTGAGAAATACCGACCGAAACCGACTGGCCCGACCGAAACCGACAATACCGACCGAAACCGAAACCGAAATATGTGCATCCGGAGCGGTAGTCGACGGAAGTATTCATCGTTTTCGGTATTCGGATCGGGTTGGTAGAAATACCGACCAAAACCGAAATGGCCCGACCCAACCCGAAATATAATTAGTCATTTAGGGGTTTTTGTTGCTCAGGTCTGTTGTCTGCTCAGGTCCCTTGTGAGGTAAACGACGTCTTTTATGAATTCGAATGATTTCTAAATTTGCAGATAAATCGGATCTACGTTTATGTATTTTTGATATTTTTGGTTTTGAAGATTTATTGTTTGAATTTGAGATATAATTGATGAAATCGAAGTATATGTATAGTTCATAAATTTAGGGGTTTTTTGAGGATTCGAAAGTATGTGATCTATACGGCTTTCGTAAATGTTAGTGATTTGGTAGTGAAGTGTAATTATGTTAGCACTTAGGTTTAATCTGTAATGATAATCCGCATTTTTATATGGAACGCATCGAGTATTGTTCCGATGAGCTTTCGGTTTTATTTGCAGTAATTTTTTCGGTTTTACTGGATGAGTGTAAGTGAATTGGTTTGGCTTTTCTCAATACTTGTTTTTGGAATTGAACCAGTTAAACTTTACTTTATACTGATTTTAATGGTGCAAACTGCGTAGCCTTGTTGACAATATGAATTTTATTTAACGAAGTTGCTAGGCGTCACTATAGAATTGGACTAATAGTGAAATTTAAATTTTGGTTTAGCCAAAAGTTATAGTTAGTGAAGACCTCGTTTGTTGATGATAAATACTGTGACACTCAGGGAACGATGATGTATCATCGCTCACATTTTGCAATAAGACAGTTAACTAGTATAAATATTTAGGCAAATAAAAAAATTAGTAAATACAGTGATTTGTTTGGTTTGGTGGTTTAGTTTCGTTTTGGTGAATACCAAAATCACAGCTTGAAGTAGCCACTTGCAACTGGACCAAATCTTTTTGTTTTGAAACACCGAAACCAAATGAAGCTGATACCATTGAGTTTGACTTTAATCGGCTTTGAGGTTTGTTGTTCTTGTTCAACTTTACATAGTTATACCACAATTTTGCTTTATTAAAGCCAACTTTTGTCTTGAGACGATCATGCTAATAACAGTGTTTATATGATACAATCACGGGTTATAAACTAAAAGAACAAAAATGAGATTTGAAAGAGAAAGAAAATCTGAAGTTTCATTATTCAGAGATCCCACATAACGTTACAATATGTATAATAATATTTATAAACAAAAGAGGTAGAGCTAATAATATCCATCTTAATATATTTTTATGATAAGAAGTATCAAAACATTACTATTATTCATATTGAAAATATTGCAAGAGAACTTAACTTCTCCTCGCGTTCCTTAGTGGTCGCACCCATTTGTCCTTCCTCATCCCAAATCGATCCATTAACCAATCATTGTACCTGTCATATAGAATGTTTCCGACAACAATTCCAATCACCAGCCCACTTGCAACTCCTGCGAATATGACTATCCAATCAGTTATGTTACTCGGGAGTAGAGACTCAGACTCGGACTCGGATACATTGTTGCTTGTTGGTGAAGATGTTGATGTCTTTGAGTTTTCACATTTCTGGGAATGCTCGACATGGACTATGCTATTCGCCATGATGAACCCGCCGCTATTACTGTTGCGTCTACTGCGACTCAGAAAGCGGACTTTGAGAAGTGGGAAAGAGCGAATCGGCTGTCCCTAATGATGGCCAAGAACTCAATTCATCCCAGCATCCGAGGAGCTATCCCTGATAACGACAAAGTGAAAACTTACCTCACATCTGTTGAGGATCACTTTAAGGGATCGTCTAAGGCAACTGCGAGTAGCTTAATGCTAAAGATGCTAACTCTTGAATATGAAGGTTCTAATGGTATCCGTGAACACATAATGAAGATGGTTGACATGTCTCACAAGCTTAAGGATTTGAAAATGGAAGTCTCATATAATTTTCTTGTGCACTTCATAATGACTTCCTTGCCTGCTGAAACGTAATATCCAAGTAATCACTGCTTTTTAATATCTGATCAAATCTTAAGAACTCTTTCAAACATCTTTTCATTCACAATCCACTTTAGTTAATTGATTATTATTTTGCTTTAGTTACTTACTTAATCGAAATACGTTCTCGCAGAACTAAAACGTCCCCCCTATTTATTTGCTTTCATTAGTTTAATTAAATAATTTAGAATAACGAATTTAAATACACGTTCCCTGAGTTCGATCCGGACTTACTAGATCTATACTATTATACGATCAGGTACACTGCCTGTATTGTGTGATAGTCTACTTTAGTAATATCCAATTCTTTTAATAAATAATTTACCTCAGATTTTACACATCAAGTTTTTGGCGAGGTAAATTATTTATTAAAAGAATTGGATATTACTAAAGTAGACTATCACACAATACAGGCAGTGTACCTGATCGTATAATAGTATAGATCTAGTAAGTCCGGATCGAACTCAGGGAACGTGTATTTAAATTCGTTATTCTAAATTATTTAATTAAACTAATGAAAGCAAATAAATAGGGGGGACGTTTTAGTTCTGCGAGAACGTATTTCGATTAAGTAAGTAACTAAAGCAAAATAATAATCAATTAACTAAAGTGGATTGTGAATGAAAAGATGTTTGAAAGAGTTCTTAAGATTTGATCAGATATTAAAAAGCAGTGATTACTTGGATATTACGTTTCACTTGAATTATGGATAATACGAATATGTTTGATTGGTTTAACTGTGATTCCTATTATAATTAGACTTCCTATTAGGGTTATCTAATCCTACAAAATCAGGGAAAGATCATACGAATGATCGTACATCAAGAGCTATCTTAGACTATCCACCCTAATCTGTGCTTTAAAGTCACTATTATTAACAATTTAATCTGTCGACTACGAATTAACAAAAGTCTCAACTATTCAGTTATGATATAATTGTCATGGTCGTTTAATTAATTAGGTTACTATTATTCTTAGCCTATCTCAATTAAGTCTCAAGCTACAATTATCTAACGAATTATATAATTGTAAATAACTAATAAACCTATATGAACGCTAGTTATGATATAAGTTTATCAATCACGCTAAGTAGTTAACCTAACAACTTTAAATAAACATGGATTGCGATTAAACGTTAATAATAAAGGAAAAACCAATTAATTCAAACATAAAACTTAATAATCCATAGATTCAAGCTCAACAATCCAAGCAATCACTTTCAAGAGTTTAGTTCATGTTGGATTGTGAGAAAATAGCATAAGATTCAATAGACAAAAACATTGTATCAAGAAAATTAAGTTAAAATTACAAACCAACTTAAACAAACTTCGAAAACGATTAATTTGCGTTAATCGTGACTTCCAACGTGATCCGAGGCCTCAAAAACCCTCCTAGAAGCTCTCCTGGTCGACCTTTGGTGGTGGAAAAGTGGAAAAAAGGATATCTGATTCGTAACCCAAAGATTTGCTTAAATAGGGGTCTGGCCGACCTTCCAGCCGTCGGCTGAGCTTCTCCAGCCGTCGGCTGGATAAAATTCCTTGTGCGCTACGTTTCGTTTGACCCGCAGTTGACTTTTTGAGATTTTGAAATTCAGCCGCCGGCTAAAATAACTCAGCCGTCGGCTGGAATGTTCTGATGAACTTTCTTCCAAAATATAAATTGTAGCCCTCTCTTTCTTCTTTCTTCTCCAATTTGAATCACCTAAATCGGATATCGTATGAAGAAGTTATGATCAAAACGGTGAAGGTGCGTAAAACACTTTTCACGTATGTTCATCAACTTTGTTTCTTCATAGATTTTCTTCATTTAAGCTCCGTTTTCTACCGTTTTCAACTCCTTTTTGTTCCATGATCCAAGTTTAACTCTTATCTACATATATGTATGAAAACACTACCCAAATCATAACAAAATGCGAAAAACAAGAGTATTAAAGAGAAATATGATTAAGAAAATGTCAATTATTTTAAGCATATCACCTGCTCGGTTCGACACTTTCAAAGTGAATTATAACGCTATGAAAGATAAATGATCGATAAGTGAACTGATTGATATGTGCGTTCAAGAGGAAGATCGTCTTAAGCACATTCAACCTGAAGCTGCTGTTCACCTTACTACCACTTCAAACTTCAAGAAGAGGAAAGGTAACTACAGTAACAAGACTGAAAACAAAGTCCAAAATCATGGTGCTGCTACCTCTGGCCCTAAATCCTCAACAAGCAATACTAACTGCAAATTCTGCCGCTCCAAAGGGCACAGACAGAAAGATTGCTCTAAATTCAAGGACTGGCTAGCTAAGAAAGGTAACATTCTTTACGTAGTATTTGATTCCTTTACTACTGATGTTCCATTTAATACATGGTGGGGTGACTCTGGTTCTATGGTCCATGTGACCAATTCTTTACAGGGATTCCTTACAATCCAGAAGCTACCAAAGGACCAAAGAAAACTTAGAGTTGGAAATGGTGATCTCTTAGATGTCGAAGCCATGGGAATTTTAAATTTACATATGAATACCGGAAAGTGTATTAGATTAATAGATACCTTATATGTACCGAGAATTACTCGGAACCTTGTATCTATATCTAGACTTGATCTTGAAGGTTATGTAATTACTCATGGTTGTGGCAGGATCACTTTTACTCTTAATAATGAATTGTTTGGTTGTGGTTTTTTGGATGGATTGCTGTATAAATTAGAACTAGATCATAATTTCTCACAGTCTTTGTTGTCTCTTAATATTGATGACATAACTAAAACAAAGACAAAATCACCTAAACAAGCAGAGAATTCCTCCACATTGTGGCATAAACGTCTCGGCCACATCTCACGAGATCGCATGACACGACTCGTAAAAGAAGGAACATTACCCTCTCTTGATTTTAGTGATTTTGAAACATGTATTCAATGCCTCAAAGGCAAAATGGCTAAAGGGAATAAGAAAGGAGCCACCAGGTGTTCCAACTTGTTGGAAATAATTCATACTGATATTAGTGGCCCCTATCCCGCATCAATAACAGGACATACATCATTTATTACATTCATTGACGATTATTCGCGTTATATGCACCTTTATCTGATTAAAGAAAAATCTGAATCCTTACAAACTTTTGTCGATTATAAAACTTTGGTTGAAAACCAACTTGATCATAAGATAAAAGTTGTCCGATCAGATAGGGGAGGTGAGTATTACGGTAAACATACTGATATTGGTCAAGCTCCTGGTCCCTTCTATAATTTTTGCAAGGAAAAGGGCATAATTAACCAATACACCATGCCAGGTTCTCCTCAACAGAATGGTGTTGCTGAAAGGAGAAACCGAACTTTAATGGACATGGTGAGAAGTATGCTCGCCAACACTAACCTACCCAAATTTCTTTGGACTGAGGCCTTAAAAACAGCTGTTCATATACTCAATAGGGTTCCATCAAAATCTGTCCCTAAAACTCCTTATGAGATCTGGACAGGTAGGAAACCGAGTCTAAAATATATGAAAGTATTGGGCTGTCCTGCCGAAGCAAAAGTCTATAACCCTAACTTAAAGAAACTGGATTCTAAAACCCTTACATGTTTCTTTATTGGTTATCCCGAGAACTCAAAAGGTTATCGGTTTTACTATCCTTCTCACTCTACCCGCATCATAGATACGCAACATGCCACTTTCCTCGAAAATTCAGAGATCAGTGGGAGCACGACAAATCCTGATTTCGATTTGCAAGAAGTACAAGAAGCGGGGGGAAACCATTCGTCGGTTATTACGATTCCTTCGATAATTCCTCTTGTACCCAACGCTGCTCCCGCTATACCTGGATCTCCTAATGAACCGGTTGAACCTCCTATGCCTCCTAATCTAAACGCCGAAGAACCGCTTGTTAATGAACCCGTAATTCAGCTCAGGAGATCATCAAGGGCTCGCAGAAACACAAATTTTGATGATTTCGAAACTTATCTGGCTGAAGTCGAAAACATTGGGAAACTTACTGATCCAACCTCTTACCGAGAAGCTATTAATAGTGATCATGCCACTCATTGGATTGAAGCCATGATTGAAGAGCTCAAATCCATGGAGCGTAATGGCGTTTGGGTATTGGTTCCACTTACTAAAGGATCCAAAGTAATTGGATGTAAATGGGTGTTCAAAACCAAATTAGACCCGAATGGAAACGTCGAACGCTATAAGGCCAGACTGGTTGCAAAAGGCTTTACTCAAAAGGAAGGAATCGATTATCAAGAGACCTTTTCTCCTGTCTCTCGTAAAGATTCCCTAAGGATCGTCATGGCACTCGTAGCTCATTATGATTTAGAGTTACATCAGATGGATGTCAAGACCGCTTTCCTAAATGGTGACTTGCAAGAAGACGTATACATGCAGCAACCTGAAGGATTTATTCCAGAAGGTAAAGAGCACATGGTCTGCAAGTTGAATAAATCGATATATGGGTTGAAACAAGCATCACGACAATGGTACCTAAAATTTGATGAAGTCGTAAAATCTGATGGCTTCCTAAAGAATCAAGTGGATCAATGCACCTATCTCAAGATCAGTGGGAGTAACTTTATTATCCTTGTTTTGTATGTGGATGATATTCTGCTTGCAAGTAACAACTTGGATCTGCTACATGAGTCGAAGCGAATGCTTTCGCATAATTTCGACATGAAAGATCTCGGTGATGCCTCTTATGTTTTAGGTATCGAAATAAATCGAGACAGACGTAATGGTGTTCTAGGTCTTTCCCAAAGGGCTTATATTGACCGTATTCTAGAACGCTATAACATGCAGCACTGCACACCCACTGTGGCTCCGGTAGTTAAAGGGGACGTATTTGGACCTCATCAAACTCCGAGCACTGAAACTGAGAAGGCTGAAATGAGGATGATACCTTACTCATCTGTAGTTGGGAGCATTATGTACGCTCAGGTCTGTACTCGACCAGATATCGCTTACATCGCTGGTATGCTGGGGCGTTACTTATCTAACCCCGGATTAGCACACTGGAAAGCGGCTAAAAAGGTTCTACGATATCTGAAAGGGACCAAAGACTACAAATTAACTTATAGAAGAAGTGACAACTTGGAAGTAGTAGGTTATTCTGACTCTGACTTTGCTAAAAGCAAAGAAGACCATAAATCTACTTCTGGGTATATTTTCATGTTAGCTGGCGGACCAATCTCTTGGCGGAGTCATAAACAGAAACTGACCACAACGTCTACTATGATGGCTGAATATGTTGCCGTTATAATGCAACCTGTCATGGGATGTTGTTAAGGAACCTGATCAGTGGACTCAAACTCGTCAACTCAATCTCTAGACCATTGAAGCTTTACTGTGATAACTCAGCTGCTGTAACTTTCTCGAACAGTAACACTTCGACTGGCGCTGGGTTGTATCTCGACACAAAGTATCTGTTTGTACGCGAACGGGTTGAGGAAAATGCTCTTTGTGTTGAGTACATAAGTACACATGACATGCTAGCAGATCCGATGACCAAAGGTCTTCCTCCTAATATATCCGTAGGACACGTGTCGAATATGGGGCTTACAAAAGACTTAATTTAATAGCATGATGTACTTATTGGTCATTATTATTTATTAATGAAAAATTTTCCTCCTTATTCAGATTTTGTTTGTCTATTATTTACACCTTATGCGTATAACTGTGTTGGACATTATTATAACAAAATTTGTCTTAGTTGGTCTATCATTGCTTATTCAGTTTTGAATTTGAGTCATAGTTTGACTAGTGGGGGTCCTGAGTAGATGTTCTTCTCTACGACTGTACTTATCAACTATGATTTCGGTTTGAAACAAAATGAGTATTATCTCGTACGGACTTATTAATACTCATAGATAAAATGATCTACTCGGTCAAGTGGGAGAATGTTGGACCCATATTATTTGTGACCCTCATTGATCATTTATCCTTACTGATATGATGACTGACACTAACTGAAATCTGTGTCTAGTAAATATTCGATGGACGTATTTACCTTAACGACACTATAGATTTCCCATTAGGTGATCGGAACTATGAGAGGTTAAATATAAACACTTACTAAACACCACGAGGACTAAATAATACACACTCCTAATTTGAGTGTGTATATAAGGGGAGGTAATAGACCCAAATAAGGGTTGGTTATTTTTCACCATCTTCTCCTATCCTAAACAAACACACACATAGTGTTTCTCTCTAATTCTCCATCCTAACACGATCATCTCAATTTGGGAATCATTGATGGCTAACTTATTCAACAACATCACCGGATCATCAGGAGGTATGTCATAAACATGAATCAATCTTATTTTAATCCAACATATCGTTTCAGAGATTGATTTCTATTTATCTTTTTAATTATGTATGTTTTAATTTACGGTTTTTTAAAATTTTAATGTAATCTTGTTAACTTTATTAATATATTTTGTTTTAATGCAATTAGTTTTTTTTTATTATTGAATGTATTAAAAATAATATGAGTAAAAGGAAGAAAATTAAAAATAATAAAACTGGTGTGGTGGGTCCTAGATTTTGGTGTTATGGTTGAAGGGATTTTGTGGTGTTATATTATGGGTGATGTTATGCGGACGTTGCACCAATAACACCAAAAATGGTGTTATGGTTGAGAGAGCTCTGACTATTCATTTATATGTGGTTTTAATTCATTGACATTTTTTGGATGTGCTTAATTTCTCCAAAATAGGGATTTGTATGTGAAGGTTTGGTCCCTAAGTTGTTAACAAAAAGTTATAAACTTAGTATTATGGTCTACTTGTTAACAAACTTTTGACATTCATAAGGATGTTAGAAAATTTAAATACCTCTAAAAGTTCGATGTTTGAATCAAATTCAAAAGTGTATTGAATAGGAGAAAATGTAGTAAGTCTTTCATTTCATGAAAAAGAAAACGTATTCTCATGAAAAATACTCTCCGACCAAAGTGTTTTGCATCCATCGAGTCTGAGTCTTATTCATCAATGTAATCAAGTTAACAATGGGTTTTAACTATAGTGTCATGAATGTCAGTAAGTAACTCATATTCAATAGGTGAAATGGGATGCATAAGTGAATCAAAACCCGCGACAGGTCCAGGGCCTCGCCCATAATCAGCCCCAAAATAAGTCGCGTTCAAACTCGTATGTCATATTTCAAGCCCTTTTTCAGACGACAAAATAGCTAATCATAAAAGAAAAAAAGTTTTCTAGGTTCTTTGAAAAATGTATACATACAAATAAATTTAATAAGAGAGTAAGCCTGGGGAAAAAACTTAAGAAATAGAATCAATTACCTTTTGTCTTGAGACGATCATGCTAATAACAGTGTTTATATGATACAATCACGGGTTATAAACTAAAAGAACAAAAATGAGATTTGAAAGAGAAAGAAAATCTGAAGTTTCATTATTCAGAGATCCCACATAACGTTACAATATGTATAATAATATTTATAAACAAAAGAGGTAGAGCTAATAATATCCATCTTAATATATTTTTATGATAAGAAGTATCAAAACATTACTATTATTCATATTGAAAATATTGCAAGAGAACTTAACTTCTCCTCGCGTTCCTTAGTGGTCGCACCCATTTGTCCTTCCTCATCCCAAATCGATCCATTAACCAATCATTGTACCTGTCATATAGAATGTTTCCGACAACAATTCCAATCACCAGCCCACTTGCAACTCCTGCGAATATGACTATCCAATCAGTTATGTTACTCGGGAGTAGAGACTCAGACTCGGACTCGGATACATTGTTGCTTGTTGGTGAAGATGTTGATGTCTTTGAGTTTTCACATTTCTTGGATAACGGTTGTCCACACAACTCGGGGTTACCAATGTAGGAGTTATTCTCAAATGTATAGAACTGCCCCCCTTGAGGTATGATCCCATTAAGATGGTTGAACGACACGTTTAAAATGGAAAGGAAGCTGAGTTGCAACAATTGTCGAGGGATTTTTCCTGATAGCTTGTTTTGGGAGAGATCCATAGATTCAAGATTCTTTAGGTTCCCAAAAGATGGCAAGATATGACCCGTAAGGTGGTTGTTGGAAATATTAAGAGATTCTAGCCCATGAAGATCTTCGAGTGATTGTGGGATGTGCCCTTCGAAATTGTTACAAGAAAGATCGATGGCAGTGAATATGTTGAGAATTTTCTCGTACTCTCTTTTGACACCTTTGTTTGTTAACGTAATCGAGTATGGAACCGCATATGGTAAATATGCATCAACTGAAACCTCGTATGTCAATACAGATGATTTGCCAGCATAAACAGATTTCATTGCATTCCAAATCTGGAAGTATTTATCTGGCAGTTGACCACTAAAACCATTGTTGGAAAGGTCTATGATTCGTAACTTGGGAAACTCCAAGCTAATATTTGTTGGACCTTTAATTGCACCACCAACTTTGTTGTTCCGCAAAATAAGCACTTGTAGCTCGGTATGAGTTCCTAACCAAAACGGAAATGTGTCATCAAAAGAGTTATCTCCAAGAACGAGAACCTCCAAGTTGGTACAATTTGCCAAAGATTTTGATACTTGACCAACAAATTGATTTTCACTGAGATCAATCATCTTCAATGGACTTCCATGTGTAAAGGAATCCATCATTTTGCCATGAAAGTTATTTCGTCTGAGAGATAATACCAACAATGAATCACTTAACTTGCCAAAACATGGTGGAAGGGTTCCACTCATGTTGTTAGAAGACAAATCTAGCCATCGAAGAGATTTTATTTCACATATCAGTGGCGGTATTTCTCCAATCAAGTTATTATATGATAACTGATAAAAAACTATGGCCTTTGGAGGAACTGGCAGTCGTCCTTGTAGCTCATTATATGCAAGGTTGAATGCTTCCAAATGAACCCATGGGAGAAATTGAGGATGTTGATGAAAGCCGGTGATGAAGTTACTTGAAAGATCAATAATTTGCATTGTGTCTTTACTGTTGTTCCAAATCCAGACTGGTACGAGGCCCTCAATATAGTTGTATGTCAGAAATAAGCCCATTAAATTCTGTTTGATGCGTAAAAAAGCAGGGAATTCTTTCAAGTTGCATCCCGATAGTCCTAGATATTTCAATTTCGGCAGGGTGGCATTGGTGTAGTTGTTAGTGGTGACGACCGATAAGTGGTTAGCATCTAAATCCAAACCCTCGAGTTTGTTAAGTCCTAAGAAAGAGGCTAGGTAGACATTTCCACTAAAATTGTTACTATCTAAGGTAAGAGATTCGAGATTTTTGAAATTGGAAAACAAGCTTGATATTGGTCCTTGCAATTGATTTCCTCTAAAATCAATCACAGTTAGTTGGGTAAGGTTCATAAAAGAATACGGGATACGACCAGAAACATAATTATCCCCCATTTCGAAAATAGTAAGTTTTGTTAGGTTTGCAAGAGAGGTTGGGATCTCATCGTATAAATTCATAAAATTCAAAGCCAACCTATCAAGGTTAGTCAATTTTGCAGTCCACTCGAGCATGGGTCCCTTGTCGAAATTGTTACCACTAAGTTCTAACAAAATGAGTTTTGACAGACCAGCTAGTGAAGGAACTAGACCTGTGAACTTATTTTGAGATAGACCTAGGTGAGTGAGTTGTGTCAAGTTAGATAGCGAACCTGGAATGCGCCCTGAGAAAGAGCATTCACTAACCAAAAGCATGGTTAAATGGTCTAGCTTGCTTATCGATTCTGGTACAATCCCAGCAAAACCGGTTGAATACAAATTCAGATACTCAAGTAAGGTGTTGTTACGAAATTCAGGAAAGTAACCGCTGAGGTTGGGATTATAGCTCATGCTAAGATACTTCAACTTAGGTAAATGAAATATTGCTGCCGGAAATTCACCTTGAAGTTGACAATCATCGAGCTTAATTGACCTCAATGAAGAAAAATTGCTCAATACAGAAGGTACAGAAGAATTAATGTCAACTCTTGAGATGTGGAGTTCTTCGAGTTTAGTAAAGTTCTGCAACAAATACTCGAGGTTTGGACTTTGAAACTTTAGTGGGTTTAAAGACAGATTTAATGAAGACAGTTGCAGCAGGTGTGAGATTTCTTTTGGGATTTGGCCACTGAATCCAGAGGCAGAAAGATCGAGAATCGTTAGATTCTTTAGACGGGAAATCTCAGATGGGATTTGAGATTCAGAAAAATCATTCATCGAGAGGTTGAGACTCTGAAGATGAACAAGGTTGAACAGGGAACTATTTGGATAAATTCGTCCACGGAAGCTTTCACTCAAGTCAAGCCCGATCACTTGGCCTTCGCCGCCACACACCACACCATCCCACACACAACAATCGGAACCATTAATATTGCGTGATGTGATCTTCCTCCAAGATGCAAACTTCTGAAACCCGACAGGACTAAAAGTTGCATCTTCTTGATGAAGTATGCTTTGCTTGAATTGGAACAAAGCTAAACATTCTTCATTGTGGCTTACAAATGATGCACTGCATGTCCAAACGACTAATAAGTATATAAAAAAGATGGTTTGCATGATACTAAAAGCCATTAAGACAAGTAGTTTTAGTTGATGGTTATTGAATGTGTAACAATATTGTTATTGTTATTAATATATGTTTTTAACATACGATCATGATCATAACCGGACCAGAAATGGTTGATGGGGAAAATTAGATAATTAATATATGGCGCACCGAGGAATGTGATAATATGAATGGGGCCAATTTACATATGTATCATTAAATAAAGTCTAATATTGAATTATTATTATTATTACTATTATTATTATTATATTTTTATATAAAGCAAAGCAATTTTAACTGCGGACCAATGAAGAAGGTTAAAAACATATCTATCTATAATATATACTAAAAGAGATTATCAAAACATACTTGTCATAGTATATGAATCGTTGGATAAGTTTGATTTTTGATTTTCAACTTTTAGATTAAAATGATTATGTCATATGAGATTATTATTAACTATTTCTTTTAACCATTTATTTTAAATACAATTTTAATTCTTCAATTTTAGTATATAATTAAATAAAAATACTTTCATCATTATTTTAAATCTTAATATCTTTTATATATTAAACTTTTTTTATAAAATATATTCATTCTTTTTTTCTTTTTTCTTTTTATCTTTTTTAATATTGACTAGATTTGTAGAAGTTTTTTTTCTTTTTGATAAAATAAAAACATATAATTGTAAGATTAAATCATACCGTGACACTCCTTCATTAAATATACAAAAGGAGACACATTCGTATAGATACATACAATCATACTATATTAACAAAAAACTAAAAGAATCATATTGAAATCTCATTTGACCTCGAAGAATGTAATGTTTGAATACTACAAAAATGAATATAAAATTCATCAAATACCCACTTCCATCAACATTGACATAACCCAAAAAATGACTTAAAACCTAAAATTTGATAGAGTAGAATCATCAAAAAACTCAAACGACCCACCTACAAAACTTGACAGAATAAAACTCTTTAATTGACTTTTAGCAACCATTCGACCTAAATCTTTCAATATTTTAATTGGTATTATTTTCGATAGGTTGTTGGTATACGAATTTAAAGGTGAAGCTAAAAACACGTACATATAAACAAAACGATAAATATTTCGATATACAACGTTCTTTCATTTTTTATATATTATACCTGTAAATTTTTCGATAATGTTCTCCACGTATAAGCGGGAAATAAACTAGTTATTATTATTATTATTAACTAAGAGGATAAAAGATCGTTAAATACGACTTATTTTCCACACCATCCATTTAATTCCAATCCAATGGCTTAGATTAAAATTAAAACTCACTTTCAACTTTTTTTCTTAAATTAATTTATCTCGCCATTTACGTCGTTGCGACCGTCTTGTTCTCCTCTATAATTAGAACAGTGGTCATGTATACTTTCGACGTATTTTAATTTTTTGAGGTTTACGTGGGTATTGAAATTGTAAAGTTAATATCACATGTGATATTAACATCTACGGGTAAATTTCCAAAACAAAAAATTTTATAAAATTGACAACTTTTTATATGATATATATTTAACTAGATAAAAAAAACACATTGATTTTATGACAAACTACTATTATCACATGTGATAAAACTTTGATTTGAAAATATATACTTTCAAAACCCGCAAAAAAGAGTTATCTAGTTTTATTTAATTAGTACTATTTAAAATAAAGGTTAAATTATTTAAAGTAAAAGCGTTAAAATGAAATTATTAGTAATGACATCATTAAAATGATCTAATGGTTCAAATTAAAGTTGGATTTCTATCTAACGGTTACTACTTTGCGAAGTGGAAAATAATTTTATTTTCTTTTTTTAATATATAAAAAACTAAAAATATTAGGTAAATAGGACGGCAAAAAAAGAAGATTTTTTTATATGATATGTTTTCCGTTTATATGCAAAACACTCGTAAAACAATAAAAATAATTTTAGTGTCTTTTTTTATATCAAAAATGTGTATGTGTTTGAAGAAAAAATATGTTTTGTATTTTTTTAGAATTAATTTAAAATACAAGTGTTAGATTATTTAAAGTAGAAAGGTTAATAAGTTTTATTTAATTATTACTATTTAAAATAAGGGTTAAATTATTTAAAGTAATAGAGTTAAAATGAAATTATTAGTGATAACATCATCAAAATGATCTAATGGTTCAAATTAAAATTGGATTTCCATCTAACGGTTACTACTTTGCCAAATAAATTTTAAACCTCTCTTTTATTATATATTAAAATTAAAATGAACAAACAGTTAGAAAAACAAAGTCTTAGTTTTATAATAATAAACAAACGGTTTTAAATCAAACTCAAGAAAGTGCCAATAACAATGATAAAACAAGATAATTTAAGCTTTTAATTTCCTGAAAAGAATACGAAAACTATTCTAATGTTGATTACCGTACAAGTAAACAATCTTGAAAAATTGAAGTTAGGAAAATATCTATTGTATATGGTCACAAAGTAATTAATCTTTTTCTTAATAAGATCAGCTAGCTAATGAAAATGAAAGTATTCGAGGAATTCTTGATTTTGAACAAGGTAAAAAAGTCAATAGGATATTTTTTAAAAACTAAAGAATAATAAGGAGTAATTTGCAATGATTCATCTTATATGTGTGCTCCACATCTCCAATATCACTTGCTCACCATAAACATGACAAACTAAATTAATTGTATAAATCCACTTTTCATTTACTCAATTTTCTAGGTGGGACGACCATAACGTCTCATTCATCCAATACAAACCTTATTGGGATATAATTTTTTATATGGTTATTGTTACAAGACTACTTATTTTCCACTCCACTATTTAATTTTAATTTAATGGGTTAGATTAAAATCAAAACTCAATTTCAATTTTTTTTAATTAATTTATCTCGAAATTTACGCCGTTGCGACCGTCTTATTTTCCTCTTTAATTAAAGCAGTGGTCATGTATACTTTCGACGAATTTAATTTTTTCAGGTTTACGTGGGTATTGAAATTATAAAGTTAATATCACATGTGATATTAACATCTACGGGTAAATTTCCAAAACAAAAATGTTATAATGTATAATTTATCTAGACCAAGAAAAAATATTTAATTTTGACAACATTTGTTTTCCCGTTTTTGGCAAATATATAAACTTGTAATGTTATATCACATGTGATTTTAACATCAAATTTGGATTAAAAAACCTAAAATCATAATATGATGTATAATTCAATTAAAAAGATAAAAAGTTTCACGAAATCACATGTGATAGTACTAATATCACATGTGGTATTAATGTAAATAATATGTGATTTTATAATATACGTAGTATTTCAAAACTAATAAATCAATAACTCAAACGATTTGAACTTTAAATTTGAATTTTAAAACACAAAAATATTAGGTTCAAGTTTCGATCGATATTTGCGGAGTTGATCATCCCTCTCGAAAACGAATATGATGAATAATCTATATGAACCAAGAAAAAAAAATCAAATTTTGAAGAATGTTTATTTTTCTTATTTTTGTCAAATGTAGATATTCGTTAGATAATATCACATGTGATTTCAACACTAAATGAGAACTTCAAAACATAGATATGTTATATGATGAATATTTAACTAGATAAAAAAGAACACATAAATCTTAGGACAGACCACTATTATCACATGTGATAAAACTGTGATTTGATAATATAAACTTTCCAAAACCCGAAAAAAAATGGGAAACTTTTTTTGTCAAAAATATATATATCAAGTGGGTGCTCTATAGAAAGAGAAGATAATGATTGTTTTAATGGTGTAATTTATTCGTTTAATAAGTTTTGAGATAATTAACTTTTAAACAAAAGAAAAATTAAAATGGATTATGAAATAGAGTGTTGTGAATACTTCTTTTCAACTCAAAATTTTTATGGTATTAAATGAACTCAACCCTAACTAACAAAACTAGATATTAAACACATGTTCTGCATATTGTTTTTCTCTATTTTTGCTTTCTTTTTTTTTATTTTAACATATGATGTAATATTATAATTCGAAATTGATACTTAAAACTTTAAAAGGTCTTACTAGGATCATTTTCGAAAATGATACTTAAAACTTTATACTTTACCAATTTAATGTATTCAAATATAATCAACTAATACAAATTCTAAAGAATAACCATTAAATATTCCCTTTATTCAACTACAAGACGAATAAACTATAACAATTCAATAATATATATTTAAATTTTATGAATTCAAACAAAAGAAAATATATAACTCAAATTTTTCATTACCTACAACCACTTTATCAAAACCCAAATTACAAAACACTCTTAAATCTGACCTAAAAAACATAACAAAACACTCTTAAATATGGTACTATATGTGTATGTCTATAATCCATTAAGAGTGTTACGTTATATTTTTTAGGCCGGATTTAAGATTGTTTTGTAATTTGGGTTTTGATAAAGTGGTTGTAGGTAATGAAAAATTTGAGTTATATATCAAGTTGATGGGAAGTGAGAGACACATGAAAGTAAAATGTATTGTTAAAGGCTAGAATAGTAATCTATTAAAGTAGGTGGTGTATGGCAAATAGAATACACTTAAACATCAAAGTCATTTTTTAATAGGGTGGGTGCGAAATATATGCATGGTGTGCGACTGACCGACCGTACATGGACAGTAAGAGATATAACTTATATAAAAAGATTAATAGAAAGTTATTCGTGATGTAGACAAAATGGTTATGTTACCAAATGTGAAGTTAAATAAAACATTTACCGTGTAATTCGGAAAAAACCTTATTAAAAATAAAATAATTATAATATATAAAAAAACCTAAAAATATTGCTTAAATAGGAGGAGAAAAAAAAGAGTATATTTTTTTATATGATATGTTTTCCGTTTATATGCAAAGCACTCGTAAAATAATAAAATAATTTTATTTTCTTTTTATAATATATAAAAAAACTAAAAATATTGGGTAAATAGGACGGAAAAAAACAGAAGATTTTTTTATATGATATGTTTTCCGTTTATATGCAAAATACTCGTAAAATAATAAAAATAATTTTATTTTCTTTTTATACTAAAAATATGTATGTGTTTGAAGAAAAAATATGTTTTGTATTTTTTTAGAATTAATCATTACTACAAAAAACGTTAAGGAGAGTGGTTGAAAAGGCTCTTAGACATTGGTTTTTGAACCGCTCTCTATGAGGGTGATCTCAATACGAAAATACAAGGAGATCGGTTCAGAAACCGATCTTGTTGGGTTATAACTTAGTCAAAATAGTTTTAACTCATTAATACTGCTTCTAGCTACGGATAGAGTAACTTACAAGATTAATACGGAAGACATTAATATTGAAGAAGTTACTACGGAAGACAAGGTTAATACGGCTGTTCAACAAACTACTACGGAAGCTTTCATTACTACGGATAGTTCAAGATACTACGGATTGAAGTTACTACGGATACTCTTGCCATGCACGTTTAAATCAAATAGATAGAGTTTCAATTGTATTTAAAGTATGTTTCCTTTTTAGATAAAGATGTAGATTCCTAGTTTATCTAGGATAGCCTCAAGGTCTATAAATATAGATCCACGTTGTATTGATACAATTGATTAATGCAATTGAGGCTTAACATTAGACAAACATATTGTTCTTATTGTTCTTATTTGTTCATCATACTCAAGTATTGTTTGTTTGATTAACTTGTAAATATCAAAGTGTTCATCTCCGCTGCTGAACTTCTTTGATAGATCACGATCTAACAAGGTTAAGATTTACGAAGTATATAAGCTCAATTGATCCTGACAAGTGGTATCAGAGCACAGGAGGTGCTTTAGATCCATTGATCAACAAGTTGACAATTCTCATACGCAAGAATCACGATAATCACCATGGCTGATGTATCAATTAACAAAGTTCCTGTACTTAATAGCAACGAATTCGATCTATGGAAGCTACGTATCAAGCAACACATCTTATTATCTGACTACACAGTTTGGGATGTTATTATCAATGGTAACAAGCCAGCTACTAATCTTGCAGCTGATGGACAACCTGGAGTTTTGGCTCGTCAACCATTGACTGACCGGGAGAGAAGAGAAAAACAAACGGAGACTAAGGCACTTAGTATTCTTCTAATTGCCATCCCCAATGAGTATCAATCACAATTTGAAGAATATAAAGTTGCTAAATCTTTATGGGAAGCATTGGAGAAAAGATTCAGCGGCACAAAGAATACCAAGAAGAACAAGAAGGCTCTTCTTAAGCAAGAATACGAAAATTTTAATGCTTTGAAAGAGGAAAGAATGACTCAGACGTTTGACAGATACAAAAAGCTCACAGGAGAGATGATAAGTTCAGGAGTCCAATATGACAAAGATGACATCAACAGAAAATTCATAAGAGCTCCAGGTAAGGAATGGATTATCTATACTGTATCCTACAGACAAGGAGATAAACTGGAGGAGTTGGAACTAGACGATCTATACAACGACCTAAGAGTATTTGAATCAGAAGTTGAAGCAAATAAACCAAGCAGTAGCAATCACAGTATTAATGATGTTAATACTGCTCTTGTCACAACCTCTGGAGGAACAAAACATGAAGGTGGAGAAGAGATATCCTTTGAAGCTTTCATCTCACAAAGCTCAAATCTCACTAGTGATGACGTAAAGCAGATACATCAAGATGACTGGGAAGAGATGGATTTGAAGTGGCAAGCTGCCATGTTAGCTCTACGTGCTAGGAGATTTGTGAACAGAACCGGAAGACGATTTAATCCAAGGAATAATGAAAGAATTGCCTTTGATAAAAGCAAGGTGAAGTGCTACGAATGCAATGAACCAGGGCACTTTGCAAGGGAATGTCTAAATAAGTCAAAATCCAACAATTCACGAAACACACACGACAACAATCCAAGTGCACTTGTTTCTCAAGACATATTTGGATATGATTGGAATGACTTAGCCGAAGAAACTAGTCAAAACAGAGCATTAATTTCATGTGATGATTCTGTTTCTACTGACAACATTACTAATGTTCACCATGCATGCATAGCAGTAGTAATGGATGCTGAAGATGCTGTTTCTACGGAGGATACTGTTAATACGGAGCTTGTTTATACTGACCTGGTTACTACGGCAATCGACAATAATATTCTTGGATATGACTGGAATGAAGATGATCAAGAATCAACTCATGATGATGCTCTAATGGCAATTGACTCATCATCAAAGGATGCTGAAACTCCATCTCTCATGGCCGAGGTAAATTCCAAAATTTGTTCTTCTGATTGTAAGGAAGTTGTGCTTAAATACAGAAATCACAATCAATTAATGAGTGACTCACTTAAAGCGTTAGAAGAACAAAGAAGGTCAGCTGCTAGGGTAATAGATAACTTAGAGAATCAAATTAAATCATATAAGGTAAATGAACAAAGTTATCAAGAGAAAATTAGAATAGTTAAATGGCAAAGAGAGGATCTACTTGTTAAACTTCAGACTGCTAGGGCAGAAGTCATAAGACTAGGAGAGAAACATGATAAAGTGGAATTAGATGTAGGGAAACTTGAACATGCTTCAAAAACTGTAAATGACCTCATACAACATCAAATACATGGTAAAATCAAAGCAGGTCTAGGTTTTAAAGAAATAGCCCCTCCATTTAATCAAAACTACATCCCTCCATCTTTAGATGAACCTAGGATTCCTATCTCCCAGTCACCTACAACAGAATCATTCAATGTTGATCCAATCAACTATGATGAAGTTCTGATTGAGGACTTAGTTGAAGAAAGTAAACTGAATATTGTGAAAAACAAGGACATTCCTTTGGAAAATCACTTAATCACAATAGAAGGTGTTACTCAACAATCTTCACAAAGTCTAGTGTTTGTGCCACCTAAGGAACATGTTAAGAAAGCTAATAAACCTAATTGCACTTGTTGTAAAAACAAAACAGTTTTTAAGGAAAAAGAAAAAACTTGGGTACATATAAGTAAAAGAGGCAATCAACGAAATATGAACCAAGTAAAATCTCAAAAGGGCCAATTTCCTAGAAGTTCTGTTAAGGGATGTTTTATATGTGGCAAATTAAATCACTATGCAAAAGTTTGCTATCATAATCAAAAGCAAGTGATTCAAAAACCACATAACGGATTGGGATACACTAGAAAGAATGAACATCAAAACAATTTCATGAACAATAGTAACAGAATAAATCATGTGCACAACAAATCTGTTACTACGGATTCAAGAAGAAAACGAGTTAACAAAAACTTATTTTCTAACAGTAGAAATAGAGGTAATACTGCTAGACAATACTTGGTTTCTACTGCAAAACTTAATACGGTAAAAAATAATGGTGTTAGTACTCCTCGTATTAATACTGTGAAAAATAACCATGTTAATACTGCACGTGTTAATACTGCCAAACGTAACTCAGTTACTACGACTTATGTTAATACTGTGAAACAAAAGTCTGTCAACTCAGTATCTGTTCCTACTGTTACACCAAAATCTGTTAACACTAAAATTATCTCAAAAGCTAAAACATTCAAACAAGTATGGCAACCAAAGATCAAAGTAACTCAACCACCTATTCCTACTTATTTCTCAAAACTAGTCCAAAGGAAGGTGAGTTACTTTGATGAGATGAGCAAACCCAAGTCAGCTTTGGCTTGGGTTCCCACCAGAAACTAACTCCTATTGTTTATGTGCAGGTTCAGCCAACAAATGAAAGTAAGAGCAGTTGGCATGTAGATAGTGGCTGTTCCAGGCACATGACAGGCAACATGTCATGTCTTCAGGACTTTGAAAAGTTCAATGGAGGATATGTTGCATTTGGAGGTAATCCAAAAGGAGGAAGGATTTCTGGAAAAGGAACTGTAAGCAATGGAAGAATAAGCTTCAAAGATGTGTTTTATGTGCAACAGTTGCAGTATAATCTGTTGAGTGTTTCTCAAGTCTGTGATGAGAAACACACAACTATCTTTACTGCTTCTGAATGCATCATCATGAAGCCAGGATATGTTATTGATGAAAGCATGATCTTACTCAGAACACCAAGAAGAGACAATGTCTATTGTCTTGATATGTCTAAGGTACAACCAACTTCACCTGAAGCATGCTTTCTCTCAAAAGCCACTTTGGATGAATCAACTCTGTGGCATAGAAGAATGTGCCATATGAACCTGAAGAATATCAATCATTTGGTAAAATCAGGATTGGTCAGAGGTCCCCCAACAAACAGTTCAATCTTGATGATAACTGTTTAGCTTGTCTGAAAGGAAAACAACATAAATCATCTCACAAGTCAAAGGAGATCAACTCCAACACTACTCCTTTACATTTACTTCACATGGATCTTTTTGGTCCTACTAATGTAAATAGTATTGCCAAGAAGTCCTATTGCCTAGTCATCACTGATGACTTCTCTAGATACACATGGGTGTACTTCTTGGGTACTAAGGATGAGACAAGTCAGCTCCTAATCACCTTCATTACCAAGATTGAACATCAAATCAACTTAAAAGTCAAGAAGATTAGATGTGACAATGGAACAGAATTCAAGAATCAGGTGATGAATGACTTTTGTGAGAAGAAAGGAATAGAGAGGCAATTCAGTGCTGCTAGAACTCCTCAACAAAATGGAGTTGTTGAACGAAGAAATAGGACATTGATTGAAGCAGCTAGAAGCATGTTGGCAGACTCCAACCTACCCATCTTTTTCTGGGCAGAAGCAGTTAATACTGCCTGTTATGTTCAGAACAGGGTTCTTCTAGTTAAGTCTCAAAACAAAACTCCATATGAACTACTCCACAAGAGACAACCTTTGGTCAGTTTCTTAAGAGCATTTGGATGTCCCTGCACAGTCTTAAACTCTAAAGACTAACTTGGTAAGTTTGAGAGCAAGGCAGATGAAGGGAATTTCGTTGGATACTCATCAGAGAGCAAGGCATATCGTGTTTACAATCACAAAACAAAAATCATAGAAGAAAGTTCTAATGTGACATTCAATGAACACACTCCCACCAAGAAGGGTCAAGGACCAAATTGGGTTTTTGATTTGGATGCCTTAACCAGATATCTAAATTCTAACTTTGATTTTCAACCTTCAGCAGTTACTACGGATCCTGGAAATACGGCAAAATCTGTTCCTACGGATCCTATTCCTACTGCCAATTCTGTTAATACGGAGCAAACCCCCATGCTCACTGAGGTGGTCCATAAGGAGGGGGGTGACCATTTGGGGAGGGCTAATACTACTGCAGTCATCACTTCTCATAGTGAGGCTCAGGACAGTATTAACATAACTAAGACCCAAACCAAGGCAACACTAACCTTGGATCCTGATTTTTTAGCATCCTTGGGAAGTGTTCCCTGGCGCCAAGAGACCAAGGGGGAGGGAACAGCTTCTGCTAGGCAGGGGGGGTCCCTCTACGTCCTATGATCAACCACCTGTTGGTACTCAACGACCAAGGGGTGAGGACAGATATAACTATGACCCTATTGAATTGTTGGAATGTTACCAGAAATACATCTTTACAATTGAAAAGCAAGGGGAGGAACTTGTTGTGCTGAGAGATACTGTTGCCAAGCTAGTTGATCAGCAACAGGTGATAATGGACTTCCTTCTCTCACAAAAGCACATCCAAGAGAAGCATTGGTACCTCTCATGTACCTTCAAGCTCTTCTTCAAGTGATGACTCTTCTTCTGAAGACAAAAAGGGGGAGAAAGACAGTGAAGATGAAATTTTGTCAAACAAAGAAGATGTTGATGTGCAGGGGGAGAAGGAAGAAAGAAAAAGTGATGAAACTGTGATCACTGCAACCTCGGAGCCAAGTGAAGATATGGAGGTTGAAACTGAAAATATGGAGATGGAGATAGATAGCATACTTGAGGGGGAGAAAGAACAAGAAGGTGAAGAGATGATAATTGATGAAGTGGGAGAGAAGATGGTGGTGGATGAAACCACTGAGAAAGAGCAAGTAGTTGAGGGGGAGCAGTCCATGGAGTTAGACAATGAGGAGCAAGAAATCATAACTACTTCCCAGATTGATGAAGTGTTTATTTCTGCGGCTGAATTTGTTTCTACGGAAGGTGTTAATACGGAAGCTCCAACTACTGCGGCTCAAACTGTTACTACGGATGCTGAAATGGTTTCTACTAACACTGTTACTACTGTCAGCAATCCAGTTGATACGGTCAATCCAGTTACTGCGGACATACAAGTTAATACTGAAGGAAAGCTTGAAGAACCAGTTTCTATTACTATCCTTCCAACAGTATCAATTCATCCAGTAACTGAAGCAATTCTTTCAGAAGCCGCAACAGTCACAACAGCAGCAACAACAAATATCTCAACGATTGATGAACAAGCAGCTGATGCTGAATTAATAAAGATGGAGATGGCAAAGATCATTACAGAAATAAGACTTGAAGCACCTGGTCTTCCAAAAGCAAAAGCCTTAACAATCCATGCAGCTTCACAAGCTTCACAAAGCACAAGTTCAGTACCTGACTATGTTGTAGATCCTTCCAGACCTTCAGGTATAAGACCTATTAGCATTCCTCCTGCTAGAACTTACATTCCCAGATCAGGCACAGAAGTCAAGCCTGAAGAAAAAGCAAAGGGAAAGAAAATAGCAGGTGATGAAGAGGAATTGGAGAAGATCAAGAAGAAGAAGAAGGAAGAAAAGCTTGCAGAATTTATTGCTTTAAAGTATGCAGCTGAAGACTTATATGTGGGAGATGACCCTGAGACAATTAGGGAGATTCACACAAGGCTGCAAGCCCAACAACTGGAAATAATAGAGAAGCTTAGACAAGAAGAATTGGTTGTGAAGGCCATGGTAGAAAAGGAGTTGGCTGATCTAGCCAAAGTTGAGTCTGAGAAGAAGAAAGTGCTCAGAAAGAAACAATCCACCCAAGATAAACTCGCTGAAGATAGGAAGCAGTTTATCACCTATCTCAAATCCAAGAATTACAGTGGGAGGTCTTTAGGACCAATGAAGATGGGGAGTTTATTAGAATCGGTGGAGAAAGAAAGGAAAAGAGATGCTCAAAGGGATGCTGCACTCTCCAAACTGCAAGAAAAGAAGAAGCTTGAATTGGAGAAAGCATTAAAAAGAGCTCATGACACTGGGAGAAAAATATTTGATGAACAAGGAAAGGAAGTATCTAATCCTTTTGTTAGTACTGCTCCAGCTAAGCCTAATCCTCCTGAAGCCTAAGAGAAAGAAGTCAGCATCCACAAGAATTCCTCCAAAGAGGCAAAGAGTAGAAACTGTTGCTGCTTCAACCACTTCTCAAGGAAGTCCTACTGTTCCAATTGTACAAGTCAAGAAAGAACCAGTTACTGTGGAAGAAAAAGATGATGATCTTGAAATCTCCCAAGATAACTGTTCTGCATTGATCATCAATCTAGAAGGACTGAGGTTTACACCTTTAGCTGTTGAGCTTCCTCAAATCATTGACTGGGAATTCACTGGTGGACCTATGAAGACAGAATGTAGGGTAACAAGGCAAGACAAATCAAAAACCATTATTCCTGCTTTTCATAGAGTGATTAGAGACTTCTCAAGGTTTGATTTGGAGAGAATGTATGACATTGGAAGAATCAAGTATTCAAAGCTCAGAGGTCAAAGTGCAGGTATAGACATGGCCATGGACTGTTTGAATGGCATGTTTGAACCAGGGTATGTGAAGACTAGTTCTGTATTCAAGAAGGGTAGTCCAACAAATCCAGTCATCAAGTGGTTTGTATATGAACGAAGTGGTGTCTATTCTATAGTGAGAAGACATGGAGCTAGGAGTTTTATCTAGTGGACAAAAGGTATCCACATGACTTGAGAACATTGAAAGAACTGATCAAAGTCAGATTGTATGGACTTCTTTCTTCTAAGATAGCACATGAATTAGTCTAGAGCATCATGGTACAGCTTACTGAAGAACGAGCAAAAGGAAGTGAAGAGGAATGGCAAGACAAGGATGAAAGAAGAAATGCGTAGATAACTTGTTATGTAATGAAGTAGTTAAAATGTTGATGTATGAAAACTTGTACTTTTGATAGTCTATAAAAGTTCAAGGTTAGGGGGAGATTGTTGGGTTATAACGTAGTCAAAATAGTTTTAACTCATTAATACTGCTTCTAGCTACGGATAGAGTAACTTACAAGATTAATACGGAAGACATTAATATTGAAGAAGTTACTACGGAAGAAAAGGTTAATACGGCTGTTCAACAAACTACTACGAAAGCTTTCATTACTACGGATAGTTCAAGATACTACGGATTGAAGTTACTACGGATACTCTTGCCATGCACGTTTAAATCAAATAGATAGAGTTTCAATTGTATTTAAAGTATGTTTCCTTTTTAGATAAAGATGTAGATTCCTAGTTTATCTAGGATAGCCTCAAGGTCTATAAATATAGATCCTTGTAAGATAGAAAACACGTTGTATTGATACAATTGATTAATGCAATTGAGGCTTAACATTAGACAAACATATTGTTCTTATTGTTCTTATTTGTTCATCATACTCAAGTATTGTTTGTTTGATTAACTTCTAAATATCAAAGTGTTCATCTCCGCTGCTGAACTTCTTTGATAGATCACGATCTAACAAGGTTAAGATTAACGAAGTATATAAGCTTAATTGATCATGACAGATATTTATGATAGAACATATAAATCAGTTAATTGAAGAAAACCAATCTTTATGACCTTATTATGAAGTTTGGTTTTTTGCCAAAAACCGATCTTTATAATGATTTTAAAAACAAAAAGAAAAATAATAATAAGAAATTTTCGAGAACGTGCTACAAAAGGTAAAATCAACCAAAACAGAGAAATAGAAATGAGTACCAAAAACGTCATTTAACTACTATTATTTTAAAACAATTTTAACTAAAGTACAAAATTCAATGTTTATAACTATACGCCCAACTGCATCACACAATGCGGCTACTCTACAACTCTCTCATCTATGGGGATTATTTTTTGTTACCACATGAAGTTGATCCCTGCAAAAATGTCAATCGCATTATTAAAACCCTTGATATATCATATATGAACATAAGTTAAGTAACTTTTGGGAAACTTTAGATGTTTAACAATGGATGCATAGATTACTGATATCGCTCATTTATACGAGTATTTTATCGCGATATTCATTATGTTTCGAGTCCAAAACGCAATGGAAAGACCCTTTTATGCTTATGTTTGTGTAAAGTTATGTTTTAGGTTGATTAGATGTAATTTGAGCAAAAGAGGTGGAGTTTTGGACCAAAAAGTGCAAAGGAGAAAATCAAAGTTGGAAATTCTGGAGATGGAGCCGCATTGCTTTATGGAGGAAACACATTTGACTACGGAGGTCGGAATGCGCCGCATTCCGACATATTGCGTGTGACAACCGTCTAAACTAAGGTCGAGAACACTAACTCATAACTTCTAAGTGTTTGTTTGATACTTGGTATAACTAACTCTATGTGTCACGTGGTTACGTCGACATAACTCTTTAAGCTAAGCTCGTTGTAACTCACACCAAAAACTTTTAACGTAGGTTTACGTTACTTAAACTCTTAACGCGTGTGTCTCGGAAACGGAATCGGAATCGGAATCAAACCAACAAATGAACTCTAAAATACTATGAATACATACAAAGAACTTTCCTAAGTTCACTTGAAATCAATCGGAAACATTAAAGAACAAAAATCGAAAATTCCGCTGAACCAGCCATTCAGCCAACGGCTGGATGGATTCAGCCAACGGCTGGGTTTCAGCCGGCGGCTGAGATCCTCCAGCCGGCGGCTGAAATGATCTGGTCAGCTTTTTGGTGACTCATTTTTGCATGTAACTCGATTGGGACAGATGTTGTAACCCGATTTGACCCCCACTTTGGCAGTGTTTCAGCCTCCAAGGCACTTACACCCCTAGACCACACCACTCTCTTCACTTTAACAAAACACAAACACACACACACTCAAACACACACACAACAAACACTCTCAAAAACTCTTTTCCCCCTTTTCATTTACAGCAATAAACCATAAGAAATCATCAAAACAACACCATAAAATCGTCCTAAAAATCAAAGGAAGAAAGAAGGGTTCATCTAGTTGGGTTACATAAACGGTTTTCTACACTTTTTGGAGCTCAAATCACCATCAAAACATCATCAAAGCTTTTCCATCCGGTAAAAACTCTTCTAATAGTTACTACTACTTCCTAAACTCATTGCATGTATAATCTAACACATAAAAACAAGTTTTTATAAAGTTTTATAACCATTTTATTACAAAAACGGGTTTATACAAAAAGGTTACTTAGATCTATATATTTGTGGCTAAAAACCCAAAAGAAACTGATATTTGAGCATATATATAAGTAATCTTGATGAATATTCAGTTGCATGTCGAAATCTAGCTCAAAAACGCTTAAAAACGCAAAAATGGCAAAACTGTAAATCTGTCTCGGCAATTCAGCCGCGGGCTGAAAAAATTCAGCCGCGGGCTGAATTCAGCCGCCGACTGAAATAATTCAGCCGCGGGCTGAATTCAGCCGCCGGCTGAAATAATTCAGCCGCGGGCTGAATAGGTCTGTTCCCAAAAATTGTATTTTTAAATCGTTAACGGAGAAATCGAGAAACATATACTCTTCACAGTTTTTAAACACAATATAACAGAATACATATTTGTACTTTGAATGATAAAATGAGGTATTTAAATAACTAATTCATTATGACAATAGTTGATGACATGTTATGAATCGTATTAAGCGGGAAAGTGGATAGGAAATTTTGGACATAATTTTTGTAGCGCGGAAGCGCTGCCCAAATTCTATTGGATATACTTATAACACTTAAACAACAAATCATTCGTTGACTAACGAGTTTAAAAGCGAACGAGTTATATACTTACACGAAAACTTGGGTTATACTAGGATTTCGGTGATTCCGAGCACCTTCGAGCTATTCCGAGCACGCTAGAAATCTTCGCAAACAGTGAGTTACAAACCCCTACTTTATAAACGCTTTTAATACTTTTGGGGTGAAATGCGAGTCTTAGGCTTAACTACTATTTAAGCTGAAAAACGATTATTACGTGAATGCTAAACGAAAACGATTTGATACTCAATGCTATTACGAAAACACTTGATTACTTTGGAAAGCTATTATGAAACACTTTGATATCTTGAATGCTTACATGAATAACTATTTTGCCGGCATTGTTGAGGGTTTTGCCAACAATGCCGAGAACACGAAAGCTATTTTTGCCAATGACTAAAACTATCGATCGTCATGTTGCGGACTTTGTACAACATGGACGTGAGAAACCATTGAAAACTCCCGAAAACTACCAAGGACATTAGTTGCTATTAATCCCTTTGGAAAGGACCGTTAGTAGATATGGATAGCGCTATTAGCGTAGAGTGACCCTCACCACAACAACTTATAACGATGGTGCATAATACTAAATGGGTAGGCTTTAGGCTTAGCAACGATCATTGGGCAAACTTAGGATTGTCACATAGTCGCGCTATGTGGTCAATGCCTATAAACATAAATGCTATACTCTATACATTTTTATGTGACAACTATTTTGAATGCGATACTCTATGCATGGTTATGCGATTACTAATTGAAAACTTATGCTTTACTAAAACTTTGTAGCTCACTAACTACGCCTCCCGTAGTTAACACTTGACTCGTATTTTCAGGAAACGAGTAAGCACGTGCTGATGACTTTACGCTTGGGGCTGATGACTTCAAGAACGGGATGGGTTTGGGTGGTTTGGTTATGAACACCCTATTTTGAATTCGGATATGTAATCGATATTTTAAAACATTCATGTAAACTTTGTTGTGACTTTTATTTAATATAACTTGGCGTTTATCTATATCTTGCTATCGAATGCTATTGCTCTCCACACCCTGCGTTCCGCTTTAGCGGGGTGTGACATTGCGGCGCATTCCGAGGCTGACAGTTACATTTGGCGGTTTTTATTAGTAATCATTTGGGAAAACAAAGAGATGAATAATTGGACTAAAAGGGAACGTGGGGAGAGACAGAAATATCATCTTTCACATTGACAATCTGAGTTTTCATCATATTTTAGCAATCATTTGGAAGAATCAAAGCAAGGAACAATCGTTATTTTCGTTTATTGCTAGTTACTTGGAGACTATTGCAAGTTGTTACTTTGGTATTGAACATTTTTCTCTATTTTTTATTAGCAATTGAATTATGTCTTTCATTTATATGATTAGTTTCGTTATCGTTACGAGTAGCTAATTTCCTTAAACGTTTGCTTGGATTTGTGATCGTTTGTGTGTTAGATTTTGGGTATGAAATTAGATTGATGTGTAGAGGTTAATCGGGGATCCGTTTGGGTTAACACTTTAATTATATTGTTAAAATTGTTTATATTTTTATTTGGTAATCTAAAAACGGGTATTCGAAAGGAATCCGTAATTTTTACTAAAATAAGAACGAATTAATCGGCCGGTCTTTAGTTGATTAAGAGTTAGCGGTATTCGAAAGGAATCGCTAACAACAATTTAAACAAGTAAGTAATAACACAAACGCTAGTTAATAAATTAAGAGAAATCGGTTTATTAGTTAGTAACCTATTCGAAAGGAAGCTTATAGGTTAATTCTCACACATCGGCTTGGAACTTTATGCACAATTACTTGAGGTGTTAACTATATTCGAAAGGAATAGTTGCATGGTTAGGTAATTGGAGAAATCCGGTATTCGAAAGGAACTTAGGATTTTATATTAGAAGTTTTTCGACATTTTCATACCTAGGAAATAACACACATTCGTAAACGGTCCGAGCAAGCGTCTTTTATCCATATTTGAATTAAGAAAAGTATTTTTATCGTTAGTATAATCAAGTCTTCTTAAGACTAAAACCCACATTGTTACTTGTTACTTGTTATTTTAAAACTAATATCTCGATTATAAATAGTCCCTGTGTTCGATCCCGATATTTACCTATACTATTTTACAACTGACAAGGGTACACTGCCCGTGTAGTAATCTAGTAAAAGTTTATTTTCGGTAAACTAGATTTTTCACATCAAGTTTTTGGCGCCGCTGCCGGGGACTTGATTTAGTTGAGATTTAGTTTTGTTTGTTTACTTGTTATTTTCACGGGTGTTTTGTTGTTGCGTTGTGATTTTCAGGTTATTGTTAGTGATGTTTACGAGGTCCCAAGGGAAGCAAGTAAACAACCCTCTTCTGACCGGGAAAAGACTTTTGAGACGAAGAGGATTAGGAGCCGCAGTTGTTTATAGTGAGAACGAATCTTCCGAAAGAGGAAGTGGAAGTAGTATTTGAAGAAGAAATGGCAGAAAACGGAGGCGGAAACGGAGGAGGAGCTGTTATTCAACCCAACCCATTCGATGAACCAATGATAAACCGAAACCGAACCGTACCATTGACTCGGGGTTCCACGATTATCCCACCAAACGTGGGGGATAACTTTTCAGTTAAGGGGCATCACCACAAGATGATCCAAGAGAATGCATTTGACGGGAATTCCAAGGCTGGCCCACACAAACATATTGCCACATTTACCGAAATCTGCAAAATGTTTAAGTATGGAGAAGGTTTGGATGAAGGAGTGATGCTCAGTTTGTTCCCATCGTCACTTAGGGGAGAAGCAAGAACTTGGTTTTATGAGCTAGAGCCGGAGTCGATCGAGACTTGGGAGGAGATGCGTGAGTTGTTTGTGACCCGGTTTTTCCCACCGATTTTGGGTAGGAAACTTTTGAACCAAATTAGGAGTTTCTTTCAGTTTGATAATGAGACTACAACCGATGCTTGGATTAGGCTCAAGGATTTGCTACGTAATTGTCATGGGCACGGTTTGGATGGGAAAATTATTGATATTTTCTAACGGGTTTAGACAACCGGTCTCAACCGATCTCGACTTAGCGGGTGGTGGAAATTTCCTTACAAAAACACCAAATGATGCTCATGGGATGATGGAGGACCAAGTACAGATGTAATTGCGAGGGATCGAGTGAATAAAAACAGAAAAGTACGGTGGTCGGTGAATAAGGTTGAAGAATCGAAGTGGTAGTGGAAGCAAGTGAATAGTTAACGATTAAATCTTTGGGGGAAAATGAAGAATAGGATGGGACGTTTGGAGAAGGATGT
>CAJVGC010000582.1:21390480-21545935 GCA_910822075.1 Senecio squalidus
ATTACAAGTAAGTTGTTTTAAAAATTTAAGCTTAAAAAGCACCCAAGTCAGTCAGACATTCGACAAAATTCGGAGTGCACTCAAGATATTTGTGAAGTATTTTAAGTTACGAGTGGTATGGAGTGGTTACCAACCTAGACAAGGGCAGCATATGAAATTGGCGAAGAGATAGCTCATATTAAATGTTAAAACAGTTGTTTTAGTGCTAGTCAAGGACTATCTTCAATGAAGTTTGATAAGATTAAAGAATTCTACTGACTTTCTATGAAATCCTATGGCAAGCTTTCTACCAACCGATCCCAAACCGTAAAGGCCTTAGGTGGCTAGGTGAACAAGGGCACCCCAAGGGTATACTGACTCAGATTTCAAAGGCCGCTTATATGTAATTCAATATGAGCAAATCCCATCTGTGAGCGCAACATATGACTCGTAACAAAAATCTAATCTCAACCTTTATTGTGGCAAACAGAATTAAGTCGTTTAATGAAAGACGTAAGGGGTATTTAAAGCAGACAAACCACACTATCGAGAACAACTAAAGGACGAAAGGCCACAAGACACTGGAGGTTAAACTAAATACTATGGAGAATTATGACCGCATTTAATAGCTAAAACCCGATTGAAGACTAAGAGTCATAAGCAAAAGGTATCTCATCTCGAATTCAAGATTTCAAGTTAAACTAATTTATTTTTTTTATTTTTTTTTTGTTTTTAAGATACGAAAAAGACAAAGTAACATTAATCTAATTTTTTTTTTTTTTTTTTTTTTTTTTTTTTTTAATAAAACCTTGGTTTACTCTAAGTTGCGAAGTCCAATACGGTGAATAAGTGATTCAAAGCGAGATTTGTCAAAGGCTTTGGTAAAGAGATCGGCCATATTGTTTTCGGAAGAGACACGAATTATATCTATCAGTTTCTTTTCATAATAGTCTCTAATGAAGTGATGCTTAAAATCTATGTGACGGGTCTTGCTATGCTTAACAGGATTTTTAATAACAGAAACGACAGCCTCATTATCTATATTAATAGGAGTAGAGGTATAGGATAAACCGTAATCCAGCATATGTTGTTGAATCCAGAGAACCTGTGACACACAGCTACCCGCAACGATGTATTCGGCTTCACATGAAGAGACGGAAACAGTTGTCTGTTTCTTGCATTGCCAAGACACGAGGCGTCCTCCCAAAAATTGACAACCACCGGAGGTTGACTTTCAATCGATATTACATCCACCCAAATCCGAGTCGGTGAATGCTTCGAGAAAGAGGTCGCTTCCTTTGGGATACCAGAGACCCAGCCGCGGTCGGCCTTTGAGGTAGCGAAGAATCCTCTTTACAGCAGAGTGATGAGACATCTTAGGACAAGCTTGAAACCTGGCACATAAACATACATCAAACATTATGTCAGGACGAGATGCAGTAAGATACATTAATGAGCCTATAATGCCGCGATAAACAGTTGGATCCACGTCAAGATCATTATGTGCGTTTGGTTCCAGATTGTGCTGCTGAGGAATGGGAGTAGCAATGGACTTGGCGTCGGTCATGTTGAATTTCTTTAGCATTTCAGTGACGTAGTTTGATTGATGGACAAACATCCCGTCTGGTAGTTGCTCGACCTGTAACCCTAGAAATAGCTTGAGTTCACCCATGGCGCTCATCTCGAATTTGTCTTTCATTAGCTTTTCAAAATCCTTACACATTTGATTATCAGTGGAACCGAAGATAATGTCATCCACGTAGACTTGAACCAATAGTTTAGCCTTGGGCGAATCTTTGATGAAAAGGGTGCTATCGATACGACCTCTCTTGAAACCGGATTCTAAGAGAAAAGTTGATAATGTTCCATACCACAGACGAGGGGCTTGATGAAGACCGTATAAGGCTTTGTTGAGCTTGTAAACCCTATCAGGGTGTTGTGGGTCTTCGAAGCCGGGGGGCTGCTGAACATAGACCGTGTCATCGATTTTACCATATAGGAAAGCACTTTTAACATGAAGTTGGTAAACTGTAAGTCCCATGTGAGAGGCATAGGCTAAGAAGAGGCGAACAGCCTCGAGGCGAGCGACTGGGGCAAAGACATCCTGAAAATCCAATCCTTCTTCCTGATAAAAGCCTTGTACCACTAAGCGAGCTTTATTTCGAGTGATAATTCCACGGTCATCCCGTTTGCATCGGAAAACCCATTTAGTGCCTATAGCGTAGGCGTCGTCGGGTAGGATCACGAGTACCCAGACCCCTAGTTTCTCAAACTGAGCTAATTCTTCTTGACAGGCGTGTACCCAGTTTGCGTCTTTAAGGGTCATATGAATGTTGGCAGGGACTTCTTGGGAAACGAAGCAGAAATAGCGACAGTTGTTGAAATCCTCGGAGGTCAAGGCAAAGGCATACATGCCTTGTAGATCCTCTAGTTGCGTTCGAGTTTAAACGGGTGCGTTGGGATCGCCAATAATGTTTTCGAATGGATGATCCTGGTGAATTCGAGACACGACGTGCGGTTCTGCCGCATCGTCTTGAGCGGTTGCAGTATGTGGTTCTGCCACATTTTGTTGATCATCGGCTAGATCTTCGTCGACGAGTGGTTCTGCCACAACGTCTTGATCATCTGCTTGAGCATCGGTGTCCGCAGGTTCAGCAACAATGTCTTGAATGACTTAGGTACGAGGAAAGACTGAATCTTCATCATCAGAAGAGAAACTCGGGTTCTCTGTTCCTGTAGTAGTCAAACTAGGAGAAAGGTTAAATGATTTAAATAATGCATCATAGTCGAAAGCGATAGCTGGACCGTTTTGTTTTTCAAAGGTGTAGCTAGTTATTTCCAAGTTAAAAACAATTTCCACTGTACGTGAAGGTTTTAGGTAAACTCTTTTGTTAGCGCAACCCTCAACATATCCAAGAAAGTATCCCTGAACGGCTTTGGGTGCGAACTTGGTGGTGTAATTTGTTTTCAAAACAGTGCAAGGAGCCCCAAAGGGTTCCAATCCAGCAAGATTTGGCTTACGACTATTAAGTAGTTCATAACTCGTTTTATCAAACCGTTTCACCGTCAACACTCGATTAAGGACGTAACAAGCTGTATTCACTGCCTCCCCCCCAGAATGTAACGGGGAGAAGTGAGTCAGCAAGCATGGTACGTGCAGCTTCTATCAAGGTTCTGTTTTTCCTCTCAGCGACTCCGTTTTGTTGTGGTTCATATGGAGCGCTGTGTTGTTGAACTATCCCATTTGCAAGGCAATAGAAGGTCATTGTAGAGTTCTTGAATTCTGTCCCGTTGTCGCTACGTAAACGTTTGACTTTGGCGTTGTAAACATTCTTGATCATGTCAAAGAAGTTGATTAGCGTGCCAGCTTTTTCACTCTTAGTAGCCAAAAAGTAAACCCAAGAGTAGCGAGTGTAATCATCGGTGATCACAAGGCAGTAATATTTTCCTCCGAAACTTCTTTGTGCAATGGGGCCGAAAAGATCAGTATGCATCAGCTCGAATGGTGTCTCAATCGTATTAATGGTCTTTGATTTGTGATGTTTCTTGTGTTGTTTTCCGAGTTTGCATGGAATACATTTATCGTCATATTCAAAACGTTTGAGTGGAACTCCATGAACTAGCCCTTTCTTTGTGATCTCGTTCATTTTCCGAAAGTGTAAATGGGCCATCTTTCTGTGCCAAATAATGGCTTCTTCACTAGTTGACTTTGACAATAGACATGTTGAATCGGCGGTGGTTTCAGTGTTGTTCATATCCATAATGTACGTATTTTTGGTTCTTGGTGCACGCATCAGTATCAGATCCTCGGGAATATCAATTTCTGATTTGAGAATCAAAACTTCCTTCTTGGTGAAATACACGGGATTATCGTTGTCGCAGATTTGAGAGACACTCAGCAAATTGTGTTCTAGCTGCTTAACGTAAAACACATCCTTCAGTGTTATTTTACCATTTGTAACTGATCCAATTCCAGTTATTTCTCCACCTTTATCTCCAGCAAAATTTACGCGTCCTTTCTTTCCGGATTCGAAGTTGTTGAGCAACTTTCTTTCTCCTGTCATGTGCCAGGAACAGCCACTGTCAACGTACCAGTTGTTGACGAGTTGGTGACTCGGTTCCTGCACATAAAATTAAGTTGTTAGTTCTCATGGGGAACCCAGGCCATAACTGACCTGGATTGACCGTTCTCAGTCACATAGTTGACCCTTTTGTAAACTCCGTTGTTTTGATGAGAAATTGGTGATGTGTGACGTGTAGAGTAATGACTGTTAGAGTTATACGGAACTCTATGACTCATATGTGGGGAACTATAACGGTGAGAATTGAAATGTGGTTCATAATGAGATCGTGAAGAACTGTAATGATAATTGTCATGATGATATCGTGGAGGACTTTGATAACTATTGTGATGGTGATATCGTGGAGGGCTGTGAGAGTGTTGTTCATGATGTTGTTGGCGATAGGATGGAACGAAAGGTTGTTGAGGTCGTTGGTGAGGACGTTGATTAAAACTTCCTATGTTTGGTTTGTTGTAACCATAATTTCGTGAAGTTGTGGTTGTACGTTCATGTTGTGGGTTTCGTAGGATTTGAACTGGTTTTGTTGGAATGGATTTGGCTGGATGTGGGGGCGTGACTTTACCTTGAGGTTCTTTGCGTTTATTTGTGCAGACTGAGGCCACGTGTCCACGCTCACGACATTTAAAACAACATAAGGTTTCCATTTTATTTGATTGATCTGGTTCAGTAGTCGAGGGCATGCTTTGCTTGGACTTGATATCTTTGCTTGAAATGAATGTTTTGAGCAGAGGTTCGCACGTTGAAGTTGGAGTTGGAACTGTTGTGGGTTGAGTCTCTTGAGGTTTCGTGTTTGCTTGTGCCTTAGAGTTTGAAGATTCACATTTGTCAGACTGTGGAGGCTCGGATTTGAAGAAACTAAAGTTATTATTAAATGGAGGTGGTGTTTCGTTATATCCTAGACCCTCGGTGTGTCCACTGGTGCGTTGACGACTCAAGATAGAGTTCAAAGTACTGGAAGAAGTACGGAATTGCTCGATCTTCCTTTCCTGCTCAGTTAATCGTATTTCACAATTGTTTAACTCTTGGACTTTCTCAGCAAACTTTTTCTTTTCATTTTCAAGACATTCATATAAGTTATCAATTTGACGTGTTAAGGCACTGACATTTGTCGAAAGTTCCTGGCGGTCCTTCTCGTTTTGATAATATTTCTTAGCAAAATCGTCTTTTTGACAAGTTTTTAGTGATAAGTTTTGCTTAAGTTCAGTTTGCTGAGATTCCAAATGAGATACTGACTTAGCCAGTTTATCATTTTGTAGAGTCAAAATAGTGTAAGATTTACAAAACTCCTTCATGTATTGAAAATCAAGAAGTACCTTTGACTTATCCGAATTGAGATCAGCCATTTTAGCAATGAAGTGTTCATTGGATAGATCTACTGTACAGCTGCAGATTTCTGTGTTGGCTTTAGCATCTTCAACGTTTTGAGTTGTTTCTTCATTTGAACTTAGGTCGCTGTCAATACCTGATGCCCCCTCTGTTTCGCTAACTTCACTGCGTAATTCCTCGATGGATGCCATGAGGGCTTGATTCCTTTCATCAGTGCAGATTTGCCAATCGTATGTACGATCATCGTGTTGAACTATCATAGCCTGTGAAGTTAGACTGCGTTGTGGTGGAGCAGAAGTGGTTCTAGTGTTGTCTTGAGTTGGAGCATATTCCACCTTAGGTTGTTGACACTCTCTAGCGAAATGGCCATGTCCTTTACAGTTGTAACAGCGGACCTTTGATTTATCGAAACCTGCTTTTCCGGTTCTAGGACTTCGTCCTGTTCTTATCATAAAGCGCTTGATTCGGTTAGTAATCATGGCGGTTTGCCATTGTAAGTCCATTTCCTTTAAATCATCTTGATCAACTTGACTGAAATCTTCATCCCATAATCCTGGATCTGTGATTTTTCCTTGAACTTGATTTCCATAAGCTGATAAAAAACAAGAAAGAATTTCTAGGCTTTCTTCTGCTGATTTGACACTCATAGGCATTTTTTGATGAGTTGTGGTAGCTTTGTGTGCAGCAGTTGATGTTTCAGTGACTGAACTCCTTGAAGTGTCAGAAGGCGTCTGATCTTTGTCAGAGAAGAAAGCAGTAGCATTTCCTGAAGAATTAGACTCTTTAGTATGTCCAAATGGTGTCTGATCAGTTATTGCGTTTGCAGTGAGACGAGTTAACTCGTATCCTCGAAATCTCTCAAGGATGTTTGCAAAAGTTCGTGGATTTTGACGTAATTCAGCTATATTTTCAAGTTCATCCTTCATTATGTTGACGTAAATTTCCCATCGCTGAGGTAAAGCTTCCAAAAATCTTTCTATTTTCTCTTCTTCAGTAATTGTTTCACCTATTCTGTGGAGATGGGTAAGCAGTTGAAAATATCTGTTGACGGTATCTTCAAATTCTTCGTTGATCTCTGCTCTAAATGTGGATAATTGTCGTTTAAGCAGATTTGCTCTAATTTTCTTTTGCTTGGCATTTCCAGCGTACTGAGTTTCAATAGCCTTCCAGAGTGCATTTGCAGTGATAAACGTTTGACAGATATGTGTCATTTCGATCGGTAAGGCCAATTTCAGACTTGCCCAAGCTTTATTTTCAGCGTCATAAACTCTACGTTGTTCAGTTGTGAGTTCATTGTGTGGAACTTGTACAGATATACCGCCTGCGGCATTATTTGTTGGAGCGACATATGCTGTTTCGATATTTAACCACATTTGAACATCATTATATCGACAAAAAGATTCAAATTTATCGACCCAGTCATAATTTTGTGAAGCGTTGAGAAGCTTAGGAGGAACATTAAGCGATTGTTTTGAATCCATTTCTACAAAGATGTAGTCACGAAGATGGTGTTCGGCGAAGATGATGTTCGGCGAAGATGGGTGTCAGTCACGAAGATGATGGTCACGAAGATGTAGTCACGAAGATGGTGTTCGGCGAAGATGGGTGTCAGTCACGTAGATGGTGTTCGGCGAAGATGGGTGTCAGTCACGAAGATGGTGTTCGGCGAAGATGGGTGTCAGTCACGAAGATGTTGTTCGGCGAAAATGTTCACAAACTTAGTTGTTCACGAAGATGAACCACTAACGAAGAAGTCAACGAAGATGATCCACGAACGATGATGATCCACGAACGAAGAAGTGTAAACGAACAAGTCAACGAAGATGATCCACGAAAGATGATAATCCACGAACGAAGAAGTGTAAACGAACAAGTCAACGAAGATGATCCACGAACGATGATAATCCACGAACGGAAGAAGTCTAAGAAGATAATTCACGAACAAACATGATTCACGAACGAAGAAGTCTATGATGATCCACTAACGAAGATGATATCGAAAAACTTAATCCACGAATTAAGCCCACGAACGTTGATGCACGAACAAGCAGAAAACCCTAAACTTAACAAATCGCCGCCGAAGATGTGATAAGAACCCTAATTTTCACGAACAGCCGTCGAAGATGTAGTAAGAACCCTAATATCCGGAATCGATTAAAACCTGAAATTTAACCCTTAACCAAATCTCGATAGAGAGCAAACAATGCGTTTGCTCGGATACCAATTGTAGGTCCCAGTGGTCCGATCTACAGGATTAAACTATACCAATTACGAGGCGGAATCTCGTAATCAATAAAACACGCAGGCTATAATCGAAAGCAATAAACATAAAAAACACAATTACCGAATTCTTAATACTTTGATTAACAAACACTGTTACAATCCAAAAGTATTAACTCCGAATTCTCTCTAAACCAACAACCCTAAACTGATCTGAACACCTCTATTTATAGAGTAACATGTCCAGCCAGTTTGGGCTTAGGCTTTATTGGGCCTCACGGACATGCAAGTCCGTGAGCAGCCCATAAAGCTAAATCCATACAAACTAATACAGTGATAAATAAACATAACATAATAGAACATCCAGTCATTGCATTCTTGCACCAACAGTAAGCTATTCGAAAGGAAGCTTATAGGTTAATTCTCACACATCGGCTTGGAACTTTATGCACAATTACTTGAGGTGTTAACTATATTCGAAAGGAATAGTTGCATGGTTAGGAAATTGGAGAAATCCGGTATTCGAAAGGAACTTAGGATTTTATAGTAGAAGTTTTTCGACATTTTCATACCTAGGAAATAACACACATTCGTAAACGGTCCGAGCAAGCGTCTTTTATCCATATTTGAATTAAGAAAAGTATATTTATCGTTAGTATAATCAAGTCTTCTTAAGACTAAAACCCACATTGTTACTTGTTACTTGTTATTTTAAAACTAATATCTCGATTATAAATAGTCCATGTGTTCGATCCTGATATTTACCTATACTATTTTACAACTGACAAGGGTACACTGCCCGTGTAGTAATCTAGTAAAAGTTTATTTTCGGTAAACTAGATTTTTCACATCAATTACTTCCAAAAGAATGCCAACATATAGATATGTTGATAATAATAATAACATTCATCATAAGTTCTAAAGTTATGGTTAAGTTTCAATTAAAAAGATGCATATAGTAGCACACGTAGTACCTAATGAGTTGGTGTAACAAGAGATCTCTTTCCGCCATTATCAGCTTGCTATCAGACTCCCTTTGTAGAAATGCAGCTGAAAGAACAAACACTTTGAGTATAGTCTTATGAAACTTTAATGGTTGAACATATCAGTACTAGTAAAGAGGTGAACACAAATTTGCATGTTTAATAAAATAATCACCTGTATCGGCATTCGGCCGCTTGCAAGTTCAATGTAATCGTATCTTTAATAGCTTCTAACATCTACTTATTAGAACCAACAACCATAATATCAGTACTAAGGGTTGCCCACCTCACCATGTTCCTTTGTAAGAATAATGTTCCGGTTCCCGTGGTTGGCATCACTAGAGCAACCTTATTCTTCTACAAAAGATGGACAAGATATTCCAGGCTAATTTATTGTGAAGAGTAGCGTCTATGTAAGCTAAAAATGATACTCATAACAAGTCAAATCGATGAATAACATATTAAATTGAAAAATTCGAGAGCTTCAGATATTACCATATGAAATTGGTCCTCCAACAGTCCAAGCATGTAATCCCATTAAAATCAAATAGAAAATAATCACTTAAAGACTATATACATCCACAATAGGCAAGCTGCAAAAGGTAGAACACAACAATGTGAGAGTAAATCTTCAAAAATACATGTGTCCCTAAAACACCTATAAATTAAGAAGAAATGAAGAAATGGAATTTGTACAAAAAAAAACTTGGTATTTTACTTACCTTTTTAATAGAATTAAAGCCCCTGCAACCACATGAAATATAATTTAGTCCAGCTATTTAATCAACATCAATTTATTACCCTACTTGAAAAAGAAAAAGTGTACAAGTGTCCTTTATTATATATTTCATCAAATACACGTTTATTAAGCTTAGAAGAAGGAAATTAACCCAAATTAACTTAGATACATATTGAACCCTAATTCAAGCATAACCAAAAAAAAAACTAGCAATTTTATATAAACTTCAAATTAACCTAAGTCACATAACAGATATAGAAGAAATATACCATTTTGTGCAATGTATTACAGTATAATCGTAGATGTTAAGAAGGTAAAAGATGGTTGCGGGTTATGGTTACTGAGGTGTGGTATACAGTTTAGAGAGAGGTGGTGCTGGTTAGGGTTCGTGAAACGTTGGCCGGTGGTGTAGAGATAGATGGTGGTGGTGGGGGTTCGAAAGAGAGAGGTGACAGTTTGTGTGTTAATTCAAACGATGAATGAAATGTTGTCTGAAAAAATATAAGCGGGAATTGAAAATCAGTCTAAAAACAAATGAGCGGGAAATGAAATAGGAATCCGTCTAAGCAACACAGAGAGTGGTTATATTATAAAAATAGGTCTCAATGGTAAATATTAAAAGGAGATCGGGTTTTTTTAAGAAAAAACTGATTTATGTGCTTTAGGTATAAAGATCGGTTTCATCAAAACTGTTTTAATTACTTTTTTGGGGGTTTAAACGTCCCTCATATTGCCTATAGAGATTGGGTTTTTCAAAACCGGTCTTTATGAGGTGTTCTCTTTGTACATTTGTGTAGTAGTGAATTTAAAATACAAGTATTAGATTTTTTAAAGTAGAAAAGTTAATTAGTTTTATTTAATTAGTACTATTTAAAATAAGGGTTAAATTATTTAAAGTAAAAGGGTTAAAATGAAATTATTAGTAATGAAATCATCAAAATGATCTAATAGTTCAAATTAAAGTTTGATTTCTATCTAACGGTTAATACTTTGTCAAGTGACAAATAATTTTATTTTCTTTTTTTAATATATAAAAAACTAAAAATATTGGGTAAATAGGACGGCAAAAAAGAAGATTTTTTTATATGATATGTTTTCCGTTTATATGCAAAACACTCGTAAAACAATAAAAATAATTTTAGTTTCTTTTTATACTAAAAATGTATATGTGTTTGAAGAAAAAATATGTTTTGTATTTTTTTAAAATTAATTTAAAATAAAAGTTAGATTATTTAAAGTAGAAAGGTTAATTAGTTTTATTTAATTATTACTATTTAAAATAAGGGTTAAATTATTTAAAGTAAAAGGGTTAAAATGAAATTATTAGTGATGACATCATCAAAATGATCTAATGGTTCAAATTAAAATTGGATTTCCATCTAACGGTTACTAATTTGTCAAATGGTATTTTGGCCTCTCTTTCAATATATATTAAAATGAACAAATAGTTAGGAAAACAAAGTCTTAGTTTTATAATAATAAACAAACGGTTTTCAATCAAACTCAAGAAACTGTCAATAACAATGATAAAACAAGATAATTTAAATTTTTAATTTCCTGAAAAGAACACGAAAACTATTCTAATGTTGATTACCGTACAAGAGAACAATCATGAAAAATTGAAGTTAGGAAAATATCCATTGTATATGGTCACAAAGTAATTAATCTTTTTCTTAATAAGATCAGCTAGCTAATGAAAGTATTCGTGGAATTCTCAATTTTGAACAAGGTAAAAAAGTCAATAGGATATTTTTTAAAACTAAAGAATAATAAGAAGTAATTTGCAATGATTCATCTTACATATGTGCTCCACATCTCCACTATCACTTACTCACCATAAACATGACAAACTAAATTAATTGTATAAATCCACTTTTCGTTTACTCAATCTTCTATGTGGGACGACCATAACGTCTCATTCATCCAATACAAACCTTTTTGGGATATAATTTTTAATATGGTTATTGTTAGAAGACGATTTATTTTCTACACCATCCATTTAATTTTAATCTAATTGCTTATATTAAAATCAAAACTTAATTTCAATTTTTTTTTTCTTAAATTAATTTATTTCGACATTTCGCCGTTGCGACCGTCTTATTTTTCTCTTTAATTAGAGCAGTGGTCATGTATAATTTCGACGAATTTACTTTTTTGAGGTTTACGTGGGTATTGAAATTATAAATTTAATATCACATGTGATATTAACATCTACGGGTAAATTTTCATAGCAAAAAATGTTATAATGTATAATTTATCTAGACCAAGAAAAATAATTAAATTTTGGCAACATTTATTTTCCCGTTTTTGGAAAATATTTAAACTCGTAATGTTATATCACATGTGATTTTAACATCAAATGTGGATAAAAAAAAACCTCAAAACATTATATGATGTATAATTCAATTAAACGGATAAAAAGTTTCACGAAATCACATGTGATAGTACTAATATCACATGTGGTATTAATGTAAATAATATGTGATTTTATAATATACGTAGTATTTCAAAACTAATAAGTCAATAACTCACACGATTTTAACTTTAAATTTGAATTTTAAAACACAAAAATATTTGGTTCAAGTTTTGATCGATACTTGCGGAGTTGATCATCCCTCTCAAAAACGAATATGAGGTATAATCTATATGAACCAAGAAAAAAATCGAATTTTGAAGAATTTTTATTTTTTCGATTTTTGTCAAATGTTGATATTCGTTAGGTAATATCACATGTGATTTCAACACTAAATGAGAACTTCAAAACATAGATATGTTATATGATGTATATTTAACTAGATCAAAAAAAAAACATACATTTTATGACAAATTAGTATTATCACATGTGATAAAACTGTGATTTGATAATATAAACTTACAAAACCCGAAAAAAACCGAGAAAACAATTTCGTCAAAAATATATATATTTCAAGTGAGTGCTCTATAAAAAGAGAAAATAATGATTGTTTTAATAATGTAATTTTTTCGTTTAATACATGTACGGGTTTTGAGATAATTAACTTTTAAACATAAGAAAAATTAAAATGGATTATGAAATAGAGTGTTGTGATAGCTTCTTTTATACTCAAATGTTTTATGATATTAAATGAACTCAACCCTAACTAAGAAAACTAGATATTAAACACACATTCTTCATATTGTTTTTCTCTATTTTTGCTTTCTTTTTTTATTTTACTATATGATGTAATAGTATAATAGTAAAATTCGAAAATGATACTTAAAACTTTAAAAGGTCTTACTAGGATCATTTTCGAAAATGATACTTAAAACTTTATACTTTACCAATTAAATGTATTCAAATATAATTAACTAATACAAATACTAAAGAAGAACCATTAAATATTCCATTTACCCAACTACAAGACGAATAAAGTATAACAATTCAATTATATATATTTTATGAATTCAAACAAAAGAAAATATATAACTCAAATTTTTCATTACCTACAACCACTTTATCAAAACCCAAATTACAAAACACTCTTAAATCCGACATAAAAAATATAACGTAACAAATGAAAACCAAAAATGAAACACACACACATAATACAACCACTAAACAAACCACATCTTCGTTTCAATAATATTATTATTTTTTCAGGAAACTCAAAGGGATGGTGAATATTTGAAGATAGAAGAGGAAGAGAATGATTGAATTTGTTTACTTGCTTCTTAATATAGGGTTGTATTTGATATTTGCAATTGAAACAATATGGTACTATATGTGTATGTCTATAATCCATTAGAAAATTTTGAAGATAGAAGTAATACTTGATGGGAAGTGAGAGACACATGAAAGTAAAATGTATTGTTAAAGGCTAGAATAGTAATCTATTAAAGTAGGTGGTGTATGGCAAACAGAAAACACTTAAACATCCAAGTTATTTTTTAATAGGGTCGGTGCGAAACATGTGCATGGTGTGCGACTGACCGACCGTACATGGACAGTAAGAGAAAACAGTCTTACATATGATAACTAGCTTATTGACCCGCCTAATACGCGGAGAATTATATCAAAAAAATATAATGTTAACAAAAAACATATAACTTATATAAAAAGATTAATAGAAAGTTATTAGTGATGTAGACAAAATGGTTATTTTACCAAATGTGAAGTTAAATAAAACATTTACCGTGTAATTCGGAAAAAACCTTATTAAAAATAAAATAATTATAATATATAAAAAAACTAAAAATATTGCTTAAATAGGAGGGGAAAAAAAACAGAAGATTTTTTATATGATATGTTTTCCGTTTATATGCAAAGCACTCGTAAAATAATAAAATAATTTTATTTTCTTTTTATAATATATAAAAAAAACTAAAAATATTGGGTAAATAGGACGGAAAAAAACGGAAGATTTTTTATATAATATGTTTTCCGTTTATATGCAAAACACTCGTAAAACAATAAAAATAATTTTAGTTTCTTTTTATACTAAAAATGTGTATGTATTTGAAGAAAAAAAATGTTTTTTATATTTTTAGAATTAATTTAAAATACAAGTATTAGATTTTTTAAAGTAGAAAAGTTAATTAGTTTTATTTAATTAGTACTATTTAAAATAAGGGTTAAATTATTTAAAGTAAAAGGGTTAAAATGAAATTGTTAGTAATTACATCATCAAAATGATCTAATAGTTCAAATTAAAGTTTGATTTCTATCTAACGGTTACTACTTTGTCAAGTGGCAAATAATTTTATTTTCTTTTTTTAATATATAAGAAACTAAAAATATTGGGTAAATAGGACGGCAAAAAAAGAAGATTTTTTTATATGATATATTTTTCGTTTATATGTAAAACACTCGTAAAACAATAAAAATAATTTTAGTTTCTTTTTATACTAAAAATGTGTATATGTTTGAAGAAAAAATATGTTTTGTATTTTTTTAGAATTAATTTAAAATACAAGTGTTAGATTATTTAAAGTAGAAATGTTAATTAGTTTTATTTAATTATTACTATTTAAAATAAGGGTTAAATTATTTAAAGTAAAAGAGTTAAAATTAAATTATTAGTGATGATATGGATTTTAGGTCTCTCTTTTATTATATATTAAAATGAACAAATAGTTAGGAAAACAATGTCTTAGTTTTATAATAATAAACAAACGGTTTTCAATCAAACTCAAGAAACTGTCAATAACAATGATAAAAGAAGATAATTTAAGTTTTTAATTTCTTGAAAAGAATACGAAACCTTTCTAATGTTGATTACCGTACAAGAGAACAATCTTGAAAAATTGAAGTTAGGAAAATATCCATTGTATATGGTCACAAAGTAATTAATCTTTTTCTTAATAAGATCAGCTAGCTAATGAAAGTATTCGAGGAATTCTCGATTTTGAACAAGGTAAAAAGGTCAATAGGATATTTTTCAAAACTAAAGAATAATACGGAGTAATTTGCAATGATTCATCTTACATATGTGCTCCACATCTCCTATCACTTGCTCACAACATGACAAACTAAATTAATTGAATAAATCCACATTTCGTTTACTCAATCTTCTATGTGGGATGACCATAACGTCTCATTCATCCAATACAAACCATATTGGGATATAATTTTTTCAATGGTTATTGTTTCAAGAATAATGAAGCCAAATAATCATTGTAACCAAACACTTAGCAACACTGATTAACACACTTCAAATCACGATTTCTTATTATAAGACTAAGTTAGAAACCCGCTTAGTATTAGATAATAAGCTCAAACCCGATATGTGGGTTTGGGTCCATTAGGGTTTCCATTGTATTACTATATATATGTTTGATTATGATAATAATAGGAGAGGGGTTTTAACATTCTAATATGGTATCAGAGCGGGTCTGATCCCGTCTTTATCATTCTTCAAACCCTAATCGGCGTAGGGATGAGCCGCCTAGCTTGACTAGGTTCCAAACCCTAACAAAAAAACAAAAAAAACAAAAAAAAAAAAAAAAAAAAAAAATTCGGATTTGAAGTTCAGTTGATCACTGTTTTGGTCATAACTCCCAAACCGTTTGGAGTTAACTGACGAGGTCAGCGCCGTTGGCTTCGTAATTAAATTCCGAAGAAAAGCATACCGGAATCGCAGCATAAGACCACCGGACGCACCGTCACGCTCCGATACAAGGTGTCGGGTTTAGATCTGAAGAAGAAAAAAATGTTTTGCTTATAATTTTCTAACCGCTTGGAGTTAGCTGACGCCGTTAGCGGCTGCGAATTCGTAATTAAATTCCGAAGAAAAGCAAACCCGAAAAAGCAACGAACGCTGCTTCGACCCGTCGCCATGCGTCACCGCAAGCAATGAGTCTTATTAGCAATTATCTATGTTTTATTTTATGTTTATTTTCGTAATAATAGCTTTTTGTCCAGTTCGAGCTTTCGCGATTTCGCCGCTCGAACTGCCGGGGAGTATTAGATAATAAGCTCAAACCCGATATGTGGGTTTGGGTCCATTAGGGTTTCCATTGTATTACTATATATATGTTTGATTACGATAATAATAGGAGAGGGGTTTTAACATTCTAATAGTAGTACGCGGACAATTTTAGTAAAAAGTTTTAATAATTTTTATAATAACGTAAATGGGTAAAAGACGCATCAAATACTAACAAAGTAAAGTTATATTAAAAAGTTACAAAGAAAGTTAAAATGCATAAAGGGCTCGGAATCGATAATGAGGATATCTCGGTTTTGCTCTATACATTTAGTCAAAGATTCGATCTCTTTGAATTACCTTAATAAAAAAACCTATTCGTTTCTCCGTATCCTACTATACAAAGAAACATTTAATAGGTTAAAACATATTTAAAATATGAATAACAAAAAGATTATCCAATATTTTATCTCCTAATCTACCTCCTCTCCTCTTCTTACTATTAATAAATGAAAGTTAAATGAGTAATGAGTAAAAGAGAGAAAGAAAAACATATCATTAGTTTTTATAACAAAGTGATTAAATATCAATGTTACACTAGATGAATGTTAGATTACATATAATATATATCTCTAATATATTATAAAACATTTTTCTCAAAATCTTAATCTTTTAAAATTTAAATATAGAATTAACTTATTCGTATCAAGATTGAAAAGAATTAACAAGTTAATTCATGTTATTTACATAAGGCTATGGTTACTACCACCCCTCTATTTGGTTATGCCCACCCCTGGTCCACTTATGTCACATCTATGACACACATGTGTCATATATGTGACTTTTTCTTGTTTTTTGTCTTTTCTTGTCTTTTTTTTTGACGTTCTTTTTAATTTTTCAGGTATCATAAAATAACAAACATTAACGAAAAAATAAATTGTGTATTAAAATGCAACATTCGTATTCTATTATTCACATATTCGGTATAATTAAAAACAGTATAATGATGTAACGAACAAATAAATTATGTATTAAAATGCTACATTCGTCTTTTATTATTTACATATTCGGTATACGCAATCTGTCGACTTGAATATAAGTTTTCCCATTCGAACGCGTTCCCAATTGCGTACCTTCTCCATTGTGGATGATTTTCAGGGAGTGGACTATTTTCATCTAACGTCGAATTAACAAAATGATTATCCGCCACATGTAAGATCACTATTGGACCATTCGGTTGTGGCCATTTTGGACCGTGCCAGAGTGGAAAACACGTATAATTTTGTCTCATTGATATAGATATAACTGGTCGATTATATAATGAAGCAATGATCAACCATGTGTGTGGCATACTCATCCATTTGTCTGGTGGCGCAAATCTAGATAAAAAATGATCAATTTTGTACCGAATAGACTCAAGTCCATCAGCGTACCACATATTGGTGAAAAAATCCCTATTAAGATTTATAGCTTGCAACAAATCTTGTCGTTTTTGTGGCCACATATCCTCATCGAGATTAAGACCGGTGGCAACCGAACGAAACCCATAATTTCCATCACCTCTAACATTATTTAAACTGAGGATGTGTCGACAGAACACCTCTGGGATATGACTCATCAGATAATTACTTTGAGTCGAATGCCTTGCGGGTTCTTTGATGTATGAACTGCGTCTAGCCGGTTCTTGTATGTATGAACTGTGTCTCCCACGTTCTTTGTTCGGATCTGGGATTTTTGCCGATGAATAGCTCTGACAACCAGGATTTACATCCGGTGGAACAAACTGGTTTGTTTGTTTTTTTTCTCTTTTGCGCTCGGACGTCCTAGAGTATTTTTGTGAACAACAGGTTCCCGAATTGATACTGATTCCGGTTCATACATTCCTTTTAATTTTGTTAACAAGTTCTTCTTAACAAAATTCGTCGCTTTGGCAAATATATTCTGGAATTTCCGTACCTCGACCTCACAGCTAAGACCATATTCAGACGTACCAGGCCATGAAACATGTAGCGTCCTCCAAAAAATATCAATACACTCTAATGGAATGGGACGACCTGTATTCATTAAAAGTTACTAATATGAGAATTGTTGTGTATAAAAATTTAACTTGATAGATATAAATCTATGAATCTAAAATAATTACCGTGAATTTGATAGAAAAGCAGTTTGTGCGCACATGGAAACCCATAACATGTCCGCAACTAACAACCGCATTCCTCATTATTCGGCCGTTTGAGTTCTTCAAAAATGTAATTCAAAGCATAATGTGAAACTTGACCCAACAACTCTATAAATTCGGGTATGTTGTAATCATGTTTGAGCTCATTTATGCTTCTATTGAAAGACTTTTTTATTGCGGTTTATTGGCCAATAATAATTTTATCGATTGAAGTCAACAACGTGTCTAGGTGGGTTTGTGTGGTGCCGAGATATTTTTTCACCAACGCGTGTTGACTCTCGACTCCACAAGTTGTTGATTCACCATAGGCGAGGTATTGATCTGTGAAAATAGATACGAACATGTATTTATAGTTCTCCAACCAATTATTCACATATTGGTATACCTCTGTAAAATAAGTAAAACCAATTAACTAATAAAATAAACATATCAATAAAAAAATTTGAATAGTATGTTAAGAATAAACAAGTACCTCCATGCCCTACCAATAACTCTGTTAGTTTTGTATAATGGTGATCAAATGCTTCTTCAGTTGGAGATTTAACCATGATGTCCCATCTACTTTTAACGGTATCCACTCCTTCATTTTTCCAAATCTGTTTCTGCAATACTTCAGAATATTATTTGAAATATGCCATCTACAGAGTAATTTATGAGCGTCCGGAAACTCTTCTCTACATGCTTCCATTAAGGCTAAATCTCGGTCCGTTATGATAACACATGGGTAATGAACCTAGTCTATCACCTTCTTCACACATTGCAATACCCAACGAAAATTAGGTCCTTGTTCTTGGTCTAGAAAACTAAACCCCATTGAAAATGTTTTGTTTGTTGAAGTAAATCCGACTATTTCCATAAAGTGTAGTTTAAACAATGTGGTATTGTAAGTGGAGTCCATTAGCATAACTTGTGGGAATGTACACCATATCGCTTATGATGTTGGATGAACAAAAAAAAAGTTCCTCGAGCTCGTTGGTAACTTCATTTATCCTCTCGTAGTATGTATAACATGTGCGCGTCAGATGTGACAAAACAAGTTGGATTGGAGTTCTATCACCTCTTATGACTTTGCGTATCTTATTTTGCGCGTTATACACATTTCTAACATTAGAAACGTTATATGGATTGCAATCCTTTATTGTCGAAAGTATATAACGTGGCGGAACGTTATACTTTGACAATTCTTCTACCAACCCGAACTCGTCTTCCTCCAGTCGTTTTGTAATACTTTGCCACTAACGCGAATGGACAATTAGTTTTAGCGGTACCGGTGTGCCATTGAATATCGGATTCCGAGCGTCGAGATATATATTCTCCACCCTTTTCACAAATATAATCGATCTTATGTGTATACCCGTTCTTTTGTTTGGTTCTTCGCTTAACAATAACAAAACCTAGGTTTCGAGCTATATTTTTTGCACAATCAGTTAATTCATTGTGCGTACTAAACACCTATAAAAATTAAATAAACAAGGATCAAGACATTTTAATTAAAATATTAACACATTTAATTAAACCATTAACACATTTTATAAAAATATTTATTTTATATAAATATTTTATAAATACATTTTTATATAAATATTAATATTAATATTAATTAAAATATTTTTTGAAAACATTTTTATATCCTAAACACTAATTAAAACATATTTTATAAAATCAATTTTATAAAAAAAAAATAATAACAACTCCCGCCCCCCTACCCCTCCCTCACTCATTATCTCACATCCCTCTCTCTCTCCTCTCTCTCTCCTCTCTCTCCCCATCTAAACGAAACGGTGTGGCTGTTTATGGCTATTTGTGGCTGTTTGTAGCTGTGAGGTCTTAGCCGGCGCTGTTTCCGTCGTCGTGATGTTTATAGCTGGTGGCGATTCCGTCGTCGCTATTATGTTTGTGGTTGTTGGTGATTCCGCCGTCGCCGTCGCCTTGATGTTTGTGGCTGGTGGCGATTCCGCTGCCGTCGCCATGGCCTTCGTCGTGATGATTGTGGCTGTGATGTTTGTGGCTGGTTCCAGAGAAAAAAGGTTTGATTTTTTTTTTTTGAATCTGGGTAATTAAAATTCGTGATATTTTTGGTGATGGTTTGAATCTGTTTTTTAATGTGGCTGGTGGATGTTTGTGGCTGTGATGTTTTTTTAATTATGAATGTGGTTAATTTTTAGTTCTTGGTGATGGTTTGAATCTCTTTCTGGTGGATCTTGGTTACTTTTAAAATTCGTGATATTTTTGCAGAATTCGAGTTGGTAAAAATCTAGGCTATGATGAATTTTTATAAATTATTTAACGTTTGGTAAAATCGAATGGACGGTAAAACATGATTTTTCTGTTTTGCAACCTTCGTTTTTACCAGAAATGATATAAATAAATTTCTAAGCCTTTCGTTATTGTTATATGTTTATTAACAAAAAATTAAGAAGAAAATAATAATTAAAAGATTGTATGTGTAAAAATAAAATACCTCTTCTGTGTGAAACGGAGAGTTACTCATATTGTTGAATAATATTAAAAAACCCGACAGTATTTGTTTATAAAACCTAATAATTTCACCTTTTTTTTATAAAACACGAGAGAAATATTTGTATAAAAGTAATGTGTTTTTATAAAAAAAATTGCTCGGATTTTATAGACTTTTGAAAAAAAACATAAGGTATCAAAAATCTGAAAAGTAAAAACGATTAGACATAAAGTTGACATAAAGCATGACGTAAAGTAAAAAGAAAAAAAAGATGTGACCGATGGGTCGGGGGTGGTTGTAAGCTAGTGGGTGGGTATAACACAACCCTTTCCATAAACATGTTGTATTGTCTATTACTTCCTTTTTTTATTTCTTTTTCTTTTTCCCGTGCTTCTGGTAGTTAGATGGTACAGATGGTACTCCAAGCGTTTTCCAATGACTTGGATAAGATTGACATATTGTTTTATATATATATATATATATACATCTTCTTTTGTTTTGTTTTTATTTAACTTATGTTCTTAGTATTTTTGGTTTGATTATGTAGGAGTCATTGAAGTCGGTGGATCTAAGAGTTTATTCTTTGATACGAGTAAGTTAATTCTTTTTAGTCTTGATACTTTTCATCTTCTTCATCTCATAAATATTCCTTTTGCAAAGTTTGGGTTAGATGGGTTAGGAAAACAACTTGATACATATCTACCTAGAAAACGAATTTTGTCATGTATGGGTTAAAAGTGTTGAGTCAGGACCATGTCTTGAGTAGTATTTGTGGACGATAAACATTTAACTACAACATTATATGCATGAAACATGTTTAACGAAAATATATCTACTTATTTAACAACCATATATTTTGACTTGTTTGAAAAAGCATGGACCAGTAGTTGTTATGTCAAATCGGTTGACAAAATGACCCAAACTTATTTAAAAAAAGACCCAGTTACACTACATTCATTATTTTTTATTTGTAAATAATAGTAAATATGTATTGATATGTACTAGACTTGCAATGGATGATGACCTATATATTATGGCAAGAACTCAACATTTAGCCGCAATTCAATTGGTTTGTCTAGTGGTGACTCTTATAGCGCATCGTAGATTACGTAACAGAAACCATGTTAGTTTACCTAGCCGAGATTTGTTGTTGCATTGACAAAAAGTACGAGAAGAGATGTTGCACAACCTATCTACTAGTGGAAAATGTCGAGAAATTATTCGCATGAATGAGAACACTTTTAGGATATTATGTCAAAAGTTAGAGTATGATGGTGGTCTTAGATCAACTCAACGTATGTCAGTTGAAGAACAAGTTGGTAGATTTTTACATATTGTAGGAAATGATTTTAGAACACGTATGGTCTCTTGGTTATATCAACGATCAAAATCGACAAGTAGGCATTTTCATAGAGTATTGAGTGTAATAATATTATTAGAAGATCAATATATTCAACAATCCAACGGTGAGATTGTTCAAAAGGAGATTCAAGAAAAAATTAGATTTTATCCATTTTTTAAAGATTGTATACGAGCAATTGACGGAACACATGTTCGTGTTAAAGTAACTAATAAAGATGCCCCAAGATATTGTGGTCGTAAGGGATATCCAACTATTAACGTGTTAGTTGCATGTACATTTGATTTAAAGTTCACGTATGTTTTGACTGGGAGGGCACAACATCAGACTCTAGAATAATAAAAGATGCCTTTACGAGAGAAGATAAGTTTGTTATTCCTAACGGTAATATATTAAACCAACTTTTTTAGATCAACAAGCTTATAATAAGATACTAATTATAAAATATTTCTAGGTAATTTTTATTTGGTTGATGGCGGTTTACCCCATACAAGTACTCTAATGGCACCTTTTAGAGGCTTTAGATATCATTTGAAAGAGTACTCATCACGGGCACCTCAAAATCCGCGTGAATTATTTAACCTTCGTCATGCAGCATTACGAAACTCCATTGAACGGGCATTTGGTGTCTTGAAGAGAAGGTTTCCAATAATTAGAAGTACAACCGAACCTTTTTACTCAATTGAGACACAATCAAGCATATTTTTAGCATGTTGTATCCTACACAAATTTTTACTTGAAATGGATCGTGATAAAGAAATTGGAGAAACAGTAATAGAGGAATTGCTAAATCCAACGCAAGATGAAGCGACTCATAAGGTATTAAACGAAACACACGATGATGGAAACTCAAACGGAACAGGAGAACAAATAAGAGACTTAATTGTGAATGATATGTGGAGTGATTAGTTGTTGAATCCAAACAATGAAATAAATGTCTAATTAGTTGTTTATTATTATATCGAACAATTATAATTTGATACTTGATTGGTTAGTGATTTACGTTTGAATTAGTTTACAAAATAAAGTATGCGTTGATTTTTTTTTGTATTGTTATGTTAAATAAATGTTCTTATCTACCTAGTTTAATATTTAAAGGTCTAATATGAATGGTTATTATGCAACAATCATGACCAAAAAAGTGGAAGATGAGGCGAAGGCGAAGAGAGACCATTTTCAATGGAATACTCAGATGAATGTTGCATATCTTGAGGCGATGATTATAGAACAGAACAATGGTAACCGATTTGATGGCAACTTTACAACCCACGCATATACCAACATGGTGAATGATTTAAATGAGAAGTTTGAAAATTACAAGTTCACTAAGGACCATTTGCAGAATCGACAAATACCTCTCAAGAAAAACTTTTCGAAATGGTATGATATTTTTCGGTGGGTGGCATAGTGGGTTTTCGTGGAACTCCGAGACGAGCATGCTAGAGGCCAAAGAAGAAGTATAGGATGCACTAATCAAGGTATGTTTTTTTATTTTATTTCTTTGGAGTTAATTTTGTGTCTTAATCTTCTATAAATTCACTATATATATAATACATATTTGGTATTAGCGTACAAAGTTTGTCAACATCACTAATTAAAATTTGAATATGTAGGCCATAAAAGTAAGTCAGATGTACTAACTTTAAATTCGAAACTCTCGAAATCACAAATAAAAAATTCACTATCTAATATTTCCTTTTTATATATTTCGTTTTGTAAATCGTTTTATTAGTTTACTTAAATTTTTTTTAATAGGATAAGCCGGAAGCCAAAAAGTGGAAACATACACCAATTCTCCATTACGATATACTCTTTGACCTTTTTGCTAAAGATAGAGCCACGTGTTCAAATGGTATAACAGAAAAAGAGAAAAGAAAGTTAGTGGAAAGTGAGCAAAGAGAACAAATGATTGATGAAGTTGATCAAATGTTAGAAACAAATGCCATAAGTTTTGAAAATTTTGACAATACCAATGATATTCATGTTCCATCAACCGCAACATCTTCACATGGACAGTTTCCAAGTAAAATCAAGTCAAAAAGAATGAAAAAAAAGTTGGAAGAAGATGATGGATTTGCGACCAAGGTTATGAGTTCAATCGATAAAGTAGCAGAAGCTATAGAGAAAAATACCAAGGTATTTAATATATTTATGATATAGATATAGATTATTTGAAACTATATGTTTTTTTATTGGATTAATATAATAGTTTTTACATAGGTGATGGAAATATCTCGTCCTCACGTCTATACCGAGGGGGAAAATCTATGGTGAACTTATGATGATGGGAATGGAAGCCCCTAACATATTAAAAGCATATATTTTTCTCACTGAACGTCCGGAAAAAACACGGGCATTATTTGGTTGTCCAATTGATGTTCGGATGTCCATGCTCGAAGCAATGATGGAAGATCAAAGCAAATGAACTAAGAAGTATTATTACGTATTCCCTATCTCTTAATCATCATAGTCTTTTTATTTGAACTAAAAAATTATATTTCGTTGTCTAGTTTTGTCATGATCTTTGATCGGAACGGAGTTTATTTTCTTTATCGGTTTTTTCATTTATTTTAGATTTGATTCATGATTTTTAGATCATGGAACATCATATTCTGAACATCTTTGTGTTGTAGTTATGACTCAATATTTGAAAAGGGTATAATTGTAGAATGTAATGTTTTATTTACTTTCCTTTACTTTCCATTCAACTCAAGAACATGATTAATAATAAACTTTTCTTTCATTTTCTTCCCTTCTTATATAACTCGAGAACAAGGTTCAATTTAATTACTTTTAAATCAATATTAATTAAGTTAATAATTGTACCTTTGTTGTTGATTTACCTCGTTTAGGATTTATAGTGAAATCCCTCTACGGACTTGTACATGACACCTTCTTTAGCAACAGACGTGAATGCTAGTGCACATTTATAATCACCTCAACTCTTGTTTAGCTTGCTTACTTAAACCGTATGCTCGAACTACACCTCCTAGGTGTTCGAAACCTTAAACTCGAAACACAACAAATCGAAACACACTTTGGATTTGTTGAAATCGATTTGTCTAGAGAAAGCCAATGAAATCGATCACCAGGTGAAACCTAATTCGATTTGTTATATATCAAAAAAAAGGGATTTGATGTTCTTTATATAGCCAAGCAATGTCTTGGAATACAAGTTGTATTATAATTAGGAAACCTTCATAATTACATAATACATCCTCTCATTTATTAATTATTACAATTAACTCATTTAATTAATAATTAGTAAATAATAAACGTATATTCGTGTCTAAATGTCAATGTGTGCAACCCCGTAGGCTCACACATTTACGAACACACATTTGCTAAAACTATTCAAATACCAACAGCTCTTATTTTTGAATAATTTTCAAACAAACATGATAATATTGATTAACGTCTAGCAACATATCAATGCTCCCATAAATGCACGAGTGAAGTTTCGCCAAAGTCACTGTGAGTCTATGATTGGTTCATATCCTTTTGTTACTGATACTCTAGTTAAAACTTGGAGATGGATCAAAGTCATTCCATTTTAACTTTTGTTTCTCATTTCGTTAATCACTTAAGATTACCTAATACAGTCGAGACAGTTCTGGACTTATTTGGGTCTGGCCAGACAAACATCTTAAGTTTTCATGAGTGGCCGAGTAAGTATCTAACTACAGTTTTCAGTGAAGGAACACATCCTTTATTGAATCCAACGGGTAGTCATCGTATTTCGCAACATTACCAAAAAATAGACTTTTTGCCACCCTTATCCAGGAGTAGTATTGATTATGATCAAATAATACACTAAGTATATGAGTAGCAACTTACATATCAATTCTAAGGATAATAACCTTATGAATTATACTCAATGACAAAGATCCATAAGTAATAATTCATGTGGGATAATCCAGTATGCATCCGAATGGATACCATGGGAGGTAATGAGTCAATCTGACTAAACACTCAGATATTGTCTTAATTATATCATATTGCCATATGACCAACTGACAACGGATATTTAGAATAATATTACACAACATTATTCAAGGATAAAACATGAGAAATAGGATAACAATTATTATAACAAATGAAAACAAAATATCACAAATATTATTTCATTCATAAATAAAATTGTTTATTACATCCATATATCCAAATACTAAATTCACGGATTTACAGGTGATTACTAGATAAACGAGGTCATGTGCCCTCAGCTAAGTGAGTTAGCTTCGTTTTTGACATAGCCTTCGTAAAGGGATCTGTTAAGTTATCATCCGTGTGAACTTTGAGTACTCGAATTTCACCTTGATTGACTTGCTCACGAACATAGTGAAATTTCCTCTAAAAGTGTCTAGCTCCTTCCTGAACACCGGGTTCATTGGCTATGATAATTGCACCAGTGTTTTCGCAATACATATCCATAGGAGACTTGGCTGTAGGAACAACACTAAGTCCAGAAATAAATTTTCGGATCCAAACAGCTTTCATTGCAGCTTCAGCAGCTGCTATGTACTCTGATTTTGTTGCATACATGGTTGTAGTGGATTGCTTCTTGATTTTCCAAACTACAGCTCATCCATTCATGGTGAACACATATCCAGTTTGAGATTTGGTGTCATCATGGTCAGTTTAAAATCCGGCGTCACAATAACCAGTAACTTTTAGTTCAGCCTCAAGATTTCCACCATACACCTGAACCATATATTTAGTAGCCCTAAGATACTTCAATATGTTCTTTACAGCAATCCAGTGTCTTTCGCCTGGATTCTGTTGAAACCTGCTAACAACGTTCTGAGCAAAAGTAACATCAGGTCTTGTGCATCTTACCGCATACATAATAGACCCTCTAGTCGAAGCATACGGTATCCTTTGCATACGCTCCACCTCTTGAGGTGTAGAAGCACAATCCTTCATACTAAGTTTAAGTCCATCTTGCATTGGTAAATATCCACGCTTGGAATTTTCCATACTAAACCGCTTTAGCATTTTATCAATGTAAGGATTCTGACTTAACTCTATCAACCGCTTAGATCTATCTCGAGAGATCTTGATTCCCAAAATAAATGTTGCCTCTCCTAGGTATTTCATGGCAAAACACTTTCCAAAATAAGATTTAACATCTTCAAGTATTGGAATGCTGTTTCCCATTAGCAATATGTCATATACATTAAGACTAGAAGAGTAACATTACTCCCACTGGCTTTTTGATATACACATGGCTCATCGAAATTTTAAACGAAACCAAACTTTTTGATTTCTTCATCAAATCTTTTATTCCAACTCCGTGATGCTTGCTTAAGTCCATAAATGGATTTTTTAAGCTTGCACACCTTGTTGGGATGTAATGGATCAATAAAACCTTCTGACTGATTCATATAGACATCTTCGTTTAGATAACCATTCAGAAAGGATGTCTTGACATCCTTTGCCATATCTCATAGTCATAGAACGCCTCTATGGCTAAGAGAATTCTAATATTCCTAAGTATGCCATTGGGAAAAAGGTTTCCTCATAGTCTATACCATAAACTTGAGTAAATCCTTTTGCCGCGAGACGAGCTTTATAGATGTGTATATTTCCATCCATGTCGGTCTTTATCTTAAAGAGCCATTTACAATCCACCATTTTGGTATTTGGTGGACGATCAACCAAATCCCAAACGTTGTTGTCTTTCATGGACTGCATCTACACATTCGTAGCCTTAAGCCATTTGTGAGAGTCACACCCTGATAATGCAACTTTGAAGGTTCAAGGTTCATTAAGATCCCCTGATACGCCATCCTCCTCTAGATTAACGTTTAAGTTCAATTTATTAGGTACACGTATTGTCCTTTCGGACCTACGAATTGGAGCATCAACAATTTGAGTTTGAGATTAAGGCAGCTCAATCGCAACTTGAGGATCAGATTGAGGCATGACTTGAGGCTCAATTCTTTCCCCCTCAAATTGTTGATCACCAGTTTGAGTAGAAGGTGATGTATCTTCCTCTTGAACCTCGTCAAGTTCTACAACCCTCCCACTGTTTCTTTGAGCGATAAGCCTTGTTTCGAAAAACTCAGCATACCGAGTAACTTTCAGAGTATTCTCGGAAGGACTATAGAAGTAGTAACCCATCGTTTCCTTTGGGTATCCTACGAAGATACACTTAACAGATCTTTGCTTGCGTTTGTCAGGCGTATCGCGCTTAACGAGTGCCTCACATCCATAGACCTTTAAGTAAGACAGATTAGGAGCGTTCCCATACCATATTTCATATGGTGTCTTATCAACCTTCTTAGTTGGAACCATGTTGAGAATGCGTACAAGAGACTCTAAATAATCCCGAGAAGATAATGGTAAAGTTGTAAGGTTCATCATAGATCGTACCATGTCAAGCAAGGTTCGATTTCTCCTTCCTGATATACCATTATGCTGTGGTGTATAGGGAGGAGTAAGCTTTTGGAAAATTCCACGCGCTTGTAGATGATCCTTAAACTCCAGACTTAAGTATTCACCACCTCGATCCGATCGGAAAATCTTGATGGTTTTTCCGAGTTGGTTTTCTACCTCGTTTTGAAACACTCTGAATGTTTCAAACACCGCATGTTTATGTTTAAGTAAATAACCATAACCATAACGACTTAAATCATCCGTAAATGTTACGAAGTAGTAAGCTCATTTCCTAGACATATGCCTAAAGGGACCACATACATCACTATGTATGATTCCTAGTAGGTCGGTTGCCCTTTGATTCTAATGTGAGAAAGGGTTTCCTTTCCATTTTGCCCGATATACAAGACTCACACATATCAAATGAATCATCAGTTGATTTCAAAAGCCCTTCACGTTGAAGCCTTTCGATACGGTGTTTGCCTATGCGTACAAGACGACAATGCCATAGGTAGGACGAGTCCAAGTTAGACTTGACTCGTTTAGTGCTTATATTAAATATTGAATTATTAGTATATGAAAGATGATCATGCAAATCAATTTCAAATATTCCATTAATAGAAATACAATTAAAATAATGGACATTATTCTTTGAAACTGAAATACCAAAATCTGTAAATGCATTATTAAAACCATTATCTTTCAATACTGAAACTGAAACAATTCCAATAACAATAGATGGAACATAATGATAATTGTCTAATACAAGAATCATGCCCGTAGGTAACAGTAAGTCATAACTTCCGATGGCTTCCACTCAGGGCCGTTTCAAGTTAATTTGGGGCTCGGAGCTAAATAAAAAAGTGGGGGCCCTAATCGGACTTGTTTACATAAAGTGGAATTATTGGACTTGTTAATATTGACCATACTCGGAGTTTTATGTAAATATCGGTTATTTATAACGTAATATATACCGAAAATAATGTTTAAATGGTTAAAATTATAAAGTAAAACTTTTATAAAAATTCTCATAATGCTATTTATTTGAATTTATAACGTATTTAAAATGTTAAAAATCAATTTAAAATGTGAAATAAATATAAAATGATGATATATCAAATTATGGGAGATAACAATGTATAGATTTGACTAAAATAATTTTATAAAAATTTTCGGAACGTTTCTCGTAAGTATTACATACTTTTTGGCTAAAAAGACGTTATACATATATTAAAACACGTATATTAATACTTGGACATAAAATTATCATTTGAATGACATATTATAATATAAAATGACATTCTTTAATAGAATATGATTTTTAGAAAAATTTACATAATTTTGACTAAAATCAGTATTTTTAAAAAATTCACATTTTGAACTAAATAAACTTATTATACATTTTAAAGTATATAAAATAGGATGAAATAGGTGAGATATGGTTTATCTAAGAATTCCAAGAAACAATACAATCAATATGGATTTCAAGGTAATTTGATTTATCTATAGTATTTTGGATCATCCTAAAATATCATCATCCAATTCATTAGCTCTTTTATCAAGTGAAATTGATTTTTTTGTAAAACTAACACTGTATCAACTTATATTTGTAATTCAATTTCTTATGATTTAATCCATGTAATAAAGCATCGTAAATGCTAAAGATCATCTTCTTAATTTTGAGCCGTTATAATGTGGCCCATCCCAATCATATGGGAGATGATTTTTTCACTTGGAGTTTTTATTCATTCACTTGAATTTTAACTAAATTTACCATTATACCCTCAATTCTATTTTTATTATTTTGCCCTACTTTATTTTTACTTTAACCCTTTACCTAAAATCATTCCCTCTCATCTCACTTAAATGCGGTTATCAAACTACTTATTGCGAAAGTTATATTTTTTTTGGTGTTGCGAACTATTTCGGTTAAATGCGGTTATGAAACTACTTATTGCGAAAGTTATATTTTTTTTTAACTACTAACCTTATGTTTTCTTACTTGGGACAATAGTTAATTGATGTTCAGTAGATTATTTTAAATTTGTTATTGGTTTTATTTTTTGGAGGTTTGTAGCCGGTAACGAAGAACGTGTTCAGCCTTATTGCCACATGGAATCGTCTGCAACAAAGAACGTGTAGCCTTATTGTGAATTAAACAGCCTTCATGGAAATATCTTGGATTGTTAATGGTGCTTCATGGAAATATCTTGTTACACATAAACAAGACTATATACCCCATATTAAAAACTAATTTAACACTCTTAAAATATGTTGTCTCCATCATAAATTCTTATAACCTTCCACTCTTATTTACTTCGACGAACTACTCTGCTTTTTTCTTAATCATTAAAATGGATTACGTAAATGTTTGCCTATTAGTTTCTGTCTCATTTTTATGGGATTTATAAAAAACATATATTATACTTGTATTAGTTTATGAACTCCATGAATGGAATCCTTAAGTTGGTTAGACCTCCATTTTTTTCATCTTAAATCATTGTATTGTTAACCACCATTTTGCAGCTTAAATTTTCACACACACACTTTGTTCTCATATTCACTGAGTAGCCACTTTCGGTTTAAAAAAGCCAATTATCATTCCTAATAAAATGATTTTATTCAATCAAAATTTCACGCTGTTTTCTTAGTAATCGAAAAAATAAAATAATATTCGCGTGAAACCTAGGATTAATTATTCAACGTAATTGAAACGGTTCGGTGTGAACGGGTAAGGAGGGCAACACTACATATTGTTTCCAAAATGTTGTTTAGATGCTGATAAATAAAACAACAAGATGATATTAGAACTTAAAAAGTGAGTTTAAGGCGGAGGTGAAAGAGATAAGAGAAAGAAATGTCATTAATTTAGTGTTTCACTAAAATTATATTGACAAAACATATTAATTGCATGTGTATGAAACAAAAGTGTAAGCATAAGAATCATTTCCCTTTTAATATTTCAATAGTAGAATAAAAGGTAAAATAAAAGAAAGGGGTATAATTGTCAATTCAATTTAAATTTAAGTGAATTAATAAAAACTTAAAGTGAAAAAATCACTTCTCCAATCGTATATCCTGGCTATGTCACCATCAGACAACGTCAATCAGATATATTATTAAGTATCCTATTACGTAACGAGAATACGTTACTAAACCTACTTTAGATTTAAACAAATGTGACCCAACCAAAATTTCCATTCATCCAATACTAACATTATTGGAATGCTTGGATACTATTTTAAATGGTTACTGTTACTTGAATAATAATAACAATGAAACTACGTAAGGTAATGATGATAAAAATAAGGTTAAAAAGTGTGACATAAAAACGGACCTAATAGCCCAAACTAAAATAACAACAGAAAGCCCAAATAAGTAGGGTTTCATCAATCAAATCCCTATGTATATAAAGCAAACCCACAATTAGGTTTCTCACAAGTCTCTATATCTCTATATCTGTATATCTATTTCATTTGTTGTTCAAATTAGCTATATTGTACCATTGGTAAGGTTTACTAATATCTTACTTTTGATTGCCACAGTGGCTGTAGCTATACCAATTTTATTTGAAGTTTTACTGGCCGCTTGTTGTTAATTTAATCAACAAATCTGCTTACCGAACTTCATACATTACTTTTTATTTATTTAGGCGAATATTATGATGATTGTTTAATAATTCCGAATAATTTCATGAATGGATTAATAACCTCCTACTCATTCTGAATATTTGCCTTTTTTTTTTTTGAAATGATTGAATTGGTGTTTGTTGCAGTGATTAGAAAAGTAATTCCTCGTACTGAATGCTAATTGCATGACAGACATCTTTACACCCATAGAATATGAGCAACACCCAAATCTTTAATTATCGTTTTTTATTTATTTACCTTAACCCTAATATGAAGCTTTTAGGATTTTTATATTTAGAGACGAGATGCAAATAATTTTAGATAAATTATAGGGACGATTTATAAATTAACTCTATTTATAATTTAGATGTGATTCGTTTTGTGTCGACCCACTTTATCTTTGTTTATTTTGTGTTGTATTTGACGCGTTTGCTTCGGCTTGTGTTTTGTTTGGATTAAAACATTGTTGGTAACAGTAACTCTTTATAAACAAGAACATGATATTCGGTTGAAATTTTAAATATTTGGGTGAAAGCGATTACGTATTTAAAATATGAAATGATATCTGTATATGAAGGGTTTTGTTAAATGGTAATCACATTTAAATTTGAAAAATACATGTATACGAAGGGTTATAAACATTAATCTAACTTTAAACTTTCTTTTATATTTAGAAATATAGTTCGAAAATGTTTATAATTAATGTATATTAATGAATTTGAATATATATAAAAAATTAAATTTATTTAATATGTATTAAATAGGGTTTTGCTAAATGGTAGTTTAGTATATTTAATTCATATTAACTAAACTTTAAATTTTCTTTTCGATTTGAAAATGTAATTGAAAAAATGTTTCTAATTAATGTATATTAAATGTATTATTTAATAATATATCTAAAAATGAAGTTCATTTAATATGTATTAAATATAGTAAATTGTTATCTGATCCGATATCATTTAGCAAAGGGAAATGATATACACACAACAACCATTAGCCATACACAACAATATAATGTGAGTTGACCTTTATACCCCTAAACTATTTTTATATCATGTTTAATTCGTTGTTCCTATCTTTCAACCATCGGACAGCTCGGACCTCACACAAATGCACCATCTCTTTAAGCTACGCCACTACCATCTTCACCGCTGGCACCACCATCTTCACCAAACGCAGCCACCACCATCTTCACCAAACGCAGCCACCACCATCTTCATCGGTCTGAATGATTATGACAACATCATTTTTCAGGCCACACCATGAACGACCCGTCTTGAACCCTTTTGGTTAGCATCAACTTCCTTGTTTATCGAGTAAATTTGGACTCAAGCGAGCTTTGACTCGGAATTGGCTGCTTTCAAGCATATAACTCCATATAACCACAATCATATTTTCGACAGTGCTTTGTTAACCCATGTCTTATCGTCACCGGCTACTTATACCATTGTCTACTTAGTCATCACATCACCATCTTCAAATGTATGCATTTGGTTTGGTTTGATTACATTCCAAATTTGGTTTGAAATTAGCATTTGATTATGTGAGTTTGATTTGGGTTAGGGTTCAATTTGATCTAGTTTTAATTTGTGTCTATGATTGATCCCAGGCTTAAAAAAAGTTATATTAGTTCAATGTATATAATTATTAAGTTTATTTAAGAACACCATTTATGTGACAATGTGTAATGTGGTTACTGTGAAGGTTTATATCTTGAATTTGAAGATGATTGAGTTTTAATTTTAGTTAATATTGAAACTGGGAAAGTCAAAATTGACTTAACTGTAATGAAGAAAGTAATTATAAATTAAATGATAAAATTAAATAAGGGTAAAATAGTCAAAGTATATAATTTTGTTGTGTATGGCCATATTTTGTTGTGTGGATATCACTTCCCTTTAGCAAAACCCATATTTGAAAATGATTGTTATTGATTTTATTGAGGGTTAATATTGTCAGAACATAATATACTTTCGTCAAATGTTTATTTTGTATAACATACTTTTTTTGTTTTGTTTATTTACTTCAACTCCTTAAAACTTTTAAAATGAATAACGTACTTATTATAATAACAATTTTGAGATCCAATTTGACCAGCTACCTGTTGGTTTCAGGTTACCAAAATAACTTAACCCGTTTACTATTTTTAACCCGTTTTCATTATAAAACCAGTTCACCGTCAAATACACCGCCACACCTTCGCCGTCAAATCCATAACTGCCACACTTTTTTGCTCCACTTCCGACATACTAAGCTTCACCACCACCACCATTTACTCCTTTTCACCACCATTACCATTTCAGATCTGTAAAATCAATCCACCATTCCATATCCATCGTCACAAAGATTTCTCCGATTGAACCTCCGACGCCATAACTTTTGTTTCACTCACCATCTCTGTCGTTGCTTCTTCCTCGTTTTGAAAAGGAGTAAATGGAAATGGCTCTCCGACGAAAAAGTAGTGTCGTACAAGTCTCCGGCAAAGCCAGAAAGCGTGAAGGAAGGTCTCGGTTTAGTTGCTCAGAGAGATATAGGTCGAAACGAAGTTGTTTTAGAAATCCACGAAGTCATTTTTTTTATCGATTCAACTTAGTAAAATCGAAGTCTTGGATCTTTCAGGGTCATCAATCAATTGTTTACCAGAAGAGATGAATCAAAATCACTGGAACATTTGCATGTTGTCTGACATTGACAAACCTCCGGTAACTCATTGTGGGGGTTAATGTCTTCATCATTGCCAATTAGAATCAACCACATCAACATCTGGGTATTCGATTTCCACTCCGAATTCAAACCCAGGTGGATTATTTCTTGATAGAAACACACTCCCTAACCATCTAATCAATACCCATTACGATTCCACTCTCCGGTGACACTCTGGCGCTGTTTTCCGGCGAAAAGATTGGATTTTTCGAGGTGGGTTTTTGTCAGTTACTCTATCAGTTAAAGGAAATGATGGGAATTCAAGTAGTTAGTTCATCGCGGCGGCGGCGGTGGTTGGCGGAGATGGTGGTGGTGTGGCGACGGTGGAGGATAATAAGATTAAGAAAAAGAAAAAAGTGAATTTGAGGTTTGAAGGTTTGTTTTTTTATTGAATCAATAGAATGAGAGAGATAGAAGTGAAGAAGACAATAAATAAGTTAGGTGGGAGCATGGCGTCATCTTTGTGTTATGTGTTTAGCCGGTAATAAGTCATTAGGTGTTTAATTACTCGGTTTCGGAAGTTGAGGTACCTAAATAAATAAATAAAAAGTATGTTATACAAAATAAACATTTGACGAAAGTATGTTATGTTATGACAACATTAAGGGGTCGTTTGTTTTTTATATTAAGCTCTTAATGATATCTAAATGTATTATCCAATAAGTGAAATAGTAAATAAGAGGTTTTGAATTTTTTTTTGAATAAGATCTTAATATCCCTTTTTTTCCTCTTATTTGATAAGCTATATTTTATATCTTAATACCTCTTAATACCTCTAATTAAAATTTATATTATGGCACCACATCGTAATGTTAGATATTGGCTTAGAGACTTTCGTCGTCAACGTGCAATGAGCAAAAATGAAAAGTTCAATCATGCTCATGCAAAACTTAGAAATGTTATTGAACGGGCGTATGGAGTCTTGAAAGCACGTTTCCCGATTTTGAAAAAGATGTCAACGTTCTCATTTGATACACAAACGGACGTTGTTATTGCATGCTTTGCAGTTCATAATTTTATACGAAAGGAATGTGTGATGAGTTATTTTCTATGTCTGATCAAATAGAGATACAAGTCGAAAATGAAAATGAAACAAAAAATAATCAGAATCAAGAATTCCAGTCACAAGGTAGTGCATCAGATCAACAATTAATGATAAACTTTCGTGAAGAGATTGTTGATCAGTTGATGCACAATGGAGAATGATTTACTTTAAATGATTTTGTCATGTTAGTTTATGAATTTTCATTTACCGTACTTTGTCGGTATTATTGTTAGAGTGTTATTGGTGAAGACGTTGTCTTTTGATCTAAGAACCTTTTGAATGTTTTTCTTACATTTAGTTATTTGTTAATTTTATTTTTCGTGCAATTTAGCTATTCCAGTAGCTTGAAAATATGATAAAAACAAGAAAAAAAAGAAAAAAAAAAAGAATTAAGATATATATAAAAGTATATTTTTCAAACAATCTTAATGATTATGCTTTCAGATTTCAGACACAACCTTTTATCATTCAGAACTGGTTTTCAGATTCAGACTTAAATATTCAGAAAAAACAAAAGACCCCTAACCCTTTTATTGATTACTACACAAAACATGAAAATATACTAATTTGCTTATTTAGTAGAGATTAGATAAGGTTCGAAATCAAACACTAGGTAACGTCAATTAATATTTTGTAAATAGTACTTAATCTAAATAATAATAAATAACAAAGGAGGAGGTTTTAGTCTGAATAACATATTTTAACCAATTCGGTAGAACAATATCTAAACCAATTAATTGAAAGATGAATTGTGAAAGAATTGTTCCAAAAGATTTTAAGATGTAAAAAGATAAAAAAAAAAAAAAACCAAAGTTACTTTTGTAGTCTCTTGCGATCAACATTGAACAATTATAGTGGGTTAATAACTGACTGATACTAATTAGAAGTTGCGGACAAGGGTTATATGAAGGCATTCCATGGAATGGTTGGGCTTCATGTTCAACACGAGACAGATAACCCACCATACACATTGCACACTAAATCAATTATTGGTTTATACAATGTTCTATAGGGGACATTCAAAATTTCATTTCATCCAATACCATTATATATAGATGTTTGGATGTAATGCCAATGTTATATATTGTTTAACATAATAACTAATAGATGTTTGGATTTAATTTGCTCAAAAAAATTATTCTCGTATAATAACTCTAATAAATATGTTTATACTCAAAATTATGAAAAAGAAAAAAGTCTAACGTCCCGTTTGGTTCGCATAATCTGATGAAATTGTAAGGAATTGAAATTCTGAATTTATGTTGCATCCGGTTTGGTTGGACAACTGAAGGAATTGAAATGTGTCAAAATTCTATCAGATTCTTTCCGTTGTAGAATTCAGAATTCCTTCCAGTTTCGGAAGGAATTTAAGATTCCTGATTTCATTGAATTCAAACCAGTTTACTAAAACTTTTTTCAAACAAAATTTCACACCATTTTAATATAACCGCCAACTTTTTTCGTAGATGTGTTCGACAATATAGTTGAAGTTTTAGCTTAAAAATATAAAATGTAGTACGTAATAACTAAGAAAGATAAATTTAATCATATTATAATCTCTATATACTTTTATAAACTATTTGAAACAACTTATTTTATAAAAGTCTATTTTTATTTAAAATAACTCTTTACAAAAAATTGTCGGCCAACCAAAAATATTAAATTAAGCTATCATAAGTTTCTTATAAGTTTTTCACCACACATATGCTACAAAATTTTCAATTAATTTTAAATATTTACAAATTAAACTGAATTATATACAAAATTGAAAACTAAATTATGTTGAATTCTATCAACCAACCATGAAAACTTTTTATCAATTCAGATTCGAAATTAACTGACATTGACCATCACACGGTTCCGGCAAAAAAACAACAAAGTCTTAGTTATTCACAATAAACAAACGGTTTTGAATTAAAGGGTTAACCCTGTCCTATATGACGTTACAAGCCTAACCTAGTCATAATAAGTGAGAATAAAAAAGTTTGCAAAACTAGAGTCATATTATGGTTTAGATAAGACTTTATTACTCAAATTATAAATGTAACCAAATGTTTTTAACTCACTACTTATGTTTTGCCAGTAAATGATGATTTTTATCATTCCTTTTTAGATAAGGGAAAAAGTACTCAATATCTAACTTTGAATTTGTTTTTTAGTTTTGGTACCATACAAGTTATGTGTTGCTAGCTGTTTTTTAACTTTGTTCGAGCAAGCATTGTCCTTCTATGCATTTTGTCTATAATAATATATACATTGAAACATACTTTTCATTGTAACGGTAATAATATTAAAGTCGATTTGAGATTGTTTCAATATTTTTTATCTACCATAAGGGCCGACTCGAAACGTGTGCAAAATGTATGGACGTACATGACCCAACACTACTACATTTATATAGACCTAATATTTAGACCGGTTTTGAATAAAATGAGTCTTTATACCATATTCTGTCAAAAATAAAAATGATAGCCGGTATTAATGTGTCAACATGTCTAGATAATAATATGGAAGCCGGTATTAATATGTCAACATGTCTGAATGTTTATTAATGTAAATAAACAGATCTTAATGTGGTAGTTGACTGGTCTAAATAAAATTTTGTTAACCCCAATAAATGACGGACTTATTCCCTCCATATTCTAGATATTTATTAAAATTATTCAAGCAACTGATATTCTTGGAGGATTGCTTCAAAGTTTTTTATTTGTTTGCATTTGTCGAATTGGGCCTTTGTAAGTCAATATAAAAAATTCTTCATTTCTCATACATTTTTATTTGTATTATAGGTGACAAGGTAATTAAGTATTGAATGAATTTGAGGTATTTTAGAGTTTGTTTAGCATTTTAAGAGTTTATATTTTTTAGAATAGTTTTTATAGAACATCCCTTCGATCTAGCTTTGGTGTATAGAATTTGATAATATATCGTTTATGTGATAGTAAACCTTTCACAGGTGGGTTTTGTTGGTGTGTTTCTTTCGTAGTCTTCGACTACACATGTAACACAATATGACCCATGGAGTTATGACCCTCTTGTTTCATTAGATCTAGTTAATCTTAATATCTTTAAATGCAAAATGGATATTGAAAAGCCTAATATTTATCAAAATAAAATGACTATTTGGTGAATACTAACAAAAAAAACAAACTCTATTAAATATTATTTTTTGAAAAATATGAAAAAAAAAGAATGATAAATGGGATGGTTAAGGCGCTTGGTTGTTGAGGGGAAGGTTCTGTGGTCAATTCCCTCCTTCTACACTAATTGGAAACAATTGTTTGTTGTTGCTTTTTTCTCTTTGACCCACTAATAATGAAACTCATAAAAGAACCCTTAAGTTTAAAAAACAGTTTCCATAACCCTAATACTATATAATTCCTTTAAATAAACCCTTTTAAGCTTTTAGGAAACATTCCAAGACATCTAAAATTATATAAAATGTTTTAAAAGTTAAACATTTTTCTATTAACCTCAAAACTTATGTAAAATGTTATAAAATTTAAATTTAATTAGTATTAATTTATTTTTATCTTTATTAGTTTATCGTGATTATTATTCTAACAATAATTAGTTATATCGTAAAATCTGTTTTTCGAATTAAAAATTATATATTAGTTTATATTTTTTTTAAGTATTCAAATACGTACTAAATAAGATTCTTATGTTGAGTAACATTTTTTCTTATAATTTCGTATCAATGCGTCAACTAAATATATTAATGTTGTATGTTTAATATATGTTTTTATTTAAAGCACGAATTAAAAACTATTTAATTTTCTAATTAATAAGAAAGTAAATTTGTATATAAGTATTTATTGTTTTGTTATGTTATTTGATTTTTTTTGTATATTCCAATACTAAACAAATTTTAAGATTTATTTAAGGAGTTCAATGATTATTTAGGGTTTTTTTTCTCATAAACAAAGAATATTTGTTTTGGTTTAATAAAGTTTGTTGTTAATAAATAAAAGCTACATATATATATATTCAAATAAAAAAAAATTAATAAATTTTATTATAGATAATTATTTATTTTCCTCATTAAATTATTAATATATTACTCAAATTAGTACATATATATATAGTTTTAAACCATAATTCATAATAAGAAATTTGATTTTTTTCTAAGCTTTAACTATTTTCACAGATTTAATATATTTTATATAGTGTAATTTATTAAAATCACGTCGCTACGCGTGGGCTAAAAAAATCTCGTTATGGATATTATGCAAGTCATAATATTTTTGATGGAGAGGCATAATGTTAATTCCGAGACGAGTTAATATAGGTCATCTTACAGGTGTACTTGTATTAGGTTGAATTATCTTATTTTAAAACTTTAAAACTTTTTGAATAATTAAAATGTGCATCTTAATCTTAATGTTTGTAGGTATAAAAGAAACTTGCAGAAACATGTTAAAAGAGAAGTATAGGAGGCGTGTTGGATGAGAGGTGTTATGAGAAATTAACAAATGTTGATCTTTTAGTGTTTTGACTCTTGATGATTTCATATCTATTAGTTAGTTTTCGTTAATTTTGTCGAACATCATGTAGTGAATACGATCAAATTATGTTTTTTTTTTTTTTTTTGTCGAAAGTGTTTGTAAATTCTTTGGATATACATAGTAAAGCTTGTTTTAGTAATAACATTGAATATGTAGTTTTGGTTTTTATTTCGATGTGTGATTTGTGTTTATGAAATTTACAGTATCAAATGCAGGTTGAAGTATAGTCATTAAGACCAGTTTGATACATGTTATTAAGACCGGTTTGAACAAGTCTAAAAAATAATTAAAACATGTGTCATTAATCTAATAACCGGTCTAATTAATCATATTATTACCTGTTTGAAAACCGGTCTACATTAATTTTGATCAGTTAGACCTGTGATATATGGACGTGTTCAAAAACCGGTTTAATATGCCTTTATAATCGGTCTATAGTGCAATGCCGGAAATGACCCATTTATATATATATATATATATATATATATATATATATATATATATAAGAATTTAGGTTTTTTTGCTCCGAGATTTTAGGGTTTTTTGGCGAATTCCGGCTTGCCGGAAAACGCCGTCATTGGTCGCTGTTTTGAGGTTCTGAATAGTTCATGGAAAGTAGTTCTTCGACGAGCAAAAGGAAAAAGTACGAGAAACGAGTTGTCCCGGTGGTTCCTAGGGTTTTACGTAATAGGGTTATCATCGGGGATTTGGAAAAAGTAATGGTTCCTCCGGTCACTGGGAAGATTGGAGTGGCGTCAGCTGGTGGTTCTAGTCCACGAGACACTGATAGGGTTTCGAAAGTTACGGGTGAGGTTAGCGGGTCTGCTGGAGGGCATTGTCCGGATGCTGGTTTTAGGGTTCCACCTGTTGGTGATAATGTTACACCGGTGAGTTTGGATCAACCTTTTCTGGAGCCTGTGCTATCTGATCCTAAACTTGACGCGGGGACGAAGGTTATTGCGGGATATGAATCTGTTTTGCATGCTGAAGAAGGGGGGATGAAGAACGATATTAATGATGCAGGTAAATCACATGCACAGACTTGCTCTAGTTCTAGCTCTGGTTCATATGCTAATGTGGTGAAAGGAAATACGAAATCTGTTAATTTTCGTATATTTACTACAACTAATACGAGTGGCGATGAGAGTGTTGATGTGATGTTGCCTAAGGAAGCGGTTCGTGAATCTTGTAAGCAATTTACGTTCACTCTATATGGTTATTTTTTGGGACAAAGGATTGCATTCCCGGTAGTCCAAAATTATGTTATGAACGTATGGAAGAAGTATGGGATCCAAAAAATGATGATGAATAACAAAGGATTTTTCTTCTTTAAGTTTAATAGCGAGGAAGGTTTGCAGGGGGTGTTACAGAACGGTCCTTGGATGGTGCGAAAGAATCCTATTTTCTTGAATAAGTGGTCTCCAAATGTGTCTGTTTCAAAGGAAATTCATACTCATGTGCCTGTTTGGGTTAAATTGCATGATATACCATTGGCTGGCTTTACAGAGGATGGTCTTAGTGCAATTGCAACAAAGATTGGGAAGCCTATGATGTTGGATTCGTATACTAGTACAATGTGTGTGGAAGCATGGGGTCGCCCTAACTTTGCTAGGGCAATGGTAGAAGTTAGCTCGGAAGTTCCATTGAGGGAAAGTTTGGTAATCGCTGTCCCAACACTTGATGATGAGGGGTTTACTAAGCAAATGGTCCGTATTGAGTATGAATGGAAGCCTAGTAGGTGTGATGCTTGTAAGGTCTTTGGCCATAAGAATGAGGAGTGTCCTCATAAACCGAAACCGGTTACTACTAATGTGTCAAAGAACAAACCGAAGGTTGATAATGACGGGTTTGAGCAACCCAAGAAAAAACATCAGGCGAGAGGTTTCCACATGGGTAAACCGAAGGTAGCTACTGCTAATCAGCAAACGAAAAAGAATCAGCCGACTAAGATTTATCAACCAGTGCCAACAAAAACTGTCATAACTAGGCCGAATGAGGATCGGATGGAGGTAAATCCTTTTGAAAGCCTGGCAGGTTGTGATGATCGGGTCGTGTCGATCAATCTAACAGAGCGGGGGGGTATGCCTACTGATGATTTGCCTGATTTGGATGTGGGTGCTATGGGGAAGCATGTGGAAAGTGACGTTGAGGAGGGTTTTGGACCAGTTTATGAAACATATGGGGCTAATGGATATACTCAATTCTCTACAGGGGCAAGCACTCCTTCTCATGCGGTGCCTGATGTTTAGTGTTGCATGCTGGAATATACGGGGGCTGAACCAAACCCCGAAACAAAAAGAGGTTCAGGAAACGGTTCGAGTTAATAATATTCATGTTTGTGCTATTTTAGAATCACATGTGGCTAGTGCGAAACTGAATAAAATTTGCTCGAAGATATTTGGGAGTTGGGATTGGAGTTCAAATAATCATAAGTGTGATACGGGTACGCGTATTATCGTGGGGTGGGATCCTGGGTTGGCGGATGTAGTGGTTATGGGATGTACGGACCAAGTTATTCATACGCAAATCAAAATAAAAGCTACTGGTAAAGTGATGTTTTGCTCGTTTGTGTATGCGACTAATCAACCTGAGGATAGACGATTATTATGGAGGAATTTGCGTTCTCATAAATGTTTAATTGCTCGGAAACCGTGGGTTGTTTTGGGTGACTTTAATGTTGCGTTGCATCTTGAGGATACTTCTGTGGGGTGCTCGGGATTTACGATGGCAATGAATGAATTTAGGGACTGTATTGAGGCTATTAATATTGAGGATATTAATCATTCTGGATTGCATTTCACATGGAATCAACGTCCAAATTCTTCTTCAGGTATTCTTAAAAAGATTGACCGTGTTATGGGTAATGAGGAGTTTTTAGCTAGTTTCAGTCGTGCTCATGCTGAGTTTCGGCCGTATGGTATTTCGGACCATACCCCTGCTATTCTTAAGATTCCTACAGTTATTCGATTTAAACCAAAGACGTTTAAATTTGCAAATTTCGTGATTGGTAAAGCGGGTTTTGAAAATTGTGTTAGACAAGGGTGGAGTAGTCCGGTTGTTGGGTTTAAAATGTTTCAAGTGTCCCAGAAACTTAAACGCTTAAAACCTGGTTTGAGGAAGCTGATGTGGAGTAATGGGAATCTTCATAAACGAGTGGCTTCGCTGCGTAAAGAATTAGAGGCTGTTCAGTTGGAGCTTGATCGTGATGGGTTTAATGAGCAACTTCGGGAAGAGGAAAGTATCTATCTTTCGGAATTTAAAAAAGCTTTGTATGAGGAAGAAAATTTCTTACGCCAAAAAGCAAAGATAGATTGGTTGCGGGATGGTGATCGTAATACAAAGTATTTTCATAGAATTATTAAAGGTAAACAACATCGCAGTAGGATTAATTCGGTGATTAATATGCGGAATGAGCTGATTACGGGTGATGATGTGCCTAATGCGTTTGTTGACCATTACCGAGAGTTTCTTGGTGCTGACCATCGGTTACCTGAACAGCTGGTCACCGAGGGGCTATTTACCAGAGTAGTTTCGAGTGGCCAGGCTGGTTCTATGGTGAGGCCGGTTACTTCTGAGGAGATTAAGGAGGCCATGTTTCATATTGGTGAAGATAAAGCTCCAGGACCAGACGGGTATACATCGGCGTTTTTTAAAGCTTCATGGCACATTGTTGGTTCTAATGTTATTGCGGCTATAAAAGAATTTTTTGTTAATGGCAAGCTTCTTAATGAATGGAATAATACTATTATTTCGTTGATACCGAAAGTTGCTTCTCCTACAAAGATAACTGATTACAGACCAATATCATGCTGTAATGTGCTTTATAAGTGTATAAGCAAGATTCTCGCGGATAGGCTAAAGGGCAGTTTGAAGGAAGTGGTGAATATAAATCAATCTGCTTTTGTTCCGGGAAGGCAGATATCTGATAATATTCTTCTTACTCAGGAGCTCATGAGGAATTATCATCTTGATCGCGGTATTCCTAGGTGTGCGTTCAAAGTTGATATTCAGAAAGCATACGACACGGTGGACTGGAATTTTTTGCGAGGTATCCTTGCTGAATTTGGCTTTCCTATGATTTTTATTAATTGGGTTATGACTTGTGTTTCTAAGGCTGCCTATTCCATTAACGTTAATGGCAACTTGTATGGTTATTTTAAAGGGAATAGGGGTCTTCGTCAGGGTGACCCTATTTCTCCTTATTTATTCACGCTTGTTATGGAGGTTTTGTCGTTAATTTTAGCTCGGAATGTGGAAAGGAGTAATGTTTTCAAGTATCATCCAAACTGTGAAAAATTGAAAATTCTGAATTTGTGTTTCGCGGATGATTTGATTATGTTTGCTCATGGTGATGTGGGTTCGGCTAGGGTGTTAATGAATTCGTTGGAGGAATTTAAGTTGGTCTCGGGTTTGGCCCCTAGTGTTGCTAAAAGTACCGTGTTCTTTGCGAATGTAAGTCAGGGTGTTCAACAGCAAATTCTGGATATCATGCCATTTTCTATTCGTTATCTTGGAGTTCCTTTGCTTTCCTCTCGTCTTGTTCATAAGAATTGCCAAGTTCTGGTTGAACGTGTCAAGAATAGAGTGGGGGATTGGCGGAATAAATGCTTATCGTTTGCGGGTAGACTCCAGTTAATTAATTCGGTTTTATCCTCAATGCATATATTTTGGTCGTCTGTTTTTGTTCTTCCGGATTCTATTACAACAGAGATAGAGAAAATTTTGCGGGGTTTCTTATGGTGTAATGGGGTTATGAAAAAAGGGAGAGCTAAGGTGGCTTGGAAAGATGTTTGTCTTCCGAAGAAAGAGGGGGGTCTTGGTATCAAAAATCTTACGACTTGGAATACAGCTCTTATGTCTAAACACCTTTGGAATATTCTTATTGATAAGGAGTCTTTATGGGTTCGTTGGATTCATATGTACCGGCTTAAAGGGAAGAGTATTTGGGAAGTTAATATTACTGCTAATGCTAGCTGGGGTTGGAGGAAGATTTTACTTATTCGTCCGACTGTTAGACATTTTATTTGTTCGAATTTGGGGGATGGGAATGCCACGTCTGCATGGTTTGATAGATGGTTTCATGCTGACCCGCTTCATTTGAGTATTTCGTGTCGTGAGATTGCTAGGGCAGGTTTCTCGATGACTGCTAATGTTGCGGACTTACTCGACCATCAGGGCTGGAGATGGCCGAGCGATTGGCTGCAGAAGTTCCCAGCTTTGGGTGCTATTCCTAGGCCGGTGTTAAATAACCGTCGTGATGTTCTAGTCTGGCATGATCAGGGAGTGGATCGGGTTTTTTCGGTGAGTGAGGTGTGGAATTCAATTCGTGAACGGGACGTAACCAAACCATGGGTTAATTTAGTTTGGTTCTCGCATGCTATTCCGCGTCATTCATTCATTGTTTGGCTTATTATGGGTGAAAAGTTGAAGACTCAAGACAGGCTGAAGGAATGGGAGAAAAACAATAATATTACTCTTCTTTGTTCGTTATGTTTGCAGGTTATGGACTCTCACCATCATTTATTTTTTGAATGCAAATTTTCTCAAGAGGTTTGGAGGTCGGTTCGGAGTATGGCCAAGCTGGATATCTCAACTCCGAGTTGGCAACATATAACTTCACTTCTTATCCCGCTGTCTCATAGAAACTTTGCGTGGAATATTGTTGGAAAACTTGTTCTTGGAGCTGCTGCTTATTTTATTTGGCAGGAGAGGAATATTCGTCTCTATAAAAAAGGGTCTCGATCGCCTAACCAGGTTGCTCAACTGGTAATATCGAAGGTTCGGATGAAGATTTCTTTGATGCAGTTTAAAGATCCTTCTCGTGGTGAGGAAGTTCGAAGTATTTGGTCGTTTGGTGCTTAGTATTTTTGCTCGGCGTTTTGTTAAGTTTTTGTATTTGAGTTTGGTTGGTTGTTGAGGTCTTTAGTTTGCCTCTGGTTTTTTGCTTCTTGAGGTATGCCTCAAGTGGTGTGTCCTTGAACGTTTGTTCTTATATCTGTAGTTGCAGATATTTTTTATATATTTTAGCCGGGGTAATACCCTTTTACCCAAAAAAAAAAAAATATATATATATATATATATATATATATATATAGTGAATGGTTCATGCGAGAACTCAAATTTTTGCGAGAACTGCGAGAACCAATTTGGAGCCATTGGATGATCAGATCAAGGGTTAAAAACGAAAATGGCATATTTGTAATTAATAGGAAAATTGAGTAAATTTTTATAAGAGTTAAAAGGGTATTTTTGAGAATTCACAATCCTTCCTGGAAAATCTCTCCCTCTCTCCTTAATACCTAAAATGCGTTCCACAAATTATGTCAAACCCTAACCGCACTCATTCCCATTTTTTCTCTGTAATTCATCTTTTTCTTTCAATCAAAATCAAAATTAGTAATCATGCATTCCAATCACTTGCTTCTCGAAGAACCTATTCGCATGGCCACAATTCTCGAACCTTCTAAATCCGTAATTTCTCAATTTTGATTTTAATTTTATAGATCTGTTTTTTTGTGATTTTTTTTTTGTTGTAATTTTTTGATTTTATGTTGTTATTGATTATATATGTTTTTTTTGTAAATGCAGGTATCAACCTGACCTGATTGACCAGTTTTGGTATTCGAATAGAATTTTTAGTTGTAAGCGTTATTATTCAGGTTTTGATATTAAGAAGATCTTTGTACTTGTTTTGCTATTTGAATGCTGCCTTGGAGATTAGTGTTGAGTAGTTAGTTATTCTGTTTTGACCTCTTAAAATTGCCCAGCGTTTTGGATTTTAAAATTGATTGAGTTTTTTCATGTGCTGTTCTAAATTCTACTGTCCTATTAGTAGGAGTATAAGCTGATTTGTTTTAGTAAAACAAGTACAAAGATCTTCTTAATATCAAGACCTGAATAATAACGCTTACAACTAAAAATTCTATTCGAATACCAAAACGGGTCAATGCAGCTTTTGTTGATTATTATTGATCTGGAATTAATTTGAATAAATTTTGATTTTTTGTAGAATTTTTTTCGGGCGATGACGAAGATCGTTGGAACGTTAGGTCCTAGATTGCGATCTGTTGATGTGATTTCTGGTTGTTTAAAATTTGGCATGTCTGGTAAGTATTCTGTTTATTTTTATTGTTATTTTATTGATTTGTTTGTGTGTGTGTGTTTATTGAATCGAAATCGTGTAGTCGGTTTAGTGATTTGTTATGGTAAGCTAATTTTATTTGTGTGTGATTGATACGAAGGAATTTCTGGACTTGGTAATCGTGGGTGTGTGTTTGGGTTTCTATAATTTAATTATTATGTGGGTCTCTTTTTAATTTTTGTTTGATCAAATGTTTGTGAATTTCCATTTGATTGTTCAATGGTAATAATTTATTACTAAAATGATTTTTCAATATGCAAATAATAAGCAAGACATAGATTACAATCAAGAAAATAAAGGATGATGAAGAAAAACCTTCGTTTACTCCTTTTCTTTCTTTGATTTGTACCTAGTTTTAGGATTTTTATTTTAACTTTTTACGATTACTATGATTGTTCATATTTGATCATACTTAGTTCATGGATTTTTTTCTCCACATCTGAACATCGTCACGTGTTCATATATTATCACAGTTGTTCATTTGTAAACATTAAGGTGCAATCATATGAACACACATAAAAGTGAGTTTAGTATTGAAAAGTTAGGATCCTCTAAATAAAAAATTCTTACTGAAGCATCATATACATTAAAATGAAATTAATATATTTGTATATTTATCTTTTTCCAGTTGATATGTAAAGAACGATATTGGTAACCATGCGAAAAAATCATTGGCTCAAAGTTTTTAATAAAGAAAATTTTTGTTCATAAATACAAAAGATTTAAAATACTAAGCCAATCGACGAATTATTTTTTTCCCAGGCCACACAAAAGTTTTACTAGAAAATGATAATTAATTTAAAAATATATGTAGTGAAAAAAAGGAATAAATTAAGATGAGAGAGAAAAGAAAAAAAAAAAATCTAAACTACAAATAAGAAGATTATTATTTTACCTTTTTTAATTTCAGAAAAAGGTTTAATATTCAAAAATAAATGAGTGGCTGAGAATGAGTTTTTCGCAAAAATCTGAGTTCTCGCATGAACTAATCCATATATATATATATATATATATATATATATATATATATATATATATATATATATATATATATATATATATATATGTATATATATATATGGAGGAGGTTCTTATAAACCAATACTCAAAGTAAAATAAGTAAAAAAATATGAAAAGATAATTTATTATATGTGTAACTTTGTATTATTTTATTTATTTAATTATAACATGCTTTTAAAAAACAAGTTTTGATGTGTATCAAAATATATGTCGTTTAGGGATTGTGCATCAAATTCATTGTTTTTGTGTAGTAAATATTCAAATTTGATACACAACGATAAAATTACTCATTTTTTGATGTACAATAAAAATTAGTTTTTTAAAGTTTGAGATATGGTTAAAATGAACGATAATCCAAAATATCTAACTTTATAAATTTTTTTTTTATTTTTTTTTTATTATTTTATCTTAAAGTTTGTTTAACAAGAACCAATCTTAAACTTGCTTTTTTAAAGTTTGTTATAATTGAATAAATAAACATAAAAGAAAATTACATATATAATAAATTATTTTTTCATATTTTTTTTTACTTATTTTACTTTAAAGTATTGGTTTATAAAAACCATCTTTTATATATATACTAGATTATTGTCCCGCGGTAGCGCGGGTAAATATAGATAAAAAATTAAATCGTAAACTTTATGAACTTGTTCTTTTTAAGTTATTATGAGTATACAATATTGCATGTATAATAACAAATATATATTTATGTTTATACACATGTTGTTTATATCTATAATAACATACATATATTTACGTGTATACACATATTTTAATATTTTGTATTAAGAGATTTTATAATAGTAATAATAAGGTAAATTCTAGTCCAATAAGAGACACATATTTTTTTTATTCTAGTGGTGATGAAATTGAAGAAAAACATGCAATTATATATTGTATGAGGGTGTAAATGAAAAAAATATATGATGACATCATCAATCTAATCTAACGGTTGAAATCAAAATATCTAACTAATCCAACGGACCTTGCTTTGCCATGTGGCATTTAAGGCCTCTCTTTTATTATATATTAAAGATATATATATATATATATATATATATATATATATATATATATATATAGGGAGGGATATTGTAAAAAATTTTTAAAATAAAAAGGATATGAAGGATTCGTAGCCACACATTTAGTCAACAAAAAGAAGGTCGAAAAAAGTCAACGCGGTGACATTTTTGTAATATTTTCAAACTTTCATGTCCTTTTTGTAGTAAGCAAAAATATCTTCTTTTTTTTTTATAATTTAATTTTCCCAGATTACTCATTTTTTGAATCTCTGTGCATAAATATTATTAATAACGTGTGCATCGATTTTATGTGCATAAAAAATTTCTATATAAAAATTATTAACATTGTGTATCGGTTTTTATAAATAACTTGTGCATTAATTTTATGTAAGTTTTTTATACAAAAAATTACAAAACATTGTGCATAGAAATTAGATATATCTGTGCATAAAATTACAAAACATTGTGCATAAAAACATTCACCAAATTGAATCCACCAAAACCACCACCAAAACGAACCACCACCGCCACCGTCACCGGAAAATCCACCTGCAATTTCTCTTCTTCCATCTGCAATTTCCGTTCATCTGCAATTTCCGAGCAGCTTCTCTTCTTCCATCTGCAATTCCCGTTCATCGATTAAATCAATTCAGAAATTTTCAGATCTGCTTATAAACGATACCCTAATAAATCATCGATTAAATCAATACACGAAGGTGTAACAATTACCGGTGGAACGAGGCGCCGGAGCTGCGGGGAACAACGGTGGCTTCACCGGCGAGCTTCAGTTTCCGGCGGTGCTTTTTGATGTAATTCCGGCGAGCTTCAGTTTCCTCATCTGAATTGATTATTAAACAATTCACCGGCGAGCTTCAGTTTCCTCTTCATTATTAAATCAATTCACCGGCGAGCTTCAGTTTCCATCTGCAATTCCGGCGGGTTAATTGATGTAATTAAATAATGAAGATGATGAAAATGAGAGAAATTTGGGGATTTAAAAGCAGATCTGAAAAGTGGTGTCAAAATGACGATTATACCCTTAATGATATAATAATGAAATTTTTGTTTCTGACACGTGTCAGCACCATATTGCTTCCTATTCTTTTTATTTCTATTCTCTTTTTAATATATAGGGTTAATTGTTTGGAAATGTATCGAACTTTACATCCAAAACTATTGTATACATCCATCTTCTAAACCATCTATTGTATTCATTTATCTTCCTAATTTGTCTAATGTCAGCACGATTTAACCTTTAACCGGCTCTATGATGACGTGTATGAGGTTTTGTAATTTATTTTCCACATCATTTTTTATTTCCCTTATATAACATCTTTCCCAAATTAAAATCCCAAATTAAATAAAAATTAAATAAAAAATAGAAAGTTACTTACTATCTGAATAGGAGGTAAACTGATATATAATATAGGCTTTTACAAGAGTTTGGTAAATACAATAGAAGTTTTCAAAAGTAGATGCATATAATAGATTTTAGTGTAAAATTCGATGCATTTCAAAACAATTAACCCTTAATATATATATATATATATATATATATATATATATATATATATATATATATATATATATATATATATATAAAAGGAGAATTGAAACAATTCTCGAGATGTCATATAGGCAGTTTTGAAAATGATACGTGGCAAAAATTTTATAAAAGAGGTTTTGATAAATATTAAATTGAATATGTTTTTATATTATTACTTATTTAATTAATAAATATTATAGTAATTTGTCAAAAGATAAACACGAATTGGATAAATACTGATATCATTTCAATTTAATGTAGATAATTATTAAAAGCAGGTAGCAATATCGCTCGATATATATCTCACTTCTAATCATTTTTATTATTAAATATTTTACTATCATTTTTATAGCATGTCATGAATTATTTAATATTATTTGTTATAAAATTAACCTTTTAATGTTAAAATTTCGATTATAGTAAATCGTACGGGGATTAAAATTAGTATATATATATATATATATATATATATATATATATATATATATATATATATATATATATATATATATATATATATATAAACCTAAGAATAAACAAGAAATTTTATATTTATTCATATGTAATGAAATTATTTTTTAGAGGGGACTAGGTTTTATATTCGCATAGGGCCCCTATATTATCGAGATCGACCCTGTCCATCATATAATTACTCTATATATTAAATCTCTTCGGGTGGTTGAAATTCTTGCCCGATTTGGGCTTTTACCCGGTTTCATTGGGCTTTTAGCCAGCCCAGTCCAGTACACAACGGTTACTAATTTTATTTACGGATTTTGTTACACGTCTCTACCCACGTGTCGTCTTCCCCAAACAAAACCACACCACACATATTCTACAGAACCATTGCTACATGGTCTCACTGAACCCTAATCCACCTGAAAACTTTTTCTCCGATTCGTCATCGATGGCCATACCTACCGTCGGCTCCTTTTCCACCGCCGCCGTTAAATCCTCCTCGGCTGCCGATGACGCTTCTAAGAAGATCAGAAAACCATACACCATTACTAAGTCTAGAGAGAGCTGGAGCGATCCCGAGCATGATAAGTTCCTCGAAGCACTTCAACTGTAAGTTTATATACCTTGAAATTAATCGAATTTTGATTTTATTCATTTTGTTACAATTCTAGGGTTTTAGTTTTGTTTAGTAATTTGTAATATCTTTTAAATTTAGTGATTATTCGTATATATCGAGTCAATTTGCGGTAAATTGAACTGTTATGTTGTTCCGTGAATCGAATATGTGAATGAAAGACTAGGATGTAAATATTTTTAGCAATTTGTTACAGTAAAAAAAAGAAAAGAGTTTGGGATAATAACTTTCAAAATGGCCAATTTATGTTCTCTTGCAAAAATTCCAATTAACCAAACTAATTAAAGTAACGGCCAAAACCGAAGAGCTTTGAGTGTGATTAATCAGAATTTGGAAGCAAAACCTCACCCTTGTGTTGCTAATAAGAGAGTTAATTCACAGTATGTTTATGTTTTGAACTTTGTTAATTTTAGAATTATTTGGTAATTAGATTGTATTTTTAAATTTTACATATATAAATAGTTTTAGTTTGAAAATCAATGAATCTGAGTATTTTATATTTTTTATATTTTTGACTAATTATTGGATTTGATTATGTTTTCGATGTTAAAAGAGGAAACTTGCTGCAGAAATTGCCAACAAGAAACAATGTTTACCAGAGGTACTGTTTTAATCTCACTTTCCCGGTCATTTTGAATATTTATTTATTAATTTGGTAACGGTTTTGACGTTTGATTTGAATTTCTTTTCTAGGAGATTAAGAGGTCGAATAAGGGATTAGTTGTATGGGAAGATGAAGTTGAAGAACAAGATGAACCCGTGCCAATGTTTTTGGAAACATCAGAAGCAATGTTGGATCAAACGGATCATGATATGGTATTTTGCGTATATATTGATTGGTTTGATTGAGAATTGTTTTGAGATTGTGAGTTTGACTATTTTTTTTATGAAATATGATAGGAGGAAGCTGAGATTCAGTCACTAGCATTGTGTCGATTGAACTCGGTGATAATAACATTAAAGGTACAGTAGTTTTTGTTTATTTGCATGAGTATTTTTGACTAGTGCAAATTGCTCTTCTAAATGTCACTATTTTCTTCTGCAGAAACAATGGATGGGCCATTAGTACCCCAATCACTGATTAGCTTAGAAGTATTTACGCATCTCCTCTATGTATACTTCCACTTTTTAGTTTTGTAATAAATTGTTGACTCTTTTTGCGTTTGGCCAAGTGTAGGTGATGGTATTGTTGTGAAAGGGAAGGCGTATGGTGTTCCTAGCATATGATATTGGACGGAATGAAATAAAATTGGCAAATTTTTAAGTTTACCCCTTTTGATCCGTTAGAGATAAAACATAGCCTGAATCAACCTACTCATAAGTAAATGGTTCGAAATTTCCACCTCTACTTTTAATCATCCTTCCAAAACGTAACGGAGGTATTTCCGAGTTTGTGAACATTGCATTAAGTTAAAGATGCATAAATTTTTAATTCTCTATATTTGTTGCAAAAGCATACATTCAAAACATACTAATGTAATGGAAACGATCTCTTTAAATGTGCAGCTTGCGTTTCTCCCGCTCAGAAGGCGTGATTTAAGTTTAGATGATGAAAACATTGAAATGTATGTTTCTCTTGACGGAAGTGCAGAAACAAACAATGATGTGCTGAAGGATGAGAAAAAGATCAAAAAGCATGGATTGCTCAACTGGTTAAAACTGCGGGTTAGCCTCCTATATTTAATTCATTTTTATGATTCCACTTATAAAACTTGCTAATTTCTGTAAATTTAATTTATGTGTTTTACTAGAAACGAGATAATTTCTCTGGGACTTTGACCAATACAAGTGATAAATCAAGTGGACCCAAATCTATTAGTCCTCTTTCGACTCCTTCAGCGAGTAATCGTAATCCTCCTACCGAATCCAGACATTCACTCTCTTTGCCTACAGAATGCACGTCTGCTGAGTTCTTATCAGATGCCAAACAAGGTCAACAAATAGATGAGGATAATTTTTCGCCACAAGAGACTCCTTTGGTATACCCTTTTATATAATATATATCCTTTTGTAAATTAGCAGTTCACATAACTTGCATGAAGGGATATTGGAAAGAAAATCGAGCAAATTGATGTTTACTATTTTTTGTCTTCTCAGTTTCTTTCAGTAAATAATTAGCTCTATAACATTTTTTATTTAGGTGGAGGTAAACAGATTAAATGATGATATCATACGGGAAAATGAACAAAGGTCACTTCCGGAAAATCAAATTGTTGATTCAGTCTCATCATTCCGTCAAATCATGGATGAAGTTGAACAATCACGAGTGAGTGCTACCACCTTTTATTTATTTTATTTTACTTAAAGCTCACTTCTTATATTGTATGCAGTCTGTTTCCGAGTTAGAAGCACAATTAAACGAGAAGTCCTTTGAGCTTGAGGTAATTCCATCTTGCAATACTGTTTTTTTTTTAAGTTTAACTATCCTTTTTAGGCATACAAAACATTTAGGCATCAATTTACCTAATCCTTTTGACAGGTGAAAACAGCGGATAATCGAGTAATTCAAGATCAGCTCAACCAAAAGGTACAAGGCCAGTGAAACCTTTTTTTTATGGAAGTTGTGTTAGTCTTTGATTTTGGCTGCCTTCTGATATACGATAAATTTTAATTTCTACCAGATCAATGAATGTGAAGGACTACGAGAAACCATTGCATCCTTTCAAAAGCAACTTTCAGAAGCACACGATTCAGCTCACATTGAGAAAGAATTATCAAAGACGGAAGATACAAAGGAAATTTTGCATCGGCAGGCTGAGGTTTATTACAGTTCTTTATTAATCATATTTGACGTACTAATTATGTATAAAAAATATATAATTGCTTTTGGTCTAAAAATGTTTTGGGTGACTCCAACACGCCCCGTAAAAAAACATTAACCATTTTCTTTGAGCCCATTTGGACCATTAACCTTGCCATCGAGCTATTTGTTTTTGTGAAAAATCTTTGAAAACCTTGTATGTTCGAACTAATACTCTTTCTCTAAAACCAGGCTTATGAGATCGAAGAACTTAAACAGAAGCTCACCGAGTCAAAAGAGAAGTTAGAAGCACGAAACAGAAAACTAGCAGACAAAAGCTCATACGCCAAAGGATTAGCCTCTGCAGCTGCAGTCGAACTCACAGCAGTAGCACGTATGAGACGGAACATAAGCGGAGAACAACGCAAATACAGGACGGCGAACTCGTGCAACGCACGAGTATCTCCTAGTTATCATTAAAAAACTTTACCTTACAATTAAGGTACAAGATGCAAATTCACCCATATATCAGGCTGAAATATGTGATAAAAATCTACATTTTAATTTTTTTTGGTAATAACATATTTTAAGCCGGGACATGTCCTGTACATTAATGTAGACGATGAAAACTGTGCCTTACCTTTCATCTTTGACGAGAGTTTCAGTAAGCGGATACAATAAGATGGTTTATGTATACATTGTTACCGAATTACAGCAAGTCTCTTGAAATTTGAAAGTTTCAGTAATATATTTATTATAATTCAGACTTTATTAGTCTCTAATATATATCTATACTTATAGAATAATGTTATATCTTAAATCTTATGTGTCTAATATGACATTCTAAGATGATATTTGTTCATCGTTGTGTCCCGTCTCCATTTTGTCATATATCAACACAAAGATTATTTGACATAAAAGTTAATAACAATATCCATTTCCTCTATTTTAAATTCACCTAAAAAAGTTTGACATAGCTGTCATGAAAGGAAAAAAAGCAGGAGCGAGAGGCTGGAAAAAGAGACTCGAGAGAGATCAAGAGAGTCTAGGGAGGCTCTATGACCAAATGGGCATTGACGAACCCAATATGTGGCGCTTGCGCCCGCGATGAACCCTGTCAAATCCTAGTTTAAGTCATGGGGTAGCAGATAACAGAAGCATATAATCTAATAATTAATCACATAAGTATACAACAAAAACATTATTCATAAAAAATCTTAATAATCTATTACAAATAAATTTAACAAATGATAATACAAGATAATGGGCTAATATCTGCTTTAAAGAATCAAGAATTGTTTTATATAAGTAGATGAATTAATAATTATTGAGATTTGGAAAAAATCAGAAAAGTTAAAAATAAAACTCCAACGACGTTGTTTCATGACATCAAAACGTTCTTCATCGTACCATTGGTGTTGATTACGTCGGTTTTCGGGGTATACCCAATAACCGACATGAAACCCGAATAAACAAGTCATTCAGGTCGGTTTTATTGACACCCCTAAATACTAACATTCACGGCCTTGCATAAAAACTTGAGTGACTTTGCCGTCGACTCACCACCACCACCAGACAACAATCGCTCATAATACTCGACACAAAACAACGACAAAGACAACTCAACCTCATGCCGGTTCCACACCCGTCTCACCACCTCAGGCTCACCGTTACTAACTCTTCTCTTCTTCAATCCACTCATGACCACCGGTCGTACACACACCATGTAAAGCCTTCGGTACCCACCCAACGCCAACACAACCGACCTCACTCCAACAGAAGGCGGAGGAGACAATTGTCGAAAACATAAATGTTCCCATAACGAGTCATTGCCTACAATGGAACACCATTGTCGACAAACACATGCAGCCGCGCTTAATGCACGGCCGTCTAGTCTTTGTAGTATTTCGATTAATATGTCATTGTGATCATTGATGGGGAATTTATGTTTCTTTTTCTTGTTGTGAATTTGTGACATTGGTTATGAGTTTTTTGAAGAAAATAAAATGAGAAATGTGAATTGTGAAATGAAAGGTGAGGGTATTTGTAATAAGGAAAAATGGTAAGAGTAGAGTATCTATGGGACAGGGAGAAAATGACAAATTACTAAATTCCAAAGGGGCGTGTGTCAATAGTGGCAATTGCTTAGGGGTGTGTTTAATAAATATATTTTATGGTGTTTTGGATGTGATTTTATTTGTTTTTATTACATTTTAAATTAATATTTTTTTTTTGTTTTAAATTATTTATATTGTTTCGATAATTGGATCGACTAGTTTTAACATTTGATATTTGGATCGGAAGTTGACTTAGAAAGGTTTTCGAGTCACCGATTAAACTGGTAGACTGTAAAATCTACAATTCTCGTCGTAATTCATTAAATATACTAATCGGAAATAACTTGTATCTATTAAGTGACAAGCGTATTTGCAACAATGTTTCGATGGTACATCAATTAACACTTTTGTCTCGGAGAAGTCAAATCCGACCCAAAACAAATCATTTTAAGTTAGCATTTTAATTTTTATTTTTAAGCAAAAAACTACTATATTAAATTTATTCAGATTGGATGAATACAAAATCTCTAAGTTTCTCCATATTTTTCTTATTTATAATTTTTGAATGTTGGTTTTATATAGAAGAGTTTTGATAATAACACATTTATGAGTTATGGTTAAAAAATATTTTCAATATATATGATGTCAACTTCTATTTTTACGAGATTGAACATTATGAACATTGTATAGGTGTTTCAAAATAATCCTCATTATCAAACCTCTAAATAAAATATTAACAATAATAATAGACATAATATTAAAAGAAAGAAAATAGTCAATTTCTTTGTTTATGGGGAGAGGAAAAATATTGGTTTTTTGTTGTTGGTTTCCATGATTTTTTTTCGGGTATCGATACTTTGTTTTCGATCCGATGGGTTGAAAAAATTGTTCACATACAAACAACATGAAAATGGGGGATACCATTGTTTGGAAATTTTTTAATATAAACCACGTTATAATTATTAATATAATATTATTTAAATATCATTTTTGTGTTTTACTTCATCAGTTTGATAGAAAGAGTAAGTAGGATGAAATGTAATTAGTAACATAAGTGTAAGTAAAACTAGGAAACCATGGTATTGTTCATGTACAAAGAAGTATACACGGTTGTTGGATCCAAAGAAGTATACACGGTCGTTGGTTTCATGAAAAGGTACAAACATTGCTCTTAACGTCTCAACTAAAATAACTATGTGGTGTTTGCTTGTTTTGTTTCTTGAATGTTTAGTGGTTGTGTTGGGTGGGTTTGTATTTTGGTTGTGTTAGAGTACTCTCTCCATGTTTTCTCTCTATGATTCATTTGTTTCATCTTGTACTGTAACTGTTTTTTATTAATATATTTTGTCGGGAAATTTCCCCTTTATCGAATATATATATATATATATAGGGCCGGCCCTGGGCATGGGCTGACGGGGCGACCGCCCAGGGTAGTCGTGTCGAAAAAAACCGAAACCGAAACCGAAAAAAAAAACCGAAACCGAAACCGGACCAAACCGGTTCGGTTTTGACCGAAACCGGCGGTTCCAAACCGGTTTGGGGTTTCAATTGCAAAATCGGTTTTAGACCGGTTCCGTGGAAACCGGTTCGAAAAACCGGTTTGAAACCGGTTTGGGTACTAGCCGTTGCCAAGAAGATTATAGCCGTTTTCTTGCTTTTTTGACCGTTTTTTTTGCATTTTTTTTACCATTTTTCCATTCCAAATTTACTATAAATATGTGGTAGAGTTTGGGAGTAAACACACACTTCTAACTCTCCCAAAACACTCTCAAAGCTCAAAAAACGCAAAAAATACCTTCGAAAAACGTTTGAAAAATTCTCAAAAAATCACCAACAATCAAATGGCAACTCAAAGCTCTACCGCTTCAACCGGTTGTGGTTCGTCAAGTGAAAGAACGATCGTAGAGGTTCTCGCAACAACCCGAAACCAAAATGTTTGGCAACATTACCGGTTGGTGCGTTTGTCCGATGGCCAAACTATGGCGCATTGTAATCATTGCGGCCTTTTTTTGAAACATAATTCCAACTCGACGTTGAAGAATCATGTCGAGAAGCATTGAAAAGTTCTCCATAGAGCACCGGAATCGGGTCAATCATCGATGGGTCAAGACGGGAGTATTTTTGTTTATTAGGTGGAGAGGATGCGTGAAGAGTTTGCGGGTTTTGTGATTCAATCCGCCTTGCCAATTAATCACTTCGACAACCCGAGATTCACTAGCGTGGTTCAAAAGTGCCTCCAACCGCGATATACTCATGTAAGTCGTAATACTCGTCGTAAGGATTGTTTAAAAATTTGGAAAAAAGCTAAAATAATGATATTAAAAGGTTTTGAAAATCTAAATGCAAATGTAAACTTAACAACCGACGTTTGGTCGGCTCCTCATGGTTTGCCCGATTCATACCTTTGCGTTACCGCACATTGGTGTGATCCCGAATCGTGGCAAATGATGAAGAGGGTTATTGCTTTTGACCAATTTCCTTATCCTCACTCGGGTCATAACTTATTTCACATGTTAATGGATGTTTTACAAAGATATAATTTGGAAGAAAAAGTGTTTTCAATTGCATTTGATAATGCAAGTAATAATACAAACGCGGTGGGTAAATGTTGGGAAAAACAATGATCTTTCCCATAAGATTAAAGTATCTGTTAATCAAAGTCTGAGTCTGAGTGACTCAGTCTGAGTGACATGAGTCTGAGTGACATGAGTCTGAGTGACTCAGTCTGACTAACTCAGACTCATGAGAGAAGTCAGGCGTAAATTAAGGAAGTCTAGTTAGTTAATATCTTTTCTATGTTTAAAAGATATCCTTAGATTGATCCTTATCAAACTCACTATACATTGTGTATAAATAGTGAGTTTGAGGTTTGTAATCGGTACACCTTTGATTGAAATATAACTGTGTGTTATTTTCACCGTTTCTATATTATAATTCCGCTATAATATATACTGAAACTGAATACTAAATTGATATATAACAATTAACGTCTAAATACTTATTTGTTATTGATTTGCCATTGCTTGGGATCTTAGTGAGACCTAACAATTGGTATCAGAGCAAATAAGATTTAAATTTTAATAAATTTATAAATCTTAAACGATCAATACCTAAAATCTCAAACAATGTCATCATCTTCAAATATAACTACAATGGCTGGAAAAGGAATTCCTGTATTCAATGGACATAATTTTGCACATTGGAAACTCAAATCTGAGTGGCACCTGTCAGGAATTCATGAAGAAATGATAAGAGTCATCACAGAAGGACCTATCATTCCAGGTAAACAGATTGACGAAGTTAAAGAAGGTGATAAAGTTGTCCAACGTGCTAGATGGGTTCAAACTGCCAAATCTCAATGGACAGATCAAGACAAGCTTTTATATAATCTTGATCCCAAGGCCAGAAGCATTCTAGGAAATGCAGTGTCAGAACAAATATTTTCCAAGATAGCAGGTTGCAGAACAGCTAAGGAACTATGGGACACATTAATTGTGTCCTATGAAGGTGTTCCAGTAGTGAAGGAACAAAGACTGAATAGCCTCATTAGAAATTATGAGAATTTCTATATGAAAGAAAAGGAAACGCTAGCTGATGTGCATACCAGATTCCAGATCTTATTAAATGATATGTCAGCTCTGGGAGTGACAAAAGATGATGATGATATATGCAAGAAATTTGTTGACATTCTACCTAACAAATTTGAATCTGTCATCACATCACTTGTAGTAAGTGAGAAACTATCCACCTACAAACTGCCAGGACTCTTTGGACTGTTGTTAAACTTTGAAGAGTCTCAAGAAAGAAAGAAGCTCAACAACAGACGAACTGCAAAGGACCCAGAAGCTGCACTAGTTGCAACAAGCAGAAGGAATAAAGAAATTTATTCTCAGGCTGACTCATCTGAGTCTGAGTCACACTCAGACTCAGAATCTGAAAACGAGTCTGAAGTCAAGAAATTGAAAAGTCAACTTGCTCTGTTGACTATGAAGCTGGAACAAAAGACAGGCTACAAAGGAAAGAAACCTTTTGATCTGAAAAAGGTAAAGTGCTTCAAGTGCAATGGATATGGCCACATGGCTGCAGACTGCAAAGTAAAGAATGCTCAGACTGAGCACATGGATGAAGTTGCTGAGAGGGCCCAAAGATACAGAAACAAGTATCTAAAGTACAAGAAAGGGAATAGCTCAAATACTCAGAAGTCTCAAACTGAACAAAAAGCATTCTATGCTGAAGAATGGTTGGATGAAGAACTATCCTCTGATGAAGAAGAAGTGGTAGATCAATGCTTGATGGCAATAGTGGATGAAGTTACTGAAACTGAGAAGACTGCCTCTCAGTTTGAAAAGGATCTGAAAGAAGCTGAAAGGATGAGTTGCAATTCAGACTGGAACAAATCCAAACTTTATAAGGTACACAACTTTGAAACTTATACAAATGAACAAAAAATTCAAATGTTTGAGTATATATTTGTTGATTTAACAACCACCCTAGAAGAACAAAACGATCTCAAACTGAAAATCAAAGACCTTGAAAACCTTTTGAAAAGTAAAGATGATAAAATAACTGAATTGGAAAGTTATAGAGTTCTTTTAAATGCTCAGACTGAAGCTTATAGTGATCTTGCAAAAGAAAATCACAAACTCAGAGAAGAAACTGAGCACTATAAAAGAATTTGTAAATCATGGTGTATATCATCTTTAAAAAATGAGGATTGCTTAAACAGACAGGTACCAAATCAAGTTCTAGCTGTGTTGGGTGAAGGGTTCAGCTTGAAGAAACATATGACAGAAGAGGAGGAAGAAGCCTTGAAGGCAGAAAGGGAAAAAATTATTTTTAAACCAGAAATTCTTCCAAATACTTTTACTTATTTGAAAGGAAATAAGACAATGATGTCAAATGCATTTGTCAAACCTGTAATGTCTCAAGCTTTGAATAAAAATAATCTTTTGCCTTCATCTTCTTCTTCTGAATCTGAAAAAGTTGTTTTGTCTGAAACTGATATACAGACTGAAAAGGATCTTTCATCCTTGTCCAAAGTTGTCCCCCAGGTGTTGAAAAAACCCAAGAATCAAACTTTTGTTAGTCCAAAACGTCATAACAAAAGTCAAACCTCTGAATCTAAAACAATTGATAAATTAGGAAATCAATTACTGGAACTGACCAACATAGTCAAAACTTTAGTCAGGGATAAAACACCAAGTCAAGGCAGATCCAAATCTCCTCCAAAGAGAAACTGCTATAACTGTGGGGAAAAAGGACATGAAGCTGTCTTTTGTAAGTTACTGATCAGGTCTAGACCTAAGAATCCTTATGTTAACAAATCAGTTTCATCAAAGCAGGGGTCAGCTTCACATTATTCTGGCTCATCAAAATCCAGATCAGCTTCATCAAACTCCAACTCATCTTCAAGAAATAATTCTCCATCAAAAGCTAGACATGTTATATCGTCCAAAGCTAAATCAGCTCCATCTAGGATCAATCTCAAAAATGTTCCATGTAAATACTGTGGTGTCATAGGTCATTATTCCATAAATTGCATGAATGAAATAAACAAATGGAACTATACTAATCCTAAAAATGAATGCAAGAATGAAGTAGTACCTAAATCAGCCCTAGTTCATGGATCCACTCTAAAGTGGGTACCCAAAAGGAACTAATTACTTTCTCTTTGTTCATGTGCAGGATTCTACAAAATGGTACTTAGATAGTGGAGCATCAAGGCACATGACAGGGATGAAGTCCTTTCTACAGGACTACAAGGAAGAAGATGGGCCACAAGTAAGGTATGGAGACAATGGAGTATCAATGACAAGGGGATATGGGAAGATCCATGCTGGAACTGTCACATTCAAGAGAGTTGCTTATGTAGAAGGTCTTCAACACAATTTGCTTAGTGTGAGTCAGATCACTGATGAGGATCATGAAGTCAGATTCAGGAAACAAGCTGGGATAATCTACAATGCCAAGGGAAAACCATTGCTGCTAGCCAAAAGAGAAAGAGATGTGTTCTGTCTGGATCTGGGTACAGCAAATGATGAAGCTGAGACCTGCTTGTTCACTGAATCCAAGGAAGAATTAAACTGGCTATGGCATAGAAGGCTATCTCACTTAAATTTCAAGAACATCAATGTCTTGTCCAAGAGCAAGCTAGTAAGAGGGTTACCAGAACTCACTTATACCAAAGACAAGGTGTGCTCAGCATGTGTTCTTGGAAAACAAACAAAGTCACAATTCCCATCCAAAATGCTACACTCCATTAGTGAACCATTGTTTATGCTACATATGGATCTATTTGGACCAATTGGAATTGAAAGCAAAGGAGGAAAGAAGTATACTCTGGTTATTGTTGATGAACACACCAGATTTACTTGGGTCATATTTCTAAGAGCCAAGAGTGATGCAGCTGAGGAGATCATCAGTCTGATCAAAAGAGAGCAGAGACAGAAGAATATTCTAGTAAGACAAATGAGAAGTGACCATGGGACTGAGTTCAAAAACTCAGTCTTAATAGACTTTTGTGACAAACTTGGAATAGTTCAAAACTTTGCCTCAGTTCGTACTCCTCAACAAAATGGTGTAGCAGAAAGAAGAAACAGGACTCTAATTGAGGCTGCCAGAACTATGCTTTGTTATGGTAAGATGGAGATAAAATTCTGGGCTGAAGCTGTCAATACTGCTTGCTTCACACAAAACAGATCCATCATTGTGAAACGACATGGGAAAACAGCATATGAAATGTATCACAACAAAGTTCCATCCATTCATTACTTTCATGTATTTGGAAGTAGATGCTACATTTTAAATCAAAGGGATCTGCTTTGCAAAATGTCTCCCAAAGCTGATGAAGGACTTTTTGTTGGATACTCCAGTATTGCTAAAGCATTCAGAGTGTACAATGAACGTAGAAAAGTTGTTGAAGAAAGCATTAATGTTACCTTTGATGACTCCACTCAGTCTGACAGAGCTGAATTTTCTGCTCAGACTGACATCACTACAATTAATCAACTCTGTGATGAACTACTCCAAGTCTCTTCTGAGTCAGAATCTCAAGGAGGAGATCAGCCTGCTAGTCAACTGAATCAAGAATCAGAGAGTGAATCAGATGAACCATCAATTCAAAGAACTCCAAATGAATCTGATACTCAGACTGAGCTCCCTCAGTCTGACCAAGCTCAGACTCAACTAAATCAGACTGAACCCACTCAGCCTGAAGAAGAAGAAGTTCCTAATCATAGTTCAGGAAACATCAAGACTGTAAGGGGACATCCCATCTCATCTGTTATTGGATCCATCACTGAAGGTGTCACCACAAGAAGAAAGAATGCCACAGCCAACTTTTGCTTCTACACTAACTTTTTAAGTCTGATGGAACCCAAGACTATTGAACAGGCTCTGTTAGATGAAGATTGGGTTGAGGGTATGCAGGAAGAACTTGGTGAATTCATAAGGAACAATGTTTGGACAAAGGTCCCACGTCCAATACGCAAGACCATCATTGACCTCAAATGGATCTTCAGGAACAAATTTGACCAAGATGGGGTGGTAATCAGAAATAAAGCCAGACTGGTTGCTAAAGGGTACAAACAGGAAGAAGGGATTGACTATGATGAAACATTTGCCCCTGTAGCAAGAATTGAAGCCATCAGACTGTTTCTAGCCTATGCAGCCTTCAAAGACTTTCTGGTATATCAGATGGATGTCAAGAGTGCATTCCTAAATGGGGATCTGCAGGAGGAAGTGTATGTGAAGCAGCCTCCAGGTTTTGTTGACCCTAACTTCCCTGATCATGTTTACAAGTTAAATAAAGCACTCTATGGTCTCAAACAAGCTCCTAGAGCTTGGTATGAAACTCTGTCTGAATTTTTAATTAAAAATGATTTTAAAAGGGGTTCAATTGACAAAACTTTATTCATAAAAAGGGAATCTGGTCATGTCATTCTGGTTCAGATTTATGTGGATGATATCATCTTTGGCTCCACAAATTCAAAATTGTGCACTTGGTTCTCAGAACTGATGTGTAGTGAATACAGAATGAGCATGATGGGTGAATTAAATTTCTTTCTGGGTCTGCAAGTTGAACAAAAGGAGGATGGCATTTTCATAAACCAAAGCAAATATGTACATGATTTAATTAAGAAATTTGGTTTTGCTTCAAGCACTGAAATGAAAACACCAATGAGCACCTCTGACAAATTGCACAAGGATAAATCTGGCAAGTCAGTCTGTCAAGCTACCTATAGAGGAATGATTGGTTCATTACTCTATTTGACTGCCAGCAGACCTGACATCATGTTCTCTACTTGTCTGTGTGCACGATATCAGTCTGACCCTAAGGAATCTCATCTTAAGGCTGTCAAGAGAATTTTCAGATATCTTAAGGGTACACCAAATCTTGGGTTATGGTACCCTAAAGATTCTGGTTTTGAACTAATTGGCTACTCAGATGCAGATTATGCAGGTTGTAAGCTTGACAGAAAGAGTACTTCAGGGGGTTGTCAGCTTCTAGGAGGCAAGCTGGTGAGTTGGTCTAGCAAGAAGCAAAATTCAGTTGCCACTTCCACCGCTGAAGCTGAGTATGTGGCTGCTGGAAGCTGTTGTGCACAACTACTTTGGATGCAACATCAATTGGCTGATCTAGACATCAAGATTCAAAACACACCCATCATGTGTGACAACAAAAGTGCTATTCAAATCACTGAGAATCCAGTCTTCCACTCCAGGACCAAACACATTGAAATCCGGCATCACTTCATTAGAGACTGTGTGGAGAAAGGGAAAGTCAGACTGGAATTTGTGGTAACCAATGATCAACTGGCTGACATATTCACCAAACCTCTAAGTGAGGAAAGGTTCTTCTACCTGCTTGGAGAACTTGGAATGCTAAATCCTTAGTCCAGTAAAATTCACAAGTTCAAGCTGACCACTTAGTCAATCTGACAATTTTCAATCTGACCACTCTCAGTCTGACTACTTTCAGTCTGACTAAAAGTCAGCTTCAGAGTCCTAAATTAAATTTCAGACTCAATGTCTTTTTGGAACATATTCTTTTAATTTTCTTTTATATCTTCTGTATCTCTAATTCATCATTAGATAATTTTTTTTTTTTTTTTAACCGGTCAAGTCTTGTCAACGGTCATTCTTTGCAACTTGTTTATTTATAGGGGTCTAAACTGTACTTTTTACTTAGTTTAAAATCTTCCTTAATTTTAGTCTCAGCCTAACTGAATTTCAAATTTTTTTTCTTAACCCTAGTTCTTGATTCTTCAACCTCTTGCTTATTCTTGTTCTAATGGCTGACCCCAATATGATGCTTCATGTCACTGCAAGGATGATTCCAGGTGCAGATTTTCAACAGCAGGTACAAGTTAAAGACAATAATCGAGTAGCCATCGCTGACATTCCCGCCAATCGCCAAGGCAGGGGATTTGAACAGATCATCCAGTTTATGAAGGCTCATCCACTCTATGGTGCTTTCTTCTGTGCTAACACTATGTGTCCCCCCCTTCTCTGTGAATGGTGGTACACCTGCACTGCTAATGATGATCACACGGCTATCACCGGCACCTACAACAATGGGCGTGACACAATTACCATTACTGAGGAGACAATCAGAAGCGCATTACTCCTCCTCACCCTTGCTGAAGCTGGGGAAGGAGGATTTCAAACTAGACGAAGCAAACAACAAGCAAGGGATGAAGCTTTCCCTCTTATTGGTCAGCCTGCAACTCAGGGTATAATCAGATACAACTTATTCACTGGTAAATGGAGGTTCTTGTTTTCAATGATTACACGGTGTTTGGGGGGCAAATCGGGAAGCTTGGATCAAATGAACGAGTTTGAAACTCATTTATTCCATGCTATGGTCACTGGCAGAAGGATCTCTTTTTCACAACTATATTTTGATGAAATCCTTTCACTAGTGATTAAAACAAAACGCCCTAACGATGTTCCATTCATTCGGGTATTATCTCTATGTTTTGAGGAGGTTATGGGTACTGCACCATATGATCAGCTTGATCAACGTTTTTACACATGTGAACTGCCCAGACTGAGTCATAAAATGTTTTCTTATATCACCATTACTGCAAATGAGACACCACTCACTGATGTGATGCTTGAATGGATTGCTAATCCATTCATTGATCAGGAACCTACTGAGTCTGACTCGTCAGACTCAGAGGTTCAAGCTGACCGAATTGACGGTGGGCCTGAGGGACATATCCCTGCTGCAGATGCTGAGGTAAATATGGGTGGGGAAGGGCTTAATGATGACAACCAAGGTATGGACATTCCTCTAACTCTACCTCAGTCTGAGAGTATCCCCTCTCAGACTGAGCAGTCCACTCCACTACTTGATGCCCTGGCTGCACAAGCGTCCCAACAGGTGAACTCACCAAGTTCATTTGATAAAGCTCTCACAACTAGCCCCACTGAAAATCAAGCACTAATGGACACATTATTCCATGAGGCTGAGAGTCAAGAACTCCCCTCCAGTGCTGCAGTACAGACCAGTCTATCTCTGCTAGATGATGAACTGGATCTGACTGCCTGGACCACCCACAACCCCAGTTTAATGATCAGCTTGGAGAACTACATTGCTGCTACCACACAGACACATGTGGCAAGCATTGAAGAGAGTGTTCCACTCCTGGACACACCTGTACATAGTATGGGAATCCCACACTCAGTCTCACAGCCTATTCCAACGGCTATTTTCACCAGTTCTGTGCTGGTTCACGATAAGGTACAACCTCCAAATCTCTTACACTCTTTATCACTAGTTGCCAATGCCTTACTCCCAAAACAGGGTGAGGTACAGACTTCATTTTCTATGGCTTATGATCATTCTCCCAAATCACAGGGAGAGAGTGAAGCTGTGCCACCAGTTACATCAGAAACTGCTACAACATCCACTCAGTCTGAGGTTGCTTTGACCGTCCCTGTCCTGTTAAAGGCACTTAAGGACATGTCTACTCAGTTTGATGACAGACTAAGGGCAATGCAGACTGAGTTTCATGAGTTTACAACTCAAAATGCCAAGGAGATGAAGGATTTGCAGGGATTGGTGGTCAAACTGACATCTGAAGTCAGTCTGATGAGGAAAGGCAAGGCAGTTGCAGAGGGTTCTCAGATTCAGGGGGAGAAAATGCCTACTACAACTATTGAATCTGAGATCCCCATTCAACCATTGAAAAGGAAAAGAGAAGAGGGGGAGAAAAGATACTACAAAACTACCAGATTCAACACAAAGACAGGACAATCTGAAGTATTCTATGAAACTGATTGGAGTATCTCAAGTGATGAGGAGAATGAGGCTGATAAAGAAACAGACAAAAGGGAGACTCACACTGAGGCTGAAACTGAAATCCAAAGTGAAGCTGACAAGTTAGCAAAGCTTCAAAGATATGCTAAAAGTGCTGGGATGTCTGTGGAGGAATACAGAGATTATGTGAAGGGGCTGTACAAAGAGAAATTCGACTTTAATCCATATGATAAGTCTGAAAAAGCAGCAGAAGAATTTGAAGCTGAGATACAAGCAGAGGAGGATCAGGCCATTGAAGAAGAGCAAATGAGGGTCAAAGCAGATGAACAAATGGCTAAACTCGTGCTCAGAGAACAAGAGAGGGTTAATTACATTGAAGGAAACTTTACTCTAAGAAAACTTCCAAACAAACTCCATCACCTAGATTGTATAAGTAATGATGGAACCAATTTGATGCTCAAACTCACACACAAAGATGGATCATTTAGAGTGGGTCTGCACAGACTACATACTTTGGGTCTAGAAGAATGGAAAGAAATAGCAGATTGGAGCTACAATCTGACAAACAAGTCTCAAGCATTAACCATAAGAAGAGAGGCTACATTCAACATAAATGCAGCTTATATGCTCAATTTAATGCCAGATGAAGACTACAGAGCATACTGCACAAAGCACAATGTGAAAGTCAGATCAAAATCATTGGGTCTGGAATCAAGTAGCATGCATCCTGTTCCTAAGGATGTCACGTTTCAGGAGAGAACTTATGTTGAGACTGAGAAGCACACTGGGTTGTGTTACATTGATTGTGGGGGAGAAGAAAGCTTCCAAGACAAGACTCAGATAAGCACATCTTCAATCTATCATTGCATTGCTCTACTAAGTGAATGTGAGTCTGATCAGTGCCTCCCATTCAGAATGAAGCTGGTTAGCTGGTTGTTTAATAATCTGAGAAGGATTGAGGAGATTGGAACTGTGGCTGACAAGGTAGAACTGATTAAGAAGGAATATCAAGTCCATTTCCATAAGACTGATGCTGAAATGGAGAAGCTAATGGTCTGGAAGACTGAGAGACTAAAATGGCTAAGTGATAGAGAACAGCCATTACCGTTTGCAACCTCAGAGAAAAAGAGAAGGAGAACGTTGAAGAAAAAGATGTAAAACTGACAGATGCTTATTTTTGTTCACAAACAGTATTTGGTTCAAGATGATTATGTTTGTGTTTATTTTTGGCATGTTTTGTAAAAAGACTTTGGTTAAAACAGATAGGGGGAGATTGTTGGGAAAAACAATGATCTTTCCCATAAGATTAAAGTATCTGTTAATCAAAGTCTGAGTCTGAGTGACTCAGTCTGAGTGACATGAGTCTGAGTGACATGAGTCTGAGTGACTCAGTCTGACTAACTCAGACTCATGAGAGAAGTCAGGCGTAAATTAAGGAAGTCTAGTTAGTTAATATCTTTTCTATGTTTAAAAGATATCCTTAGATTGATCCTTATCAAACTCACTATACATTGTGTATAAATAGTGAGTTTGAGGTTTGTAATCGGTACACCTTTGATTGAAATATAACTGTGTGTTATTTTCACCGTTTCTATATTATAATTCCGCTATAATATATACTGAAACTGAATACTAAATTGATATATAACAATTAACGTCTAAATACTTATTTGTTATTGATTTGCCATTGCTTGGGATCTTAGTGAGACCTAACAGTAAACTAAAGCTAAAATACAAACCACCAATGGACGGTGACTTTTATCATTGTCGATGTGTTGCACACATTATTAATTTGGTTGTGCAAGCCGGACTAGAAGTCACCGAAGTAAAAGACGCCATAAGTGCTTATAGAACCATGTTGCACGATATATTTTCAAACCACAAAAGTAGATACAAGGCATATATGAAACTTTGTAAGGAAACGAATTCCGTCTTTTTGGCACCTAATTGGGATGTTCCTACAAGATGGAATTCGACCTACAATATGCTTATTTGCTGTTTAAGGCAACAAGCTAGTTTAAGGGAATTTCATAACGACTTAGTGGTAGCGCATCGGGGTATTGTAGAATTTCCTAGTGATAATTGGCAAATTATTCGTAAAATAAGTGAATTGCTAAAAGTTTTTAAAACCGCAACAACTTTGTTATTGGGTGTTTATTATCCCACGAGTCATTTAGTCCTTAAACAACTAACTTTTATGGCTACAAAGTTAGACGATTATGAACATAGAGGGAGTTTGTATAAGTTAATGGTAGCCCCGATGAAAGAAAAAATGAGAAAATATTTTTCGCAAATGTCACCTTTAATTACCGTTTCCGCCGCACTAAACCCGACTTTGAACAAAATTGGGGTGGAATACAATATAAGAATAATCTATGAAAAATTGAATCTCACCAACAACCAAACTCAAGCTTTTGCCGATAAAGCCATAGTCGATTTTGGTAATTATTTTAAAGGGTTATTTGGTGTTTATTTTAACAAGTTTAGAACATCAAATGTGGGTGAATCAAGTTCTTCTATGCACGAAACCTATGAAAACTATACTAGCGCGAACCCGGAAATTGACATGTATAACCAATTAAGACGAGAAACCGCAAAACGTGCTAGGGGGAGGGGGGTGACCAAACTAATACCGAATACGGGAGGTATACGGGAACGGATTTTTTAGCCGCTATGGGGGTTGAAGAATGCACCAACTTTGAGGTTTTGGCTTGGTGGAGAGCACGGGAAGCTCAATATCCCGTTCTAGCCGCCATGGCCAAAGATGTACTAACCTCCCAAGCTTCTTCGGTAGCTTCGGAATCCGCTTTTTCTCTTAGTGGCAGGGTATTATCTTTACGAAGAACAAGACTCACACCGACGGCATTGGAGATGTGCATTTGCTTGAAGGATTACTTAGACGCCGCCCAACGTACACAAGACCACCAAAATCTTGAAGGTGAACTAGATTATGAAGGCGAAGTACTCGATATCGAGGTGGAAGAAGGAGTTGCAATATCACTTTCCGATGAAGAAATCGCTTTGGATGAAGCTAACCGAGCATATAGCTCCGAAGAAGAAGTTCCCGTTCAAGATGAATTTATTCAAGTAAACCCACAATGAGAATGAAGAAATATGAAGATTGGATGAAGACGAAGACGAAGACGAAGATGACTTTCCAATGTTATTACTTATTAGTACTTTTTCCGCTTTGTTTATTAATTGTCGAATTATGAAACTTTGAATACGATGTTTATTAATTTCCGCTTTGTTTTAGTAGAATACGATGTTTAAAACCGAACAATTTTAAAGCTGTTTTCCCGTGTGACGGGCGTCCCACATAGGGGACGGGCGTCCCGCCTAAAATTGACGGGCGTTCCAACCATGTGACGGGCGTTCCAGACTGGTTGTTATTTGGCAAATCGGGTGTGACGGGCGTTCCAAAGGTGGGACTGGCGTCCCTCGCTAACCGGTTTCTAACCCGAACCGGTTTGGAACCGGTACGAACCGGTTTGGATAGGTTTGTATATTTCGAACCGAAAAACCTATAGGAACCGAAACCGGTTTCATAGGTTTGACCAGAAACCGGTTCGGTTTTCAAACCCGGTCCGGTTCGTGGTCAAACCCGATTTTGACACCTCTAGCCCAGGGCATCAAAATTTGAGGGGCATCATATCGGTATTCCGTAGTATTACGAACTATACTTTAAATCCTAAAAAAATATACCATAATGTGTTGATTAATATCATATACTTCGATTTATAAAAAAAAGAAGATAAATTAGTGAGGTTTTGAGTGATTTCATACAAAATATGTTCGTGCTATTTTTGTTGCAGGTTCGCACGCGAATAAGATGAGAGTTTAATATCTTTCACTCTAAACCTTTGTATCTAATATTTGCACTTTTTAGTTTTATTTCAAATAAGTTGTAAAGGTTTATAAAATTTGCGATTTTAACTCACATTTAAGAAAAATACTACAAATGGTCCATATGTTTTTCAAAAATAATAAGCTTTTCAAGTTTATTATTTTTGAATAATCATAACATTTTCATAGTATCAAACTACCAATGAATTCTTTTATATATTTTCAAGCTTATTGTCTTTTCAAGATTATTATTACAAAACTTAATTAGCTCATATTAACAAAATATTATTAGTTACTTTTTTTTTAATTAATGATCACGAATGACCAATCACTTTACCTTCCTTTAAAACATAACGGGTGTTTTACTTACCTTTTCCTTAAAAGAATTTCGTTCTTGAAATCTAATCATCCTTGATCTATGAAGTGTAACTTTCTTGCTCACGAGTTTTTAACATATCAATTCTCTAAATTTCTAGATTCTTTTGTGTATAAAACCTCTTGTGATAGTAATTTTCTTAATTGGATATTTCGTTCACCGTGGGGTATTAGGCATTATTCTAGGCGGTTCTTACAATAAGTTTTCGGACACAACCTTCCTATGTAAAAACTCAACCAACTATATCGACAAGCTAGGCCTAATATGTGTGTTCCACCTTCAGTTGTGGGGATTGTTTAATTAATAAATATTCATGTTCAATTTTTGTATTTGTATGAGGGCCAAATGGATACGTTCTCCAGATAAGTTTTAGATATAGGGAGTGATTGCGTTTAGGATACGAGGGACAAATAAGTATTATCTCATTTTCCGTCGGGTATGAGCTGCATAGTTTGAGGTTCCAAACCTTTTAAAAGTAATGTGTTGTTTGTTTACAAAATCAAGAGGCATATTTCGATTACTTCGTCCTGGGCATAAAAAACCTGAGGACCGGCCTGTATATATGTAAGGTCAATCGTTCAAGGTTTAACCCGTAAAGCCCTTCTTAGATGTTTGACTAGCTCATGTGAACTCGAAGACTTTCAGCTCGTTTAGTTTTACTCGTTTAGGTGTATATACTAATTTTTAAGTTAACATAATATTAATATCTGGAGATTTTATAGAAAGATAATAAATCGTTTAAAACATAAGAGAATAATGTTGGACAGGATCCAACCAAAACAATAGAAAACCAAGTGAGCATGGTCATGTTGCTTTCATTTCACAAGTGCTTAGATTTTGGGACCGTCCAAATATCCCAACACACAAAATCCCTTATATATCTACATTCCCTTTTTTTTTTTTTTTTTTTTCTCATGAGATTGTAATTACTTAGTGTGTGTCGTAAAAATTACTCATTTTAAAGTAAAATTATTTGAAGGAAAATTAAAAAAATAGAAAACACGCTGAAATTGAGCTTTTTATATAAACTTTTCAGTGAAAAACAAAAACTCGCTTCACTTTCAAAACTAAAATTTTGGAAAATCATTTTTACTGTTTCCAAAATTTCATTTTCAAATTTCTCTTATCTTTAATATATAATAAAAGAGAGGCCTTAAATGCCACATGACAAAGTAAGGTCCATTGGATGAGTTAAATATTTTGATTTCAACCGTTAGATTAGATTGATGATGTCATCATATATTTTTTTCATTTACACCCTCATACAATACATAATTGCATTCTTTTCTTTAATTTTATCACCATTACAATAAAAAAAATATTTGTTTCTTATTGGACTATCATTTTACCTTATTATTACTATTATAAAATCCATTAATACAAAATAGTAAAATATATGTATAAACGTAAATGTATATATATTATTATAAGTTTATAACTATAAACAACATGTGTATAAACATAAATATATATTAGTTATTGTACGTACAATATTGTATATTCATAATAACTTAAAAAAACAAGTTCATAAACATAAAGTTTACGATTCAATTTTTTGTCTATATTTATCCGCGTTATCGCGGGAAAATAATCTAGTAAAAAATGAAATCACTTTTTTCCAACTAAACACGTTTTCATAATTTTTATTTGTTTTTAAGGAAATAAAAATATATTTCATTTTCACAAAAAATAGAGATGGAAAAATTGAATTTTCTTTTGCGAACTAATCACACCCTTACCTTTTTTTCCCCTAGGATAAACTTGTTTGCGTAGTATATATCAAATGAATGAGTTTTATTTTTAACGTATCAAAAAATATGCGGATAATCATCTGGGATGTTAGCTTCAAGTAATGGCTCGTGCAACATAAGTTAATGATCCGCACTTAGTTATGCATAGTCGGGGGTTTTCAATTTTGTAACAACGTTGTTTAAAATGATCCAACTTCATATCCGTTTCATACTTACGGTTTGAGACATTATTAGTTCTTAAGGATAACCAAACTAACACCAAACCGGTTAAAGTCAATATGAAACATACCTTCGAAAAAGATAAACAAACTGTAAACCCTAAATAAACATCAACTTATTTGTAAGTACGAAGAAGTGATATTTATTCTAAAAAAACTCTAAAAACTATATGTAATGTAGTTTTCACATAACATCCCAAACTAGAAAAAAACAATGCAACTTAAAAAAAAGAAGTCAGAGTGAATAAAAATACTAGTAAAAACTAAAGAGTTGTGAGTGAGTGAGTAAACAAAAAGAACAAAACAAGAGACAAAAAGGTAAACAAAGAAACCAAGGATTCAAAGCCAAATATTTAACTACAAAACCCCTCCCTTCCCCTATATCTATCTATCTATCTTTTGGTGAAAAAGACCACTCAATGCTAAAACATGTTATAAAAAAAGGTCTACTCCATTAAAATATTTTTCCGGAATAATTAGTAAATGAACTTTTACTAATATGTTTTGATCCGTCATACAAATAAAATTATGTACGGGATATTTGATAAAACGAGCTAAAAGTCAGAGTTCTAAAGGGTTTTTTTTTTCTATAGAAGTGTGTCAAAATAGTTAGGGGTCTTTATATTTATGTTTTTTTTTTTTTTTCAAAACTGGCTTATGCGCAAGTCTTATTCGACAAATTTTTCATTAACCCGATTTTTATTGCTTGTGAACTTAAGTCATAATAAATAAATTATAGTAATAAACTTATAACTCTTAGAATATGAAGAAAAACAAAGCGGGCCTAGTAAAGAAAACAACCAAATAAGTAAAATTTGTCCCCGATGTAGCTTGTTGTTGGGCCTTCAAATTTGTACGTTCAAACATTTGTAAATTAATAATTATTTAATTAATAATAATAATAACTCATTTGTTTATTACTAGATTATTGTCCCGCGATAGCGCGGATAAAGATAAAGTTTGACTCGTAAATTTTTGTTTATGTAGATTTTAAGTTATTATGAGAAGATAATGTCATACGTATAATAACATATATACGTTTACGTTTATACCTATGTTGCTTATAGTTAAAATAATATATATATATACTTATACGTTTATATACATGTTTTGATATTTTTATGAGGAGATTTTAGAATAAAAATATGGTAAATCATAGTCTAAATTGAGCGATTTATAAGTAAAATAAACATATGTTTTTTTTATTTCAGTGGAGATGTAAATGAAAGAAAAATGTAATTATGTATGTATGGTAAATCATAGTCTAAATTGAACGATTTATAAGTAAAATAAACTTATATTTTTTATTTATTTCAGTGGAGATGTAAATGAAAGAGAAAATGTAATTATGTATTGTAAGAGGGTGTAAAATAGAAATAGTCTTTGATGACATCATCAATCTGATATAACGGCTGAAATCAAAGAAGACAACCCATCCAAGGACCTTACTTCGCCATGTGGCATTTAAGCCCCCTCTTTTATTATATATTATGGTAAATCATAGTCTAAATTGAGCGATTTTAAGTAAAATAAACATATGTTTTTTTTATTTCAGTGGAGATGTAAATGAAGGAGAAAATGTAATTATGTATTGTATGGTAAATCATAGTCTAAATTGAGCGATTTATAAGTAAAATAAACTTATGTTTTTTTATTTCAGTGGAGATGTAAATGAAAGAGAAAATGTAATTATGTATTGTAAGAGGGTGTAAAATAGAAATAGTTTTTGATGACATCATCAATCTGATCTAACGGCTGAAATCAAAGAAGATAACCCATCCAAGGGACCTTACTTCGCCATGTGGCATTTAAGGCTCCTCTTTTTATATATATTATGGTAAATCATAGTCTAAATTTAGCGATTTATAAGTAAAATAAACATATGTTTTTTTTATTTCAGTTGAGATGTAAATGAAAGAGAAAATGTAATTATGTATTGTATGGTAAATCATAGCCTAAATTGAGCGATTTATAAGTAAAATAAACTTATGTTTTTTTATTTCAGTGGAGATGTAAATGAAAAAGAAAATGTAATTATGTATTGTAAGAGGGTGTAAAATAGAAATAGTCTTTGATGACATCATCAATCTGATGTAACGGCTGAAATCAAAGAAGATAACCCATCCAAGGGATCTTACTTCACCATTGTCATTTAAGGCCCTCTTTTATTATATATTAAAGATTAAAGATTGGAGGTTTGACTTTGTTTCATTTTTGGTCAACGATGACAAGTCTGAAATACCAGGTAGTAGTCAAGTCAACTTTACAAAACTTCAAATGGTTTGATATGCATATGCTTGTGGAAGTTTTTTTCGAAAGCTGATAACGCGTATATATGCAATCCTATCACAGGAGAATACACGATCCTTCCAAGACAAAATTGCCACAGAGAAGATTGTGCCATCTAGATTGATGGTTTTTGGGAGTCGGTTTGCACATAAAGGAATAAAAAGAGATATATTGCCCGAAAAGGAAAGCAGTTGAAAACACGGAAATGTTTTAAAGCTATTTAACCCGAACATCTTATCGTCCTAGCTCTTAAACTCCAAAACTTTGAATGAGAAAGAGTTCATGTGTTCTAAAAGGTCAACAAGATTCTACGAGAATTTACCAACTACTATTGTTGTCTTAGTTTATCAATTTGACCGTTTAAAATAACTTAAAAATAATAAATCACCAGAAATTGTTCGTTCCTTACATCAATTGTGTTTATATTTGTTAAAATTGAAGTAAAAAAATTAGCTCATGGAAGCAGACAATAACCTTTGTTTATATCCCCACAACAAAAATGTCCAATTTTGTACTTTTATTTAGAATTAGATTAAGATATATAGCATCACTATGAATAAGGTAAACTTCAAACGTTCGTATAGAGCTTAGAGTACCATTAGGAATATAAAATGTATGAGGAAAATCCAGATCAAAACATAACTATCGGTGTTTTCACAAACTTGTTTGAACCTAACCTTCCGTTTTATAACCTCGTCACCCCTTTCGCTTTTGATATTTCTGTTCTCGTAGGCATCAACGGGGTTCAAACGTCCAAGAAGACCTACATTTGGATCACACAGAGACAATGTCAATAACCAAACAATATATCGTCCCAATATATGGAGGTGTACTGTTCACTAAGATCTCCACAATTGATTGACGATTTACGTAGCATGCTTTGTAATATGAAAATATTGACTAAAATGAGCACTACTCGTTTCTAGAAATTAAAAGATTGCAGCTATTAGGAAATTGCACGAAAAGGGAAAACAAAGCCTTTCAATATTTCATGGTAGATTTTTCTTGACCTTTAGAGCATATGAACACTCTCTGATTTGAAGTTGTGGAGTCTAAGAAAGCCAGGACGAAAAACCATTCCAGCTAAAAGGGGGTCGAAAGAACGTATATCTTCAAATGTATTTGTCCGAGGACAATATTTAAACAATTTGTCATAATTAAACACCATCAAAACTGAACCATCTTCTACAATCTCAATCACAAAAACTTGAATGGTCAGCCTCCAATCTTTAGTAGGGCTACAATTCTTGATAACCACCTCTTTATGCCAAGATTCCTTGATCCCGTAGTCCTTCATTACCCAAATCGTTAATTCAACTGTGTTCAATAAATCACAATGACATAAATAACCCTTTAGGACTCCCAAACTTTGGCAACCTAAATAAGTTTTTTCTATTGATTTAACAGGGGGAGACGGGAATAACTGAAATATCTCATTGTCGAAATCAAAAGAACAGAGCTTTTCAGCGGTATCACTGTCACGAACAATCCAATGAACACGGCCATTTAAAAAACACCCATATGATCCATTAAGCCAGTACGGAGCATTACCAAGACTTCTCCACTGACTTGAGTCAAGGGTGTAAACCTGGGCTTCTAACAGAAGCGGTCGAGATGCTGAGGGTCGTATATTCCCTTGAAAAATCCGAATCACTTTGTATTCCTTTGTCTTTAAACCAACTCCAAAACCATAAAGAAAATGCTTATGCTCAAGACCTTTTATAAAGTGTTGTTGCCTAGACAGGACCATCCACTCTTTGGTGACTGGATTGCATATGCAAGTGTCGTATAGGCAAGTGTCAAAAGTTTCACTATGAAATTGAAGCAGGCAGATCAAACCATTGACTGATCCCACTAAACGCAGAGAAGTGTTTTTTAAAAGAGGTGCATGATTAAAATCAAATCTGTTAACACTAACGGGGTGTAAATTTTCGTGCTTTAGCTCAGCTTTATTCTCTAACCAGCTCAAAACGCCTGGTTTCTTGACACTAAATACATCTTCCTCGGAGTCAGACGTCACCTCACCCTGGTATTGATGATGTATCATGAAGCATGCAGGTGACCGAGAGAGGTGAAAATTGGCAAAATAAGATTACATAACTAGATTCCGCCATTTTTGGCAGACACATTTGCATTGAATGATTTTTTTAACAGGAAGTCTTGAAAGGATATCAATTATGATGTTTTCGGGGAGGTCTTCTATGGATGCAATGAGAGAAGGCATGATCTTTTTGTATATATTTGCTAGTGGTGGCTTCAGTCTGCAGAACAACAGAATAGTAAATTAGGGTTTGCCTATTACCATAATAGTTGCTTGTGCATGAAGGAAAAAAAGAAGAACATTTAATAACATAATGCAAATTGTCGTAACACTTGTTCTTAAAATAGCTACTCAAACTTTATCTTCATCGAAGTGAGAAGAAATATTTAGGGCCGACAGAGAGGTAGAATTGTGCGACCAACAAGTTTGCTTTTCCTTTTAACTTTTAAAGGGGCGTTTGTCCTAATTTATTTTTAGGGTTTTGTTAACAATATTCTAAAACAGCGTTTGGGGTTGCATTTGTTCAGCTTTTAGATATTGCGTTTAAGCACCAAACACCAAAAAGTGGGTGCCTTTAAAAATGATTTTGGGTATTTGCGTATGGCGTTTTAAAGTGCATTTTACGATAAGCATCACTTCCACGGTTTAAAAAAGTGAACAATCTCAAAGTATGCAATCCCAAACACCTTTTAAATCTATTCTACAATGCATCGTAACCACGCAATGCCTTTTCGACGATAAAGTCATATTCAAAAAGATAATTTTAGTTATTATAGAGGCGGGTAATTAATAATATTATATAGTGTTAATCTTAATTTATTTTCCATCATAAATTGAAATGTGAAATTCGTTTAGTGTGATTTATTGTGTTCTTTTCAATACATAATTAAGAAATGGATAGCTAACAATTATTATTTTTATTATTTTCGGAAAATTATAATATGTTAAAAGTAGTTTTAATACTCGTATGATGTACGGACTGAAAAATTAAAAATTATTAAAAATACTTATAATTTAGAAAATATTGCTTTAAATTATTAAAAGATAATCATAATAAATAATTAAAAATAAGTCGAACCCGGATTAATTATCTGGAATATAAGTCAAACAAGGATTACTTATCTCGGATATAAGTCGAACTAGGATTCTATTGTTTAATAAAATTATTTAAAAATATTCGCATATTTCAATTCATATGTGACATCCTCAAAATTGTTTAATCTTCTATTAGTTATTTATTTAGATTGGATCGGAAGATCCACCGATGTTATAAAGAAATGGTTGGAAGATATCCACCCATTGAACTTGATTCATTGCCCCCTAACTCAGACTTTAACAACATTAAACAACTTGAAATATAAATTAACTATAAACATAAAACAAAACCTCTTTTACATCATTTGAAAAGAAACAAAAGATCAGAAAATGAAGGCGTGAAGAATCCCGAAACAACTCGAGAGTCACAAACACTGCCTACCAAATTCGTCGAACACATAACCACAAAAACGACGAAGACCTGTACAAAGACATGAAAATGGTCTGAACATGTTTAACTAACAATTTATTTAAACGAGGTATTATCTGTCCTCGCATTGTCGCAAGAATAACCGTTAAAAGCTAAACGAAAGAGAAATGTAATAATCTGTTAATGTTATATGTAAATGACATTTGTTCTAAATTTGTCTATTTGTTTGATTAGTTATGATTGTCACGTTTTGGATTGTGTCCTACGAACATGTTGTGTTCCTGGGCTTTTGACCCCGTTTGGGTATCACGAACACTATGTTGTTCATGAGCCCATAGTAACTCATAAAAGTGAACATGTTATCCTATATAAAGGCATAAATAGTTTAGGTTTAGGGTTAGACTTTTTGGCAGAAGCGTATAGAGAAACACTGAGAATATCAATTGTATTATTGTTTGAGTGATTCAATATTAATACAAGTATTCTCTATTTTGGTTATTGGTTTGTTATTGTTTCTAAGCTATATAATTGTGTATTGGTTGATGATTATCGAGATTCCGTCTCATAATCAACTGGTTTAATCTTGTTGATCCGTTACCAGGGACCTACAATTGGTATCAGAGCAAACGATTTGTTTGCTCTTTATCGAGATTCGTTCAAGGTTAGATCTACAATTTTGAGGTTACTTAGAAAACAATTGGAGTTCGGTTTAGCAGTAGCAACAAACTATTTTTAGGGTTTCTTATAAATTAGAGTTTTTCACTGTGGCGGCTTAGTTCGTGAATTAATCTTACAGTTCGTGAAAATTGTTAAGTTACTTAGTTCGTGATATATTCTTGTTCGTGACTTTTCATGTTCGTAGAAATTAATTGTGTTCGTGGAATTTAGTATTGTTCGTGGAGATAAGTTGATATTCGGCAATAAATTTTTGTTCGTGGCATTATCTTATTCGTAGAATTTAATAGTGTTCGTGGAGGTAGAAGTTCGGTGAACATAATTTATAAGTTTAAAATTTGAATGTTGACTGTCTGCAATTCAACAAAATTATTCGTGATTATTGGTTGTAAATTAAATAGTTCTTGCTCGTGGATATAGTTCGTGGACTTTTACTATTCGGCAATCAATTCTTGTTCGTCGAATATCATTGTTCGTTGGATTATTGTATTCAACAATTACCGTTCGTGAATTAAAATGGAATAATAAAAATCAAACAGTCCACCCAAACTACTTAACGCTTCTCACTATTACGATTGGATGGACAAATTCAAATCTTTCTGTAGATTTAACGATGTTCAGATGTGGTTGTGTATTCAAACAGAATACGTTCATCCAACGGTGACTGTAGATGGTGAAGTATGTTTATATAAATGAGTTAAAATGTTTATATTCCATTTTTTCCAACTACTAATATTATTCTTTTCAAATAAAAATATAAATATAAAATTTTAGTTTAATATGCTAAAATATATATTAAAATTTATACTTATTATTTATGAAAACTATTTTTAAAAGTTTGCAAGTTGTCAGGTCGACCCATATTATTAAATGATTAACCTGAACTTAAATTGAAAATAATACGGGTTAGCATGTTGGTGGCCAGCGGGTTGACGGATCGAGATTATACACATAACTCGTTAAATTTTGTATCGGTCTCATATCGAGTTCGTATTGTGTTGAGTATTGTCACCCGTATTGGAAAATATCATATGGATATTAGAGGGGAAACAAATAAACTAAGGATTAAAAAAAAGGTTTTAGTGAAATATAGCTTTAACCGATGGCGCGGCCATTTATTACATTGCTCATAAAGAACGACTCGTGGCTTCATCTCGAACTTGTGGCCGACATTTATTAGCCCTTTTCGAAGTGAGGAGCATGAAACAAAATTTTTGAACGAGGGACATGTGTATGTGATTTAAATAAAAGTCAAACAAAATCTATTTTTTTTGGCTTTAAAACTACCGAATATAGTTATCTATTTTTATTTTACTAGTACGAAATTCGCGCATTGCAGCGGTATTCAATATTTAGTTAAAATATATGCAACTTGATTTTTTTACGGCATATGTTTTTCATGACAATAAATTAACAGATATGAGCCATTTCTTAAAGTTTTAAGACAAGATCAAACGTTTATTACATTTCAATTATTCCTTAAACCCGTTTACTACATATAAAACATTTAGACCAAATTTCTTAGAGTTTAATTTTAAGACATAGTGATAAGAAGATGATTCCTACTTATATATGTAAAACTCCAATAACTCGAATTAGTTAAAACTATTCTTACTCTAATAGGTTAAAACACGTTCATATGATCATGTCCCATTATTGGAAGATAACATATAATATAAGTCGGTATTTTACGCCTCAAATATAAATATTAAACGAATTAGGGTGAATGCATACAAAAAATTAAATATGATAAATATGCGTATCCATAAATGTTGTGTCTCATTCTATATGTATAGTTAAAGATAAATGTATAACTAATTTTTACATTTTAAACGTTAAAAATGATTACATCCCTACAAATGCTATAATCAGTTTTTATATAAAAATTAAATAATCTATATTTGGAGTTGGGTATTACTCATTTTGATTTGTAACAAATAATACACAAAAACGTCCATATATATAATTAATCTATTTATCTATATCTATATTTATATCTATATATTAAATAAAGCATGATTTTATTTGTCACGTGTCATTATCATATTCGTTCTAACCATTTTTTTTTTCGTCATTTTTATTTACACTTAAACCTTTTCAAGATTGATAAATTCATTTTTTAAACAATTCATCGTTCAGATTTAAAAAAATTATTACCGGACATATGTTTATTGAGTAATAGGTTTATTTTTTTTATTTTCTTTTCTTTTACCAATTTCATCGTTTAGATTTTTTTAATTATGTTCAGATTTATATTTATTGAGTAACAGAAATAAAAATATGACGAAACTTTATTAGAAATCTCGCCATTTTTTTTAAATAACTCATAACATAATGAAATAAAGGGAGATTTACATTTACGTCCTTACAAAACTTCAATATTACGTTAATGTCCTTGTAAAAATCAAAATTACGTTAATATCCTTCCAAAACATGAAAAATTCTCATTTATATCCAAAATAATAAATTAATAATATTTAAATGATTTTAATATTTAAATTATTCATCTAAATATTAATTAAATGATTTAAATATTTTAAATTATTGAATAAATCAATAAAGCTAATCCAAATGCTTATTTAAACAAATATGTCAATAAAAATCAAATATCATATGAACTGAATAGATCAAATTCAATGAATAAATTGTTTTAAACATATATTACAAAAACATTAATCAATCAAGACGAGGAAGTTTTGCAACCTTTCTATTCCGGTTAATGCTCAAAATTATAGAAATCAATCTTTTTTAAATCTATATTGCGAGTTTATGAAATTGAGATACATTGGTTAATGTTGGATTAAACATAACATATTTGAGTAAAAGTTTAACTAATATTTAGATGAATATTTTAAATATTAAAATTATTTAAATATTATTAATTTATTATTTTGGATATATATGAGAATTTTTCATGTTTTAGAAGGATATTAACGTAATTTTGATTTTTATAAGGATATTGACGTAATATTGAAGTTTTGTAAGGTCGTAAATGTAAATCTCCCTTAAATAAACTACTGGTATAAACAATAAATGATAAGAGTTTTTAAATAGAGGATTACATGGCTAAACTACCGTATAACTAGCCTAGCTAAATTTAACTCCAAATATGGTAAATGAAATTAAAATGAATTTACAAAATATCTTTTTTAATTAAAAGTTTTAGAAAGGAAATCATATTAAACGTAGTTTTTAATTTTATCTTTTTACAATTTATAATTCTTTTAACAATAAACAAAATTTTACACTCAAATCGGAAACCATATATTTACAAGTCAAACATCATTATTTACATTCATTTATGCTTAATTCAGTTTTTACTGTTTACAAGGTTGTTGTATATTTTAACTATTAGATGATAGTTTTTTTTCTTCATCCGTGAGTTATACTATTCAAGACTTTACGTATAATGAAAAATTAATTAATATGATATGATGTAAATGAGTATAAAATAAATTTAAAATAAAATGGCTATTGGTAGTGGATTTTAAGAAAGACAAAGTTACCATTTTCAATAATAAAGATTGTAATTTATTCAAAACATAAGGAAGTTTTTGAAGTCAACTAATTGAAATATAAAAAAGATAATTATAAGCCTAATTTATAATATGAAAAAAACATTAGTGACATATTTAAATATTGTTGTAGAAATTCAAGGGCAATTTAGTAAATTCCTTCTTATTTTCAACTTTATGAAAATAGATATAAATACTTTATAAGTAGTATAGATTAATATATCAAATGGAAGTAGATATTTTTCGTAGGTATTAGAGTTGGTGGTTAATAATTATAATATTTTGTTTCTCTTCAATATTTTGGTTATCTATGGCTATATTTGATATAAGCTTATATGGGGCATAAATATGATTTACTTGGGGTTTGAGTTTTTTTTTTCTTTCAAATAAATCTTGTTTGGTTGAAGTTTATTTATGGGGCTTATTTGAAAAAAAAGTTCCTAAATAAATAAGCTAATTTAAGTAGTTTAAAAAAATGGTTTGGACTTATATGATGGTAAATTACATAAATATCCCTTATAAAAAGTTTTTTATTATACTATTATACTAGATTATTGTCCCGCGATAACGCGGAAAAAAATAAAAATTGAATCATAAATTTTATTTTTATGTAGATTTTAATTTATTATGAGAAAATAGTGTTGTACGTAGAATATATATATATATATATATATATATATATATATATATATATATATATATATATATATATATATATATATATATATATATATATATATATATAGAGTTGGTTTCATTTAAGAACCATGTAAATATTTAGGAACCATTAGGAACCAATATTCACCAGTGTATATATATGATATTCACCAGTGTATATTTAATATGATATTCACCAGTGTATATACATATAATATTCACCAGTGTATATACATATAATATTCACCAGTGTATATATATATATATACATATGCTTTATATACACTGGTGAATATCATATATATACACTGGTGAATATTGGTTCCTAAATATTTAGTGGTTCCTAAATGAACCCACATCTATATATATATATATATATATATATATATATATATATATATATATATATATATATATATATATATACTTTTACGTTTATACACATATTGTTTATAGTTATAATAACATATACACATTTATTTTTATACACATGGTTTGATATTTTGTGTATGGAGATTTTAGAATAATAATAAGGTAAATTATAGTTTAAACTAAATGATTCTATAAATAAATTATAATTATGTTTTTTATTTGAGTAGAGATTGAATAAAATAGAGAATGTAATTATGTATTGTAAAAGGGTGTAAAATGAAAATAATATTTGATGACATCATCAATCTGATCTAACGGCTGACATCAAAGAGGTTAATCCATCCAACGGATCTTGCTTCGCCATGTGGCATTTAAGGCCCCTCTTTTATATTATATTAAAGATATATATTTTAGTTATTTTACATTTTTAAGCTACAATTTCAGCTATTTTCCAAACATATTTACGAAAAATAAAAGCTCCGACTTTCAGCTTTAAATATAAACACAAGATTTCAGCTCCAGATACAAGCTACTAGCTCCAGCTATAAGATAGTTTTACCAAACATACCCTATATCTTGTAATTTTGTTTATAAATGTATTAAAATAAATTGTAAAAAGGAATATTCTAAATATTATTTTGTGTTTTTCATGAATTGAAAATGAAGCATTCCTACGGGGTCGTGTGGTAAATTTAATGCCTGCGTTGTGAGTCAAAATGGTATTTCATTAAAGAAAACTTATACGTATTTTTTTTTATTAATGTTACAACATCCGTAAATTTATAAATTTCCTTTTGTATATTTCACTACCTATAATTTTTTTAATTTTCTGAGTATATTAAACCTTGACTATGACTACATAATCTCTGAAAGAGGAAAAATAAAACAAAATGGTAGGGTATATCTAATGAGTTTTGTTACTGTTATTATATGAGTTTTGACCAAATACTTTGCCCCAAAACAAATATTATCCTTTAATATCAATTTATAAATTAAATTTAATAATGAATAGTGCCCCGTCTTATTATATTACATTTTCGGTCCGTTATTACATATATATCAATAATATTTTTGTTTTAGAACTCGACTTTAACTATTGGCATTTTAACTTCTCAAATTTCATTAATTAAAATTTCAATATTACATTACGTTCCGTTACTACAATTCTTTTTCGTTTAGCTTTTAACTATTATCCATGTGACAAAGCGCGAACAAATAATACCTCATTATGAATATATTTTAGAGCAAATAACCAAAATAATCACCTATCACTTACATTTTACAAAAATAATCATCTAATTCGCGACGTATTTCTCGCGACATTTTTTTCTTCGCGAAAGTACACTTATTTTAATCAGACCAATAAAAATTCGACACGTTGTCGCTACACTATTCATTTCTCGCGCCAATATTCATTTTCGCGACGACGTGTCTGATTTTTATTGGTTTGATTTTGTATTATGTACTTCTCGCGACGATAAAATGTCGTGAGAAATTCGTCACGAATTAGGTGATTATTTTTGTAAAGTGTAAGTGATAGGTGATTATTCTGGTGATTAATTCTATATTTTAGGGGATATCTAATATGATGTTGGCTACATACAAAAGTTTATTTTATATCCTTAAATATTTTTATTTATATAAAGAATACTCCATTTAAAATGAACATCCATATAACAAAAACGAAAATTCTCCCCCAGTTACGCATGCTCTATTGAACCATTCCCCTCCCTTGTCTTCTACACTCCATCTCGCAGTTGTTTTTGTTATTTCGTTAAGACTCTTACATAGATAGTGCAAAGATAAATATATCTTCTGTCCTGATTCCAATTGTTTTTGTTATTTCGTTAAGACTCTTACTAAGATAAGGAAGGAATTCCAGCAGATCAGCAGCGTTTGATTTTCGCTGGAAAGCAACGGAAGGACTTTAGCTGATTATAACATCCAGAAGGAGTCCACTCTTCATCTGGTTTTACGTGGAATGCAAATCTTTGGAGGTCATCTTTGCTGGTAAGCAGCTCGAAGACGGACGTACGCTCACTGATTACAATATTCAGGAAGAGTCTACCCTTCATCTTCGTGGTGGTAATTGAAGTATTTCTTATGTTTGTGGTATTTTCAAGTGTTTGTTTCGAATGTTTTTTGTTATGAATTTAAAAGTAAGAACTTTGTTTGGTAACTACTGTATTAGGATTTTGCATAAATATTAATCGAAATCACATAAGATGTCGTTACTTTGATGAATATGGGAGACATATTTGTTGTCTTCATTTGTATTAGTTTCAAGACAATATGCACTCAAGGGTTTGTTAACGGATATGCTTTTCGGACATCTACCTCTATTATATACTCAATGTATTTTGCTGGGTGTTTATTCCCTTGGTTTTTTGCGTATTATTGTGCCACTGCTATTTATTACTGGTTTACACACAAAATAACATGTAAATGGAGAACGGTTAATTAGAAATGGAAGAAAAGAATGCAATCTGCATAAATCGGCCCATCTTTGGAAGTGAAGCAAGGACTGTTCATCATAAGAGGCGGTACAATGGACAAATGTAGGGTATCTCAAAGAATGAAAGATGAAAGGGTAATGTTTCAAGTTAACCAAGAGAAATGTTACCTATCAGAGCTAGCATAACGTTTTCTGAGTTTTTGTAAAACAATTTATGCATAATTCTTCAGAAACTCACATTGTTGTCGTTAGCCTAATAAAACACATTTGTGACATTGCCAAAAGCGAACATCGATACCAGTATACAACATTTCAATACTTGATACAAATGCTTATAAGAATCAGATGTCTTCTTGACTGAATTACTCGACACATTATTCCCATTATCAAATACAATAAATGTTAACTGTAAAACAAACTAAAATTAAGACAAGGATTTAGGAATGTTGTTGTATTTCTAACAGAATGAAACCACAATTTTACTTTTGGGAACTTCACCACGTAAATATAACAGAAATAGTAACATGATTGACTCGAACTTCTTGTTTGATACAAAAATGGTGGCGTGTGTTTGAGATAGAATCTTGTTGATCTCTAAAACACTTGAACTTTCTCCAATTCGAAGTTTTGGAGCTTAATAAAGCTGGGACGATAAGCCATCATAGAAAAGTAGCGGTCAAAAATTTGTATATCTTCAACTGTTTTCCTTTGAGGGCAATATTTTAACAGTTGATCCTCCTTATGGACCATCAAAATTGTTCCATCTTTTAAACTCTTTATCACATACATGGGTTCCCACATCAACCAATCAAGATCAGGGCTGATACTTTCCTTGATCAGCACCTCTTTATGCCACGATTTCTTGACCCCGTATTCTTTCATCACCCAAATCATGAATTGAGAATCGAAGGTATCAGATTGACATAAAGAACCTTTTAAAACTCCCAAACTGCAGAAATGGATCTGACTTTCTTCTATCTCTTTAGGAGGAGAAGGGAATAACTGAAAAGTCTCATTGTCAAAATCGAAAGTACAAAGCTTTTCCGGTGAATCCTTGTCAATAACTATCCAGTGAGCATGGCCATTTAGAAAAGGACCATCGTATCCGCTAAGCCAGTAAGGGACGTGACCTAGACTTCTCCATTGACCCGTTCCAAGGGTGTAAACTTCGGCTTCTAATAGACTTGGTCGAGATCCTGAGGTTTCATCTGGTGGAATATTTCCTTGAAAAGTTCTAACCACTTTGTATTCCTTTGTTTGTAAACCGATTCCAAAACCATAAACAATTATTGCATAACCTTGTCTATAGTACTGTTGTTTCGGGAGGATCATGTATTCTCTTGTGATGGGATTGCATATGTAAGTATTATCGTATTTAGGACCAAACTGCCATAGGCAGATTAAACCATTCACCGAGCCCACAGGAAGTATTTGAGACTTGTGGAAGAAAGTGGGTGCAAGATTAAGATCAAGGCTCATGACAGGGTCGTGTTGTAATTGATGATGATCAGGTTCGTCTTCAATCTCCACCCATTTCAAAACACCCGGTGTATGGTAACCGGTCATCTCACTTTCAGAGTTATGATGAATCAAGAGGCCTTCCGGTGATTTTGAGAGGTGAAGATTGGTAAAATAAGAGTCTGAAACTAGATTCCGCCATTTCTTGCATACACACTTGGAGTGGATGATTGTTTTAACGGGAAGTCGGGCGAGAATATCGAGGATTAAATATGGTGGTATGTCTTCCAGTTCCATGGATGGATTGAGATCGAGAGAAGACATTGTTTGTTTTATAATTAAGATCTGAGAACCTTAGAAAAGTTTGTTACGTGGAGGATAAGTAAAGATGACTTGACTTAGTATATGGTCTTTTTAAGTTGCCATCTTTGAATTGATGTTTTAGACCGGAAACACCATTTTTTATTTTCAATTTATATGTTATTATTGTTGGGTTTAATCGGTTATATATGAGGATTCACGAATGCAATGCATGACAATATGGATTAGTGGAAAGAATAGGTCATATGCATGCATGTAGAAGACTTCCTAGTCTTTAGGAGTAAAGAGTCGTGGGAGTGGTTATTCCCTCCCACGTTTTAAGTTTCAATTATTTGGTTTCCTATTTAAGTCATGTAGCAGTCATTGTTTGTAATCAGTTTCCCTTTTACTTAATATATAGAAGCATTGAAACCAGTCTTGTCGTTTTGATTGGTGTTCGTGTAGTGTGAGTCCGGGTTGGGGGAAGGGGCTGATTTCCAACATGGTATCAGAGCTTAGTTCGATCGGGTTTAAGAGATGGTTAAGAAAGGGAGATCATACCTGGTTCGGATCAAGAAATAGATGACTGATTGCAAACCTATGCAATCACGTCAAGTGGAAGAAAGAAGTGTTGATTCGAATCAACAAAGAAAGAACAAGAAAGTAAGCTTGATCAGCAAGAAAGGAAGAAGAGGCGTCACCAAAAGAAAGAAAGGATGAAAGAGGCCGGTGTCGCTTCGTAAGAAAGAAAGAAGGCCTCAAAAGAAAGAAAGAAAGAAGCCAGTGGTACTACGAGAAAGAAAGAAAGTAGCATACCACAATAAAGTAAGAAAGAAAGTAGCATACCACAAGAAAGTAAGAAAGAAAGCAAGAAAAAAAAATGTCTCAGAAGAAAGAAAGAAAGAAAGAGACCTAGACCGTGTAAGCTAGAGACCGGAAGCTTACATCAAACTAGACTGTGGCCGGAAAGTGTGTTCCGTCAAAGACCGAAAAGACCGAGAACTTGTAAACCAAGACCGGAGGTTTGTACCTAGACCGAGAAGACCGAGATAGCCGCAAAAGGACCGGGTGGCATCTAGACCGAGAAAGAAAAGACCGAAGACCGAAAGAGATAACCATGACCGGCGGGTTGTCTAGACCGAAGCTTTATAAGCTGAAGACGGAATTGTTGAATCAAATGACCGAAGATTCACAAAAGACCGACAAAGTTGATCATGTGTGATGATCACAAGAAAGCAAGGCTTGTCCCTTGTACGTTGTTGTGTAAGTAAGAAGGAGAATGAAAGCAGGAATATCAAGAGAATGAAAGCAACGACAATGAAGACAACTTGATCTTGACGGTGAACCGACGTTGTAGTGAATGGACGTGTAAATAACCGATTAAGGGGGTGATTGTTGGGTTTAATCGGTTATATATGAGGATTCACGAATGCAATGCATGACAATATGGATTAGTGGAAAGAATAGGTCATGTAGAAGACTTCATAGTCTTTAGGAGTAAAGAGTGGTGGGAGTGGTTATTCCCTCCCACGTTTTAAGTTTCAATTATTTGGTTTCCTATTTAAGTCATGTAGCAGTCATTGTTTGTAATCAGTTTCCCTCTTACTTAATATATAGAAGCATTGAAACCAGTCTTGTCGTTTTGATTGGTGTTCGTGTAGTGTGAGTCCGGGTTGGGGGAAGGGGCTGATTTCCAACAATTATTACTATTATATTACACTAGTGAAATTTAAGATATATTAATCACGTCCCAATTCAAAACCAAGAAAAGTTGTTAATGGATACATAAAATTTTCAACCATTCCATATATGGTTTTCTGCGTTTTTATGCACCATTCTTCAAAGTGTCACATTGTTGTTCTTAGCCTAAATAAAACATATTTGTGACATTGCCAAAAGTGAAAACCGATACCATTATACAACATTTCAATACTTTGATACAAGTGCTTGTAAGAATCAGATTGTTGGAAATAATGACAAATCAGGTTATTAGTTTGTTAAATTGTAATTTATAGATTAGATTAGGGACTAGATTTTAATTAGTCCTTAGTGAAAAAGTGTGATGGTTGAAACACCATCTTGCACCGTATAACCGCCACCATCGAATCATTGCGATGGTTCGAAGGTACCGGTTCATAGTATATAAATAGAAAAAAAATGTAAAATAGTGTGTAATTTCTCAGATTATAAATTGAAACTTGTTTTGATAAAGATACTAATGTGTGCTTTTCCCCTATCACAAATGTCTTCTTTCATGAATTACTCTACACATTATTACCATTATCAAATACAATAAATGTAACCGTAAAATTAATTAGAATTAAGACAAGATCCAAGTATGTTCGTGAATTTAAATAAAAAATTAAACCACAAGTTTACTTTTGGAAACTCCACTAGGTAAATATAATAGTAAAGATCTAGAAAGAAGCTAGAACTATAAATCGATTGCAAACAATGCCACGATTTGGGTCACATGACCAATCTAGCCACCGCAGATTGAAATGCCTATTACTTGTTAACCACAACAAAGATAGGAGTTGTATATCATCTCCTAAAATACCACACCTAGGATTTTTTTTAGTTAAAAGTAACTTTGTTTCTATACCTCCGTAAAACCCAAAGAGTTGCGTGCTTCACAATAACCGTGTCGAAAAAAGCCAAAACCAAAACCAAACCCAATCCAAAACCGAAAATCGGAACCGGTCAAAACCGGTTTTGACCGGAACATGTTCGGTTTTTGCTTGAACCGGCGGTTCCAAACCGGTTAGGATGTTACCGTTAGAAATTGGTTGGGGACCGGTTTTTTTTTACCCGGTTTGAAAAACCGGTTCTTTGCTGTTGGACTACATTACCCCTATTTTGTTGCTTTTTTTGATTTTTGCTAGTCGTCAGTTACCGTTTTTTGGTGTTTTTTTTTTACCATTTTGCCATACTAAATTTACTATAAATATGTAGGTTGAGTTTGGGGTTAATTACAACATCCTATCTCTCTGAAAACACTCTCAAAACTCTAAAAAAAAGCAAAAAATACGTTTGAAAAAAGTTAGAAAAACTCTCCAAAAATCATCAATAATCAAATGGCAACTCAAAGTTCAACCGCTTCCACCGGTGTCGGTTCCACAAGCGAAAGAATGATTGAAAAATTTCTCGAAACAAACCGAAGCCGAGCCGTTTGGTGTAATTACCGTTTGGTGTTGTTGTCGTATGGTGAAAAGATGGCGCATTACAACCATTGCGGCAATTTTTTAAAACAAGAATCCAACTCGACGTTGAAGAAATTGCAAAGTACTCCATAGAAACCCGGAAGCGGGTCAATCATCGATGGGTCAATACGGGAGTATTTTTGTTTACTCTAGTCCCGAAGTGATTAACATGAGAAACGCTTATAAACAAATGTTAGTCGATATATTTCAACTGGTAAAGCTACATACAAAGCATATATGAAAGTGTGTAAGGAAACAAATTCCATTTTCTTAGCCCCTAATTGGGATGTTTCCACAAGATGAAATTCGACTTACAGTATGTTTGTATGTGGTTTACCCCAACAACCTACTTTAACCTATTTTCATACCGAGTTAGAGATGTGTGGTCGGATTACACCATTTCCGCTTGAAAATTGGGAGATTATTGAAAAACTAAACGAATTGCTCAAAGTTTTTAAAACCCAACAACTTTATTATCGTGTGTTTATTATCCCATTAGTCATTTAGTCCTTAAACAAACTGGTTTTATGTGTTCAAAATTGGCCGATTACGAATCAAGAGGTGAATTGTATTTTAAAATGGTAATGCCCATGAAACAAAAACTAAGAAAATATTTGCTAAATCGTCACCTTTAATTACCGTTTTCGCCGCATTAAACTCGTGTATGAACTAGAATTGGGGTGGAACATCTTATTAGTACAATCTATACAAGATTGGATCTCAACCTAGACCTTTTATATATTTCTTACCAAAAACTAGCTTTTGAAAATTCTTTTAAAGGTTATTTGCGGTTAATTTTGCTAAATATAAAACGGATACAAATGTTGCTTCAAGTTCCTCTTTTGCGTCGATCTATGAAAACTATTCTAGCACGGACTCGAAAATTGACTTGTCTAATAAGTTAATACGTGAAAACATTAAACGTGCTAATTGTGACGGAGATGACCAAACAAATACTGAATATGGGAGGTATACGGGAACCGATTTTTTAGCCACTATGGGATTTGACGAATTCTTAAAGTTTGAGGTTTTGCCTTGGTGGAGAACATGTGAATCTCAATTTCCCATTCTAGCCGCCATGTCCGAAGATCTACTAACCGTCCAAGCTTCTAAGGTAGCTCCGGAATTCGCCTTTTCTCTTAGTGGCAGGGTATTATCCTTACGAAGAACAAGACTCACACCGGCGGCAACGGAGATGTGTATTTGCTTGAAGGATTACTTAGACGCGGCCGAACGTATACAAGACACACAAAATATTGAAGGCGAACTAGAGGTTGAAGCCGAAATACTCGACATCGAGGTGGAAGAAGGCTTTGCAATATCACTTTTCGATGAAGAAATCGCTATCGATGAAGCTTCCCGCTCATCTAGCTCCGAAGATGAACCCGTTGAAGATGACTTTATTGGTGAAGATTAAGAATGAAGAAATCAATTCAAATTTTCAATTTTATTAGTTACATTTCATATTAAAAATCGTACTTTTTCAAACATTTTATTCCAATTATCGAAATATTAAGGTTATGAAGACGTGTTCCAAGCTTTTTTTAATTAGATGACAACGTTTATGTATGATGTGTTACAAGTTTTTTTTAATAAAAGTTGAAGGTTAACATGTTTTTTCAACTTACGCTTTTTTTTCCCAATGTTATTAGTTACATTTAATATAAAAAATAGTACTTTTTCGAACATTTTTTTTTCTAATTATAGAAATATTAAGCTTATGAAGATGTGTTTAAAGCTTTTTTTTTTATTAGAATACAACGTTTATGTATAATGTGTTACAAGTTTGTCTAATAAAAGTTAAATTTTAACGTGTTTGCAAATTACGTTTTTTTTTTATTATTAAATAACCAAAACCGGTTTGGAACCGAGTTTTGGAACCGAGTTTTGAACCCGAACCGGTTTGGAACCGAACCCAAAAAAGAAAAGAGTATCATTTTCATTTGTTGTATCAATTGATTTTTATAATTTCATATCGTGTGTCAAAGCATTTATTTAAACAATTTAAGTTTATTAAATATCACAAATTTCAAAATAATTATTTAAGACGTAATTTAGATAAATAATAAAATACCAATGACAAGCGAGAAGATAAAGTGGGAGAATATATAATTTACTCTTTTATTAAAATAATAAATTATATATTCTCCTACTTTATCTTCTCGCTTGTCATTGATCTTTTATTATTTATCTAAATTACGTCTTAAATAACTATTTTGAAATTAGTGATATTTAATAAACTTAAATTGTTTAAACAAATGCTTTGACACACGATATGAAATTATAAAAATCAATTGATACAACAAATGAAAATGATACTTTTTTCTTTTTGACAAATAAACATAATCGTTTTAAATATATATAAATAGTAACGATACAAAGTAAATGACACCAATCATATTTTGTTTTTAACATTTTAAACAAAAATTTGGATTCAAATCTTCATCTTCCATAGAAACCTTTTCTTTTTCTTTACCACAATTTTGTAAAAACTCCTCTTTTTTCGTGCAACTACTAGAATTGAGACTAAGACTATGCGGTGTGGGGGGCTTTATAAAGTGATGATGTGGAGTGATAGAGGTGATATGTAGGAAAGAGAGTGTGATTTGTAGGAAAGAGAGTGTGATGATGTGGAGTGATGAAAATGGGTGGTGTGGTTGTGTGATGATGTGGAGTGATAGAGGAAAGAGAGTGTAATTTTAAAAAGTTGTATATTTATAATTTTTTTTATATAAATGAAATTTAAAAACTAGTATTTTTATTAAAAAAAACAAACACTACAATTTATTTTAAAAAAAATACTACAATTTATTAAAAAAAAAAAACACACTACAATTTATTTAAAAAAAAAATACTACAATTTATTAAAGAAAAACAACATACTACAATAAAAAACATACTACAAAAATTCAGGATAAAATTTCTCGATAAGCCTTCTCTTTTCATGTTCCGCTATTGATTTGGCAGGCTCCCGGAGATGATCGGTTTCCTTCATGATCACCTTTAACGCTTTTTGTCGCATTTTTTCTTCCTCAGTATCAGCAAATTTCCCGAACTTTTCCCCAATATACTTGAGTGAATCTTCGTTCCCCGAAGAAGAAGCAGCGGCTTTGCCCTTTCCTTTGCGCGCTTTTGCCTTTGCTTGATCTCTACCCATCGGTCTTGGAAGGTCTTCCTCATCGTTGAGATCATCATCATCATCGTTGAGATCGAATGAAGCAAAAGGCGATACCGGAGTGGCGGGAGTGGAGGGGTTACTAGACTCCGATGTTCTACGCGCTTTTCGGGACCCTCCAGATGTTGGGACATGTTGACAAATCGGGCTATTTCTCAATATTTGCCAAGCCGCTAAATGTAGGAAACCCCCTTGCATCATGGCGCGGTAAGTTTGCAGAGCATGTTTGAGCAATTGTTCATCACTATGACCGCTTGGTCTACTTTGTTGGGCTTGTCGAAAAACCCCGTTGAATTTTTTGACCTTTCTTCGTAAGTCTCTCCACTTGCTCGAAATAGAGTCTTCGGTACGAGAATAAGATGGATCATCTTTATACATCTTGGCGAAAAATTTTGCACGAACACTTTCCCAGAAAGGTGCCCCATTTTGATCATTTCCCACAATGGGGTCCTCGGATGTCGACGACCACGCTGAAGCAAGTGCGATCTCCTCCTCTTCGGTCCACTTCTTTCTTTCGGTTTTGCCTCTTAGGGATTCGGTTTCTTTTTTCTTATGTTTTCTCTTCCCCTTCCCACGGGCCGGCATTTCTTGAGCTTGAGTTTCCGGAACCACCTCATCGTCTTCAGAATCGTCAATGTCAAATGGAGGCACTTGCGGAAAATTGGATAAATGGTCTTGGTTAAGCAATTGCGAGAACGACCCGCCTTGGTATAGCGGGTCTACGGATGGTCGTTGTGGTGGTGTAGTTTGTTGGTAAAAATGGGGAAATTGGTTAGGGTTTGGAAGTTGGGTATAGTGTTGAAATTGGTTTGGATGTTGAAATTGGTTATTAGGGTTTGGAAATTGTGGAAATTGGTTTAGGTTTTGGTATTGGTTTGGGTTTTGATATTGGTTTGGGTTTAACCATTGGTTCCATTGGTTGGGGTTGGGGTTGTTTTGATTGTTGTTGTTGTTGGGATCCATTTGAGATGTATAAAAATATAGAGATTTTTATAAAAATTGAGAGAGAAAGAGAGAGTTTGTGTGGTTTTTGTTATAAAATTGTGTGGTATTTATAGAAAATGGGGAGGATTTTTGAAAAAATGGCCGTTGTTGTTTTTGTTTCGACCGTTGTTGTTTTTGTTTCGACCGTTGCTGCTTTCTTCCTTCACCATCACCGCGTTGTCTGAACCACGCCTGGAGCAAAAATTTGCCGACAACGCCCCTGCGGTGTGGAGGGGGGCGTTGTGGAGGCGTTGTCGTCCTAGGTGGCGGCGTTGTCTTGCTATTTCACGCCCCATACCGTAGAGTCTAACACTTTTGCAAAATTGGCTACGTCTTTTTTGGGAGCTCAATCAAATCAGATAAATCTTTTTCATTCACTACAAAAGAAATTTGTTAAAATTTGAAAAGCTAAAATTAAACCTTAATAATCTAAAATAAACCTTTATAATCTTTTTCCTAAAATGCCACTTGTTAATTAAATTCTCTTATATTATCATTTATTAGAATTACAATTTTTACTATATAAACGACATCCATAAAAAGGCATACGTAATGACAAGCTATATTATGGAGGTTATATGAAATTTAATATTAAAGGAAATTAATTAGTTAAAGTTCAAAGTGAAATCAATTAAAATATTGAATGTAAAAAAGGTAAATGTGAAAGAATATAAAAAATAAAATTATATAATAAAAGTTATATTTAGTAGAAAATCTAACGATAATCAACGCATTTTAACCTATGCCTAAGACACATTATATGAAAATTCTTAATAAAAATTAATGATCATCAAAATTACGACTTATTAGCACATATTACTAAAAGAGACAATTAAACTTTTATAAATTATATTGGCCAATAAGATTTGTCAAAACATGTAAATAAATCTGAAAAACACGAAATACAAGAAGATTACCATTAAAGTTACTTTAATTTGACTTTGTTGGTTTATGGTAGCAACTTTTATTAGTGTATTTAACACCCCTCTTAATCAATTAAAAAGTTACAAAGAACAAGAAAAAAAAGGTAAGGGGACGAGGGCCCACTGCTTTTTCACAAATTTCCATAAACATATCTTTTAGCAAATACCCGATAAAACCTTTTTACAAGTTTTTAAAGTAAATATAATTTGACTTTTGTTGGTTTATATAGTAACACCCTTTTGTAAGGCCACTCCCAGCCGTGCCGTTTTCCGGCGTTTTGGCCGCCAAGAACGGCGTCCACGGCTGGGCCAACGGCGTTCCGGCGGCGTTCTTGTCGCGGTGTTGCTCGAGCAACGGCAGATTTCTTGTTTTTTTTTTTTTTTTTTTTTCTTTTCTCCCATTTTGTACCGTTATAAAAAAAATGGGTTTTGGTAAGATGATAAATGGGGATTTGGGGTTGTATATTTTGGGAGCGGCTGTATGTAATTTGATTTTGGTAAGATTAGGTTTTGGTAAGATAGGGTTTATATTATTGGGGCTTATATTTTGGGCTTTGGTATGTTCCTAGACTTAGCCCTTTTCAATTAAGATAAATGTTTTAATCTCACACATTATTATTAAACTTATTTTTATAATTTTTTATGTATTGTTAAAGTTATTTTTAATATTAATCTAAGTTTATTTTTATTATTAATGTATTTTTAATATTAATAATGTTTTAAAAATAATATGAGAAAAAGAAAGAAAATGAAAAATAAAAAAAGTGGTGGGTTCCAGTTTTTGGTGTTATGAATGAGGGGGTTATGTTATGTTATGTTATGTTGGTGTTATGGTGACGTGACAACGAAAAATGGTGTTATTGGTGTTACGAATGTGAGTGGTCTAAGGGATATGATTTGTACACCAACAATTTTACAATCTTCATTCTATTTCCATCTTCATTCAATTCCATGTCCATTTCATCCTGTTAAACCAAACACACCTTTATTGTATAAATCATCAGCCTTATTATAAGCATGCCATTGTTTTTTCTATATACGTAATAATTTTGAGAAGTAAATAAATAAAGTAAGAGATTAAAGGAAAAGAGAAGAGCCATAACAATTTTAAAAAGATTAAAAAGAGTAATTGATTAAATGAAAAAAGAAAGAAAAGAAAAAAAAAGAAGAAAAATGTATGAGATACATTGGAAATAGAGAAAAGCACGAGGTTATGCCCTTCAACTGATGATGTCATAAACGGGTCAACGGGTCGAGTGTACGAGGGCAAGCTCGGTTGCTTTTTACGTGTACATTACTACTTACTAGGTGTTACTCTAATAAGAAAAAAAATCATGTTTATAATTAGAAAGAATTGATTATTTGAGTAAATATTGGAGTTAAATTAACAATCTTTGTATTTTTAAATTTACAATCAATGAAAATTGATTATTTAAAAATTTTCTGGAGTCTATTGGTAATAGTTGGCTGATAACAATACCATGAAGTCGTATTGTTAGCAAAATCCTATTTATATAGATGAAAATAAAAAAAAAGTAATCAGTTAATATTATAATTGTTTATATATATAACTAGATTATTTTCCCGCGATAACGCGGATAAATATAGACAAAAAATTGAATCGTAAACTTTATGTTTATGAACTTGTTTTTTTAAGTTATTATGAATATACAATATTGTACGTACAATAACTAATATTTTACACATGTTGTTTATAGTTATAAACTTATAATAATATATATACATTTACGTTTATACATATATTTTACTATTTTGTATTAATGGATTTTATAATAGTAATAATAAGGTAAAATGATAGTCCAATAAGAAATAAATATTTTTTTTTTATTGTAGTGGTGATAAAATTAAAGAAAAGAATGCAATTATGTATTGTATGAGGGTGTAAATGAAAAAAATATATGATGACATCATCAATCTAATCTAACGGTTGAAATCAAAATATCTAACTCATCCAATGGACCTTACTTTGCCATGTGAAATTTAAGGCCTCTCTTTTATTATATATTAAAGATTAAAGATGACAACTAATTTTGTAAAATAACTTATTGCTATAATAAGGATACAAATATGAGAAAAATCACGAATTTAATTATCCGGTATCTTTAAAATTTAAAAAATAATCATCAAATTAATGAAATTTTTTCGTGTCACTTTTGCCTTTTACTCTATGGCGTAAGAACGAGGTTAAAATAAATAGTGTATATTAAGCCACATCTTCATACGAGAACGAAATTGACATATCATGAGACGTGCTTTAATATACCCCGGTTATTTCAAAAAATCTTCTTCTCGCATCAGAAACAAAAGATAAAAGTCATACGAGAAAATTGTTTTAATAATTATTCCCTAGAAGTAAAGGCTAGCAAAACATAGCCTAAAACAAACACATATAATCCCTAGAAGCTTCCAATGTTACAATCCTTGTCGAATACGTATATAAATCCAAAGAATATATAATATAATTATTTAGGGTTTATTACTATTATTCTCTTTTCCTCGCTCTGACCACCAAGTAACCAACAAACCATGTACGAAAAAAAACCAACTTTTCCGGCCAACAACCACCACCGACCACCGTCCTCCACCAGCATCAGTCACCGCCGTCCCAATTTCATAATCGAGCTCCACTCCCACACCACCTCGTCATACAACCGTCATGAAATCATAACCATGATGTCCAAACTAAACTCCCCTCCACAGGATTTCCATGTTTACAAAACCGGGGTAGTTGCAGCCAGGTTTATCTACCGCGAATGGCGTAACGCGCTAGATACGGTTGTGTTTTTCTGGCGCGGGGCGTTGTGTGGTGGTCTTGTTTCGTTTACTCCCAAACTTATAAGGAATGTAATGTTGCATTCGGATGGAGAGGAGTTGGATTTGAGGTTAAACGCCTTGTTTACGGAGCGGGTTGTTGGCTTTATGGATGGGGAGATGGTGAGGAAATGGGAGAAGAAGATGGAGCTGGTGAATGATGAGATTGGGAGATTGGATATGTTGTTGAAGAAACCGAAGAGGTTGGGTTTGTATAACGAGTTGGCGAAGAGGAAGGAGTGGAATGTTGGGGAGAGGAAGATGATTAAGAAGAGGATTGACGAGTTTAGGTATGGAATGGAATGTATACTTGATTATCTAACTCGGAATAATGGGAGTGGGAGTGGGAGTGGGGATGTTAAGGTGTTGACGATCAAAGGGAAGTTTGATTGGAATAAGATTTATTGGATGATTAAGAGGGAGTGTCGGAGACTTGATGACGAGTTGCCTATTTATGCTGACCGTACTTGTATTCTTTCGCAGATATGCTCCCAACAGGTAATTTATCTAATCTTACCGTTTTGAGCATTAGATTGTAGTGAGATTTGTAAATTTAAAAGAGATATATTAGACTTAAAGTCGTATATTGTTTCTGTTAGGGGACACACATAAACTGTTACTATGTAGCTATATATTGATAGGAAAGTAGCATCCAGATTATACGAGCCAATTTTTTCTTTAATTATAAAGTAGCGCTGTTCTTATGCGTGTTTCGGTACTCGTTACTTCAATAAGTTAGAAAGATGTTTGAACAAAGCATTGCTTTAGTGCACTAAATAGTGGGAATACTTTTTGCGCTAATAGTTTGTTTCACAAAATTCGTATGGGATTGACGTATACTTGTATGTATCTTCAAACAAGATTTTAGAAGATCAAAGATCACTTAAAACAAGTTTTACTTCCTCTGTTTTAAAAAGGGTATTTGCAAATTGCTGTCTTTTTTATGGATATTCTTATTTTTTCCCGTTTATATAGTATTTGGGTTTTTGGGAGATATTGATGGACGAGGTAGTGGTGATACGCACCATGTAGAAATTATCAAAATTTGAAGTCACATGATGAAAAATATGCGATTCTATTAACGGAAATATGTATTTTTTGCTAAAATTATCCGAACCTATAAAAGATTACTAACTCTGGCATAGATTACAACCTGAAAAGTTTACCAGTGGTTCACCTATTTCCAACTCTATATTTCTATCCGCGAAAGTCAGGGTTGTTTGACCACATAGACGTTTAACTTATTTTAACTTGTTTCATTCGTTTTGCAGGTAATGGTATTGATTGGAGAAACTGGTTCCGGAAAAAGTACACAGTTGGTTCAGTTCCTTGCTGATTCAGGAGTGGCTGCTAACAAGACAATAGTCTGCACTCAGCCACGTAAGCTAGCTGCCATCTCACTCGCCAACCGAGTTCAGGAAGAAACCCGTGGGTGCTACGAGGGTAATTCTGTCATTTGCACTTCAACCTACTCGTCTAATCAGCAATTAGATTCAAAGGTGGTATATATGACCGATCATTGCTTACTCCAACACTATATGAACGACAAGAATTTTTCATTTGCTTCTTGCATTATTGTTGACGAGGCACATGAAAGAAGCCTAAATACTGATCTTCTTTTAGCATTAATTAAAGATTTACTTCATCGACGGTCTGATCTGAGACTTATTATAATGTCCGCAACAGCCGATGCAGAACAACTGTCAAAATACTTCTTCTGTTGTGGTACATATCATGTGGTGGGTAGGACTTTTCCAGTCGATATTAAATATGTTCCTGAAATATCTAATGTCCCGTTTGTTTCTAACTTTATCGCCCCTTATGTTTCTGATGTGGTGAAACGGGTCAGTGAGATTCATAAAATGGAGGAAGAAGGAACGATTCTTGCTTTTTTGACTAGTCAAATGGAGGTCGAATGGGCCTGTGAACAGATTAAAATGCCGTCAACGGTTGCATTACCTTTGCATGGAAAGTTATCTGATGAAGAGCAATATCGTGTGTATTTAAGTTATCCAGGGAAGAGAAAAGTAATATTCTCTACTAATCTTGCTGAGACGTCGTTGACCATTCCAGGAGTCAAATATGTAGTCGACTCTGGGATGGTCAAAGAGAGTCGTTTTGAACCTGGAACTGGAATGAATGTTCTTAGAGTTTGCAAAATTAGTCAAAGTTCGGCTAACCAACGCGCAGGTCGTGCTGGAAGAACCGAACCAGGAAAGTGTTATCGAATTTATGAAGAAAGTGATTTCCGTTCCATGGCTTCTCATCAAGAACCCGAAATACGTAGGGTGAACCTTGGAAATTCGGTTCTTAGAATTCTAGCTCTTGGGATTCATAATATCGAGGACTTTGATTTCATCGATGCACCTTCAAGCAAAGCTATTGAGAACGCAATAAAGAGTCTTATCCAATTGGGAGCTGTTGTACTTCAAAACGGTGTTCATAAGTTAACGAAAGACGGTAGAATGTTGGTGAAATTAGGAATCGAGCCTCGATTCGGTAAAATGATTCTGAAATGCTTTGAAAACGGTTTGGGAAGGGAAGGACTTGCTCTTGCTGCGGTTATGGCAAATTCCAGCAGCGTATTTTGCAGAGTTGGTAAAGAGGAAGAAAAGCAAAAGTCCGACTGTCAAAAAGTGCAATTTTGTCATGCAAGCGGCGATTTATTCACTTTGCTCTCTGTTTATAGAAAATGGGAATGTGTTTCTCGTGATAAGAGAAGTCAATGGTGTTGGGATAATAGCATAAATGCTAAATCTATGCGTAGATGTGAAGAAGCCGTTCATGAAATGGAAACTTGTCTTCAAAATGAGCTTAATATCATTATTCCAACTTACTGGCGATGGACCCCAGAAGAAAATACCGAATTTGATAAAAATCTGAAAGATGTTATTCTCTTTTCATTAGCTGATAATATAGCAATGTATTCGGGAAACGATAATCTCGGCTATGAAGTGGTTTCAACAAGAACTCATGTTCGGTTGCATCCTTCGTGTTCGTTATTGATATTCGGTGAAAGACCAAGTTGGGTTGTTTTTGGCGAGATTATTGCAATGCCTAATCAGTACTTGGTGTGTGTTACTTCTGTTGACTTTGACTCTTTAAAAACTCTCTCCTCTGTTCCATTTGATATTTTACAAATCGACAGCCGGAAACTGCAGTTAAAGGTACTAACGGGGTTAGGAACTACATTATTGAAACGGCTCTGTGGGAATTTAAAGTATCTCCTGTCACATATCAAGGATTCTGTTAATGATGACCGGATTAGGATTGAAGTTTCTGTTGATGACAGAGAAGTCAACTTATTTGCATCCTCTGAAGACATGGAACGGGTTTTTGAAATTGTTAATTTTGCATTGGAGAGTGAAGGAAAATTGTTACAGAATAAATGTTTGGAGAAATGTCTGTTTAGACATATCACGCCACCTGTCGCTTTATTCGGTTCCGGAGCTGAAATTAAGCATTTGGAACTCGAAAACAAATCTCTCACAGTTGATATATACGTTCATGGTCGAAATGGTGTTGAAGAGAAAGAACTGGTTTCATTTTTGGAGAGAAACACAGATGGCCACGTTTGTGATGTCTATAGGTTTAATAATGTTAATGGGATTGGTCAAGATACTGAAACAAATGTAAAATGGGGTCGGGTAACATTTCTGACCCCTGAAGCTGCCGAAAAATCTACAAAGCTGACCGACATTGAGTTGAAGGGTTCTACTTCTTCACTGAAAATTGTTCCGTCAAGAAACACATATGGACGTGAAAAGAAATTGTTGTCATTTCCTGCTGTGAAAGCTATAGTATCGTGGCCACGTAGACCCAACCAGGGGTATGCATATGTCAAGTTTAATCAAGATGACGTCTCAGAAATGGTTGCCAATTTTCCCAATGTGTTAATCAGGGAGAAGTTCATACACTGTAGACTGGACAGTAGGTCAAAAGACAGTATTAAGCTGATTGGACTCGATGAAGATCTCTTTGAAGACGATATTTTTGATGCATTGGATATGTTAACCGATAAGAGAGTTCTCAACATTTTTCTACCAAGAGGCAATGCAGTAGAGAATCCGCCACTTTTGGCTCTTGAAGATGCACTTTTGAGAGAAGTGGGCTCGTTTATGCCACCTGTAGCAGCAGCAGGTAATTCGAAGAATGAATGTGTTTGTGTTCAAATTTTCCCTTGCAAACCAACTGATTATTTCACGAGAGCGGAAATTAGTTTTGATGGGCGGTTGCATTTGGAGGCAGCAAGAGCATTGGAACAGATTGATGGGAAAACATTGGTGGGATGTCAGGCATGGCAGAAGATGACATGCCAGCATCAGTTTAACAGCAGTCTTTTTTGTTCGACAGCTGTGTACATGGTTATTAAGGATCAACTGCATTATTTAGTAGATAACCTTAAGCGTCAAAAAGGTATTACCGTTAATAATGCTCTTCAATTATTTCATGCTAACAAGTTGCTGTATTGTTATTTATAATTTTCTTTTTCATTTTAATTATTTGTAGGTGCCAGGATTATATTGGACAAGAACAGGAATGGTTCTTCGTACCGTGTTGAGATATTTGCTAAGGCTACAAAAATAATGGCAGAGTGTAGAAGACCTCTGGAACAGCTTATAAACGGAAGGACCATAATTGATGATCGCCTCACTCAACCCGTTACACAGATTTATCTATCTCGAGAAGGTTTTTTTCTCCAGAAGTCTATTCAACGTGAAACCGGGACTTATTTTCACTTAGACAAGCGTAACAACAGTTTTAAAGTCTACGGTCCATTAAACAAACTTAATGTAGCCCAACAGAAATTGGTCGAGGCTCTTGTGGCTCTTCATGAGAGCAAACAACTTGATATTCATCTTAGAGGACCTTCTTTACCATACGATCTTATGAAAAAAGTGGTTGAAAAGTTTGGGCCCGACCTTCAAGGACTCAAGGAAACATTCCCGGGATCAGACTTCACATTAAACACCAGACATCATATTATCTCCATTCGTGGTAGTAAAGAATTGAAGAAAGATGTTGAAGAAACAATTCACAAGATTGTAAAGACGACAAGTTTCACTCCTTTACAAACGGTCAAAAGTCAAACTCCTTCCTGCCCTATATGTCTCTGTGATGTCGAAAATGGTTATCATTTGGAAAGCTGTAACCACGAGTTTTGCAGGTCGTGTTTGGTAGAACAGTGCGACTCTGCAATCAAGAACTTCATGAACAGTTTCCCAATCCGTTGTACCCACGAGGGTTGTGGGACGATGATCTTAATGACAGACTTTGAATCACTTTTGTCAACCGACAAGCTTGAAGAACTTTTCCGAGCTTCTTTAGGTTCTTTTGTGGACGCTAGTCATGGAACATACCGGTTTTGCCCTTCACCTGACTGCCCTTCAGTTTATCAAGTTGCAGAAGGGGAGGATCCCGGAAGACCGTTTACATGTGGAGCATGTTCAGTGGAAACATGCACGCGTTGCCACCTTGAATACCATCAGTTTCTGTCTTGTGAAATGTACGCAGAATTAAAGAAAGATCCGGATCTTTCATTGAAGGAATGGATGAAGGGGAAAAAGGATGTGAAACTCTGCCCGGTTTGTAGGTTGACCATAGAGAAGATTGACGGGTGCAACCATATCGAGTGTCGGTGTGGAGTACATATTTGCTGGGTGTGTCTTGAACATTTTAAGACAAGTGGAGACTGCTATGCGCATTTGACGGACATACATGATTCGATTGTTTAGAGGGGTTGGTCTCTTTATTGCAAATATAAATATTAAGCTGTAAATATTTTGTCTAATGCATAGTTTTCGTGAGGGTGTTTTTGCCAAAAATTATATTACATCTTTTTTATTTTTTAAACTCACTTCAATTCAAATTAAAATTAAAAATCAAAGTTAAATGTTTTAAAAGATGACCCGTTTGAATTCGAAAAAGATATTTTATTAGCCGTGTCGCCCCTAAAATCAAAAGTATTTTCTTTTTTTTATTTGTTTCTACTAGTTAGGGTTCAGAAACGACGCGTACATTTGAGTCTACATTTGAGTGACAAGACTTGTCTTTGCCGGGTAACGGAAACCTACATCAATGTAGTGTATCTGTATATATTACTCTTTTCATACACGTATTATATTTGATTTTAGACAAATCCTGACCTAAATAGATTAAAAGGAATTTAATTTAATTTTAATTTTTTTTTTAAATTCAGTCGGTAGGGGTTGTGTAAGAGAGGTGATCTGTGGAAGATGGGCGACGTTTCACTTGTACAATAAGATCGAAAATTTCACTTATACCATAAGATCGAAAATTTTGGTTGGTGATGTGGCTTTTTCGTATTAGTTCGGTAAAATCTTAAAATGGGGATGGTTAAGATATTAATTAGGGTTGTAAATGAACCGAACGTTTAGCGGACAATTTATGAATAGTTCGACGAAAAGTTCGTTTATTTATTGAACGAACAAACACGGACACAATTTTTTGTTCGTTTAAATAAATGAAAAAGACTTCGTTCATTTATTTACGTTCGTGAACGTTCGTTCGTTTGAGTTCATTTAACTACGTTCGTTTATATACATTTATAATGTTAACTATATAATATAAATATAAATTAAGATATTAAAATATTTGTTCTTTTATGTTAATATTTAAAACTTAAATAGATATTGATAATTAAATAAGTACAAATGTAAAATGTAATAAATTCCAATTTTTGGATAGTTATTTTCATATTTTGATGTAATTACTATACGTTTATGTTCGTTTATTGTTTATTTATGTCCGTTTGTTGTTCGTTTATGTCCATTTACCACTTAAACAAACGAACACAAACAAGCTTATTTTAAACTAAAGAACATTAACAAAAAAATCCGTTTGTTTAACTGTTCATTTTCGTTCGTTAGTCCGTTTAAATTTAAACAAACGAACATGAACAAGCCACATACGTGTTCATTCGGTTCGTTTACAACCCAATACAATATATAGTATGTGATGCATGAAAAAGGTTATTGGTTTGGATGATCTATTACAAAGAAAAGAACAAGGCTGTTGAGCGAGAAACGAAATTGGCCAAAACTAAAAAGAGATGGAATATACATGACGAGGATGATGATGAGTATGGTAAAGTTGCAAAGTATCTAGATATGTCAACGAATGTCATGAAAAGTATTGTATGTCTCAATATTACTATAAAACTGGCATTGTAACCGTGTTATGTGATATTAATGACAGTGAATAGAAAAGTTATGTTTGTTGTCAACATGTCGTCTTTGATACTCAAGTAAAGAGTGTGTGGTTTGATACATTTTGCCTGGATTGGGTGTTGGTTCATTGAGGGTGGAAAACGATAAGTGGTTCTTTCGTTTTTAGTTGCAATGATATAGAAAAAAAAGATCAAGGATGATCCAAGGGTTGACATGCCCTCTCCTTGATTCTCCAACATATATGCTTATAACGATATACCGAGTAGTGGAGATATTGTTATCTATAATGCCTTTGACTCCTTTGAGTGTAAGCATACGTCCCATGAAACTTTACAGTCATATGAGTTTACTGATCTTCATAGCTGCTCGCTTTTTCCTTCTGTTGAGCCATGAAGTAAATACACTTGTTAACCTTACAGCGGAATCAGGTCAGTTCATTTTTGGTATATTATTATAGCTTATTGACCAACTAGTTAAATACTCGCGATTATGCGGACGTTTTAAGTATTTTTTTCAAGACGAATAGTAAGTGATATATATAAAATATATAGCTCAAAAGATTAAAAATTGTTTATTAATATCCGTGATAAACTATAAAAGTATATAAGCATAGTTAGTAAGTTTAAAAATAACATAAAGAGTCAATAACCACTCCATCAACCTGTTAAGTTTCTTCAAAATTATTAATATTAACCTCCGATGTAAAATGAGTGAATTTTATAAGCCATCAAATGATATAATTATGCAAATATTCCGTTCATTAAACTTTACATGTTATAATTCTCTTTTTGTGTGCGAGTTTAAGAGATAAGAGTTATTTACATAAAATCGTAAATAACTACATAACAGATAACAAACCAAATCAATGACATGCGTAAACTATCCAGTCCACTAAAGCAAGTTTTGGAGCCTGTGAAATCATCTTGACAAAAGAAAAAACCGACTACACCACCATTACCACTATGCAAGTTCACCAATATGAGTTCCTTGTCAAAGCTATATATCTTTAAACGGGTCAGGTTAGAAACTCTTTGGCCACATTTGTTCAACGATATCGTTGAAATATTATGCATAAATATTTAAACTTAGAATCTAGAGATCAATAATGACATCTTAGTGACTTTATTTTCATCTAATACTAACTGATATGGATTATATTCAGTTGCCGGCCCATAATTTGTTCTCAACATATTCAGTTTGAATATCCCATCTAGAATAATGTATATATTCACATCTACTATTGCAACTCTATGTGTGACAAATTTTGTTTTGACCCATTACCCAACTTGCCGAACCCACATATTTTGCTATTTTTTTTTTTTTTGGAACAGCAACTCCTGCGGGCCAGTAATGGAGTATCTTTGTGCCACCATTACCAGCCACCCCCTCAATGCTTCGCCCAAGAGGAAACCCTCTGGAGAGGCTACAAATTTTGTTTTGACCCATTACCCAACTTGCCGAACCCACATATTTTGCTATATTGGAGGTGGAAAGTTCCTGTTCTCATTTCATTAATAACAATTGGTTCAAGATCCATAAATATGTCAACCAAACTTAAAAAAACTACCCTAAAAGTGTTAAGGTCAAATGGGTAAAAAAACAATTAAGTGTCAAAACATCAGGCATGAGTATTATAATGTTGCCCAACCTTCTCCATATAGATAAGACTATCGCAATATGCCAACTTGATGTATGGTTTTAGCTACTGCGACATGGTAATATTTAGGCAAAGGGAAATCTTGCACATTGTCGATACCTTTTCTTCTTCAAACTTTAAACAATTGAACCATATAACTTATATTCCAATGTACGAGTCCGCCCCACCCGCAAGAAGCATCAACGCCGGGGAAACACTTGTCCACAAATGACTCATATGTGTTGGGGTCCGGATTCGAACCCCTGACCTTTTCTGTCACACATGTGGAACCTGGGCGTTTGCAATGGCGGTACCACTTGAGCTAGGCCTAATTGGTGATCTACAACTTATATGGTCAAATAAAAAGGGGAAAGTAAGTCTTTCAAAGTCGAGTGTTAATCCATACAAAATCTTAAGTCGTTTCATTCATACAAATATAATTTTAAGTTGCTTTCAAACCAATCTCATAATTTAGTAATAGATTGAATACATACCAGTAATTATAGAATATAATACTTTTCAAAACATAAGGCCATTGTCTTAAAACCATTTAAATAGATCCAAAATTAAAAGTTTCCCTGCATTTTGCGAAGTGTTAGATAGTAAATAAAACCCTTGAAAAACAAAATTCAAATCTTATCGAGCAAATCGCGTTTTCAGAGTGATTGGAACTATAGAAAAATCTTTACACATCAAATGAAAAATATAATGTTAATTGAAAAATTAGTGATTTGTACATACATATTGAAAAATTAATGTTAATTGAAAAATATAATTGAAGAAGACAATCCAACACTGAAATCAACAATACGTAATTTCAAACATTTTCGAAGAATGGTGGGAATCGGTTGGTTTCAAGAACAATGAAGGCAGAGTCAAAATTAATTAAGCACAAGATTTAGGTTTGAATCATTGATTTCAGATGAGAAAAAAGGAAAAAAGAAGAAAAGACGCTCGAAAAGAAAAAGAAAATTGGAATGACATCAGCAATTTGATCCAAGGGATGAAAATTAAAGTTGAAATTCATCAAAAGGCTAAGATTGTGCCAAGTGGAATTTCATGCATGTCTTTTATATAAATATAAAGATGGAAGGCTATTCGCGTGAGTATGCAATTGTAGTGTATCTGGATCTACGGTGTTATATGCCTACTCCTTCATCAGTTCCAACCATAATGAAGAAGAAACTAGAAGTAGAAAGGGGGCAATAACAGTTGATCACCAAGTTGATACTCCTTTCTAAAGAATAAAACACAAATTTCCGGCAAAACATAAGGCATGGCGTTACAATAATGTTCCCCAAAAGGGAAGGAAGTGATCAAGAAGAATACAAACTCTTCCGTGCAAGCACAAACAACGAAGAGAGAAGACAAAAAGAAAGATTAGAAAGAAGAAACGTGTCACTTATGATTTGTTGTTGGTTCCATTGGAGAAGCTTCAGATCGATGATAATCTTCATTTTTGTAGAGGAGCCGATTGAGATCGTGGATATTGATGTTAAGCAGTTGCAACGGAGTAGGATTCCCATTGTTAAGTTCGTTGGAATTCGAAGCTTGGAGCCGACTTTACTTGGAAACGCGAGGATGAGATGCAGATGAAGTATACCCATCTCTTTTCCGGAGGTCCTACCCGGTGATAATTTCGAGGACGGAATTCTTTTTACTTTGGGAGACTGTGACAACCGCGTATTTTGAAGTACCTTTTCGTGGTGTCTTCTGTTGTTTGTTTTGACCCTATTATTGTTGTTATTTCTGTTTTCACGCTTTATTTATTGTTTAGTCGCGAATTTATCTATTGTTGTGTCCTTCGTGACGGGAACGTTTTAGTACCTAAGTGTCTGTAAGATAAGTTAGGGTATTTATGCCTTCGATTATATGATTAAGATTAACGTTATTAATATTACATAGTGGGTCCCTTCTAACGAATTAATTTTGTGTCTAAGTTGCTATCGTAAACGTACGAAACAATCGGAAATTGAACGTCAAAAAAATGTAGCAAAACTGGCCACCATTGCGCCGCTGTTGGTGCCTACTGCGACGCAGTGACCTTGTTGCTGCAACGCAGCGATCTGGTTGTGCTAGATTTTGTATTCTTGTGCTTTTGACACAAACAAGTGAATGGAGGTGCTTTTCTGCACCTTTGACCACCATCATGTGCAGAATACTTGACTTGCCCATTTTGGCAAGTTTTAGATCTAAACCTATTTCACCATCTCTCTCATACCATAATTTATACTTTACATCATTCCATCCATTTCATTCTCATTTCAACTTCATTTCATCACTTTTCTCTTATATTTTCCATCACATTAAAAATTGTTTTGAGAGAATAAATCATGAGTTTTACATTGGAAGAAAGTTCATCATCATATTCTACATCTTCTCCTTGATTTCCTTTCTTTTGGTAAGTAATTCCAACTCAAATCTTCAACTTTTATCTCTTCTTTTCTTCTTTGTTTATGTTAGGAATTCTAACATAAATCTTGTGTATTTTTGCAAGGAATCATCCTCCATCTTCATCGTTCATTTTCGGATTTTTGTTACCATCATGGAGGTTTTTCCGTCTTGAGTTTTGGTAAGCAAAATAAGTCTAAGTTTTTGTGATGGAGCTTAGATTCTAACCACCACCACCTTTGGAGCACTTTTCCGAGTTATTTTTCCGTTATCGATTTTCCGACGAGTTTTGGTTGATTATTGCGGAGGTTTTCGGTACTCTCTAAATAATCCCTAATTCTCTTTATGTTTTCTTAATATTTACTAATTTCATCTAAGTATTATATAAATGGATGAATATGGTTAAAAATGGAAGAAAACACAAATTATTAACATATTATACATATTATATACTTATTATAAACTATTGGCGATTTATAACCTAAAAATAGTATAATGTGAACATAAACTTATAAAACGAGTAATTAGAAGTACAATATGTATAAATCGTAAATCTATACCGTCATGAGATTATTTTTGGACTCTTGGACTATTTTGGACTAAATGGAACTTAAGTATACATATAAACATATTTGAACTCTAATTAGTATTATTACATATTATTATATAAAAACTTACATAATTAGTAATACGACTAGCTGCGTCGCAGTGCAGTCTTGGTGCCCGCACTGAGCCCCCAGAGCTAAAATGTTGCGTATTTTGAACGAACATAAGTATACATACATATATTATTATACATAAAGTAGTATATATTGACAAATATACGTTTTTGGTCTCAAAAACGTAATTGCAATCATAAACATAATAGTTATTATTATGATAATCGCTAAACGTATATATTTTCGATAAATATACTTTTCTCAAAAATGCGACCGTAATCTCAAATTATAATAAATATTACATCTTTCGTTAAACTTTTATAAAATTGTTTTCAAACTATTTTTACTCAAAATATTTAAATTTTTTAATTGTCGAATGTTGACTTCTTAGTTGAATTTGACTCCTTTCCGTAATCGTCAACTTTGACTAAAATCAACTATCCCATAACGTTGATTTTAGCGAACTTCGACTAAACGTTGGTATCAGTATTCAATCTTCAATCGATATTTCTAGTAGTCATTATCGGCTCGAAATATCATTCTCTTATAATCGTCATTATTGACTTAAATTATCGATATCTTCTAGTAGTCATTATCGACTCGAAATATCGTTATCTCTTACTCGTCACTTTGACTCAAAATATCGTTATCTTTTACTCGTCGTTTTTAACTCGAAATATTATTCGTTGGAACACTTTTGAATATACTATATAAAATAACGTTAATCATTTAAGGCTAAACCCTACTAGACTTTTGGAGGTACTTAGACCGATTCGATGTCTTCATTCTAGGGCACTTAGGCGGTGGAGTGCTTTCTATTGAGTTGTCATCTCGACGTATTTGCTGATTTATTGTGAGTCATTCGTTGCCCTTTTTACCGTTTTATATCTTTGAGCATGAAAAGCGTGAATTAAACTTTATATCTTGTTTTATGCATTGTGGATTGTGATGCCTTTAGATTTAGTGTTACCTTACTTATATGGCCTTAGTGGTAGTATAAGGCCCTCGGTTCACGCCTGTTAACTCTTTTTGAGCCACCGGTACATACATATAGATCTATATGAGTTTTAGAAACCCTCATCACTGATGTGGGATTACGACGATGCTCTATCCATATGAGTCGATTTTATGACCGCATATTATTATTCGAGACTATATCTTAGTTTGACACACTAAGGTGGGGGTTAATGTTGCCTTTAAACGTAAGGTTCAAGTGTATTTATTGATCTAAGGCTATGCATATATCTCACTTCGTTCATGAAATCAAGATATCTATATTATTCACTTATATACTTAAAACGGGTCAAAACTTTCGAACTTAATGTTTGTATAAAATTGCGAATAACCCACCAACTTTATGTTGACGTCGTATTTTTTTACGCTTTTCAGGGATTTGAGGTTGCCGCAGATTGATGCTTGCTTTTTGTGACTATTGGATCGTTTACGTGGAACTTGTTTTTGCTATGATTAGTTCCTTTAGGATCCATTTGACGTTATTGTACTTTATTTATTCGGATTATGTAAAACTTTGAACTTCGGATTTACTTATTTAATTCGATTATCCTTTTGTTACATAAATGTTTTAACCTTGAATCTCTGATACTACTGATATTGTTTACACCTCGGGTTTTCGCATGAGCGGGCGTGACATTTTATTTCACTTATAATACTCGTACTCCCCTTGTGACATGTCATCGTCTCATCAAGCAGTACGAGCATCCTCTAATCCCTTATTCTCATTGTAAGGTAACAAACAATGTCAAGAAGAACGACCATGTAGAATTACTGAAATGTGCAAATAACCTAAGTAGTCTAATTAATTCAAAATAACTACAAATGATGTGACGTTCGCTTGTCGTTGGATTTTTTCGACTAAGTTCAACAATAATGGTTATCCCCAAATCCGAGATAAAATAGAGTATGTTCATTTTCGATTTCGGCAACAACATAAGAAATGATACAATATTCCTCATTTTTGGAAATATTATTAATATCTAATCTTAGTAATAAAAAATAAAGAAAAATACGATTAAATTTGCTGTAAGCCGCGAGTCCGTGAGTGTTATATTTAGGGTTTCCATCCCCAAAAAAGTCAAATCAAATTAAAAAGAGAAATTGAAGGTTTTGTTATATAAATAAAGTGAATGAATCGATTTTAATGTTCGAGGTCATATAAGGAGGTATAATGCCAAGCTATCCAGAACCGACTCACTAACCCTATAATTCGACATCATAGACGCTTTTCTTATTTATTTATTTATTTATTATTATTCGATTTTCAGTGAGGCAACCATATAGGTCACGCAATTGTGTTTTTTGTATCATTCATAGAAATTTCAGTTGATACTTGTCAGATGTCATCGTCTCATCAAGTAGTACGCGCATCCCCTAATGCTCGTATTCCCCTTGGGACGTACCAAACAATGTCAAGAATGGCCCTATAGAACTTAACAAAAATGTGCACATAATGTAAGTAGTCTATTCAAAATAACTACAAATGACGTGACATTAGCTTGCCGTTGTTGTCTTTTTCCGGCATAAGTTCAACATTAACAGTTATTCCCATATCGAGATAAAAAGAGTATGGTTATTTTCGATTTCGGGGACGAAATCAGAAATGATACAATATTACTCATTTTTGGAAATATTATTTATATATACGTTATCTTATCTTAGTGATAAAAATTAGGGTAGTAAACTTTGTTGTGAGCCGTGAGTGTTATATTTAGGGTTTCCAGAATTCCAGTTCCCAAAAAACCAAACCAAATCAAATCAAATAGAAATCCTTACATCGTACTGATTCAATAATATAATATCCTTGTTTACTGTACTTGTTGACAGACCCAAATCCACAGTCACAGTCATAACAGAAACGTACGGATCTGTCGGGTCTCAAAATATATATATGTAAGTTTACTACCTTTGATCTACTTCCATGGTATCTAAAACTGATTGAATTTATTTTAGTTTTGTTTTTATTGCTAGATGTAGATTGATCTTTCGTGTCGTAAATGATAAACATACTGATTGATCTTTTGGGTCTAAAAGTAATTTGTTTCGTAACGAATTCGAAACATATAAAGGCTCTATGTATATAACTAATAATATCAGTCGCAACTATATATGTTATTTTGGTAATAAAAGATGATCCAAATCCAAGAGATCGAATACTGAGCGAATTTAGATCTCTAAGGGAAATTGGTGTTAATAGTTAAATGGAAAACCGATTAAAGGAAATAGCAATCCAGAAAGGTAAACTAAAAAAAATGTTGTTAATTTTGTTTTAATTGCTTGATGTAGATTTCTGAAGAAAACTTGATCGAAGTACGTAGTCTTTCGTCAAGACCTAAAAGTTTCTATACATTGCTTCAGGTACGAATATCCCAAGCCCTTTTTAATAATTTGCGTTACTCTTATATGTTTTTATGAGATATTATTGCTGTGTTAAGTAACTGTATCTTTTGTTTATGACATTATTGAGCTATATTACTCCTCTTTTTTGAGCTTGTTTCATGCAGTCCTTTTGTTTTAAAGATTTAAATTTCTGATATTTAACACAATTAGACTTTTAAGAAAAAAAAATATATAGTGATAATATTTGAGGAAACTTGTTTAGATATGTTTAATTGAAGATATATTTAGAGATATTTAATCCTATTTGCTAACCACGTACTACGGCCGGTTATAGACAGCTACTTATTTCTTGATTTGATAAAAAAAGATGAATGTTTGGTTCTCTGGTTTCACCCTCATGAATGGTGTTGTATTATCTGTTCGTTGAAGATATATTTTGATTAGGTACTTAGGTATCATTTTGCAACAAACAATGTGTTTTTGTGGTGTTAATTAGTGATTCAATTTTTTTTTTCTTTCAGTTTTCGCTTTCTTGATTCGATTGATATGTTCATATCTAGCATTGTTTTCACAATTTCGTTATGTGTGTATTTTATTAATGTAATGGAAACACTGAATTACTAATAGGAAAAATCAAACAAATTAAATCCGGATAATCGTTTACACAGCCATTTAACTGTAATTAACTATTTACTTGTTTTGCAGACATATCTAGCAAGTATCACTACAAGATAAATGACATTTACTGACTGAAAAAAAGTGTCAGAAAAAGTCTAAAAACAGTCACAAAAGACCATTTGAGCTACTCCTTCTGAAGAAAAAAGAGTCACTAACGCCACCATCACTAAAAGTCTATTTTGACACATATTTCAGTCAGCAAAGGTGTGTAGATTTGATGACTCGTGTTTCTTCAGTCAGCAAAGGGTCTTGAAATGTTTTATCAATAATATCATTACTGACTTAACCTTCAGTAACAAAAAGTCAAAAAGTCTGGGTGGATTTTTTTTTTTCTAACCTGTAAATGTAAATATATTTAAAATAGATAAATCAAAATATACACAAAATTAAACTTTATTGAAAAATAATAACATATAGAATATTAAGAACAGAATTTTAGAATGATTGGAATACATTATCAGTTAATTTAAAAGCTAATTATAGAAAAGAACAAATATTTATCTCCACAGCTTACTTCATTTGGCTCTACCCATTTTGACTTCAACCCTTCTTGCCGTCAACTATTGTGAAACACAAAAACAATCTCAAATAAGAACCACGTAAAGCCGACTTGTTCTCAACAAAATTATCTTTTTTAACACATAAAGCTCTAAAACAAAATTGAAAACACAATTGTAGCATCACTAACCTTGTAATAGCAAGTTAAATAAGCACATGGAATAGCATCATACATGTCTAGCAGAGTACCCTGTTGCATGAACCATTTCTACCCATCAACATTGTTACAAAAACAACATTTAGATATGAAGATAATATGTTAAAATAGTAAAGGGAGATATTAATCAGTAAGGTTAACTAAACTTACATGATATGCAATTTTCACTAAAAACAGAGGAGGGGTCTTCTGTTTCACGTGAATAAAAAAGTGACGGGAGATAATAATCGGTAAGGTTTACAAAACTTATTTGACATACAATTACTTTAACTGGAGGTCCTCTCATTATAAACACGAACCAGCTCACCCTTAATTTCACCCACTGTGGGGTAGCAGCCATCAGAGAACTCTCGTAACCTTCCTTAAGTATACCTGAAATATGTTACATGTTTTTTGATAGTAGCTTTCAAAGTGGTCATCAAGTTATGATTTTATGCATTGGAACGTTTTACACAATGCACTAAACTTATTTGTTATAACTTAACACCATCTCATACACTTGATAGTAATACCATATCATACCGGTTAAAACATCAAATCTTACTCATATAAAACCTCCAAAAGCAATATATAAAAAATAAATAAAAACGAACGTGACACTCTCATTACCTTCGTAAATCAATCATTGTCTATCTATGACGTTTTCATTTATAACCATGTCTTCTCTTCCTTCTTCGACATTCCTTTTAGCAAATATTGTTCTCCAAATGTAGCTCTGCACATGCATTACAAGAATGACATGTTAATTAGGGAAATTCCTTTTCATGGTTTAAGAGATTTAATGTATTAAACATACACTTTGCGTTACTTTTTACTTGTTCTACCTATTCTCATTTTAAAACAAAAGAAGTTGAAAAAAACAACCCTGAATAGACGCATTTCTAAATGAAAAGCATTACAACTAGTAATATACTCTAAACATGTGAAACGGGATATAATGTGCTTCCATTCTTTGAATTTAAGAAAACGGATAAGAATGCTACACAACCAAGCATATTAACATTAGTCGATGGCAAAGTATACCTGTACGACGTCAGTAGTTCCTTGAATGTAGAACAAGTATTCAGGTCTTCAACTTCCTACAGTAAAAAGGGCGATAATTAAATATTTAAATACAAACAGATGGCGTTTAGTAGTGAGATTACATTGTCCAGAGGTTAGGAAATATTTTCTGGATACTGGATAGTTGCATAAATGATCATATCATAAACAAACCATAGAATGAATGTGTCGCAAATCTTAAAAACTAATCAAATACCTGTAGGTCACCACTACCTAATAGGCTCTCCACTGAAGGCATAATTTCTGCATGTCAAACATCAAATCACAAGTCAATTAGGTCCAACTTTTTCTTTGCGATTTAACGTTTAAATTATGAGTTTAGACTAAAGCACAACATATACATACTTAGGTGAAAGTCAAATTGTGCACAAGGTGGAAATTAGATGACACGACTAGCATCCGCATCCTAATATTCCAGAGATTGATTGTAGTAGTTTTTCCTATTCACTTAGACCGACAAATCGGCAATGATATTACTTTACACTCATAGGAAGCTAAATATGTCCAATTCTATGCTAGGCATTTCCTCAAACACCTGGCATGCAATTCTAATTTAAATCAATATGAATCAGATAAAACCTGTCACAAGCTTATTATTTTCAATTAATTTGGTTTCAGATCTGGAAATATAGATGATTCAATCAATATTACTTCCTTTCAAGTATAAACCAGCTTGTTCAAAATAGAGATACTTAAACTTTATGAATTCCGGTTAACTGAGAGCATAGATCAACAATCAGTTGTAACATTTACCGAATTGATGTAATTAAAGAACAAGACGTACCTCTGATAACAGGAAATCGAAGATCCAGAGAAAGTTAGAATGGCCGGAGATGAGGTGTATGGTCGGGGGCAATGCGACGGAGCAAATCGGCGGAGACGGAGCAGATCTGATCGCCGGAGACAGAGCAGATCTGATCGCCGGAGAGGATGCATATCGCCCAGAGAACTAGGGTTTCAGATTTTCCCTGATTTTGGTTCTATTTTCATCTAGCTAGCGGCTAGCGCGGGTTTAATTTTTAATCTATTTTCTAATTGGTTATACGGACTCTTCTTTCAGTCACGAAATCCATATCAAAACAGATTTAGTCACTCCTTTAAATTCAGTCAATAAATGTATCAGTCACCAATTGTCACTTAGTTTGTAGTGTATGTACAAGAAGATCATGCCCTCTCACATTTCATCCATAGAAGACTTACCAGAAGTTATCATGGTCGATGTTCTTTCAAGACTTCCCGTTGAGACAATTCTCCACTGCAAGTGCGTATGCAAAATATGGCGGAATCTCGTTTTGGGCTCTCATTTCGCCAATACTCACCTCTCCAGATCACCTGCACGCCTTATGATTCATCATTACGAACGAGACGAATTGCTCCCTAATGCTGACTCCGATGTATATGTGCATTATTCGAGAATAGGAGGTTTGAGCTGGTTAGACACTACAGGTGAACTTGATAACCTAGATTTAAACAGCAACAGTATAAAGAACTTTGATCTTTGTCGTGCACCTATTTTCAAAAACTCTGAAATAGTTCTGGCGGGATCAGTGAATGGTTTAATCTGCGTAGAGCAGTTTCATAATGAAATTTATGACGCATGGATATGCAATCCAATCACCAGAGAGTACATGATCCTGCCTAGGCAACATGACTTCACAAAAGTTCCTAAGCATAGGACTATCCAAAGGGATCCCAGAGAAAGACAGCCTCCTAGAAAAGGTTGTTCGCCTTATATTTATGGGTTTGGTGTCGGTTTACAGAAAAAGGAATACAAAGTGATAAGGATTTCCAACGGGAATATACCGCTAAATCGTGACTCAAAATCTCAAGCGCTTACATTAGAAACTGAAGTTTATACCCTTGGTTCTGGTCAATGGAGAAGTCATGGTCATGCTCCTTATCGGATTAATGAATACCATGGGATATTTCTAAATGGCCATGTTCATTGAATTGTTCTTGACCTAGATTCCCCTGAATTGCTTTGTTCTTTTGATATCGACAATGAGATATTTAAATTATTCCCATCACCCCCAGTTGAATCAGAAGACAGAAATCATCGTCGTCAAAATTTGGGAATTCTAAAGGGTTGTTTATTTCATGCTGAATTATTGCGCAAATTTGAATTCACAATTTGGGTAATGAAAGAATACGGGAACAAGTACTCTTTGCATAAAGAGCTGGCGATCAAGCAAAGTATTAACCGTGATATCGGTTGGTTAAATGCTGCTGATGCCTATGTGATTGAGGGTTTAAAAGATGATACAGTTTTGATAGTAAATAATTTTAAAGGATTGTTGGTATTATCTCTTCGGTCCAAATCAGTTGAAGAGGGATATCTTTGGATGCCCTGCAACAGCTTCATAGCTTATCATCCGGGCTTTCTTAAACTCCAGATTAATTTTGAATCAGAGAGAGTTTATGTGCTCTAAAGGTCCTGCTTTCCTTTTTAAGGTATCTTAATAAGAGCTGCTGCTGTCTTTCAATTTCCAGAAAGAGCTTAAAGTCCTATTCTTAACCCATCATTGGCAAATAGTAGTTCTTCATATTTTAGTAAATAATATATATATATAACGAAAGATTGTTTTTTTTTTAACTGTGTGTGTAGAGATATTGGGGAGATAGCATTTCTTTCTATCTGAACAACATACTGTGCGTGGTTAATGACAACGTCTCTGTGTGATCCATATGTAGGTCCTGTTGCGTGGTTCAAGCTGAAGGTCCAATAATCAGTTGGGCGTACTTGGAGGATCTAAATGTCGATGCTGTGAAAAGAGAACAAGGAATAGACTACTTCAACCGAGTTCATGATTTGAAGACGTTGCCATATTTTGATATGATGCAACTGGCACGTCTTAAATTGCTATACAGTGAAAAAGATGATAGAGCAAGATGGTTGGAGAACACGCTTAGATCTGAATTCAAGAAAAAGTGGAAGCTACTCAGGCCTCAGTATCCGCAGATTACAAGATTCAAAGATCGGAGAACAGGAAAATATGTGAAGCGTGTCACGTATCAAGCACCAAAGGTGATGGAAAAGATTCCACTTCGCAAAATGAAGACTGGATTTTGGAGAAACTTCAGGTGGTGGTATTTTGATTATAGAACCACTGAAGCTGTCATCGTGTTAGAGCACAAAGGCGTTTGGGAAGCAGTGCGAATTTTTGATCCGATGTGGATTAGAAATCTAACAGATGATGATATCTACGCTTTGTATCTGCAACCTATATTCTGTGACGTCAAAGATATGGATCAAGCATCGCGTTTCAATAAGGTTGTACGTGTATGTTTTATGCACAAGATTCATGCATAAGAGGGCAGATCAAAGCGGTGTTTTGGGAAGCAGCAGATATTTTTGAAGACTGACGACATAGAATCTAGTTCCTAGGGGGAGTTTGTAGGTGCATTTATGTAGTTACTAGATTCGTATGTAATTAACGTTTATTTCAGTCTTTATATCGTTTGGTTGAATATTAATATTGAATGTTTGATTAATTATAAGCTTGAATGTTTACGTAGTTATGAATTAATCAAATATGTGTTTCGAAATGTTTAAATGATATTCAAACTCGTTCGCACGGATAAGGATGATATCCGTGCGAATGAAGGTTACGTTCGCACGAATGAGAATGTTAAACAGTTTGTTTATTGATACGGTTCATTCGTACGAACCAAAGATGGTTCGCACGAATAAGAGCTCATTCGTACGGATGGGATTACATCCGTACGAATGAAATGCTGGGCCTATATATACCAGCCTAGGGTTTCAGCTTTCGTAAGGTTTTTGCTAGTTTTCTTGTGCGTGTAACGAACTGCTGCTGCCGTTTCATTGTGTTCCAAATCGTTTAGTAGAGTCTAAACAATCATCCGAATAGTCTTCCTTAGGTCCGATCTTATCAATAATCATTGGTTTGATCTCGTTTCCGACGGTTACATATTCGCTAGATAATCATTGATCTATTTCCGCTAGGTTAGTGATATAACGTTGACTATAAGATCCGAACAACCCCAACAAAGTGGTATCAGAGCGTTGGTTGTAGAAATCAACGTTCTTCTAGCGATTCTTAAGATTTTTCGTTTTTGATTGTTTCTTAGAATTTGGAATTTTACGTTAAAAACCTTGTTTTTATTGTCTTAGAACGTTTCTGAGTCATCTAGATTAAGATCTGGGCTAATAGAAATCGTTTTGGTTTAGAAAATCGACCTGTAGATCGAGTTTTTCGCAAAACCCTAAAATTTCACGGCGCATACGAACCAAGTTCTTGACAGTTTTCATTCGTACGAATAGAGGTCTCATTCGCACGAATAGGGAATTCATCCGTGCGAATCTAAGTTTTGTCTAAAATTTAAAGTTCAAGTCATTCGTACGAATAGGAATTTCATCCGTACGAATCGGTCAGTTCATCCGTACGAATCACTCATTCGTGTTGAGCTTAGGTTTCTTGTCTCATCCGTACGAATCACCTTCATTCGTACGTATCAAGTCCTTCATTCGTACGTAGCAATTGTTCATTCGCACGAACCTGAAACAGAATCAAATTTTAAAATTTTAGATGGAATACGCAATGGCAAGTTCCAACACTAAGATGTCTGAAATGCTAATCAATGACGCTGAAACTGGAAGCATTAACAAGGTCCCAAAACTCATCACTATGGAAGATTATCCACACTGGAAACCTCGATTCGAAATTCACATCCAAGGAGTGGATTCAAAAATGTGGGATATGATTCAAAATGGATATAACGCACCAGTTAGTGAAAATGGAGACCCTATTGCCGTTCATAGATATACAGAGGAACAAAGGAAGAATTATGATATAGAGAAAAAGGCTTATTCTTATTTGTGTCAAGCTATTCCTAGATCTGTGTTTCATCAATACAGGACACACAAGCTATCGAAGCAGTTATGGGATGCTTTTGAGTTAGACTGTGAAGGAAACAACAAGTTGAAATCTATGAAGGGAAGAGCACTGAAAAAGGAATTCGACAATTTTACCTGCTTACATGGAGAGTCTCTATTCAACCTTATCATACGTTTTCAGCATTTGATTAGTGAGATGAACGGATATTCAGTAGAGACAACTGGTGCAGAAAGAGTAGAATGTTTTGCGGACGCTTTGCCAGACAGCTGGAATGGGTATATTGAAATGCTAAAGGAAAATGGCTATCTTGCTCGCACAACTTTGAATGATCTTTTTACTAAGCTAAGAGAGAAGGAGCAGGATGACAAGTTTCGTGCTCAAAGAAAGGGACACACTCAAGATCCCTCATTATACTATGCTGATCCACCTTCAGCCACTCCTACTCATGCTCCACTGAAGACAGTGCTCTCTGCAAACGCTTCAAATCAAACAGGACATTTGGGATGTTCACACTCAAGTTCAAGTCAAAGTACTCCGGTTCAGAAGTCTCAAGCTCAAGCGAGTTCAGAATCAGCGTTTACAAGTTTGAAAGTCGAGCATTTTCATAAAGGAAATGTGGAGAGTGTAAATGAGGATATGGCTATGCTGAGTGCTTTAGTTGGATCCTATGACCAGCTGTTGCAGGGTAAAATCGGAAATGTACACTTAACTGGGGAGGATTATGAGCAGATTGATCGTAATGAGATGGAACGAATCGACATTATGTGGGGTTTCGCTAATCTCGTCAGGAGGGCTAAAGAGTATGTGAAAAAGACTGGTAACCCAATCGGAGCCAACAAGGAAACTAAGTATGGCTTCGACATGTCAGCGATTACTTGTCACAACTGTGGACAGAAGGGTCATTTTGCTCGAAACTCTGAAAAGCCAAAACAACCAAGAACAGTACAGAATCCATTCAGAGATCAGCAAAACAGGAATATGAACAGAAACGCTCCTGAGACAAACAAGAATACGGCTTTGGTGACGACTGGCTCGACTACCTATACTGGTACTGAGAATTCAGATGTTAAGGCCTTGGTTTTTCAATCTGACGAAGGCTTGGATTGGGGAATTCAAATTGAAACCAATCCATCTGATGCTGAAGTAAATGTTGTAAAGATTTTGAATCTGAATGAAGAAAGTGACGGGGAGGAGTCTGTTACATCTGAAGAATCATCTGAAGAATCTTCAACAGAATCAGAAGCACCAGTGCCTAAAAGAGAGTTCGCAATGATGGCAGGAACTACTGAGTCATCAAAGGTACAATCTGAAACTACAGTAACTTCCTGTTCAAATTGTTTTGTTTTAGATAAACGAGTAAATGAGCTTAGTCAAGAAAATAACAATCTTGTTGATGAACTTCGTAAAAATAAAATCGTTAAGGGAAATGAAAAACTGTTTTCAGAAAAGAACAAACTTTTAGCAAAACAAGTAAGTGACTTGGAAATTGCTTTGTTAAACAAACAGGACTCGATCAACAAATATTTAAAAGATATTGATGCTCTTAAACGTGAAAATGCTTCTGTTAAAATCAGTTTTGAAACTTTAAACCAACAAGTTAGAAGTTATTCATCCGCATCATATCTTTTGGACCATATTTTGAAAGAAAAACGTCCTGAAAATGGGGAAGGGAAACCAGGGGTTGACTACAAAACTTGTCCACCTCCTATCTTTAACACACTGATTAAGTCTCCAAAGGAGGAAGGGGATGTTGAGTTCATTCTTCAACAACCAGACCCAGCTGTTCAGACCCCTAGTGTCCAAACACCAACTGTCCAAACACCTACTGTCAGTACTAAAAGTAATGTAAACGAAAAATTGAAAGAAACCGTCATAGTTGAAGATTGGGTTTCTGACTCAGATGATGAAGAAAAGGGTCCAGGTTTGGGTTGTCAGTTACCTTATCAAATGAATTTGGGTCGCAAACCTCACATTAAAACAGGCTTAGGTTATCAGGCTCCAAATAAAACTTCAAGTCAACCTAAACAAGTTAGAATTTTGAAACGACCTGAATTTAAAGGACCAAAATTTGTCAAAACCGGCGAATCATCAATCGCATTTGAGTCAAAAGAAACAGAACAAGCAAAGTTCATACCACCTCATAGGAGACAGTCACCCACAAATCCCCAGAAGCCCCAAAATGTTCAACAACATAACGGCTCCATGCGTCCAAATGCTATATTCTCCAAACCTCATACACACCACCGGAGAATGACGCAAAGTTCTCAAAATATTAACGAATGGAGAACTTGTTTTGATTGTGGGGAGAAAGGCCATGTTAACTATAATTGTCCAAATTTGAAACAAAGGCCTAGGAATAATGTTGACCAAAACAGAATGTCCACTGGAAATCGTTTTTCAAGTCCAAATCGAAATCGATTCTCAAACAATAGGTCATCATCTCCTAAACAAAACAATGAGTTGCTTCCTGCTGGTAAATCCAAACAGCAACCTATTGTTAAACCAATTGAAAAAAGGCCAATTTCACCAACTGTTTATGTCAAACGTGCATGGAAAGCTAAGAATGAAACTAATGGTACTGGACCTTCAAACGTGTCTGATGGTTCAAATGGAAAATGGGTTGACTTACAGTTCCAAGGTGAAGATGGCAAACCCAAGGCTATTAAGGCTTGGGTTTGTTTTGGGTATTAATAATTTCAATTTGTTGTGCAGGTCGTCTATGATCCTATCAAGAATACCTGGGTTGTTGATAGTGGGGCGTCTAGGCACATGACAGGGAATATGAAGTTACTTTCTAATGTTAGATCAATTACGGGTGGCTATGTTTCATTTGCTGGTGATAAGGGAGGTTATATTTCTGCTCAGGGATCCGTCGCAAACGACAAATTAAGTTTTGATAAAGTGAATTATGTTCAAGCATTGGTCAACAACTTGTTGTCCGTTTCTCAAGTTTGCGACAAGAAGTTTAAGGTGATTTTTGACGAAACTCAGTGTTACATTATGAAGAAAGAATTTGTGATTCCAGAGCACCTGATTATTATGCAATCACCACGAGTTGGAGATTTGTATGTGCTTGATATGTCGAAGACTACTGTGAATTCAACTGAACACCAAGCTTTTGTTTCGAAAGCTACTGAAAGTGAATCAATATTGTGGCACAAACGTATGGGACACCTCAGCTTGAGAAAGATGAATCATTTGATGCACATGGATTTAGTTATGGGAGTTAATGTGAAAACATTTCAGTTGCCGGAAACCTGTATTTCATGCAAGAAGGGAAAACAGTCCAAAAAGTCTCATAAAGTAAAGAAGTTCCATACCATCGATACTCCGCTTGAGCTTCTACACATGGATTTGTTTGGCCCTATCAAGTATTCAAGTGTTGCAGGGGATAAATACTGTTTGGTGGTGACTGATGATTATTCTCGATTCTCTTGAGTCATGTTTTTACGAGAGAAATCTGAAACGTACGAGAATATCAAGCTGCTGGTTACTTCACTGGAGACTTTGTATAAGTTAAAAGTTCGACGGTTTAGAACTGATAACGGTACGGAATTTAAGAATCAGAGGATGGAGGATTTATGCAAGGAACGAGGAATTCAACAACAATTCAGTGCAGCCTATACTCCACAAATGAACGGGGTTGCAGAAAGAAAGAACAGAACGTTGATTGAAGCAGCTAGAACGATGTTGGCTGATTCGACACTGCCAGTACGTTTTTGGAATGAAGCAGTAGCTAATGCTTGTTACACTTTAAACCGAGTGCTAGTAGTGAAACGCCATGGGAAAACATGTTATGATTTGTTGCAGAAAAGAAAGCCTAATTTGCAGTACTTGGAACCCTTTGGAGCTCCGTGTACTATGCTCAAGCGTAAACAAGATGGAAAATTCGATGAAAAGGCAGTAGAAGGAATATTTCTGGGATACAGCACTCCTAACAAGAGAGTTTGGAATCCAGCTACTAAAGCTATTGAAGAATGGTATGAGGTGGATGTTCAGAAGTATTCTAAACCGATTCCTTCGAAAGGATATCCATGGATGTTTGATTATGATTCTCTGTTTGAATCATTTAATCTTCCTGAGTTCTCCGATGAAGATATTGCAAGATACTACTCTCATCAAGAGGCTTTGGAAGAAACTATTCCTCATGATCCAGTGACTCCAACAGTTCCTACTCCTCCTGGTCCACAAGAGAATCCTGCAGACGGTCAAGCAAATGATGATGATTCAGATTCTGATGGTGCAGTTAACATAAATGAGCCGATTGGAAATCCTGAAAATGTTCAAGAAAATGAAGAGGAAGTTGAAGCTCCCGATGTTAATAACTTGGGTCCTAACGTTGTGGTTCCTCCTAATTTGAACGTAGAAGAACCAGCAAGTCAGCTCCGGCGATCATCAAGGGCTCGCAGATCGACAAATTTTGATGATTATGAAACATATATGGCTGGAGCTCGACCCAAAAGAGAGATTCAAAGCGATGTTTACATTGACTTGTTTAAATCTGGTGATGTTACTTACTGTGCTCATGCTTGTTTTATTTCACAGATTGAACCAGCTAACATTGAAGAAGCTCTTATGGATGACAATTGGATCAATTCGATGCAAGAGGAACTGCTACAGTTTAAGAAGCTGGGTGTCTGGAGGCTTGTTGCTAAGCCAAAAGGTGCCAAGTCATTGGGTTGTCGCTGGGTTCATCGATGCAAAAGGGATGATCAGGGTGTAGTTGTCAGAAACAAGTCAAGACTAGTGGTTCAGGGTTTTCGACAAATTCCTGATTTGGATTATAATGAAGTGTTCGCTCCGGTTGCGAGATTAGAGGCGATTCGGATTTTTCTGGCCTTTGCATCCTATAAGAAGTTTACCGTTTATCAGATGGATGTAAAGAGCGCTTTTCTTTACGGGAATATTCGAGAGATAGTGTACGTTAATCAACCTCCAGGCTTTGTAGACCCCTTACATCCAGATAAAGTGTACATTCTCGATAAAGCACTTTATGGTCTGCATCAAGCACCGCGCGCCTGGTATGAGACACTTGCTAATCATCTGACCGACAACGATTTTCGTCGAGGTGTCATAGATTGTACGCTGTTTATCAAGGAAAGAGGTGAAGATATTCTGTTGGTGCAAGTATATGTGGACGACATTATTTTTGTCTCTACAAATCCAGAATTATGTAAAGAGTTTGAAACGGTGATGACAAGCAAGTTCGAAATGAGTTCGATGGGTCCGATTAAATTCTTTTTGGGGCTACAAGTTGATCAAACGGCAGAGGGAATTTTTATTCATCAGACAAAGTATGTCAACGACATTTTGAAACGGTTTGAAATGTCAGAAACAAAGTCAGCCTCTACTCCCCTATCGGTGAATCACGGGATATCACCAGACTCTACAGGGGAGAAGATTGATCAGTCTCTTTATCGCTCAATGATCGGTTCTCTTATGTATCTCACCGCCTCTCGTCCAGATATCATGTTTCCAGTGTGCTTGTGTTCCCGATACCAAGCAGCACCGACAGTTGTTCATCTTCAATCAGTGAAGCGGATTATGCAATACTTGAAGGGTACTCCAGATTTAGGTCTTTGGTATCCTCATGACGACAATTTTGAGCTATCTGCTTTCAGTGATTCAGACTATGGAGGTTGCAAAAAGGATGCTAAGTCAACATCAGGAGGATGCCAGTTTCTCGGAACGCGTCTGGTAACGTGGCAGTGCAAGAAACAGACCGCTGTTGCATTGTCCACTTGTGAAGCTGAATACGTAGCTGCTGCTAGCTGCTGTTCTCAGGTTATCTGGATTCAGCAACAACTGCGTGACTACGGTTTGTCTATCTCCACTACTCCTATTTATGTTGATAATTCTGCTGCCATAGCTGTCACTAAGAATCCCGTACACCATCCTAAAACCAAACACATAGGCGTAAAATATCATTTTATACGTGATTGTTTTGAAAAACATCTAATCGACGTAATTTATATCGAAACGATGTTTCAAAAAGCTGATATTTTTACAAAAGCATTTGACAAGTCTAGGTTTGGGTTTTTACTGCTAGAAAATGGTGTGGTTAAGAAAAGCGATGTAATTGCAGAGGAAGAAAAGAAGGACAAGTAACCGTCCCCGTTTTTGTAAACTACGTTAAAAAAATTTTCTTAGTTTCTTTTATGTTATTTTCTTTTTCTTCTTAGTTATAAAATTTCGAAAAATACAAAAAGATTTTCATTTTTAGAATTTTAGGGGGAGAATTAAGATAGTTAGTTTAAATAGTTAGTTTAAATAGTTAGTTAAAAAAAAAAAAAAAAAAAAAAAAAAAAAAAAAAAAAAAAAATAAAATGGGGGAAGTGAAGAAATACTGAGCTAAAACTGAACATGTAAATTGTCAAAAGTATGCTGAACGTAATGTTTAAACATGTCGGTTGTAGGATATATTGGTAGACTTATCTCACTGAAACTTGACGAAAATTAATCATTTTTCAATTGGTTGTCGCAGATATCAAACCAAATTTAAATCTTTATGGATATGTCTCAAAGACTGTCTAAATGATATCTGGAGATCAATAACAATTGAGAACACTGAAAACAACACAAAGCGGTCGAAATTAAATGTTTAATGTATTTTAATTAGCTTTTGTTTTGTAGTGTTTGTGGCTTTTCGCTGGATTGATTCGAAAACAATAAATATTAGGTGTAATATCAGAAAATAAATACAGTATGTCAGTAATATTTTGTAGCAATTAAGGGCCATTCCAGTGATTGTGTGGATAACATTCTTGAATGTTTTGATCAAGATCAAAAAAAAAAAAAAAAAAAAAAAAAAAAAAAAAAAATATCGCAATAAGAGGTAAGAAACAACTTCACAAATCCCTTGATGGATGAACAGAAATATAAGGTCGAAAGAATGATCATACTTCGGCTATTCCAAATAAAGGGTGACGAAGTACCTAAAGACTTCACAAATACTTTGATGGATGAACAGAGTTATAAGGTCGAAAGAATGATCATAACTCGGCTATTCCAAATAAAGGTTGAAGAAGCGCTTATCTCTGAGTGATGTGTTGTTTCAATGATCAAGAATCACTGGCCCTTATTGCATGCGTAGTTGATGTAATACTGACATACGAAATCGATATTATGATATTACATCTAATATTTGTGAAAATAGAATCGAAAAGGCTGAAAAGTTAAGAGGACAAATACACAAACATACTTACAATTCTAATTATGATATAAATTTGATGACTGTTAAAAATTCAAATTGTGTGTTGTTTTTCTATGTTCAAAACATTGGGAGATCTTAGCGAGATAACCATTTTGAAAGAAAATCTGTCAAGTGAATGTTTGTTTAAGTTTAAGAGGACAAATATACCAATAATCGTCAACTGATATGTTAATAGTTACTACGAAAATTGAATGACAATGCTATGTTTCAGTATCAGTCTGATCCCTTATTCGAAAAACGCAAAAAGAATGTGAAAATTTCAGTTTTATTTAATTGTTATTTCAGTAGTTTGTTATAGTTAAAATTTCCTTGATTCATCAAAACAGAAAAGGACAAAAAGATTTTTAATTTTTAGTTTTAGTTTCTCTTTAATTTTATTTTTGTTAGTTTCTAAGGTTACTTGTCGTGACTTGAGATTTAAAGATGAAACCGAGATAAATTCGTAAAGTCTTGATTGTTGATAAAGTGTTTGGTTTTTGATATTAGAATTGCACTAAACGTTTATTCCTTCTGAAATTGATGATTTTTATGTGTCTAACGTTTAATTGGTGTTGATTTTGAAGAAAAGTGAAAGTTTAAGTTTGTGAATTCGACAGCTCATTCGTGCGAATCAATCACATTCGTACGAATCAATAACTCATACGCGCGAATCAAAGGAAAGGTAACAAATGGTTAGTCATATCACATCCGTGCGGATAACATCTCATTCGTACGAATGAGTTCTCCTTCGTACGAACCAAAGGTGATTTAGATGTTAACTGTCTGTCGGCGATTCGCACGGACGAAGACTCATTCGTGCGGATGTCTTTCACATCCGTGCGAATGAAAAGTGGGTATATATAGGACAGATATTCGTTTGACCTGTTCATCACAACATACACATTCACCCGAACGAGATAAAATTTTCGAAAAATTTAAAAGTGTTGAAAGAAGTTTTTGATTCTGATTTTCTTGCGTAATTTTTGATTGCGAGTAGAACCATCTATACCACGAAAGGTATAACGTCCATTTGAATACTTAATCTTTGAAATTTAAAACCGAGAGTAACCCTAATCAATTGGACCTTATTCATGTTTGTAATGAGTAATAGGGTTAGGGATTTTGTTAATCGGGACATTGCGAACGTGATGATGTAGGTTTTGCGATCTAAAACAACGATTTTGATAATCTAGGTTTTCTGAAATTCAAAAGTTCTGATGAACTCCATTCGCACGAATAGGACTTTCATTCGTGCGAATGGCTATGTTATTCGTACGAATGAGCAAAATCTAATCCGTATGTTTTAACTAACTCATTCGTACGGATACACGATGATTCGTGCGAATGAAATTCTACATTCGTACGAATGACCTGGACAGAAAATTTTAAAACGTTTGAATTTTATTCTAACTGTTTTTGCTTCTCTATGTTTATGTTTCTGTTTACAGGAAAATGGCTGAATCTTCATCATCTCAAAGTACTGGTCTCATTATTGGTACAAAGAACAATATGTGCGCTCACCTCGACGAGACAACATCGCATTCCACGAAGTTTGTCGGGATTATTCGATTCCTGAAGCGTTCTAGGATCTACAAGGCGATCTCTACCGACCAAACACCTTACTTGACCCATATTACTGATTTCTGGAACCATGCTCAGGTGGTTCGTCAAGACGGGAAAGTTCAAATACAGAGTAAAGTGTTCGGGAATGACATCATGGTTGACGAGCAAGTCATCAGAGAAGTCGTTGGATTCGGGGATGAAGCGAAAATGCCAACAAATCTTGACTTGTACAAGGTCAGAGGTGCATTACTGAGAATGCACTATGATGGTGATATTCAAAAGGGGGTGATCACAAAGTCTGGCTTTAGTGTGCAATACAAGTATCTCTGTCACGTAATACAGCACTGCTTGGGTCCAAGAAAGGCAGGACATGATCAGATGCGAGAGACTCTTCAAAGTGCATTTGTAGCACTGACACTGAATGCTCCGTTCAACTTCTCGGCGATGATCTTGCTGTTTATGATAGAGAACATAGAACTCAAGAGCAAGCATAAGTACTTGATGTATGCAAGATTCGTGCAGATGATAATCGATGCAAAGATTCCTCGCTTGCAGAAGACTGAAGAAGATAAAGTCAAGCTAGATGTTATGAATGACAGCACTATGGGACGCATGCTTGTCTACAAGAGCAAGCAAACACCTCCAGAGAGAAAGCTGATTGGACATCTCGCGAATCCTGATTACGTTTGTCCGAAGAAAAGGAAATGGAGAAACGATGACAGTGATTCAGATAAAGAGAATATCGAGGTGCCTACTCAATCTGATTCTGACGAGGAAGTGTTTTCTGCTAACTCTCCCAATCCGGATGCATCATCTGTTCGGTTTGAGTTAGTAGATGAAGATGATACGGTTGTAAGTGCTGAGGCGACTCCTTCGGTACCGAAACGGAAAGCAAGAATGTCACTGAAGGATCTTGTCTCAGGGAGAATCTCAAAACGTCTCAAGCAAGTGAATCTTACTAATCCTACTGCCAGCACAACTACTCAAGTTCCTCCTCCTGTGATTTCTCAGTCACAGCAAAGCATCCCAATCATGACACCTGCCACAACGGTAACACCAACTGCTGGTGGATCGTCGTCGGGGCAACTATCTGAGTCTGCTCAGCTCCAGACTGTGAATGCTTTGCTATTGGAGGTTTTGGTGAAGCAGAAGAAACATGATGATGAAATTACACGGTTGAATGAGTTAATGAAGCAAAGGGAAGCTGAGAGGGAAGCTGAGAAAGCCGAAATGCTAAGGAGGATTGCTGATCAAGATAAGTTGCTTGAGGATCAAAAGAACGAGTTGGCAATTTACAAAAATAAGATCAACTATCTGGAGGAGGCCTCAAAAGCAATACAAGAATCGATGGAAGCTGATGAGGATGGAATTTACAGAATCAAAGCACCGGCCGATGAATCTACTGAACCGACTGGTGCAGATAGTGAACGCACAGAGTCTGGGGGAGCTGGTAAAGAACCACAGAATGAATCCCAGTACGATATTGCTCCCATCTCATTTAAAAAGTCCAATTTAACTCACATTTTGGATATGCAGGGGGTAATACAGTTCAGCATTGATCCCGATCTAGAAGAGGGAGAAATCATGCATAGCTTATCTAAAGAACAGATTGCAGAATTAATCACGATGAATCCTGAAGATGCTACATCTGACGAATCTGCATCTGTTTCTGACTTAAATTCTCCCGACTCTGATGCTGATGATGAAGAGATAGAGTTCGAGCATAATGCTGATTCAACTGAACCTATCTATCAGGCTAATGATTTCCGAGACGATGCAGTTTTTGATGTAGACGATGAAGATCTCATTCGGAAATTAAATAACAATCCAGCAGCCAGTCAAGCGACATTAAATCAAGAAGAATTGGATGCTAAGAAAGCTCAATGGCGTCAAGCTGTGAAAGATTGTATACGTCCACCTCGTCAAGATGCTCAACCTGCTTATACAAAATGTTATTCATTAAAGGGAGCAAAGACTGAAGGTCCAATAATCAGTTGGGCGTACTTGGAGGATCTAAATGTCTATGCTGTGAAAAGAGAACGAGGAATAGACTACTTCAACCGAGTTCATGATTTGAAGACGTTGCCATATTTTGATATGATGCAACTGGCACGTCTTAAATTGCTATACAGTGAAAAAGATGATAGAGCAAGATGGTTGGAGAACACGCTTAGATCTGAATTCAAGAAAAAGTGGAAGCTACTCAGGCCTCAGTATCCGCAGATTACAAGATTCAAAGATCGGAGAACAGGAAAATATGTGAAGCGTGTCACGTATCAAGCACCAAAGGTGATGGAAAAGATTCCACTTCGCAAAATGAAGACTGGATTTTGGAGAAACTTCAGGTGGTGGTATTTTGATTATAGAACCACTGAAGCTGTCATCGTGTTAGAGCACAAAGGCGTTTGGGAAGCAGTGCGAATTTTTGATCCGATGTGGATTAGAAATCTAACAGATGATGATATCTACGCTTTGTATCTGCAACCTATATTCTGTGACGTCAAAGATATGGATCAAGCATCGCGTTTCAATAAGGTTGTACGTGTATGTTTTATGCACAAGATTCATGCATAAGAGGGCAGATCAAAGCGGTGTTTTGGGAAGCAGCAGATATTTTTGAAGACTGACGACATAGAATCTAGTTCCTAGGGGGAGTTTGTAGGTGCATTTATGTAGTTACTAGATTCGTATGTAATTAACGTTTATTTCAGTCTTTATATCGTTTGGTTGAATATTAATATTGAATGTTTGATTAATTATAAGCTTGAATGTTTACGTAGTTATGAATTAATCAAATATGTGTTTCGAAATGTTTAAATGATATTCAAACTCGTTCGCACGGATAAGGATGATATCCGTGCGAATGAAGGTTACGTTCGCACGAATGAGAATGTTAAACAGTTTGTTTATTGATACGGTTCATTCGTACGAACCAAAGATGGTTCGCACGAATAAGAGCTCATTCGTACGGATGGGATTACATCCGTACGAATGAAATGCTGGGCCTATTTATATCAGCCTAGGGTTTCAGCTTTCGGGAGGTTTTTTGCTAGGTTTTTCATTCGTGCCGAATTGCTGCTACAGGTTTTCTTGGTATTCCAAAGTGTTAGTAAAGTCTAAACAATCATCCGAATAGTCTTCCTTAGGTCCGATCGTATCAACAATCGTTGGTTTGATTCCGTTTCCGAAGGTTTCATATTCGCTAGATAATCGATAGGTTATTTCCGCTAGTCTATTGATACAACGTTGACTATAAGATCCGTACAACCCCAACAGTTTTGATAGTAAACAATTTTGAAGGATTGTTGGTATTATCTCTTCGGTCCAAAACAGTTGAAGAGGGATATCTTTGGATGCCCTGCGACAGCTTCATAGCTTATCATCCGGGCTTTCTTAAACTCCAGATTAATTTTGAATCAGAGAGAGTTTATGTGCTCTAAAGGTCCTGCTTTCCTTTTTAAGGTATCTTAATAGGAGCTGCTGCTGTCTTTCAATTTCCAGAAAGAGCTTAAAGTCCTATTCTTAACCCATCATTGGCAAATAGTAGTTCTTCATATTTTAGTAAATAATATATATATATATATATTACGAAAGTTTTTTTTTTTGTTTTAACTGTGTGTGTAGAGATATTGGGGAGATAGCATTTCTTTCTATCTGAACAACATACTGTGCGTGGTTAATGACAACGTCTCTGTGTGATCCATATGTAGGTCCTGTTGGAGGTTCAAGCTGTGTTGATGCAAAGGAGAGCAAAAGCAGCGAAAATGAAAAACGTGGTTTGTGTTTATCAAATAGACAATAGTTCTATGGATTGCATGTTTTTGGAAAATAGTTATGTTTTAAATCTGGATTTTACCTGTACTATGTCGGCATTGAACACTTTCTGTCTGTTCTATTTTCTACCTCCTTTCATTCGTTTTTGTCTTGAAGATACCATAATCTTGTATTGTGGTATGATCAAACACAATGATGATATGATAGATCCTGAGACCAACCCTTCATCTTTGTGAATTGAAGTTCAATTTCTTATGTTTTTGGTACTCGTATCTCTTATTAATCATATAATTCACTTGATATAAATAGAAAACTAGAGGTGACAATTTCGACGTGTTTATTTATGGAATGTGTTGGTTGGGAGTCCTCTTTATCTCTAACCGTAAAATGTGTAAAAAAATATTTGTTTCTCCTTTAGTAAGCTTAAACCCGTGTGATACACAGTAGCCATAAGAACCATAAATAGAAAGACGTGAAATATTAGCAGAAATAGAGATTTTAGGCGCAATAGCACAGTTCTTACTTCTTCTGTCACGCCATCCTCATCTATTTCTGTTCTTACAGCTAGTGGTACTTTTGTTCCTGTTCGTCAAGTTCACTACAAGAAAAAAGGCTTTTAGAGACAAAACACGTTTGGTCACTAACAGTTGAAAAATTCCGTCACTAAGGAGTTTAGTGACCAAAATAAAAGTCGTCACTTTTGGTCACTAAAGGTCCGTGGCTAATTTCATTAGTGACCAAAAACATAACTTGTCTCTAATTAGTGACGAAAACAAAGTGGTCACTATATATGTGACGACAAAAAAGTGGTCACCAATTTGGTCTCTAAACAACTGAAAGTGGTCACTATTCAGCTCATTTAACGGAGTTAACGGCTCCGTTAACCCCGATCAGTGACCAAATAAGTTTGGTGTCTAATGTTAGAGACAAAAAGAAAGTGGTCACTAACTATTTCAATACAACAAAAAAAAATCAATATTTTGGATACAAATATCTAGTAATTTGCAGCAATTAAATATAAAAATTAAATTCATCCTAAGGATGGTTGATTTCCCTGCATAATAAATACATTTTCTGGATAAGTATTTCTTAAATGAAATACTATAATTTTCACTATCAGGTTTAATTACAACTAGAGGTTTCCTCGTGCGAATCGAGTGAATCTCAAACAACTAAAAACTGATATTAAAAAGAATGTTTAGTGTATATAAACCCGGCACAATTGAATAGACGGGCTTAAAGTTCATTAGTGTTTTCAATGTATCTCTTGTAACATATGGGTACATTATGTCTAAATATGACAGAGGGCCAAACCTTGGGAAGGGAAGCGGTATACGTACGCGGAATTTCCATATCAGAAAGAATGCCACTGTTGATAGCCATCGCTGCTTTGTGTATTTGATTTGCTGCATCACGTTTTTGTCTCAACTGTTTCTTAGCGGTCTCTGAGAGACATTCGGCAGAAACACAAGGCACAGGTAGCCACCATTTCTCTTCATTTCTTTGAGGCTGAGAACGAGGCCTAAAGCAAACCCCGCTAGAGGTCCTGCTGCCGCAATCTTAAGAAGATCCTCACGGTTTGGTACAATGTTTAGAATCCTTGTTATTGCACCAAAAGAGCCTATCTGCCACCAAAATAGATCACTTAATAAGCACCCGACGCATAGAGCCAAGTTTTATAAGACGGAAGATCAACCTTACCTGCCAACTTGGTACAAAATATGGAACTCCGAGCTTAACTCCAGCATTTTTGGCAACCAAAATGTGGCTGATTTCATGTACACCCAAAGCAAGTGCAGTTACAAGGGCTCCAGGAAGGCCATCCTTCAATATCTCGGGATTGTCAAAAACAGATCTGAGACATTTCAATATGCAGACAGATTATCGTTCATTCTTCAAGTCCAATAAACTCGACATGATCCACTATAAATGGTAAGTTAACATGATTCACATACAATAAGTTGGACTGCAATGCTGGAACGTTAGGTAGTAGTAATGTGAATATTGAAACTAATCCAAAAGCTCCAGCAGCAAACCATTCCGGGACAGCTGCACAAAAAAGTAATAATTTAGCGTTCAATATAATCAATTTATAAAAGTGCATAGCTAGATAATATCATCTACATGATACCAGTTGTTTCTGGTTGTAAGGTCCTGCCACGGGTTTATCATCCTCGGGATTTATCAGAAGGAAAAGCTTAAATTGATCCCCAAAATTCTCCTTCACAAATAATAGAAATTACATAATTAACCTTTCTCATGGTGAATAATAAGAAGACGATAATTTGTTTTAAGGTAAACTAACATGTAATCTTTTGTCTATCTTTTTGTAACTCGCAGCAGCCTGTCCACGTAGGTTTCCCTTAAACAGTACTCCACCCTGCAACATAAATAATAATAAAACAAAGACTCTTTTTTTAATAACAAGAGTAAAAGATAGAACAGTAATCGATCACCTCATACGGTTCCTGGCTGGTCACAAAAAAAGAGTCGAATCCAAACACTTGGCCTTTCAGTATGTCAATTGTTTCTTTCGGAATCATGATTATCTCTTCAAGTTGTTGTGGCTGTTCGGATTCATCAGAAGTTAAAACGGTAAAAAGTACCATAAGCATAAAACTATAAAAGTGGAAACGGCATTAAAATGAAATATTCACCTTCACACCTGGCAGGGGTGATCCGCTTGTAATCTCTATATTACCCCCCTCCTATCTAATATTTCCTACAATAGAAACAGAAGATTATATTAAACACATAGAAGATAGAAAAATGGTCATCATATAGAAGATCGAAAAAAGGCCTTACTATGAGAAGAGCATCAAGCTTAATCAACGCGGGAAGGTTAATATCTATATCTGATCTGGTCCGGCTAATCATCATAATAAGGGAGTCGATAGATAAATTTAGTGGGCAAGATAGACTTACTGCTTCGAGCCAATGTTGTAAGGCAAGTTTCCTAGCCTTTTCATTTTTTGACAAGCCCTTTCCCACCTGCAATTGAGAAATAGAGGTTTAGGAAACGGAAAAAGATTAAAGGGTTTGTTGTAATATGTGTCTAATTGTTGAGAAGATTGGTACCTTAGCAGCTCGGGTTCTTGCTCTTGACCAACGCGAGACAGCAGTTTCTGGTTTCTCGACTTCAAAGAATGATACCGAGCTGCATTTCAGCTGGGCAAAATCTAACAGCTTCCACCTACACGAAAATGTGATAAAAAGTTATATTAACAAAAGTTACATGTGGCAAACTCTACCCATTTAACTTATGGATAGGTCGATTTAGGTTGTGTTATACTACTAACCAGCTTTGCTCAACCATGACTGCACAATCAGCTAGCTGTCTTGTGGTTCTAAAACTTTTATAAGTTCATTGAGAGTTGGAGAAAATATTTCTTTTACTGTATTCCTGGAGTAAGAAATATCATACAAAAAAACACGGAAACATTATCACAACTCAAACGACGAAAAGGAATAATATTAAAATATGAATTATCATTAAGTTTGATATTTCCTTACGAAATAGGAAGTGAGTACTCAGTACTCAAATATAAGACATTTGCTCGAACAACAGGATTAGCACTCTACAAACGTAAGAATATTAGCCAGAAATGATACCGTTAATAAATGAACATGTGATATTACTTTACATAATTACCTCTAAAGCGGGAGTAACAGATCCATTCTTAAAATCAAAGACATCAGTTAGTAACAACGATTGTGAAGTCTGTCCCTGTTTAAGAAAAAGCGCACCATGCTCCTCCAAATCCGTGCTCAGAAAGTGTCACCTCTAACACCTAACCCAAGTTGACTTATTCATAAGTAACAGAAAAGAGCTTACGATACTAATGCTAGTAGTTTTGATTGTTTAGACATGGACTGAAAGCGTCTACCCTACAATTAAATTTTTTTTAAGAAAAATGCCACAAAAATAATGATTGAAATAAAGTTTTAGAAAACCAACCTGATCCCATATATGATATTTAGAACTCATAAGATTAGCGGTTACACTTCCTAAATAACTATCTTCCGCCGCAACTTAATATCCCTTTTGAATTCTGAGCTATTATGAACATAGATCTTCCGTTTTGTCGTCTATGATAAGCCACAGCAAGTTTCCTATTTTGCCTTCGTTGACCCTCCTATGTATTTTCAAGAAATTAAGCACAAAATATATCAACATACTCGCTAAATATACGCTTAGATAGAACCTTACATTGGTGTAAAGAGTATAAACGCCTCCCCCATTTAACCCGTCTACCGATTTTTCCTTCACAATAATACAAGTACACCTTCCAATATCCATATTCAAAGGCCTGCACAACAATGATCTGAAAACAAAACATACAGATTACATTCGACGTTTTAAAATGTTAATAATTACACATAAATATCGAATGGGATTTATGAAACCTGTTGGGAAGTGTAGACCACAGGAATCTGCCAAGAGATAATTATATTAATATTCATTTCTCTTAGACATTTCATCGAACACCTTTCAAGCACTCACTAAACCGCCACCAAATGAATCTAAGAAATCTCCGGCTAATATATGCCATGAAATCAACAATCATCAGCTTTTAAGCATATAATGATCGAGTCCCTAATTTGTAACTTGTAATCACTAATCTAAGTAATTTCATCAGAAAATAACTGGAAAAAAATGGAGAATTACCTGATGTGGCTCAATATGAACCCTAGACTATATATCAGAGGAATCAAAGTAAAGGCATACCTTGAATTTTCAAAAAACGAAAGTTAAGAACAAGACGAAACCTAATCCATATTTTCTAACAAAAAATTCAAAAAACGAAACCGAAGCTAAAACATTTACCGAATTGATGAAATTCAAGAACAAGACGTACCTCTAATAACAGGAAATTGAAGATCCAGAGAAAGTTAAGATGGCCGGAGATGAGGTGTATGGCCGGGGGCAAGGCGACGGAGCAAATCGATGCAGACGGAGCGACGGAGCGGATGGATGCAGATGGAGCAGATCGCCGGAGACAAAGCGTAGGGTTTCAGATTTGAACGTCGAAGTAATATATGCAACATTAGTAAAATTATATTGAAATAAGTACATTAATATCAATATATTCTATTTGGTTTTGTAATGTTAAAAAATATTAGTGACTATAATATTTGGTCTCTAACTAAATTGACTATCCAATTTAGTGACGACTATATTTTTGGTCTCTAAAATCTCACTTAGTGACTATGTTTTTGGTCACTAAACTTTTTCAACTCATTTATTTTACCTAACTCAGTTAATATACATAGTGACTACCATATTTTGGTCTCTAACCATCCATTTAGTGACCACTTAGTGACCACTTTTGGTATTAGTCACTATTTTTGGAATATCTATCAAAATTAGTGACGACATATTTTATGGTAACTAAATCATCCATTTGGTGACGAAATGTGAGTCGTCACTAAAAAAAGGTCGTCACTAAAGGTCCTTTTTCTTGTAGTGGTTGGATCTGCGACTCGCTCTTCTGAAAAAATGTTGACCACGATTTCTAAAATATGTATTTTCTTTAGACATGAAAATCGGAATTTTATACCATTATTTTGTATCACAAAGGTTATCCTTCCTAGGAAACAACACTTTAGTCATGTTTAAATCACCGCTTTTAAACATCTCCTCACTACAAAAGAAATCATTACTGCACAATTTTTCCTTCTCACATATATAAAGTGTATACAAAATATGTTCTTTTTTCGTTCAGACTTATATAAAGTGAATACAAAATTTGTTAATTTGTTCGTTATACATGTGTACACAATGTTTTCATTTTCAAGTGCGCCTTTATTAACACGTAGCTAGACATTTGATTTTCTATATCTAAAAATGAAGATATAAATATGTTACGCCCTATTTCTTTGCACAGTAGAAACGTGTAAAAATCGAGTTTAACAAATTTGTTACCTAATTTTCAAGTGTAGGAATCTTCATATATGTATGCATTTATAAGTGCGTAAACTATTATCTTAGTTTATGCTTTTCTTGTTTATATATACAACCACATAAGTTTTGTTTTGAAAATATGGATATATTTTGAAAGATAATGGTAACAATACAACATATAGATTCGATAGGTTTACGCTGTGCGAATAAATGTATATCTTTTTTATGAATATTTAGTAAGCATGTAGCAAAGCTGTGCAAACCACATTTTTTTGGAGTGTCTGTTTGTTTTGTTTCTTGAATGGGTGCCACTGATCACCAAGGTTAATTCAAACTCACTGTCATCAATATTACTCCATCACTTTGCAATAACAATTCATATCCTTTTAGTAATTCCTCAATCCAAAATAAATAAAAATGTGATATATAGTTTCACTACAAGAAATACGGGTTTTAGTGACAAAATATTTTAGTGACGACTAATTTTTTGTCACTAATAACCTTATTTAATCACAATTAAAAAGAAGTTGTCACTAAATTTCGTCAATAAACAAAATCACTGACTAAAAAATAACCTTACTTGATCTTTAATAAATTTAGTGACGAACCTATTATAGTGACGAAATATGACCACTCAAATTTGGTCACTAACATCATTGGTGACCAAATATTCGGCTCATTAATGATGTTAGTGACCAAATATTTGGTCGCTAATGAGTTAGTGAAGCAATCTTGAGTCGTCAGTAAAGACCATTTTTCTTATTGTGTTCAACAAAACCTTCCCTTAGCTCTATAAAGACCTTTCCAACTCAAGAGATGCTAAAGCTATTGTTAATTGGTCTTATCACGTGTCGGCAGTGGCGGCCATGGGGGTGTGCTGGTCGTGCGGTTGCACGGGGCCTCTAATTTTTAGGGGCCTCCGATTTAATTTTTTTTTTCTTTTTGATACAAGCTTACAAATTATCTTCGTCCTATATTTGAGTCACAAGAGAAATAAAAGTTTAATTTTTACTTTTGTCCCACATCGATGGAAGAAGAAAATGATTAATTGATTAAATAGCTATAAATTAACCTACCTATGCCTTTGAAAAAATCGTACCACATACTTTCAATTTCAAATACGTATTTGATTATTATTTATGTTTAATATTTTCAAAAGTATCGTATTGGATAGTTTATCTATTGTCTAAGAATACAATATATACTATTTGTTACACAGTTAGTTAGTAGATAATTGTTAACTTGTTAAGTTTATGTTTATTTTTTATATAAAGGATGCCTCCAACTAGAAAAATTGAATTGGGTTAGTATATAATTGTTAACTTGTTAAGTTTTTTTTCACTATTTTGTGTACATAGTTGATAATGCTATTATTTCAATGGAGCAAAGATTTGAGCAATACAAACAGTATGAAAGCATTTTTTGGTTTCTTATTTACAGCTGAAAAGTTGAAGTTACTGAATACTAATGAACTAAAGGCAAGAAGCAAAAATCTTGAAAAGAGGTTACAAAATGGTGATATCTCAGACATTGATGGTGATGATTTATTCAACGAAATGGAATTGTTACAAAAGAATTTGCCCGTCGAACACGACACAACCAACTCAATACTTAATTTTTTGAAACGGTTAAACACTTATCCGGTTTCTTGTTTGGCATACATAATATTTTTGACTGTTCCCATTACTGTTGCATCCGCGGAAAGAAGCTTTTCTAAACTAAAACTCTTAAAATTGCGGTCGACCATGTCTCAAGAGAGATTAAATGAATTGAGTTTAATTTCAATTGAGAACGAGTTTCTTGATAATATTGATTATGAAAGTATAATAGATTAATTTGCTTCAAAAAATGATAGAAGATCGATGTTTAGAAAATAATAATGTAACTCGTGTTTATTATAAAGAAAAGTATTTATTATAAATTTTAATGTAAGAAATAAAATTAAAGAAAAATAAAATTTGTTATAATCAGCCGTGATTTTTTGGTACATCATCATTATATATAGGTTTTACCACTTCATTGTAAGTCAAACCAAATGAAAAGAGAAAGCGGCAATTTCATTTCATATATGAACTGATCGAACGCTTCGAGTTCAAAGGTATTTTTTACATACTGATAACCTGTCTTTACTTGGTTGAAAGGACGTATAATTGGACTTTGCCACTCTACATGAGATGATCACTATAAGATTGTTTGCTCTCAGAACCTCACAGATGGATAATGACTTGATCTGGAGGATGGTACTTCAAAGAAATGAAGAGCAACAGAAGATGAAGGAGGAAAGAGAAGCTAAAAGAAGAAGTAGTAAATAGTAGTTTTGTAATCATCATTGTTTTGTAAAGAAACTTGGTAAAGAAAACTTGGTACTTTAATGAGAATCAAAGTTCAAGTTAGGAGGAGATTGTTGGGGTTAAACTGTTTGTTAAATAGTTTAATTTCATTAATACTGCTTATTTCTACTGTCCAAACTACTGCCAAGTTTATACTGCATGTATACTATACTAGTTACTACTAGTAACTAGTTAATGCTTCTGAAGACTAATGGTTAGGGGTGACAAAAAAACCCGAGAACCGACTTGGATCGAAAAACCGACCGAGTTTGGACCGGAACCGAGAATGAACCGGTTATGGTGGTCCGGTTCTCGGTTCTCAATAATATGCAAAAACAATTTCCGGTTCGGTCCGTGTCTAAACCGGCGGTCCACTCGATTTGGACCGGAAACTATATAACTTTTGTATAGATCTAGACTTTAGTACATAGACTATTTTTTGGAACTGTGAAAAAACTTTTTTGGAACAGATTTACAATCGTTCTAAAAGATCGTGCTCCAAAAAAGCAAACGTTTTTTGGAACGATTATATAAATAGTTCTAAAAAATGGTGGATTATTTGGAACATTTTCTTAAAGGCGTTCTACAAAATATTTTCCATTTTAATATATTTATATCTATTTATTAATTAATCTTTTTTAGAACAGTTTTGGAACCACTACAACAAATTTGGACTTTTTGATCGGACGCAAATATATCAGTACCAATATAAAAGTCCTAAAAGGATCATCCTCATAACATAATACATATGGCAATAGCATTCTATTAGATATACTCCGTAATATACTACTGTATAAATCTTTTAGTTGACAAAGCATATTTATTATTCAAATGAATGTATATGATTCAAATGAATATACATAATATTGACTAATACTGAATTTAGTCCAACTCAAAGAAAGCCTAAACTAACAAAGTCTTCAATCCAGTCTCTTCAATGTTACCTGGAAAAACAAAACAATGAGATATAAGGTTTCAAAAATCTTCAAAAATCATGCACATATAAATTAGTTAATATATTGCCCCATAAGAATTTGGTGACATACAATTAGACATAACGTATATGGTGGAATTGATGATATTACATGCTAGCCCGATCATGATCACCTTCAATAAGTTTCACATCTATTAAATATTTGTTTCTTGGCTCATTGTTGCAGACTTGCCATTCTATTGAAACCTAAATACTTTATGACACTACAAAACACAGCATTAACAAGACTATAATTAGCAACACATAAGTGCTGTTACATTACAATGTGAAGAATCTAACCATCACGAAACTAATAAAAGTAATAATATGGATCTAAATAATTATACCTTCGAATTAAGATGATTTATTATTCCTCCAACCGAGAGCCGTAAATACACAGACATGTCTACATAAAAAAAACTATTTAAATACCATCCAAACTAGAGTGATTAATACAATTTTACGAAATAGCAAAGCTCGTTGATTACCTGAAAAAACTAAAATAACTTGTTTCATGTTACTAATATGATTCTTTTGCAATCGAAACTTCTCAAGTAGGGAGGCGATAGAAAAAAATATAAACTTCTCTTCAATCAAAACAATTAATACAAAAAACATTAAGATACAAAGAAATATAGCCTTCTTAAGTAAAGGTAGAAACGAAACAATATAATTAATAAATAATAACAAGGTTACAAAATGAAAAACATTATACATTTCAAGAGCGTACAACGAGACTTGGTTACATATTGTAAATAATTCTTCACGTGGATGGAGATTGTCGGTTGTAGATGGACGGAGTTATGTTGAAAGTGGTTTCAAGAATTTTTTAAATGAGATGAAATAGGGAAAGATATATGACATAATTTGGGGAAACTACTTTTGGATTGGAAATTTGGGGAAATTGAATTTTGGTCTTGAACTTTGGAGGGAAATAGTAGATTTGATTAGAGGGAAAATATAATGCGTTCGATTTATGAAAACTTATAAAATAAAAACTATCTTAATATTTTTAAATTTGAATTCTTTTTTGGAACTCTTATATAAACGTTCCAAATAATCATTTTTTGGAACGGTTCTCAAATACCGTTCCAAAAAATATTATTTGGAACACTTTAATTTTTGAAATCTTTTCTGGAACAGCTTCCATTAGAAGCGTTCCAAAAAGATTTTCCAAAAAATTAATTTTGTACTAGTTGTTTCTTTTGATATGAAATTATACTATGTTAACAATTTACTTTTTTTTTTTTTACTATTTATTTGGTTTTGTTTTAGGTTTTTACTATGCCTATTACGTATTTACGTTTATGATTTGTAATTCGATACAATTATTTTTTGTGTTGCTTATTGGTTCGGTTTAATATTATGATTATGACACCTATCGTTTAACCTACTTTTTTCTTAATCTTTGCTTGACCTTTTTTTCTTTCTTAAATTAGATATCCTTTTTTATTACTATGTTTTGTATTGTGTGGAGTATTAAAACCGAAATGAACCGAAAAACCAAAGAACCGACTAGGAACCGAACCGGAAATGGCACGAATAAAGCGGTCTGGTCCCCGGTCCACCATTTCTTATTTTTTTTTGTCTCGGTCCGGTCCGGTTTTCTCCCGGTTCGATCCGGTCCGTGCCTTTTGACCACCCCTACTGATGGTTAATACTGCAGAAGACAGTTACTACTGCCCGCTTCTCATTACTACTGCAAGTGTAGTTTAGATAATTATTTAATATTTATGTAATTATCTTTTCCTTATTTGTAGCAATTGTGATTATAATGCAATTGTAATTGCACTTATAATACAACAATAGGAAGGTAATAGGAAGAAACAGAAGGAGCCTCTTTCCTATCAGAAACATCTCCCTCCCCCATGGTTTCTTGGCACCTGGGTCCACTCTCTAAAGCTGCCTCAAAAGAAGCATCATTAGAGAGTGTAATCAATGGTTGGGTCTTAATACGCGTCAAACTATCCTGTGCACCACTAGGTGATGCAACAGTAGTCTGATCCCTTCCATTATGGTCATCATTCTCCTTAAAGACCACCTCACTGAGCTTGGGAAATAGCTCATTGTGTTCCCATAATAAAGCCTCACCTGAAGATTGTTCAGGTAAGGTAGTGTCAACAGAGGTTGGAGGGTAGGTTGAGACACAAGAGTGTGAGAAGCTCTCTTTGCCTTTATTTGAAAATGTTTAACAACAGGAGGTTGTGGAATGGGTTGAGAAGCAAATGGGTTATATGGTGCAGTCACAGTAGAAGTGACAGTAGCAACTGGTGTGGTACATACAGTAGGAACTGTAGAGGTAACCTCAGTAGTAACACGGTCAGTTCTGGGTTGGGACACAGGTTGAGTACCCTGTCTCTCAGTTGTAGTACACGTTACCCCCATCATTGTAGCGAACAATGGCGTAACATGTCCAGAAAATCATTTATTTAACCTCTTCATGTTTGCAAAAACTTTTTTTTCATGAGATTTTTTAGGAAAAACAGTTTTGGATCTTGAAAGATCCATTATCTCACAATTTAAAATATGTTGTAGAAATCTTGGATACATCTAAATTTTTTGATTCGGATGGGCCAAGTTCTACAACATTCCATCAAAGATTAGTTTAGAAAAATTGAATGAATTGTTTGTTGCAAGACAGACCATGGCAGTTGCCAAAGAATTGTCTATTTCATTCCAACCAGTTCTCTTTTGTGACATGGATTGTTGCAAAGTATGCATCAAGAATTTCCATTGAGGGGACAACGAAGCTTTTTGAAAAGTAGTTGCTGTGCGTTGCCCCTCATATCCCATCCTTTGAAAGTTTTCAAAAAGTGTTTGAGTGGGAAGAGTAGAACTACCTTCTACATTCGGAAGTTGAAGATGAGTTCTTAAAGATGCTTCAGAGACAGTGATCTTTGTGCTATCCACAGTGTTTATGATAGTAGGGACATTCCCTTCTGTAGAGGCAACCGCTGTACCCCAGAAGCTCTTTACATGTTCTTCACTGATACCTGGACAGATTGTCAAAGCATAATGTATGTAGGATTTTGTCAAAAATTTTATGATTGGATGAAACTCTTGATTCTCTTCTGTTTTAGTTAGATTGGCACAACCATTGTGACCATCAATGATATTTAGAGATGCCATTATTGTTTGAGAAAGAATTTTGCAGTTGCAACTGATTTGAGAAAAATTAGGGTTCTAACAATTTGGAGATTTTTGAAATTTTCAAATTTAGAACGAAACTCTTTTATAGGCCAATCGTGGTAACAAGTTGGACATGTTGTCACTAGACGCGCGTCGTAGTTTAAAAATTAGGTCCAATTGTTAACTGCCACGTGTAAAAGTGAGTTGCAACTTGAATTTTGACTTGTCAATGCAATAGTAACAGAGTAATTTATTGTTTAAAAATTACCCTGCAATACAAACCGTTGCAGTAGAAACACATAAAACCGTAGTAATGAGGGAAGTAGTAATAATGACGATAGGGACCGTACTAACCAGTCCTGCAACAGTAATTAAACCACTGGCAATATTAATCAGTCAAGCAGTGCTAACCATTCAAGCAGTATTAACAAAAATCATTGTAGTATCAACTAGTCCTGCAGTAGTAATGAAAACACTTGCTTTATTAATAATACATAGTCAAATATGATTCAACTTTTACTGTTGCAGTAGTAACATAGCACAAAACTAGAAAGCAGAGCACTAATGAACTATGAAGGTTACTACTGCAGTTTCAAAGGGACATTGATTTAGAGACATTAAGGGACTAATTGATATTTGTTTATTCAATATTGAGCATGCCAATACTGCTAATCAAGAATGTAAATCTTCCCACATCAAAGGCTTTTGTGAGAAGATCTGCAAACTGATTGTCAGTATGGACCTTTGCAACATGAATTAACTTCTTTTCATTGCAGTCTCTTATAAAGTGGAATCTGATCTCAATGTGCTTGGTCATGGAGTGTTTGATTAATGCTCATAGTACTATTGTTATCAATGTAGATAGGAGTATTTATGAAAGCATATCCATAGTCCATCATCTAATTTTTTTTATCCACAACACCTGTGCACAACAACTGGATGTAGCTACATACTCAGCTTCTGTTGAAGAAGTGGACACAGTTGTTTGCTTTTTTCACTGCCATGACACTAATCTCGATCCAATAAATTAACAACCACCTGATGTTGATTTTCTATCCAAGCTTTCACCACCATAATCACTGTCAGTATAAGCAATCAATTCAAAGGGAGAATCCTTGGGATACCATAGACCTAGTGTAGGTTATCTAAAAATCCTCTTGACTGCATGAAGATGGGACATCTTGGGTTGGGTTTGATATCTTGCACATACACAAACTCCAAACATAATATAAGGTCTCGATGTTGTGAGGTACACGAGGGATCCGATCATTTATCTATAGTTGTGTATATCTACATCCTCCCCCTCAAGATCTGCAGTCAATTGCTTATGCGTTTCTACATGTGTATATGCAATATTTGCCTCCAAAAATCCAAATTGGTTAACATGTACTTAACTTATTTGGATTGATTAATAAATAGACCATCTGGCTTCTGTTAAACTTGAAGACCAAGAAAGAAGGTTAACTCTCCCATGGAGCTCATCTTGAATTTATTGTGCATTAATTGTTCAAACTCCATGCACAAAGCATCTTTTGTGGAGCCAAAGATGATGTCATCCACATACATTTGGACAAGTAGAATATCGGTGTGAACACTTTGATGAAAAGTGTCTTGTCAATTGTACCTCTTTGGAAATTGGTCTTGAGCAGATAATCAGAAAGGGTTTCATACCATGCTCTTGGTGCATGATGAAGACCATAGAGAGCTTTATCTAATTTGTACACTAAATGAGGATGTCTCTGATCTTCAAAGCCAGGAGGCTATCTGACATACACCTCCTCCTCTATCAATCCATATACAAAGGCACTCTTTACATCCACTTGAAACACTTTGAAGCCCTTGTAGGAGGCATAAGCAAGAAAGATTCGTATAGCTTCCATCCTTGCCACAGGAGCAAATACATCTTCATAGTCAATACCTTCTTCCTGTGTGTATCCTTGAGCTACCAATCTTGCCTTGTTCTTAATCACTATGCCTCTTTCATCCTTCGTGTTCCTGAAAATCCACTTAGTACCAATGACTTTTCTTCCTTTAGGCAACTATACCAAGTTCCAGACAGCTTGTAACTTGAATTGTAGTAGTTCCTCTTGCATTGCCTCAATCCAGTTTGGGTCTAGGAGAGCATATTGTACTCTCTTTGGTTCAATTTGAGATAGAAATCATGCATATAAACATGTGTTTATATCTTTGTGAGCCTGGTTCAGTGGCTTGGTTTGACTCCTTGTTTGCATGGATATGTCAAAGTCACCCATTACTTGTGAGATAGGATGATTCTTGTGAATTATTGAAGTTCGAACCTTGTACACCCTCATTGATGTATCCAAATTGGTTTCATTGAGTTCTGGTAAGGAAGATCCAAAAGAAGGAGGACCAGTACTTTTGGGAGTTAAGACTTGGGAGTGAAGACTTCATCATCAGAATCTTCATCAGCTACATTGTGTTCTACTCCATGTTCATCCACCTCAATCATCTCTCGGACTCCATTGGTTCTAAGGGCATTTCCTGAGACAGGAGTTGTAGAACTTGTAGCACTTGAACTGCTTTCGCCAGGAGTAAAACTGCTTCTATAATTTGGTACCTTGTGGGATACCTCTTCTTCCATCTCCTTGTCAATTGTATCATAGAGATCAAGAGGGTCATTGTTGGGAAAAACAATGATTTAACCCAAGATTAATAAATCTGTTAATCAAAGTCTCAGTCTGAGTGACTGAGTCTGAGTGACTGAGTCTGAGTGACTTGAGTCTGAGTGACTGAGTCTGACTACTCAGACTCATTAAGAAACGTAAGGCGTGATTTTAGGCAGTTTAGTTAGATAAAATCTTCTATCCCTTTAGAATATTTCCTAAGATCTATCCTTATCAAGCTCACTATTATTGTGTATAAATAGTGAGCTTGAACGTTGTACATGATGTACCTTTTTCAAGCAATATAACTGTGTGTTATATCTACTCTTTGTTATTATAATTCCGCGATAATAAACAAGAAACTGAGTAATCAATCGATTAATAGTAATTAACGTCTAAATACTTATTTGTGATTGATTAGCCATTGTTTGAGATCTTAGTGAGACCTAACAACTGGTATCAGAGCAAATAAGATTTAAATTTTAATATATTTATAAATCTTAACGATCAAACACATAAAATCTCAAAACAATGTCATCATCTTCAAACTCACCCGCAATGGCTGGTAAAGGAATTTCTGTTTTCAATGGACATAATTTTGTCCATTGGAAGCTTAAGCTGAGTGGCATCTCTCAGGAATTCATGAAGAAATGATAAGAATCATAACTGAAGGACCCATAATTTCTGGAAAACACATTGATGAAGTAAAAAAAGGTGATAGAGTTGTTCAACGTGCTAGATGGGTTCAAACTGCCAAGTCTCAATGGACTGATCAAGACAAGATGTTGTTTAATCTTGATCCTAAAGCCAGAATCATTTTAGGAAATGCAGTATCTGAACAAATTTTTTCAAAAATAGCTGGATGCAAAACTGCAAAAGAATTATGGGATACATTAATTGTGTCTTATGAAGGTGTTCCAGTGGTGAAAGAACAACGACTGAACAGTCTCATTAGAAATTATGAAAATTTCTATATGAAAGAGAAAGAGACTCTAGCTGACGTCCACACACGTTTTCAAATCATGTTGAACGATATGTCAGCTCTAGGAGTGACAAAAGAAGATGATGAAATCTGTAAGAAATTTGTTGATATCTTACCTAACAAATTTGAATATGTCATCACATCTCTTGTAGTTAGCGAGAAACTGTCCACCTACAAGCTGCCTGGACTCTTTGGTTTGTTGTTAAATTTTGAAGAATCTCAAGAAAGGAAAAAGATTAACAATAGACGAACTGCAAGGGATCCTGAAGCTGTATTAGTTGCAACCAGTAGGAGGAATAAAGAAATTTATTCTAAAGCTGATTCATCTGAATCTGAGTCACACTCAGACTCAGAATCAGATGATGAAACTGAGGTCAAGAAACTGAAGAGTCAGCTTGCTCTACTAACCATGAAGCTTGAACAGAAGACAGGCTACAAAGGAAAGAAACCTTTTGATCTGAAGAAGGTGAAATGCTTTAAATGCAATGAATATGGTCACATGGCTGCTGACTGTAAGGTGAAGAATGCTCAGACTGATCATATGGACGAAGTTGCTGAGAGAGCCCAAAGATATCGACAGAAATATCTAAAATACAAGAAGGGAAACAGTTCAAATACTCAGAAGCCTCAAACTGAGAAAAGGGCATTCTTTGCTGAAGAATGGCTAGATGAAGAACTATCATCTGATGAAGAGGAAGTAGAGGATAAATGTTTGATGGCAATTACAGAAGAGGTGACTGAAGCTGAGAAATCTGCATCTCAGTTTGAGAAGGATCTAAAGGAAGCTGAGAGATTGAGCTGTAACTCAGACTGGAACAAGTCAAAGCTGTACAAGGTACACAATTTTAACTCTTATACAAATGATCAAAAACTTCAAATTTTTGAATATATCTTTGTTGACTTGACCACCACTTTAGAAGAACAAACTGAACTCAAACAGAAATTCAAAGATTTTGAAAATAATTTGAAAATTAAAGATGATAAAATAGCTGAACTAGAAAGCTACAAAGTATTGTTAAATGCTCAAACTGAAGCTTATAGTGATCTTGCAAAAGAAAATCATAAACTTAGAGAAGAAACTGAGCATTTTAAAAGAATTTGTAAATCATGGTGCATATCATCCTTAAAAAATGAAGATTGTTTGAGTAGACAGGTACCCAACCAAGTTCAAGCAGTGTTGGGGGAGGGATTCAGTTTGAAGAAATATATGACTGAAGAAGAAGAAGAAGCTGAAAAGGCTAAAAGAGAAAAAATCGTTTTCAAACCAGAAATTCTCCCAAACACTTTTACTTATTTGAAAGGAGAAAAAATCATGATGTCTAATGCTTTTGTAAAACCTGTAATTTCGAACATTTATAATAAAAGTGATCCTTCAACTTCTTCTCAGTCTGATTGTGTTAAATTGTCTGAAACTGAACAAATTATGCAAACTGAAAATCCTTCTGTGTCTAGAGTGCCCAAGGCTGTGAATAAATCCAAGATTCATCATCCAGTTAGTCCTAAGAAACTGAATAAAAGTCATGAAACAAAAACCATTGACAAACTGGGAAATCAATTGCTGGAACTGACCAATATTGTTAAAACTTTGGTCAGAAATAAATCACCAATTCATAACAGGCCCAAAACCCCTCCTAAGAGAATTTGCTACAATTGTGGTGAAAAAGGGCATGAAGCTGTTTTTTGTAAACAAATGAGCCAGACTAGATTGCAGAAAACAAATGTTCAAAAGTCAGTTTCACCAACATCTGGGTCTGTTTCTCACAAGTCAGTTTCACCAAAGTCAAGATCATTATCCTCAAAGTCAGTTTCTCCTCAAAAGCAAAGAAACAGTTCTTTAGCTAAGAAACCATCTATGCAATCCATTAAAACTCAGTCAGTTCCATCTCGTGTCAGTCTTAAGAACACCCCATGTAAATATCGTGGTGTTATAGGTCACTACTCTGTGAACTGCATGAATGAAATCAACAAATGGAACTTTACAAGTCCCAAAACTGACTACAAGATTGAATCTGCACCTAAATCTGTCTCAGTTCATGGATCCACTCTAAAGTGGGTACCCAAAAGGAACTAATTTCTTCTATTTTTCATGTGTAGGACTCTACAAAATGGTATCTAGATAGTGGAGCATCAAGGCACATGACAGGAATGAAGTCCTTTCTACAGGATTATAAGGAAGAAGATGGACCTCAAGTATGATATGGTGACAATGGGGTATCAATGACTCGGGGATATGGAAAGATTCATGCTGGAGCTATTACGTTCAAAAGAGTTGCATATGTGGAAGGATTACAACATAATTTACTCAGTGTGAGTCAAATTACTGATGAAGATCATGAAGTCAGATTCAGGAAACAAGATGGGATAATCTATAGTGCCAAGGGAAAACCATTACTACTAGCCAAGAGAGAAAGAGATGTGTTCTGCCTGAATCTGAGTACAGCAAATGATGAAGCTGAGACATGCCTGTTCACAGAAACAAAGGAAGAATTGAATTGGCTATGGCATCGAAGGTTATCTCATTTAAACTTCAAGAACATTAATGCTTTATCCAAAAGCAAGTTAGTAAGAGGTTTGCCAGAACTGACCTATACCAAAGATAAAGTTTGCTCAGCCTGTGTTCTTGGAAAGCAAACGAAGTCTCAGTTTCCATCCAAAATGCTACATTCCATTGATGAACCTCTGTTCATGCTACACATGGATCTCTTTGGACCAATTGGAATTGCAAGTAAAGGAGGAAAGAAATACACACTTGTCATTATTGATGAGTTTACTCGATTTACGTGGGTCATATTCTTAAGAGCAAAAAGTGATGCTGCAGAGGAGATTATCAGTCTGATCAAAAGAGAACAGCGTCAGAAAAATACTCTTGTTCGTCAAATGCGAAGTGACCATGGAACTGAATTCAAAAACTCAGTCTTAATAGACTTCTGTGATCAATTAGGCATAGTGCAAAACTTTGCCTCAGTTCGAACTCCACAACAAAATGGAGTAGCAGAGAGAAGGAACAGAACACTAATTGAAGCTGCCAGAACAATGTTATGCTATGGAAACATGAAGATTAAATTCTGGGCAGAGGCTGTGAACACTGCATGTTTCACACAGAACAGATCAATTATTGTAAAGAGGCATGGCAAAACAGCATATGAATTGTATCACAACAAGGTGCCTTCCATTCATTACTTTCATATCTTTGGAAGTAAGTGTTACATTCTCAATCAAAGGGACTTGTTGTGTAAAATGTCTCCTAAAGCTGATGAAGGGTTGTTTGTTGGATACTCTAGCATTGCTAAAGCATTCAGAGTATATAATGAAAGAAGAAAAGTGGTAGAAGAGAGCATAAATGTCACTTTTGATGATACTACCCAGTCTGACAAAGATGAATCATCATCACAGACCGACCTAGCCACTATCAACCAACTGTGTGACGAATTACTTGTGACTTCATTTGAATTTGATAATCAGATTAGAGACCAGAATGCAGAAACTGCACCTCAACATCAAGAATCAGAAAGTAAAACTGATGAACCATCTTACAAGAATGCTCCAGAATTGGAAACTTTAGAATCAATGGGCACTAATGATACTCAGCCTGAGATACCTCAGACTGACCAAGGTCAGCTTCAAACAACTCAGACTGATAGTGCTCAGACTGAAGAAGAAGAGGTCCCTGCTACTGGTTCAGGCAACATCAAGACTGTCAAAGGCCATCCTATTTCATCAGTTATTGGATCCTTAACTGAAGGTGTCAAAACTAGAAGAAAAAATGCCACAACCAATTTCTGCTTCTATACAAATTTCTTGAGTCTGATGGAACCAAAGAGAGTTGAGAGATGAAGACTGGGTGGATGGCATGCAAGAGGAGCTTGGAGAATTCATTAGAAATAATGTTTGGACAAAAGTCCCACGTCCCCTGCTTAAGACTATTATTGGCCTTAAGTGGATCTTTAGAAACAAGTATGATCAAGATGGAGTGGTGATCAGAAATAAAGCCAGACTGGTGGCTCAAGGCTACAAACAATAAGAAGGCATTGACTATGATGAAACATT
>CAJVGC010000582.1:21546035-21577011 GCA_910822075.1 Senecio squalidus
GGCAAGTTGACTCTTCAATTTCTTGACTTCAGAGTCGTTTTCAGATTCTGAGTCTGAGAGTGACTCAGACTCAGATGAGTCAGCCTGAGAATAAATTTCTTTATTCCTTCTGCTTGTTGCAACTAATGCAGCTTCTGGGTCTTTTGCAGTTCTTCTGCTGTTGAGCTTCTCACTTACTACAAGTGATGTGATAACAGATTCAAACTTGTTAGGTAATATGTCAACGAACTTCTTGCATATATCATCATCATCTTTTGTTACTCCTAGAGCTGACATGTCATTTAGTAAGATCTGAAATCTGGTATGAACATCAGCTAGAGTTTCCTTTTCTTTCATATAGAAATTCTCATAATTTCTAATGAGGCTATTCAGTCTTTGTTCCTTTACCACTGGAACACCTTCATAAGACACAATTAATGTGTCCCATAGTTCCTTAGCTGTTCTACAGCCTGCAATTTTTGAAAAAATTTGTTCTGACACTGCATTTCCTAAAATGCTTCTGGCTTTGGGATCAAGATTATATAGGAGCTTATCTTGATCTGTCCATTGAGATTTTGCAGTCTGAACCCATCTGGCACGTTGAACAACTCTATCACCTTCTTTAACTTCATCAATCTGTTTGATAGGTCCTTCAGTTATGACTCTTATCATTTCTTCATGAATTCCTGATAAGTGCCACTCAGCTTTGAGTTTCCAATGTGCAAAGTTATGTCCATTGAACACAGGAATTCCTTTTCCAGCCATTGTAGTTATGTTTGATGATGATGACATTGTTTGAGATTTTAGGTATTGATCGTTTAAGATTTATAAATTTATTAAAATTCAAATCTTATTTGCTCTGATACCAGTTGTTAGGTCTCACTAAGATCCCAAACAATGGCAAATCAATAACAAATAAGTATTTAGACGTTAATTGTTATATATCGATTTAGTATTCAGTTTCAGTATATATTATAGCGGAATTATAATATTGAAACAGTGAAAATAACACACAGTTATATTTCAAGTAAAGGTGTACCGATTACAAACCTCAAACTCACTATTTATACACAATATAGTGAGTTTGATAAAGATCAATCTAAGTAAATCTTCTAAACAGATAAAAGATATTCACTAACTAGATTACCTTAAATTACGCCTGATTTCTCTCATGAGTCTGAGTTAGTCAGACTGAGTCACTCAGACTCATGTCACTCAGACTGAGTCACTCAGACTCAGATCACTCAGACCCAGACTTTGATTGACAGATATTTTAATCTTTGGGAAAGATCATTGTTTTTCCCAACACATGGAAACCAAAGAAATTGGAACAACTTGATGACCCAAAGAAATCCCAACTTTATGAAATCAGAAAACAAGTGTTACTACATCTGTGGAAAAATTGGACATATTGCTAAAAAATGCTATTTTAATCAAGTGTTCAAAAGAAATGGGATGGGAGTTTCTAACAAAGTTCATACTGATAGCAGTAGAAACTTTGCTAAAGCAAAACTTCCTACTGACAACAGTAGAAAAAAATGCTAAAGCAAAAGTCACTACTGATGTCAGTAGGAACCTTGCTAAAAAGAAAAATGAAAAGGGTGTGAATGGTTTGAAATCAACTGCTACTCATGTCGGTAGTAAGAAAGTGTACAAGGTTGTCAAGGCTGACAAAAGTGTCATTAGAAGAGAAAACGCTAAATCAACTACTACTGATTCCACCTGTAACACTAACACTGTCAAACTCATAACACAAAATGCATCATCATTGTACTTGAAAAGATTTAATTATCATGATGTAAAAGGTCAACCCAAGACAACCATGGCTTGGGTTCCTAAAAGGAATTAACCCATTATTATGTGCAAAGCAAGCCAAATTTAGAGAAGGGAAGAAATTGGCATGTTGATAGTGGCTTCTCAAGGCACATGACAGGCAACAAATACATCCTTCAAAATTATGTTGATTATGATATAGGTTTTTTTGCTTTTGGGGGAAATCCAATGGGAGGACGAATCACTGGAAAAGGTACAGTTTCATGTGGTAAGATGACATTTGAAAATGTTCTTTTTGTCAAGGAACTGAAGTACAACCTGGTAAGTGTATCTCAGGTATGTGAGAGTAAAAATCTTGTACTTTTTACCACAAAAGAATGTATCATTCCTAATTTCAAAATTGATGAAAGCATGATCATTTTAAGAACTCCAAGGAAAGATAATGTATACTGTTTGGATATAACCAATGCAACGTTGGAAAAGGAAAATTGTTTTCTTTCAAAAGCATCTTTATATGAATCTTCTTTGCGGCATAGAAGAATGTGTCACATGAACTTTAAAAACATGAACAAACTTGTAAAAAATGACCTTGTACGTGGTCTACCTCAAAAGGAATTTACATGTTTTGATCATTGTGTCTCTTGTTTGAAAGGCAAGCAACACAAAGTGTCACATAAATCTAAAGAAATCAACTCAAACAATTCTGTTTGGCCCAACTCATATCCAAAGTTTGGGAAAGAAATCATATTGCTTGGTTATTACTGATGATTATTCACGTTTTACTTGGGTTTACTTTCTTAGAACTAAGGATGAAACAGGAGAAATTCTAAGATCATTCCTAATTAGGATAGAAAACTCATCAAATCAAAGAGTAAAAACCATAAGATGTGATAATGGGACTGAGTTTAAAAATCATGAAATGAATGTATTATGTGAGAGTAAAGGCATAGAAAGACAATTTAGTGCCCCTGAGACTCCTCAACAAAATGGTGTTGCTGAAAGGAAAAATAGGACTCTTATAGAAGCTGCACGTTCAATGTTAGTTGATGCTAAATTTCCCATTACTTTCTAGGCTGAGGCTGTCAACACTGCTTGCTATGTTCAAAATAGAGTGTCAATTGTTAAAGCTTTTACAAAGACCCCATATGATCTCTTTCACAAGAGAAAGCCACTCATAAGCTTTTTAAAACCATTTGGGTGTACTTGTACCATTTTAAACACTAAGGATCATTTAGGCAAGTTTGATAGCAAAATCATGGAAGGTTTCTTTGTAGGTATTCTACACAAAGTAAGGCATTTAGAGTCTACAACATTAAGTCTAAGATAGTAGAAGAAAGTGCCAATGTTACTTTTAATGAGAAAACCTTAAATGTTAGTGGTTGTGGTCATGATTGTTTAGGATATCATTTTGTAGCCAAAACTGATGCAGGAACAGGTACAACTTCAGTTGAAACTTCAAGTTCAAAAGTTCCTACTGATCAGTACCAACCAGGTGCAACTACTAATCAGTTACAGACTAAAGTTTCTACTGATCAGTTCCTACTCAGGACAACTACTGATCAGCACAAAGACAAAGAAAGAAAGGAATTTGTGTACTTTCCAATCTACACTGCAGATCCTCCAAGTGTCGTTCAAAATCAAGCAATCGTTGCTGATCAAGAAGGAGTTGAAGACAACTCAACTCAAGAGGAAGAAATTCAAGATGATGAAGAGTTGAATTCAAATGGTGAAGAAGAGGTCGTGTATGATGAATCATTGCCATCTGAAGATGAGGTGGTTCTTCCAGAAACAAATGAAACAAATATGGACTCAACCATTGTTGAAGACATTCATCCCACACAAAGGATCAACCAGGTTCATCCTCTTGATCAACATCTAACTGATTTGAACCCCTCAATTCAAACAAGGGGAAGGTTTCACAGAAGCTTACATGAATGTTTGTTTGTGTGTTTCATTTCTCAAATTGTACCAAAGAAGGTGTCACAAGCACTAAAGGAACCAAGTTAGGTTGAAGCAATGCAAGAAGAACTGTTTCAATTCAAGCTTCAAGAAGTATTGACTTTGGTGATATTACCTAGTGGAAAAAGGGTAATAGGTACCAAATGGATCTTCAAAAACAAGACTGAATAAAGAGGCTTTGTGTCAAGACCAAAGCCATTCTAGTTGCTCAGGGCTACACTCAAGAGGAGGGCATTTACTATGATGAGGTCTTTGCTCCTGTTGCAAGAATGGAAGCAATTAGAATCTTTCTAGCTTTTGCATCTTTCAAATGATTTACTGTCTATCAAATGGATGTCAAGAGTGCTTTCTTGTATTGGACGATTGAAGAGGAGGTGTATGTGTGTCAACCTCCAGGTTTTGAAGATCCAGAAAATCCAGATATAGTATATAGGCTTGATAAAGCTCTATATGGTCTTCATCAAGCTCCAAGGGCATGGTATGATACTCTCTCTATGTACTTACTAGAGAATGATTTCAAAAGGGGAGCTATTGATAAGACTCTATTCATCAAGAGTGTGAAGAAGGATATTCTATTGGTGCAAATTTATATAGATGACATCATTTGTGGTTCCACCAACACCAGTTTATGCAAAGATTTTGAGAAGATAATGCACAAGAAATTTCAAATGAGTTCTATGGGAGAACTAAACTTCTTTCTTGGTCTTCAAGTCAAGCAAAGTCCTTCCGGGATATTCATTCACCAATCAAAATATGTGAAAGATATCTTAGAAAAGTTTGGGTTCAAGGATAGCAAGCCTGCAAGCACACCATTCGAAACACATAAACATCTGGAAGCTGATCTTATGGGTGAAGAAGTTGATGAACATCTCTATAGATCCATGATAGGTTCCTTGATGAACCTAACTGCAACAAGACCTAACATTATGTTCAGTGTATGTGCATGTGCAAGATATCAATGTCATCCAAAGGTTTCTCATTTGACAGCTGTCAAGAGAATCTTTAGGTACTTGAAAGGAAAACAAAGCTTGGGATTGTGGTATCCAAATGAGTCTCCATTTGACCTCATTGCATATACTGATAGTGATTATAGAGGGGAAAGCTTGGACAGAAAATATCAACTTCTAGGGGATGTCAATTTCTTGGATCAAGACTTGTGTCATGGCAATGCAAAAAGCAAACCAACGTGTCCACTTCATCAACAGAAGCTGAGTATGTTGCAGCTGCCAGTTGCTTTTCTCAAGTTCTCTGGATTCAAAATCAAATGCTGGACTATGGTATGTCATTTCTTAAAACTCCTATTTTCATTGATAATAAGAGTACAATTTGCATCATAAACAATCCAGTCAAACACAGCAAAACCAAGCACATTGAAATTCGTTTTCATTTTATAAGAGATTGCAATGAAAAGAAACTAATTCAAGTAGTTAAAGTTCACACTGATAATCAATTTGCAGACCTTTTCACAAAAGCATTTGATGTGGAAAGATTTACCTTTTTGGTGAACTCTATAGGAATGATAAATCAAAACCGAATATGTTCTTTTCAAAACCAAATTTTATGTGCTTGGTCAATCTGTAAATTTTGAGTATATATTGTGGTATATATGTTAGTGATCTGTGTATTAAACAAAAACAAAATACAAAAAAAAAAAACCAAGTACGTTGTTACTAATGATCAGTAGTTGAAAGAAACTTCTGATTAGTTGTCACTTAGTGACTACTGATGGAAGACAAGTTCAACGTTTATACTGATCAGTTGCGAAAACAACTTAGAAAGTTTTGTCGTGTTACAAAGACTTTCCTACTGATCAGCTGAAACCTACAAGTCAAAAGGTGACTACTGACGAAGCAAACTACTGATCAGTACATAAGATTTCTCTTACTGATCAGTATGAGGAGATTATACTGACGAAGCAAAAGGCTGGTAAATACTGATGATTGATTCTACTGATCAGTATGAAAACTATATACTGATGTAGGTTTCGAGTGATCAATACTCAGAATATGAAGGGATACCTGACTAAGATTTTCTTTTCATTTTGTGATCAAATTGCTACTGATAGAGGGTAGTTTAGTCTTTTTCCAACATTTTTGAAAAACTATAAATGCACCTCTCTACGAGCCAAGTTCATATCAACTTAGCCTAAGTTACAAGAAAACCCTCTTTAAGAAACCCTCTTTTCTAAGAAACTGCAAATCAACTCCAAACATCTCAAAAATCACGCTTAAATCAATCATCAATGGCAGAAACTCTTGAATTCTGTGAAGCGCATAATGTGGTGGCTTATCTGATGAAGAATAAAGATACGATAGGGTTTCATCAAATCATTGATTTCCTTAATCAATCAAAAGTAAAACACGCACTAACTCTAAACCCTACCATCAGAAGCCTACATATAGAGATTTTTTGAACACTGCCTTCGCAGGTCAACTAAACGGCGTTCCCTGTATCAATGCCGTCATCGATACAAAGCCAATCATCATCACCGAGGCCATTATTCGTACACATCTACAGCTCGATGATGCGACAAGTATAACTTTTCTCCCTAAAGAACCTTTGGTTGAGATTATGGGCGTATGGAGTACACTGGACCCCTTACAAAATTAACTTTTCAAAAAGCATTATTTTCAACACAATGGAAATTCTTTGCCCACGTAATCCAAACATGCATCTCTCCAAATCATAGCACTTGGAATGAACTAAATACGCATATTGCTACTGCAATGGCTTGTTTAGTTACTGACCAAGTCTATAATTTTTCAAACATGATTTTTCAAGGGATGGTTACAAACATTTCTGCTAAGGGAAATTTTTTAATGTATCCAAGATTCTTAGCAGAAATATTTTCAAAAGAAGTAAATGACCTTATTCAACATGAAAAAATTACATGGCTTCCTTTCATTCCTCAAAACTCTTTACTTTAATGAGGAAGACAGGTAAAAATTTTAAAGGTTCAGATACCCCACTCTTTCAAAATATGTTGGGGGTATCTTCTTCTTCTAGAGGTGAGGGATCATCAAACCCAGATGCTTCCCAACCCACACCTCCCACAACTTCTATTCCTTCAATTACTGCTCCTAAGGAGCCAGAAGCTCCAGTCATTCATGATGACATTCTAATTGATCAAACTCTTGGTCAAACTGAAGCTCCATTCGTTGAACCAACTGTTGTACCAGTTTTAAGTACACCAGCTTCTAAAGCTGGACCATCTAACCAAACAGACATGCAAGTGACCATGTCTGATGCAGAGTTGCATACACAGAATCAAGAGGGTCCTGCAACTCTTGTTTCTGAAACCCAATCCCCTAAAAATTTTCAATATACATCTTTATTTATTGGGGATGATAATGATGATGACACCCAAGTTCTTAACATTTCTAAATCTCTTTTTGTCACTATGGGTCATCCTGAGGTCTCACCCAACCTCACAGAGGTGGTCACGCAGGAGATGAGTGACCATGTGGAAAGGGCTCACACTACTGATGCCACACCTAGTGTGACACAGGTCAGTGTGAAAGGCATTAAGACCCGGACCATGGCAACTTCTATATATGGAGGATCTTTTGATCCAACATGTGACGGTACATGGTGCCAAGAAACCATGGGGGGTTCAGATGATCAAGCTAGGCTTGATACTGTTCCTACGTTCAAGGATCTGCCTCCTTTTGGTACTCAATGGGAGAGTGGGGAGAACAGCTCTCAAATTATTGAATTGACGGATAAGTGTACCAAACTGGAGGAGAAGGTGGAGAAGCAAGGCAAAACTATAAGCAAATTGAAGAAACAAATGACCAAGCTTGCAAGACAGGTCAAACTCTCTCACATTTCATTAAAAAAAAAAGAGCCAAGATAGCGAGAGTTCATAAAAAAGTTAAATCAGTGAACCATGCTCAAATTGTTGAAGAGAGAGAGAGAGGAGGAGGATCTGACCATGGTGATGTTGGAGAGTGTTGAGAAGTTGGTGGATAGTGGTGAGCATGCAGATGATGCTACTACCAAGGGGGAGAATGAAGTTGAGAAGGAGGTGACTGAGAATGAACAGAAGGAGAAAGCTGATGGAAATGATATGGATGTTGAAAAGGAGGAAGCTTTAAAAGTTGATAGGTCTACAGTAGCTAGTACTGATGAAGAAGTTCCTACTGATGGGAACACTGGAGGTACTAAGGAGAAGAAGGATACTGATGATACTTTAGTAGAAACTCCAACTACTGAAGCTCCATCTACTGAAGCTCCAGCTACTGAAGCTCCAACTACTGAAGCTCCTACTGAACTTTCAACTACTGAAAAGGAGGAGAACTAGAAGATGGTTGTATTTGAGAAGGTAGAGGGGGAGATTCCTACTGATGAAAGTGTAAAAGCATATGCTGCTCCTACAACTACTGAAGCTCCTAAGGATGATCAAACTACTAATGATCAAACTTCTATTGCAAAGGTGTTGATGCCATAACCTTTGAAGGTGGATACTCTTACAGAAGATCTAAGTAGGCTTGTGAATCCAGAACTTATTACAAAGGAGAATGTGGAGAAAGCCAGGGAAGAGCTTCAAAAGATTGCACATGATGAAAAGAAGGAAGAAAATAGGGAAAATAAAAAGGTTGGATCTAAATCCTTGATGATTACATAACCAAAAGGCCAACCTGCAGCTAAGAAAGCTCATGTGTCTGGGAAGGGGAAGAAAATTGTCACAGTTGAAGCTCCCAAGGCACAAAGTGAGGCACATATTGAGTTGGATGTTGTACTAGCAAAGGAAATGGTCACATTTGAAAAATCCAAGTCATAGATTGAGCTGGATGCAGAGCTTGCAAAGAAAATGCAACAAGAGTATGCTGAAGAAGCTCGGAATAGGAGAGAGGAAGCTGAAAAACAGAAGAAGGAACCTGAAAAGAAAAAGAAGACATCAGTTATATCCAAAGAAGTCAAACTGAAAGAGGACATGAAGAAATTCATTGACTATCTGATAAAGAAAGGAGCAAATCCAAAGTCAGTTAGAGCAATGAAAATGCCCTCCCTGGTGTCAAAATATGAAGAAGGAAGGAGAAAGTGAAGGACGGAAGAGAGCAGTTCATGCTTGAGAGAAACTTGAAGATGGCTCATGACACTGGAAGAAAAGCTTCAATGCCAAGTGGTCTCCTCAAGAAAAATACAAGTGGGGAGATCAGGTCAAAAGTGTCTCAAAATTTGAAGAATGTGCCTGCAAGAAAGGAGATTGAAAAGAAAAGAAAAATAGAGGCACAAGAAGATGAAGGAAACGAAATTCCTGAGCATCCATTAAAGAGAAAGAAGATAGATGCTGGAGGACCATCAGAAAAGGAGATTGAAGGGAGACCAAGTGACAAAGCTGTTGATGAGATCAAAGCTTCATGTAAAAGAACTTTTTCTGATATGAGAAACCTTGTTGATTATGGAGCCATTCCATCTACAGTGCCAATTAACAGTTTTGTGCCAATTACTGATTGGTACTATGAGGAAATAGAGGGGAAATCCATTCTCAAGGTCATAAGAGCTGACAAGTCTGAAAACATTTTCTCATCTCACAAAAGAATCTTCAGCTCTCTATTAAGAAAAGAACTGGAAGAGGTGTATGAGATTGGAAAGAAGAAGTACAACAAAAGAGAAGGAGAATTCAATATTCAACATCTCTTACTGGACTTGTGCACCATCCTCTTTGATCCAGAGTCCATGGCTGAAAGGGTAAACAGGTTCACTGAAGTGATCTCATGGACCTTATTTGACAGAAATGGCATATACTGCATTTATAGAAAGGATGTTACTCCAGAGTACTATCTCGTTGATTAGGAATATGACCATGATCTCTATCTGATGTGCATTTTGATGAAAAGATAGCTTAGAGCTTCAAGCACCTCTTCAAGAGCGGTTGAACTGGTTTGGAAGATCAACCGTCAAATCAAAGAAAGGGTTGCTCACTTACAGAAGACTCCCAAGTAAGCTTACTTTTTTTATGAAATTTTTGGTTTTGATATAGTGATGAGCATGGAGATGCTATCACTAAAGGGGAGATTGTTGGGTCAAAAATACACTAAGTGTGTTTTGCTACTGATCATTAGTAAAGACTTTTGTCTACTGATCAGTAGTAAAACAAACTCTTTTGTCTCAAAGCACTGATCAGTATCTAGATGGAGTAGAACTGATCAGTAGTTAGTCATCTTGGAGAAACTGATCAGTAGCTAGTCATCCTGGAGAAACTGATCAGTCCTGAGAAGCTTAGTACTGATCAGTAACTGATCTTCTCCAACTGATCGGTAGAGGTGGATAATCATTGGAAGACGACTGCTGATGAAGATCCACAACTATTGAAGATCACCAGCTGCTGAAGACCTTCAGGTGATCAATCAGAGAGTTGGTAATTAGTTGGTAAAAGTAGATAGCATAGTTTGATTTGAGATCAAACTGTTTACAGATCATGGGCTATAGATTTTGTATAGGTTTAATCGATTATAATCTGTACTAGATCTTAGCTAGGTAGCCTCAAGGATTATAAAAGAATTCCTTTGTTATTTGAGATAACAACGTTGATTGTATGTGATAACACCATTGTAATTTCCCTGAAATTAATATAATCAATTGAGGCTTTGTTGGTTAACTTGTTATTTGTTCAATCAAATTTATTCTTTCATATAACTTGTTAATCATAACCTTGTTCATACAAATTTGTGTTTATAGGCTGCAATACAATTTGTATTTGTTAGATCTAATCTTCAAATCAGTTATCTAAACTTGGTGGGTAATTGGTTCGATCCTCACAGGACTGATAGTTGTAACCATGTTGTCCCCATGTAAAAGAAAATGTACGTAGTACAATTATAAATTGAACTACATTTGTGTTATAAATCTCTACATATCTTGCTTAATTCCTGTGTTTATGTTGATTTGTTTGATTCCCTTGTTTCTAGTTCTTTAACAACAAGTAGGTACTCTTCCTCCTGATTTTCAACTTAAAGAAGACATATTTTCCTCTCTCAATTTTATCATAATATTCTTTTATTTTTAGTTTCTAGATTTCACATTTTTTATATCAATAACTTACCTTGAGAGCTTATAACGAAAGTTTTGTTAACCATCATGTAACCCCACCAAAACGAAAACACGAGGTGTACATCAGAGGTGATTGAGAGTCAAGTTTACAAAAGAATGCTTAAAACAAATATTTAAAATACAAATTTACAAAATATCACAATGAATACATAAGAACATAATGAAACAATATTCACATAATCAAATTATTCAAATAGCAGCCAATGTTAACAAATATGCATCCAAAAATAATTAAGGTCTAGATACCTAAAATGCATCGAAAAGGTCAACTTAAAAAAGTAGGTAAGTTTTGTGAGTTTTGACTTGGTATTAAAGACTCAGTTTAAGTACTGTAAAATAGTTCGGTGAAAAATAGTTTGAAAATTGAGTAATGCAAATGTTTTAGTTTAAACGAGTGTTAAGTAAACCAGTAATAGGATACGATAAGTAGATAAAATAGATAAAATATCTGATATCCTGAAAATCGTCATAGTATATTGAAATATCATATCATAAGTGTACATCATTTGCAAAACAAATAAAATCATAGTATAATTTATTGGTTCAAGATATAAGCAAGTATTTCACACCATTATTTTGTCAAGACAATAACCGTAGCATAAAATCGGTCATAACCCCGCCTACTCGGGAAAGTTGGCGCTCCACAACTCCCAGCCATCAAATAAGGACGTGCCGCACCCATATAGTATTATATATATATAAACAGATGGCTAAGAGAAATGAGTTAACATGTGTCTAAGGTTGAGGCGAGTAAGTTCGCACACTTACAAATAACGATAAAGTAACCCAAGCAGTATACATCGAGAATAAAAACCCTAATCGCTCCAAATATAATGAACCAGTGTAATGAAAATCAGTTAGTTAAGTAATTCAGCCAGCATCACTTTAATCAAAAGTATCATAATCAATAAAATAGCATTCCAAATAGTTCAGATAAAAATAACTGATCATGTATCATAATAGTTTCAAATGCAGTAATAAAAATACGTTTAAAACAGTTTATGATTAACAATCCCAAAAATAGTTAAAACAAAACGGGTTTACGAAAACACATTGGGTTGCAGTTACAAGCAGGAAAGTCTACAAGTACAAAAGTATGCCACAAATGCTAAAAAAGTCTTATTTAATCAATAATATTTCGTATGATTTAGCATACATAAAATTAAGTCAATACCTGACATTGTCAATGATCATCAAAATATGTCGTGTCGGTAATTTTATTCGGAATTAATTATATCCCAATCTATTAATGTATTTAGAATTCATTTTGATTACAAAGGTGTGGGATAAAGCTCGTTGTGTATAAATAGGTTGAAAACGTTAATTTTACCGTTTAACCATTAAAATCGTACTTTTAACCTAAAATTCAAATAAAATAGGAATAATATATGAAAATAATAATGTTATATTTTTCTGAGTTTCTAACTTCAAGTATGTAAGTTTGTATTATTTATAAAATTACTGTTTTAATTAAGAAAAACGAATTTTAACCGTAAATATTTTTAAAAAATCTAAAATATTAATTTTAATTTATAACATATTTATACAAGTACTGTATTATTTATAGGAATTATGGAGTCCACTTACTATATTTCCATAATTTTTGTATATATCATAAAAAGTCCAAAAATCATTAAAATTCGAAACATATACATAAAATTCTGTAAATTTCCAGTTAAGTCTTACTATTAGTAACATAAGTTCTGTGAATTTTCCAGAATTTATAGGAACTTTTTACAATTTTTCCACTATTTATGTTCATAAAATAGCAATAAATAGTCCGAAATTCATAATAATCTATAAAATAAAACTCTGAAATTTCACATAAAGTATCTTGATTCTAATATTAACTCTCAATAAAAATTTCGTGATTTTTCGGGTCCTATAAGTCTGTTTTCTAAAAATCACAGATTTAAACACGAAAACCGAACTTTTAACCAACAACTATAAGAAAGAAAATAGAAAGAAAGTGAATGGATATTAGTGGGCTTTGCAAAGTTAGAGAAGAATAAGTGTGGGGTATATGGGAGGTACGAGGTTGTATTGAGAGTATGGTGTTGTATCACACAAATCAATGTTGATAAATATAATCTAAATACAATGTTGATAAATACAATACGTCTAGTAACCAAAATTATCATAGATTTCATTATATTTTGTTGTTAAGACATGGATCTAGTACAAGCTTCCAACCCAAAGGCATGATAAACTATTTTCTATGTTAAGTCACAAAAAGCTTTTCTGTTGTATTACGAAAGAGAAGACCTACAAGTCTTCTAACCCGTCTTCGGGTTTAAAAATCTAATATAAAGACAGAGAAATAAAACAAGCATATATTTTCCACACTTAGTTACAAACTTGACTTAGAAAGTGGAAGCAAACATATGGACGAGCCAATTCCCTCTCCATTGGGTTTTTAGATAAGAATTTGATGGTTGGCTATATGCACGGGTCGATGATTATGACCGAGACAAGTAATATAGGGGCTAGTAATTTATAACACGGGATAATAATAAATTGGGTCGTATGAGTTATCAGGAAATAACCTTTATGCTGACTTCAAATAAGACTACTTCATTAATTAATTATGTGTATCTAAGAACTACGAATCGGTTTAAATAACGTGTCCATAAAACTTCCTAATTAATGAATGTCATTTTGATACTCGTGAAAACCCATAGAGTTAACAACAAGCATATAAGGACTTCCATCTGCATATAAATATCAATCTTAGTCGGTCGGGCATTTTCAGAAACAGATTGCGTGCGAGAGAATTATTACCTTGCAGCAACCATATAGAAGACAAACACCGAGAATTTCCAAATGTAACTGATTACATCTAGTTAAAAAAAAACCATTTGCTGCTCTTATAATGTTTGTGACTAACTGACAACCAAAACATTAGACATGAATACTGGTAAACTGTAAAAAAAATCGAAACAGTAAACATATTGCTTTATTTATTACAACAGCAAACTCATACATTTAACAAACTAACATTTATTTAACTTTGACATACCCCGCTCCTTTCTGCAGCTTCTTTCAACTTCGCTATGAAATTAAGCTTGAAGTTAGATCGATCGAGTGTGTTCTTGGAGCAAATCAAGCCATCTTATTCATGATCTGTTGATAAACACATTTAAAGTGACACTCAGCCAAACTAGTAACACAAGTATTCATATCAACAGCATAGTAAAAGGAGGGAACATGGTACCTCAAATATTCTGAAGCGCAACCAGAATATGCTCCAACTCATGGACAACCTTATCGATATACATCCGTTCGGATGGGGAATCGACTGAGCATGATACTCCAATCTTAACTGTTGAAACCAAACATTCCTCCACTTTATTTGAATTTGCTTTCGTACTTTGCATAACAATTGCATCATTTTCAATAATATCAATAACATGGTCTGGCAAGGCATTGGAAGCAAATTTATGAAGGGTAAGACCTTCATTAAACATGTTGTCTGTTGGCTTTTTCGCGGTCATCACCTCTAATAATGATATTCCAAAACTGTAGACATCCCCACTACTTGCCATCTCACTCCCAAGACCATACTCTGTAACATATAACCAATTACTTTATAAAAAAAATATTAGTGCAAGTAAATATGGAAAATAAAATTTTTTACCTGGAGGTGCATAACCGATTGTTCCTTTAACACCCGTTGAGCTATTTTGGTTTGAATTTTCACCAAGAAATCGAGCTAAACCAAAGTCTCCAACATGACCCACCATATCATCATCAAGTAAAATTTTTCTAGGCTTCAAGTCACAGTGAACAACGGATGGTAAGCACTGATTGTGAAGATAATCAAGTGCAGTTGCGATGTCAATGAGGACACGTATTCTTTGAAGAATGTTGAGTCTAGATGTGTGTGTATTTGAGTGTAACCAATCACTTAAACTTCCATTGGGCATGAACTCGTAAACCAAAGCTTTGAAATCATTGCCTTGATAGTCAACACTTGAACAGGAGGTTATTATCTTCAACAGATTACGGTGTCGGATACTTCTCCATGCTTCACATTCCGCTATAAAGTTTTTGTGTGCTCCTCGATTCTGAAGACGTAGAACTTTGACCGCGACAACTCTATCTTCATGATCAAGTTTTCCTTTATAAACAGAGCTGAACCCACCCTCACCAATCAAATTAGCTTCAGAGAAGCCATCAGTAGCCTTGAGAAGTTGACTGTATGAAACTTTCAAGAAACGCTCGGTCCTCGATGATTGACAGGGTTGTCCACTTCTTTTATTCTTTGACCAAGCATACACATAACATAATACGATGAAAAGTAAAAGTGTGGAAGCGGTCAAAATGACTATTGCAAACATAGGAAACCCTTTTTTATGTTTCTTGGTCTCATTGCATTTGGGTAACCCAAGTTCAACCAAACCACCACAAAGCCTACTATTCCCCAAAATCCAGAATGCAGTCGCGTTGGCAAACACTCCTTTCACCGGTACTTCACCCTCAAAATCATTAAAAGATAGGTCCATTAATTTTAATGAAAACATTTCCAAGAATGGAGAAACTGGGCCTGTTAAATTATTATGAGAAAGATCGATATTTACCACTCCTCTCAAGAAACTAAATGATGACGGTATCATGCCTTGAAATGAGTTACCTTTGAGGGACAATTGTGAAAGGCTAGTGCAACCACCAAGGCTACTAGGAATGTTACCAGATAGATTATTATCAGTTAAATCAAGATTACTCAACATCTTGAGGCCTCCGACCTCTGTTGGAAGTGAACCAAACAAGTTGTTGTAAGAAAGATTTAGTACTATCGATAGAGATGAAAGTTGAAGAAGTTGTTTTGGTATTTTTCCACTTAGTTTATTGTTATTAAGATCCAAATCCTGTAGATTACGACAATTACCCAGGCTTGATGGAATATGCCCTTCTAATCTGTTGGAACCTAAATCAAGATTATTCAACATTGATAAATTCCCGATGGCATCTGGAATTGGCCCTGAAAATTGGTTTTTATATAGAGAAGTTCTTTGTAGGTTCTTAAGCATACCAATGGTAGAGGGGATTTTTCCAGTGAATCGGTTATCATTTAGGACTAAAAGTTCTAAACCAACTAAATTACCTATACTTGAAGGGAGGTTTCCATATAATTGATTCCCCCCTAAATATAGAAAATTGAGTTGATTGGAAAGATTACCTATTGATGACGGAAGCACTCCTTGAAACCTGCAAGTACCAAGATCCACCTTCTGTAATCTGCTGCAGTTTGTCAAAGAATCCAAAAACTTCATTTCATCAGCTTCTCCACTTCCGAAGAAGTTCCCATGTAAAGCTATATAACCAATATCTCTTAGATTTGAAAAGTCAATTGCCAACTTCCCACTAAAAAGGTTATTATACAGTTCAAGTTGTTTTAATTTCGAACAATTAGAAAACGATGGTGGAAGAAGTCCGGTCAGTTGGTTATCCCTTAATTGAAGTCCAGTTAGATGAGGTAGCATTGCACCTATGGCTAGAGGAAGACTGCCGTTAAGCTGGTTTTCTGCTAATGATAATCTACCAAGGAGAGAGATATTATAGAAAGAATGAGGGATGGTTCCATTTAAGTTGCATCCACCAGCGTCAAATATTGTTAAGCTTTTCAGATGGCCTAAGGTGTCTGGAATCCTCCCACCCAATGGATTTAAGACAACAGAAAACCCTTCCATTGATGTCATATTCCCCAAGAAAGGGGGGATTCCCCCAGTTAACTTATTATAATCGATTTCAAGAACAGAAAGTTTGGAGAGGAAACTGATCTCCTTGGGTATGCTTCCAACTAGCTTATTGAAACCAAGAAAAATCACTTCAAGGTTAGAACAACCAGACAAGTTACTTGGAATGACTCCGTTAAATTCGTTAGATGTAAGAAAGAGGAGACGGAGCCTGGAAAGACGACCGATTTCATGAGGGATGCTTCCATGAAAGCTGTTGTTATCGAGCTTCAACTCTCTGAGGAAGCTGAGATTACCTACATGAGGAGACAAAGAGCCTTCTAGGCCTTTCCCTATAAGTTTTACAGCTGTCACTCTTCTGTGGCGCTTACCACATGAAACACCACCCCAATCACAGAAATGAAAGGAAGTGTTCCATGAGCTTAATGCTCCATACGGATCTTGTGTGATCAACGACTTGAACGACAATAAAGCCTGATGATCAGTCTCGTTTCCTCCATTATAAGAAGCAGAGAGGGTGGCCATAGTAAGAAATGGCATAGCAACAACATAAAAGAGGAAAGCAATACGAGAGGGAGATGGTAAGCAAACTGTTGATTTCATTTTTAGAAATAAACTTAACATCACAAGGTTAGTTTTTGGTTTTTTATTCTCAATGTTTGTATGTAAGCGAGTGTATATAACATGCAAATTGATGGAGGAGACCTGTCTTCTAAGTTCTAAGTCTTTAATTTATATAGATATGTCTATTAAACGTTTCTCTCTTTCTTTTATAGATTGTAAATAGTCTAAAATCTTACTAACCAACCAAAATTATCATCGATTTCGTTATGTTTTGCACTTATGACACTAATCTAGTAGAGGTTTCGGACTCACACACGGTAATATGATATAATTATTTTCCTGACAGAATATGAAAGGAGGTTTTTTAATAATCTATATTGGTCACTTTATTCTGAATCTGTTCAAATACACACAAATCACAAATGTATCCAAATCCAAATGATTAATAAACTTGCAACGCTCCTTTGCTAAATCCCTTCTTTTTTTTCTTTTATAGGTGTATGAGGGTTGCGACGTCTAGTAGGAAAGGGTTCATTATGTGTATCTTGAACTATGAATCGGTTTGAATATTGCGCTCTGTAAAACTTCCAAATCAATGAAGGTCATATTGATACTTGCGAGTTGATGCATTTTATGTCAAATTCAAACTTTTTCTTCTCTAAAACCTCCAAATTTATCTTTCGAAATTTCAAACGTCTGTTTTTAGGTACTACTTTTATGTCCTAAATCATCCCCAACCTTATATAATTACGACGATCAGCATCTTTCCAAACCTTTGTCTCTTTCTTTTATAAATTGTGAATACCCTACGATCAAGATTGTACATTATAATGTTTACTAACCAACCAAAATTAATACAATGAAGACACTGTAGAAAATAAGTAATAGATAACTTATGTATAAAGTATAAACAATAACCAAAATTATCATATATTTGATGCCAAGACAGGCCCAGACGGGATCTAATACAAGTTTCGAACTAAAAGACGGTAAAATGATACTACTATTTTCTATGTTTAGTCACAAAAAGCTTTTCAGTTGACTTAGGAAAGGGAAGACCTAAAGTCTTCTAACCCGTCTTTGGGTTTAAAAAACAAGTATATATTTTCCACACTTAATTACAGACTCGACTTGGAAACTGGAAGTAAATGTGTGGACAAGGAAATTCCTCTGCATTGTCTTTTTAGAAAAGAGTTTGATGGTTAGCTATATGCAATTATGCATGGGTCCATGATGATCGAGATATGTAATATATGGGCAAGTGACAAATTTTGCAGATGGGACAATAATAAATTGAATCGAATGAGTTATCAGAATATGAAAGGAGGTTAGATAATAATCTCTATTGATCACCTTTATTCCAAATCTGTTTAAATACACACAAATGTATCCTAATGGTTAAGACTTCGAGTAGGAAAGGAAATGAGGTAGCTACAGATTTCAAATAAGACTACTTCATTATGTGTATCTAAAAACTATGAATCGGTTTAAACATGGAATATCGTGCTCCGTAAAATTTCCTAATTAATGAATGTCCTTTTGATATTCGTTATATGTCAAATTTAAACTTTTTTCTTCAAAACCTACAAGTTTATCTTTCGAAATTTCAAAACTCTGTTTTATGGTACTACTTTCTATATCATATATCATCCGACCTTCTTTTCCTCAAATTTATAGTTAATTATTGTGATTTTTTAAATCTATGCTACCCACACGATAATTTTCCATTTGTTTTTGACAGATTGAGAAAACATGCATCGACTTTTCAAATTCAGTTTTCTAAAAGGGCTAACCTAAAGATATTGAAGCAACTTATCATACTTACTTTACTGTTGTATATGACTTAATGACTACATGTAATGATCGTATAAAAACAAATACATATATTATTTTATAAACGTTATATAAAAGAAAACCAGGAAAAAAAGAAAAGCGATATAGTAAGTTATATGGCAAAGCGTACGATACAATATTCTAGCAAGGTAAACAAACTTAATTGAGCACAAGGTTACTAATAAGACAGGAATAACAATATGAACACTAACCTTCACCCTGCGGTAATTATTAACAGGGTTGATGGTTGTTGACCGAGTTTGAAAGTTCTGCAAACTAAAACACCATCCTTCTTCTTTATCTGAGCCAGGGACGGAGCCAGTAGGGGGGCTGGAGGGTGCTCGGCCCCCTCTAACTGACCTGACGACTACCTTACCTTCATGACAAAAAACAGTTTTTTATAGCTTATTTGACCGGAAACTATGGAAGTTTTTAAAATATTGCGAAGCAGGTGAAATGAGAAGAAGAGGAAAGTAGATAATAGATTCATGAGGAAGTGGGAATCAAAAGAGTGTCTCCGTAGGTGACAAAAATATATACTTTTTACATTACATATTAACATTAATTTTAATTAAATATATACAAATTTTCTTTTTTGTGAATAAGTAGACAAATTCATGATCTAATTGTATGTTACTACTAGCTTCTAAAAAGACAGTTTACGTTACTATCGGAAAAAAAAATCGAGCCCCCCTCAACATAAATTTCTGGCTCCGTCTCTGATCTGAGCACTGTTCAGAAAGAAAAACAAACACACGTATGCAGATCCATGAGACCATCATATAAATGCTTGAACATTCTGCAAATTGAAAACACCTAAAAAACGCATCACTTTCAATTGACTAAGTTGTTGTTTCTTCTGAAACATTCAGCAGAATTCAGTATGCAGATACACCAAAGGCTGCACTGAAAAATCAGGAAGGCCATAAAAACAAAATAAACCCGCACAAATGGTACTCTTTCTCTGCGTATGCTAGTTTTGTTAGTTTTGTGTGATTAAACGTTAACTTAAATAATTACTTCAAAGTTATTCCCTTGAAATAACTACTCAAATAATTAAAAGAAAACTGTTCAACAACTTCTATGAAAGTAATAGACACATTTTAAACGACATGAACAGTGAATCTTTCACGGAGAACAACATAATGAAACAAAACAAGAAAATCCCACCCTGGGGTTCTTAAAAGAAAGATAATATATAAACTAAACTAAAAAAATTTAAACCTAAACTATTTAAATTATACGAAAAACTTAACAAAAATACACAAAATAGCACCAAAACTCAAAAATAACAAACACCTCAAACCGCACTTGGGAAGTGTGGTTTCTTCTTTTTTTTCAGGGTGTACCTGCTTGCTATGTTGCACGGAAACGGAAACGGGAACCCGAAACGGAAACGATACGGGAACCCGAAACGGGAAAAATCAAAAAATCCCGATACGGGAACGGCATAGAAACGGAAATTAAAAACTATTAAAAAAATAAAAATATACTAAAGAAAATCCAAAATAGATTCATGTAAATTGTCAACTTAAAAAATACTACAACTTAAAGATATTAAAGTTGGAGGACCAGTTTGTACATATGGAAGTATGAGGTGCTGAAGTGTAAATTCGGAGTATATATAATCCTTATGTTGACTGCTAGGGTTGGTCATTACAATTTCACAACCTCTTTTTCATCTCTCTAGTCGTGACTCTCTCTCTCTAAATTTGTAATTAGAGTTTCATTTTGTAACTCTAAAATTAGTAATCAGTATTGTTTATCTTGATCAATTGATTGATCAAGTGTTTGTCTTGTAAGTCTCAATATTGTTCTCGGTGATTGATATTAATACGAAGTCATTATGTTTTGTTTCATTTGAGTTTCGATTCTTATATTTTCACAGAAACGGTCAACGAAACTGCATCGAAACGGTCAAGGAAACGTTTCAAAAAAGCCGAAACGTTTTGGCCGCGTTTCCGTTTCGGGGGCGTTTCGGAACGGGCACGGCACCCTTCTGGGCGTTTCGGTGCATCAGAGAGCAAAAGTACTTTAAAGAGGGGTAGTTTGGTCATAATATGTTGTGTGATGTTGTGCTAAATTGATGTGTAAACTTATATGATTGTTATGTTTCGATGCTTTTTTAAATATGTTTACATTAGGGTTTAAAGCATTTAAATTTCAAAATAAATAATGAAATTAGATGTTAATTAAAGTATTCGAGAATTAATTCGGAGATTAAAATTGAATTCGTAAAGTTAATTTAAATTTACGATGATCACAAATCAAGCCAGTAAACCCTAATCCTAAAGTGTGTAAACTAATTGGAAAAGAGTTTATGACTAATTCCAACTTGGATAAATACCTGACAAATGCGTTATATACTAATAAAAAAATTATGTGAAACGTGACTGAAAATGGCATGACCGAAAATCGACGCATGAAAATACACGATTGTCACACATCTAATTGACGTAAAATAAATAAAGTTTGGTGACTCTTTTTATGACAGCAACTGTTGGTCGCCTTTCCCGAACCTCGATTTGGACTAAATCTCTATTTTAGTGCGGAATGAGTAAATAGAGAAATAAAGCGGTAAAACTCACGATTTAACCAAAGATTGATATTATTAAAGCTCACGTAATGTAAAACACTACGAATAATATCAAATACAATTGATTAGAACGACTTTAGACCTCTCGGAAGTGTTACTCTCTCTAGACCCGAAACGCACTTTCTCTCTCTAGAAATCTGCACTTTCTCTCTCTAAAAACTTGTTTATTATGCATTTATGATGACTATTTATAGGTTTGACCAAAAACCTAAATAGTTACATAAATGCTCCGAGACTTTACAACTCGATCTAAATACATTTATACTACACGACACGTTATAATTAAATACAAACTACAAACAAAAGCGTTTATGCTCCAACAAACTCCCCCTTGGATGTAGCTTGTATTTCTTTTAGCTTGTATTTCTTTTGCTAAACTTCAACGAAGATTTTGTATCGTGAGATCGAGAGTTGTATCTTGAATCTCTCTTGCAGCTAGTCTTCATCATTAAGCAACGCGGCTCCATGAAGATCAACTTCGAGTCTTTGACTTCCCATGAGTGCTCAACTCTTCGAGATCCAATCTTTAAACTCTGTAGACCTGTCTTACAGAGACAAAAACTTTCCAAACACGTGTTTCGTTCTTTAAACTGATAAAATCTGTTCGTTTTTCAGAAAACACGAGATAAAACCTTTTACTCTTATTTAATACGTGACAACGAAGAAAATAAAACATAGAAATAAAATCCTATTGTGATAAATTTATCTATACACTATTTAGCAACCTACAAAGGCAAATCTTTTTGGATAGGGCTTGGTTTGCTTTTAGGATCATATCGCTAGAAGTTGAATCATAAGAATCAGCCGATTATTAGTATGTTTGTCCTCTTAAATACAACATCGACATCATAGAAGCAATCTTCCGATTATTTATTTACAACTGTTTATACGGAATCCCACTTATATTTACACTTTGTTAAATCTGGACTCCCCTCAAAGTGTCATCGAACTTTCAGTGTTTTGGAAAATGTCACCTTATTCCTAAGTATATAACTAAACTAAGTAAATAAAATGCATACATATAGTACTAAATATTAAGCACTTATGCGGATTTTACTCACTAGTTCATTTATTTAGACTCGTCAACCTTTATACTTACTTCCGGAAATTATGATTTCGCAACCTTATAATTCCACTGAAGCTCCTCAAGGTATTTTTGAGTATTACTTAGATTTATATATATATTTATAACTCCTCAACCTTTATACTTACTTCCGGAAATTATGATTTCGCAACCTTATAATTCCACTAAAGCTCCTCAAGGTATTTTTGAGTTATGTTTTTTATTTATTTTTTATTTATTTTTTTATTTATTTATTCTCACTTTTTCTTATAACACTCTTATTTTTTAAACTCTCAAATATATATATATATATATATATATATATATATATATATATATATATATATATATATGTATATTCCTATTGGTGACAAATTCCAACCGAAAGAACTCGACTTATCACTGAGATGAACAGAAGAAACCGTGTGACCCGTGATAACCAGTTTCGGAAAATTGTTTAGATGATATTAGCCGTACCTACTAACACATCGAACAAAAACTTATGACTCGTATTTTTAAAGAATACTTAAATCAGCGATGTACTATCATGTCCTAAGGTTTTTACAAACTTACTCCCCCTCTTTTTATGTTTTTCTGATTTTTTTTTTTTTTTTTTTTTTTTTTTTTTAATTTTTAAATAACTTATACGAATCCTAAAAACTTAAAAAGAAAGGTTTCGAAGTCACGTACAAAAATTTAGGAATTATCATTTTGGACACTTTAAACATAATTGAGATAAAGATGCTTTAAACTCAATTAAGTTGTTTGAAATTCTTTAAACTCTGTTTCAAAAGAGTTTTGCTTTTAAGCAAAACACGTTTTGTTCGAGTTCGCAACTGTTATATGTTGCGAAGTCTAAACGCTTTAAACTTACCAAAGGTAAGAATAATTTCCTTCTCGGTTGAGAAGGAAATCTTTAAACTCACTTGAGAGGGATTTCTTTAAACTCGCAAAAAAAAAAAATTGTGAGAAAAATGAGGTTTTTATACCTCCCCCTCAACTGTTGCGCTACCGTAACACTTTCTGTGTTGCGTGACACATTCTGTGTTGCACGACAATTTCTTAAAACGTTTGTTTTCCGTTTAATTTCAATCTTTAAACTTATTTAAGTGATCGCTAGATATGAAAAACCCGTGTTTTTCAAACCTTTACACACTAAATTTAGAGATAAAACCTGTTTTTCGTCATAACGAAGAAGGCATATGATCGATTGATCGTATGTAGGCTCACGTGATCCTCCTTGTTCCTTTACACTGCTAAGCAGATATTAACTTTCTCAAAACTGACAATTCCGTTCGAGATTATTCCTTCACCCGTAATTGAACTACCCTTATCTCCAACGAAGACAACGATTCCTTCGTCTATAAGTAAGAAACCCGTAAGAAGGGAGATGTTGCCCTTCGTGTGCCCTGAACAACCACTATTGACATACTACGTATTATCTACAGTTCACTTTGGTCGTTCTTGCACATCTTGGAAGAATGGTTAGTTTGTAACGGGGACCCAAGCCTTAACTGACTTGGGTCTCCCACTTTCATAGGTAATGATCACATCAACCAATTTATGATCTTTCTGATAATCAGTAGTGGTTGATGTGTCATCCTGATGTTCGGGCGACTCTTTATCATCTTTAACAGTCTTAGTCAATTTCTGTTTTGGATCGGTTTTGACCTTGACTGAAGGAGAATCAACCTTTGGTTTGTTTGGTTGATTCTTCCTTTGAGGAACAGACTTAACGTTTGGAGTTGTTCTTGACTCTTTACGTTTCAAAATTAAGCTTTTCAAACGAGGACAAACCTTGGCAATGTGTCCTTCACATCGACAATAATAGCAGGTTCGAGGGTCAGTTGAATTAACCTCAGGAACCTGAGAAGGTGGAATCTTCTTTTGATTGTCGTTTCGTGGTGGTATCACCTTGGTTGATTTAGCTTTAGACACTTTAGGAGGCAAAACTTTAGATTTATCGTTTGAGTTTTGTCCCTTTGTGAAAATCTTGGTCATCGGGGTTTTGATACTTAAGATTGGTTTGTTATCAACAACTTTAGTTTTTCCCTTTGACTTCGACTCAGATTTGTTTTCTTTCAAGGACCTTTTCTTTTCCCGTTCTTGTAATTTTTCGAATTTCTTGTCCATTGTTTTGACAAGACGACTCTCAAGTCGTTGAAGAACTTTTTCAAAAAGATCTTGTCGAGTCTTAGAAAGATTAATGTCATTTGAGTCAACAAGTTTTTGGTCTTTACGATTTGAATCGTCTTTAGACTCTTGGGAGACTTTAGAAGTACTTCCTTCCTGACTGCGTACTTCCGTTTCAACTACTACGGGTTCGGCAGTCATCGAGGAAGATGGTATAAGTCCCTCAGGCAAGTCAACAATTGGGATTGGGGTAAAGTGCTTTGGAGGTGGCATATTATCGTACCCCAATCCCGACTTGTCCTGAGTGTTTGTCCTCTGAGTGTTGATAAACTGACTCAAAATCTCTTTTGAGTTTGCAAACGCATCTAACTTTCCATGAAGGAGATCAATTTCCTTTTGCTTTTCAGCAATAGTTAGCTTTTCATCGGCAAGAGCGTCATTATATTGTTTGATTGTTGTTATATGACGTTTTACCATGATTTCTAAATCAGATACTTCAATCATTTTCTCATTTTTAAATTTTTGAAAAGATTGAACTTCTTTAGTTAGGTGATCGTTTGCATATCTAAGTTTATTGATTTCATCGTTTATCAACACAACACTCTTTCGCCACACATCGAGTTGGGCCTCTAGCTCGATGCAGTTAGGACAAGTTACTTTAAAAGCATCGACACCTACCTCAGGGGTTGAAGGCAAACTGTGAGAGTTTGAAGCCATGAGAGCGAAGTTGTGTTTCTTCACACCTATCTTCACACAAGCCCGAATACTTTAAAACTCAAACCAACTTTCTCACGAACCCCCGAAACTTGAACTCTAACCCGAAAACCAAAATCTTCAGTCGAATACCCAAAATGAAGAAGATACCCAGTAGAAAAACCAATAAATCTAAGCCTAACAATTACCTCTCGATTCAAACGAAGCTTAAGTAACAACTGTGTTGCTTAAGTAACAACTGTGTTGCCTGAGTAACAACTTGTTGCTTAAGTAACAACTATGCTGCTTGAGTAACAACTTGTTGCTTAAGTAACAACTGTGGTGGCTAAGTAACAATTGTGTTGCTTAAGTGACAACCGTGTTGCTTGAGTAACAACTGTGTTGCTTAAGTGACAACTGTGTTGCTTGAGTAACAACTCGTTGCTTAAGTAACAGCTTGTTGCTTAAGTAACAACTGTGTTGCTTAAGTAACACGTAACAGTTGTTGCTTACGATGTCGAGACGGCCAAACTCGGATTTAGATCACCAACACCTCCAGATATGAAGTATACAATAAACCTAACCTAAATCTTCAATTTCAGCCCCAAACACCCTCATAAACGTCCTAGATCTGAAAAATAAGCCGTCTAAGTAACAAACTTAAAACTTAGATCTAGATCGAAATAAACCGTGAAATCACCAAACGAGTCCAAAAACCTCTATAACAAGTATAGAGGCTCTGATACCACTTGTTGGTCGCCTTTCCCGAACCTCGATTTGGACTAAATCTCTATTTTAGTGCGGAATGAGTAAATAGAGAAATAAAGCGGTAAAACTCACGATTTAACCAAAGATTGATATTATTAAAGCTCACGTAATGTAAAACACTACGAATAATATCAAATACAATTGATTAGAACGACTTTAGACCTCTCGGAAGTGTTTCTCTCTCTAGACCCGAAATGCACTTTCTCTCTCTAGAAATCTGCACTTTCTCTTTCTAGAAATCTGCACTTTCTCTCTGTCACACCCCGCTAAAGCGGAAACACGGAATGTGAAGAGCTGGAAAATCATTACACAGGTCATATAAAACATAACGGCAATCAAGTCATTAATTAAAAATAAAAGCGTTTACAAATCCATAAAACGACCAAGTCATGATATTTAGTACATCGATACACAAATTAAAAGTTTCATTAAAAATTCCCAAAAGAAATAATGGCCAAGTCTTTTCCCAATGAGGTTCTCACACAACCGCCTCGACCCGTCCATGCCATGCACATCATGCTTACACTAGTTTCCTGAAACATAAGATAAAGTGTCAACTACGAAAGTAGTGAGTGAGTTACAGTTTGAATAGTTCGTCAAAAATATAAGTAAAGTATATATAGTAGAAGTTTCCAAAAGGAGGTTAGCGGAACAAATCGCTTAAAATTTATATACTTTTAAAGTTCAAGTAACGGGCGAACCGGTGCCCTAAGTTTGTAAAGACCAAATAAAGTCAAATTTAGTCAATTTGTAGTTGCGGAAATCAATCGCTAAAAAGTTCATAAATTATGCGTAAGTAACTAATTAGATTTCTTGTATCAAGCTCTTGGCATCTATAATTTAAGTGTTCACACTAATCCGATTGTTCAACCGTGGTGCCCGTCTTCCCGCCTCTCAAACGGGAAGATTGTACTAGTTCTTAGTAATATGTACTTAGACTGCCATCTAAGCAAGGAACGGTTCTTTCCTAAGTATCGATACCCATAATTACTATTCGGCTAAGTAGCTAATAGTGTGTAAGTCTAAGTCCAAAAAGTCGCTGGGCGTCAAGTAGTTTGTTTAAAAGAGAGGTAGTCGTCCGTCACTTAAGATCGTGTTATAGTTCCATCAAGGGTTGGTACGTATACAAGCATCAAAGATTAGTCTAGTTCAAAAGAGAGCGAGCCAATAAGTTCAAGTAGAGCAAAAATGTTTTACGCATAAGAATTCAAATAGTACGTACAAAATAGTTCCAAAGTCCAATAAGTTCCAAGTCAAAATAAGTTCCAAGTCAAAATAAGTTCAATAAGTTTCAAAAGTCAAAATAGTTCATAAGCTCAAAAGTCAAAGTTCAACAAGTTCAAAAGTCAAAGTTCGATAATTTGCAATTTAACTCATAAAGATTTCAAGTACAATTAATCTTATGTATCCCCCAAAATTCATGTAAAATATATAAGATAAGGGGTTGTAACTCACGGATTGCGAAGAACGAGAACTCGAAAACTCGGTCGGAATATGAAAGTCGGGAATCACGGATTGCCTAATATTACCAAGATAGTTTAATTAGTTGTTATATTATTATGTTCTTATGTAATAATATAGACCAAATTTTTATTAAACTTTAAGTGTCAAGGTTAAGTAAAGTTAAAATAGTCTGAAAAGGTAATTGTCACGTTTTTGTCCAAAAGTCCGATTTAACGTTTTTGATTATTATATCTTAAGTGTTTTTGCTCGCTGAAGTGATTTACAATTTCTAAGGAAATTTGGGCAGCGCTTTCGCGCCCAAATTTCATGCCCAAAAATTGTACCATCACTTCCGCTCACAAATCACCTAAAAACACAATATCACATATAATATAGTTCAATATAGTCCAAATAGTCCAATATAAGTCACCATTATTGTTAGTTTTATTCATCTCAGTCCCATGGTATTATTCGTAAAAGTCCAGAATGTGTGTACAAGTTTTAAACAACCAAAACGACGATTTTCGGGAAGAACAGCAGCCCGGTGCGCAGCACCGGTCAGGGGGTGTTGCGCACCTCCTTGCTGTTTTTCCCGTTTTTGTGATTTCTTTGCTAAAAACGTTTTGTCACTTATAGATTCCAACATGCAATGAGTTTAAACTTATTAAAATATCTTTTTAACAGTTTATATAGCACTTTTGGTTACAAAACCGTGGATCTAAAGGTTATTTCGGTTAAAAACGTTTTTGAACATAAAAAGTCATAGATTTGTATAAAAACACATTTTCAACCGTTAGATCTTACATGCAATTGATTATTTGTATAAAAACAGTAAAAAGGAAGAAATCTACCGAAGGAAAAGCTCGGATGATGAGTTTTGGTCGGATTTACGCTCCAAAAACCTTTACACAACTAGTCCTTTTTCAAAATAACGACACCCCCTTGCTTCTCTAGTTGATTGGAACGATTTGTATGGACTAAAACGGTGTTTATGTTGCTGGAAATCACTGGAACAAGTGGGTTTCTTGAGAGAAAGTTGAGAAAAAATGGGGTGTAGGTGTTTTGTGTGTGTGTTTTTGTATTATGTAAAATGAAAAATGAAAATGAATAAGAAAAGTGGGTGTATAGGGAGTTGGAGTCTGTCAAAAGACAGTAATTATGTGGCCTAACTCGTTTTTGATTGGTTGAGTTTGTGTAAAAACGAGGCAAGGACTGAAAGTGTAATTTTTTTGAAAATCTGGTACTAGGTGTTGCGCACCGGGTGTTTTTCAGCTTTTATCTGATTTTTCGTTCCCATGTGAATTCTCGACCACGTCGGGTGTATGTGGATACTTCTGACGGAATTGGTCTTCACGCTCCCATGTGAATTCGTGACCTCGTCGGGAGTTCCACCGAACTTTGATTATCGGAATACGGCTCTGCCTGAGTTGTTTGACCTCGCGGTCAACAACTTCGAGCGGTTCCTCGATAAAGTTTAGTTTGCTGTCGATTTTGACCTCGTCAAGAGGGATGACGATGGTCTCATCAGACAGACACTTCTTCAAGTGTGAGACGTGGAATACATTATGAACACTCGCGAGAGCCTGAGGGAGTTGGAGACGATAAGCAACGGGACCGATACGCTCAATGACTTCAAATGGACCGGTGTACCTTGGACTCAGTTTACCGCGCTTTCCGAAGCGTACTGCCCCTTTCCAGGGCGATACTTTGAGGAGTACTCGGTCGCCAACTTGGAACTCGAGGGGTTTCCTTCGGTTGTCAGCGTAGCTCTTTTGTCGGGTACGGGACGTCTTCAGTCTTTCACGAATAGTGGTGATTTTTTCAATGGTCTCCTGGACGATATCGATTCTCGTAAGTTGTCGATCGCCAGCTTCGAGCCAGCATAGCGGTGACCGGCACTTACGTCCATAGAGAGCCTCGAATGGTGCGCACTTGATGCTGGCATGGTAGCTGTTATTATAGGAGAACTCGACCAGGGGAAGGTGAGCGTCCCAACTTCCTCCGAAGTCTACTACACATGCTCTCAGCATGTCCTCACGTGTTTGGATCGTCCTTTCGCTCTGGCCGTCGGTCTGAGGGTGATACGCAGTACTGAGGTCTAGTCTAGTACCTAAGGATTTCTGAAGAACATTCCAGAAACGGGAGGTGAATCGACTATCCCTATCGGAGATGATGGAGAGTGGTGTTCCATGCCGAGAGACGATCTCGTTGATATAGACCTGTGCTAGCTTCTCCATAGAGTGATTTTCTCGAATCGACAAGAAATGAGCGGATTTAGTCAAACGGTCCACGATTACCAAAATCGTGTCGTTCCCTTAGCCATACGGGGCAACTTGGTGACGAAGTCCATAGAAATCTGCTCCCACTTCCACATGGGGATTTCTGGTTGCTGTAGTAAACCTGAAGGCTTTTGATATTCTGCCTTGACCTTGGAGCAAGTAAGGCACTTGGCTACATACAAGGCGATATCTTTCTTCATGCCCGACCACCAGTAGTATTCTCGGAGGTCCTTGTACAACTTGTCGGATCCCGGATGGATGGAATATCTAGATCGGTGGCCCTCGTCTAAAATGAGGTTGCGAAGATCCTCAGATCTTGGAACCCATGCTCGGCCCTTGAAGTAGCAGATTCCGTCCGACTTGCGTTCGAATTCTTTCTCGTGATTATGAAGCGTTTCGGCCTTAAAGTTCTCGGGCTTTAACGCCTCTTGCTGCGCGTTTGCAATCTGTGTGCGAAGGCTCGTCTGAACTTGCATACCCAATGCTCGAACTCGAGATGGCTTTGCCCTTTCCTTCCTACTCAGGGCATCTGCTACTACGTTTGCTTTACCCGGGTGGTATTTGATCTCGCAATCGTAGTCACTCAGCAATTCTATCCATCTACGTTGCCTCATATTGAGCATTTTCTGATCTAAAATGTGTTGAAGGCTCTTGTGGTCGGTGAAGACCGTACACTTAGTACCGTACAAGTAGTGTCTCCAAATCTTCAAAGCAAACACGACGACTCCCAACTCTAAGTCGTGCGTGGTGTAGTTCTGCTCGTGGATCTTCAACTGCCTGGAAGCGTAAGCGATGACCTTGTCCTTCTGCATTAGGACACACCCAAGTCCTTGGTGGGAGGCATCGCAAAACACTATAAAGTTGTCCGTGCCCTCTGGCAGAGATAAGATCGGTGCGTGACATAATTGGTACTTGAGTTTCTGGAAAGAATCATCCTGATCTTTTCCCCAGATAAAGTCCTTATCTTTCTGAGTGAGCTCGGTGAGGGGTGTTGCGATTTTTGAGAAATTCTCAATGAATCTCCGGTAATAGCCCGCCAATCCTAGGAACTGACGGATTTCAGTCGGGGTTGTCGGAGCTTGCCATCTCTCAATCGCTTCGATTTTGGCTGGATCTACATGAATCCCTTCTTGGTTGACCA
>CAJVGC010000582.1:21577111-21619688 GCA_910822075.1 Senecio squalidus
CTCACGAATCGGTAGGAAATGAGCACACTTCGTCAATCGATCAACAATAACCCAGATACTGTCATAACCACTCGAAGATCTTGGCAGCTTCGTAACAAAATCCATCATTTCCACTCGGGAATCTTCGGTTGTTGGAGTAGCCCAGACGGTTTCTGATACTCAATCTTCACCTTGGAACAAGTCAAACATCGACTAACATACTCGGCGATCTCACGCTTCATACCCGGCCACCAATAAAAATCTTTCAAGTCATGATACATTTTGTCGGAACCCGGATGAATGGAATAGTTCGACTTATGGGCTTCGTCCAGAATCAACTGACGGATACTAACCGGAACCCAAATACGCTCGAGGAAATACAGAACTCCATCCTCCTTCGGTTCTAGTTCCAACGCCAACTTATACAATCTTTCTTCTTTAACCCGGTCTTCAATCATAATACCTTCCTGTGCTTGAATAATCCGAGCCTTCAAGCTCGTCTGAATATATATCACCATAGAACGAATACGGACTGGTTTGACTGTTTCCTTACGACTTAGTGCATCAGCAACAACGTTCGCCTTACCAGGGTGGTAGCGAATGTCGCAATCATAGTCGTTCAATAACTCAACCCAGCGTCGTTGTCTCATGTTCAGCATCTTCTGATCGAATATGTGTTGAAGACTCTTGTGGTCGGTAAATACGGTACACTTGGTCCCATACAGATAATGTCTCCAAATCTTCAATGCAAAGACGACGGCTCCCAACTCTAGATCGTGTGTCGTGTAATTCTGCTCATGGATTTTCAACTGACGCGAAGCGTAAGCTATAACTTTACCATTCTGCATAAGCACACAACCCAGACCCTTGTGCGAAGCGTCGCAATAAACAACAAAATTCTCGGAACCAACTGGCAGACTAAGAATAGGAGCGTTACACAGCCGCTGCTTCAATACTTGAAAGGCTTTCTCCTGATCGGGACCCCAAACGAATGGTTCACTCTTCTGTGTCAACTTTGTCATAGGTGAAGCGATCTTGGAGAAGTTCTCGATGAATCGGCGATAATACCCAGCAAGACCCAAAAATGAACGGATTTCGGTCGGTGACTTCGGTGCAACCCAACTTTTAACAGCTTCAATCTTAGCAGGATCAACATGAATACCCTTCGCGCTAACTACGTGGCCAAGGAATTGAACTTCGGATAACCAGAACTCGCACTTAGAGAATTTCGCATACAACTTTTCTTTTCGAAGCACTTCTAGAACAAGACGCAAATGCTCTTCATGTTCCTTGCGACTTCGGGAATAGATAAGAATGTCGTCGATGAATACGATAACGAATTTGTCCAGATACGGACGACAAATACGGTTCATTAGTTCCATGAATGCTGCAGGGGCGTTTGTCATACCAAACGGCATCACCATGAACTCATAATGACCATACCGAGTACGAAAAGCAGTCTTAGGTATATCATCTTCCTGAACTCTCAACTGATGATAACCAGAGCGAAGATCGATTTTTGAGAAATAGCAAGAACCCTGAAGTTGATCGAATAAGTCATCAATACGAGGAAGGGGATAACGGTTCTTCACAGTCAGCTTGTTTAACTCCCGATAATCAATACATAAACGCATGGAGCCATCCTTCTTCTTAACAAAGAGAACAGGAGCACCCCACGGGGAGAAACTAGGACGAATAAAACCCTTATCAACCAGTTCCTGAATTTGTTTCGACAACTCGAGCATCTCGGAAGGAGCCAAACGATACGGAGCTTTAGCAACAGGCGCTGCTCCAGGAATAAGATCAATACGAAAATCGGTTTGTCTCTGGGAGGGACTCCAGGTAAATCATCGGGAAAAACGTCAGAATACTCGCGAACGATCGGTACACCATCAATCTTTATCGCAGAATCTTTCTTCACCAAATGAGCGAGATATAAGGAACAACCTTGACGGACATACTCGCGAACTTTCAAACTCGAAATGACTTTAAGGCGTTTCCCAGCCTTGTCTCCGTGTACAATCAACTGATCTCCATCCGGCTTCTGAATACGAATAAGCTTCTCATAGCAGACTATTTCTCCTTTATGCTTCGCTAACCAATCCATGCCGACTACGACATCGAAACTACCGAGTTTCATAGGAATAAGGTCGATGGAAAAAGGAATATCGGCTAATACGAGGGGAATATCACGAATAACTTCTCTAACACAAGCACATCTACCATCAGCTATTTCTACCTCATAAGCAGGCTCTAAAGGACTAGAAGCACGGTTTACTAAGGGGCGGAAATCACTAGAAATAAAGCTTCTATCGGCACCCGAATCAAACAATATAAAAGCAGGATAATCGTCAACAAGAAATGTACCAGTGACTACGGTAGGATCCTGATGAGCTTCAGCAGATTCCATAGCGAAAGCTCGGCTCTTAGCAGGATTCCCTCTAGCACTAGTACCCGCACCAGGAGTAGGAAGGGAAGTAGGTGATACAAGCTTGGGACACTGATGACGGCGGTGACCCATTTCTCCACACTCAAAACAAGCTCCAGTAGACCTTCCACAATACTGCTCAGTGTGGCCTAACTTCTTGCAGCGTTTACAAACCCAACACGCTACATTTTCCGCATGAGCACTGCCACAAGTACCACACTTAGGGCGCACGCCCTGATAACCAGCTCCAGCACCAGTCAACGCATACACCTGAGGAAGTTGAGGTCTCTGATCTTGACTACGGCTTCTCTTCCTCGAATTACCCATATTTCTTCTGTCAGATCGACCAGAATCTCTTCGGCTCACAACCGGCTGTAGGGTACCAGCACGGATCGCACTTGCGGTCAGCCGACCAGCAATATCGACCGCACTCTGAAGAGTACCCGGAAGGTGAGAGATAATGTGATCTCGCATAGTTTGGGGCAACCCATGAGTGAAGCGTTCAATCCTCTCATTCTCAGTGCGAACCAGACGAGGAGCCAAAACACATAGATCGTAGAAGCGATTCACATACCCACGATAATCAGCACCTTGCATAGTTAGGTTCCATAGCTCATTCTCCAATCTTTGCGTCTCAGATGACGGCACATACTCTTTCTTCATCAAAACCTTCAGATTTTCCCAAGTCATCAAGGTAATATCAGCTCGGCCATTAACCCGTTTCACCGAGTTCCACCAAGTGAGGGCTTTACCCTGGAATAAGAAGGTAGCATACTTAACCTTGCTCTCCTCAGCACATCCCGAGACATCAAATACCGACTCGATCCTCTCAAACCACTGCAGGGTAGCAACCGCATCTTCAGTACCCCTAAATTCAGTAGGTCTGCAATCCAGGAAAGCCTTATACGAACAGCCTCGGGGTGGATCTTCAATAATAATACTCGGTCCTCCAGCTCCCACATGCACTGCTCTTCCCACATCAGAACCATCGCGCCCAGACGCCATACCTTCTGCTCCAATATCTTGCATCACAGGTTCTTCAAACCCTAAGTCAGCATCTTGCACCGGTGTCTCCTTGAGCTGCGCCACAATCACGGGTATAGCTGCCGCAATCTGCTCCGCAATCAACTGACTGATGTTCGGAGTAGCGGTAGTAGCACTGGGGGTAGCAGTGGTATTCTGAACCGTAGCACCCGCTCTCGCACTGGCGCGACCTCGCCTTGCCGACCTTCTCGGAGCAGTGACGGCAGGAGTAGACCTAGTAGAAGTTCTCTTAGGCGGCATCTTCTACGAATATCAAACGGAATAAATCAGAACGATAAACTGTATGTGCGACTAAAACAAGCAGGCCTCAAAACATAAAAAGCAAAACAAAAGCACATAAAGCATACGAATCACATACAGGCCCACAAAAGAAAGAAATTGCGCACATAGAGTAAATCAGATAGGTCCAAAAGCCTAGGTCATAGTCTAAGTGATTCCGTAAGGTCACTTAGTTCGCTATAACCATTGGCTCTGATACCAACTTCTGTCACACCCCGCATAAATGGCGGAACCGAGGTGTACAGTGTATACAGTATCAGAGATTCAAAGGTTACATCAAACATAGTAATCCATACATAATCAACATAGATAAAGAGTTTGAAGTAAAATACGTTATTACAATCATCCGAATAATATCAAAATATGGCTACAGAGTTTGGGATACTAAGGAATTCAATAAAGCAAAATAAACTCCATGCAAAAGATCCACGTAGCCATCAAAGCATAGCATCAAATAAAGTAACCTCAAATCCCTGAAAAGCGTTAAAATACGACGTCAACATAAAGTTGGTGAATTATTCGCAATAGTAAATAAAAACATAATAGGATAAGAGTTTCAATACGTTTTGACCCAAAAGTGTTATGATTTGAAGATAAGTCATTTGAAAATGATGTTTCAAAATATACGTGAGGTTTACAAAACCTTTTGATAAAATACTCATACTTATACCATAAAATACCATAATCATTTCATAAAATACCATACTCATTTCATAAAATATCATAATCATACCATAAAATAAATACCATACTGGATAGAATATCAGCTCTAGGAACATACGATACACCTGAACCTCAACAATACTGGCAACTAACCCCACCTAGTGTCTCAAACTAGGTTGTCCTCGATAATCAATAATACGGTCATAACATTGCTAACACGGACAGGGCGCATCCATCATCCAATAGTGTTAACAATGAGGGCTTGTTAGACCCATATAGCGCTATATATACAACCGACGGCCAAAAGCTAACAGGTGTGTATACGGGGCCTTGTACTACCACAAAGGCGGTACAAGTTTGGGTGAGATCATCTAAAGCATTCGTATCCAAAATACATACCATAATACATACATACCATAAAATACTTTTGTTTAACGCTAATCATGCCCAAAAATGTAAAAAGGGTAAAAAGGGCAACGAATAACTCACAGAATAGCAAAGCAATCCAAATCACAATATGTCGGGAAATACAATAATACCGTCAAGCTCCCACGTCTAAGTGCCCTATACATCACGTAAATAAACATGTCTAAGTATCTCTAAGTCTAGTAGGGTTATGCCTTAATGATTAACGTTTTATACGGGTTTAATATGACCAAAAGGAATATCAATATAACGGAATACAAACGTTTCGGAAAGTCAGCAGACTAGATACGTGATCCTTATACTTACGTGCACTACAAGTCACGTAAGTATCAAGTTACGTGATATACAAGAGTTACGGGTAAAGAGGTGTTACGGGACATAGTTACTTGACAAACAAGGAAGTTACGTGATCAAGACAAGGAATTACGTGATATTCAAGTCAATTACGTGATCTAGGACCATAATTACGTGCATGGGAGTTACGGGATGCATAATTACGTGCAAGTGAAGTTTGTTACGTGCAAGGAACAAGTTACGGGTACAATTACGTGATAAACAACACTTACGTGATCAACAAGGCACAATTACGTGCGTAACACGCTTGTTACGTGACTCAGATGGCTTGTTACGTGCGAAATAGATTAGTTACGTGCACGTAATCACAGTTACGTGCCGTAACTGGATTTTCACGAAAAATAACATTCGGGATTCGATTTCTGAGTGTTTTAGGCATCTAATTGATCCCTAAATGAAAACCTATGACCAGAATACGATTAGGAACAATAAACTTAAATAAAATTCGAGTTTTGATGGTGAAAAATGGTAGTTTCGGGTTTGAATCTAAATAACAAAGTTTAAAACCAAAATGGTGAAATACTTACCCGATCGTAACGAAATTCGGAGGATAGATAGAGGTGATGATGGTGAACAATAATCCGGTCTCTGATCTGAAATTCGACGGTTGGATCGCCGGAAAAAGTAGAGAGAAGGTGGAGGTTTGTATGTGTTTTCTTGAGAGAGAAAGTGAGAGAGAAGAGTGGGGAAAAAGACAAATGGGTTGGTGGTGGAATAGGACAAAATCTGATTTAGATGAGACAAAAAGTAGGTAGAACCATTTAGGACCATTTTTGAAATAAAAATTCTCCCATAGGAGTAGTTTCGTAATAGAATTTCCGAAAAGACTAAAAATGAAATACTTTTTAAACGTCAATCTTAATCATATAATTAAGGCATAATTCCCCTAAACTTATCATAAGAGCATACTAGACTTATACTAAAGGCACTTAGAACTACGCGTTCCCGACATAAAGATTCGAATCACTTACTATATACCCGATAAACGTAAATACACATAAAATACAAAAACGATACTAAATAAAATACGAGAAATACGAATACGATACCCATAAAATACGAATACGATAAATCATAAAAGAAATACAATAGGGTCAAAACACGAGCATAAATAAATAAAACGAATACGGAACGATAGAAATATACCTAGAAATTCGCGAATGTCACAGCGGTTCATCCCTAAGCTGATTAGGGTTTGAAGAAATATAGAGACGGGATCAGACCCGCTCTGATACCATATAAAATTGATGAAAACCCCTCGTTATTATTGGATTATCAATGTGATATAAATAGGTTATACAAGATATATTAAACCTTAAACATTAATTTACCTCAAGCCTACATATCGGGCTTTATATGCTTGGACCACATCTAATACTCAATACAATGTTTCATTTAAAACCTTCCCGCTCCATTTTGGTAACTGCATCTTCATTTAGGACGTATACTCTTTTAATATATGTCTTATCTTAACTTATTAAATTAAATATAGCTTTAATAAGACCTTTTACTTGAAACCTTATCTTATTTGATAGTAGTCTCGGTTTTTAATAAAAAAGACTTAAGAGGTTTTATAATTTAAAAGGTTTATGCAATTATGCATCATTTAAGGTGGTTTGATTACAGGTTTTAGTGTTTATGGATGTCCTTTTTTTTTATAACTGGCGGACAATAGGTGTGATTTGGGTAGCCATGAATTCGATGAGCGCCGTGTTTTTGTGATGTAAAAAATTTCCGAGATATTATTTGGTATGTGAGTTTTAGAGGTTTCATAAGAAGTCTTTATTTTGGGTTCCACTCAAATTTGGTCTCGGACCGTCTAAAGAAACATTTAGTACATACTAAATTTTAGAAGAAAAAAAATTGTAGTTTTTTCGATAAAAAGTAGTTGTTAAATATTGTTGAGAACGAAAGTCGTGTTCTACATATTTGAAGATACGAAAAAGACCAGCTTTAACAGTTATACAATCTCGAAAAAGGTTTACTATAAAAACGAGTCCAAATAGAACTATGACCACGTTATTTCAAGGTTGGTCGATGCTAAAACATTGTGATGATCTTCATAATACATTCAACTCGTGTTTGAAATGGGTTGTGATCTTTATGGTGTTGATATTTTTGTGAAGACCTTTGTGAATTCAAACAAGTCAACTCGTAAACTTATAAATTGGGTCTAACTCCAGCTTCTTTTCTTGGTGTGAATATATCATATGACATTATATTATATAAAAGATATCAAAGTTAAAACTAAAGAAAAGAAGTAATAAACTTTTTGTTACTTACTAGAGCACCCGGTATAATAATCACGATTATGGTGATTATTGGATTACTTTTGTTGACGTGACAGTAAGAATTATGATTGTGAGATTTTGGATGATATGATAATGAGGATTGTGGGTGATTGTGAGAGTTGTGGGACCAGTATTTAAAAAAAAAAACATTTAAATAAGATAAATAAAGATTTTATTAAAATAAAAAACAATACAAATAATTAAAACAAATAGAAATTATTAAAACTAAAATAAATACTAAGCTAAATCATCCCATATTTTTGTTGGATTTTTATTTTTTCGGCCTCGATCCACTCCGCTTGTGTTTGTGGCAACCCCTCCGTGCTTTGTTGAAAAAACAACATATCGTCTCCTCTTGCACTTGTATAAGCCGCTTGTTGTTGTGCTACGGGTGTTTTTTTTTTTTTTTGGCGACAACTTTTTTTGTTCTTATAATTTTTCTTAACTGTGTCGCGATCACTCCACAAAACGCCGACGACGAAGATGATTGTGCATTTTCGGATGCGTCAGATGATTCTTTTCTTTTACTTCCTCTTTGTTTTCCGCGAGGTCGTTTTTGTTGATCATCCGCGAAAATATCATCTAAAATATCCACATCTTCAAGGTTGACGGTGGCTACTGGATAAGCCGCTTGTTGTTGTGCTACGGGTGTTTTTTTTTTTTTTTTTTTGGCGACAACTTTTTTTGTTCTTATAATTTTTCTTAACTGTATCGCGATCACTCCACAAAACGCCGACGACGAAGATGATTGTGCATTTTCGGATGCGTCAGATGATTATTTTCTTTTACTTCCTCTTTGTTTTCCGCGAGGTCGTTTTTGTTGATCATCCGCGAAAATATCATCTAAAATATCCACATCTTCAAGGTTGACGCCATCTGCTATGTTCTCTCCAAACTTCCCACGCCCCCATATGCCTAAAACTAGCACCCTCCGTCTCAAAGAACATTTGACGAGCCGCCTCTATAACCTTCGAATCGTCGGTCCCGCTAGCCTGAAGTCGTAAAGCCTCCGAATTGTGGCCTATAAAATTCTTTACCGAGGCACTCATCGCCGTGAGCATGCTATTGAGGGACTCCTTGTTTCTCTCCACAAACTCTTGCCCCTTAGCTTGTTCGTTGTAACCCGCAATGATCTGTCTCCAAAATGTTGCGTCGGGTTGGGCGTTGTCGATCTCGGAATTTTCAGAAACATGACACCACATTTTTGCCAAAAGGACCTCCTTGGGCACCGAACATGCCACCTTTTTGCACACCTTTTTCTTCTTGGGATTAGATGTGGAGGGTCGTCGCGTTTCTTGGACCACGTCTTCGGTTTCTTGAACGATTTCTTGGGTTTCTTGAACTCGGCTTTGTGATTGTATAGGTGGTAATTGTGTTTGTTGGGGGAAAAATTGGGATTGTTGGGGAAAATATTGTGATTGTTGTTGGGGAAAATATTGTGATTGTTGTTGCATCAAAAGTTGTGAATGCATTAATAATTGACCGGGATTGAAAATTGCTTGAGGTGGCTGAGATGCTTGGTGCGCTAAAAATGTGTTTAGAATTTGTTGTTGTTGGGAAAAGTTTGATATTTGGGGTGATAATAGGGCGTTTGGTGTATTGTGGTAGTTTGCGAAACCGAAGGGTGTTTGTGATTGTGACGTCGTAGGTGTGTTTGAGTTTGTTTAGGGAGCGTTTGAAGACGATGAAGACATTTTTAGATTGAGATTATGGCATGAGATTAAGATTATGGTATAAGATTGAGATTTAGATAGAATGAGATTGAGAGAAGATGTGATTTTTTGGTTAAAATGTGAATGTATATATAGGTGAAATTGTGTGTGTGTGTGTGGGGGGGGGGGGGGGGAACTTCACAATTGACCGTTGTCACTACAACGATCGCTCACAACGACACCTACAACGACGAATGACGGTGTGATAACGAGGGGTTCCGCTCGTTGTGGATGTCACAACGAACTCACACCGCGGATGCTCTTCCATAAAAAGGAAATATCATATTTTTATCCATTCTCAAAGTGAACACAACCTTGCATTTTTAAAACATAATTACACAAAACTTATAGTTTCAAACATATTTACATCTTGATAATTATTTTTATTATTATTATTGTTATAACTAAACACAATTGTCCCTTTAATTAATGTTTCACGCATATTTTTAAGATTATTTGTGTTTCTCTTTTGAATCATTTTCATAATAATTTAGCACCTCTTATTTTTTTTTTGGAGTAACAAGAATCAAGTTACAGAATTTGTAAGATATATATAATATATACTATTTTAATAAAATATATATTAGAAGCTATATTTATTAATAAAATAGCTACAATTAATAAAGTATTATGTCATTAGATTATCCATTATGTCAGTGTATTAAAACGTCGATTATTTATAGAATTTGAAAACTCAAATATATTTAAGGGCAAAATAGGAAATTCCAATATTTTAACCATTTATATTTTAAAATATACAATAATTTTGGAACAAATATAAATAAAAATGTGAAAAAATAGACGGAGGAAGTACTTTTTTTAGGACATTTATTATGATGGTTTTAAATTTTTATAGAAAAGTTTACTTTTCGAATAATCATAGTAAGATTTTATATCTTGTGTATTTATATTGAAGAGGTACAAGATTATAAAATGGTTTATGTAACGCCCCGATCTTACAAAGCATACAAAATGATATCAAAAGGAACTTAAAAGGAAAAAAGGGCGTTTTATGAAAAAACAAACCGAATATTCAAAAGACAAATTTACAAAATGAGGTACTAAATGATAATAATATTCTAATAGAAGCGTTCTAAATCTTTAATCTCTCTATGCTCGACCTCATTCCCCAAAGCCACTGAGTACCTGCCGTTTAAGAAAGAAAGAAAAAGAAAACGGCTGAGCGAATGCTCAGTGAACAGATATATACAAATGACACGGAATAAGTATGACATGCATAATAAGTAAATACAAAACTTATTTAAAAAATACAAAGTTGCAAGACAAAACTTATTTTCAAACCAAACTTATTTTCAGAACAAAATATAAATATGTATAATTCCATCGTATCCAACGTCAATATATCAAAGTATTACCAATATATATCCAAATATTAGAAAGCCAAATTTCGTAAAATAATGCACCAAGAGTCAAACAAATAGGTAACAAATATCAAATGAAATCTTAGGGTAACACATACCACTAGTCTTTCCAAAAGGTGCAAACGTTTCGTATGACGCTACGATAAACGTCCACCATCAAACACACAAAGTTCCTAGGATCGATCCATACGCCTCTTCTAACAAATAATACTTAGTGCACCTTACCACAATCCGGGTAAACAAATAGAGACGCCGTAGATATAGCCAAATACACCGCTACAGTCGATGCCACATTATTGGTGTCACAATAACGCGCCCATGGGACCTCCATGGATAGGTTACTCTTAGGCATATCTTACGAAACCGTTTTAACCGACTTATATGTTACAAATTTCAAAATACTTTTACAAATTTTCAAAGTGATTAATAGACTCCAAAATATGTTTAAAAATTTATTTATAATGTACGTAAAGTAGTTTAAGCATAAACATAAACTATTATATAATGTGTCATTTTATTTATTTTGAAAATCACGTTTCTACCCAACCGTTCGTTCTAATCTTGTCACGAGTCACCATGACAACATTATCAATCTATTTACGAAATAATAACTTAACGGGTCCTTATCGGGACATGTAAAGCCACACGAAATGAGTGACACTTTATACGAATCACCGTACCAATTACCACAATCACACGTGTTCTTTACCTAGTTGCTTCGAGACTTTTTTCGGGGCTGTTGCGGGACAGTTCTCGGGACTTAATTGGGATTGTTTCGGGGTTGAATTTAGGGGCTGTCCGGGGATGTCTCGGGGGCTGTTTTGGAATGGGTTTTGAAGACACGGTTTTTGACACATAAAATACTTTTAGTTTACTCATTTTCAAATCTACACATGATCACAAATTCTCGTTAGTACAACAAATGATCAAATATAATAGTATGATTTCAAAACAAAACGTAAACAACTTTTATGCAAACATACATGTCATACCAATAATATTTCAAATCAGTTAACGAGATTTTCAAAAAGACTTATACGAAATTTGTAAAAACGATCAAAAGATACACATACGAGATGAACAATGAATTTGTATCAATAATCACAAGAAACATGTATTGAAGGAAGAGGGAAAACAATAAGGTGAGTTTCAAATAAAAAGAACTTTTAAGATAGGCAAATGTACAAACATATTACGAACAAAAGAATACTTATTAAGAGATAATATATGCGTACAAATTATCAAATAAACATATATTGAAATAAATATGAATTTCACAAAAAGAAGCTAATAATTGAAAGGATACTTGTTAGAGGAAATAAAATATCAAATGAACAATATATACGAGCGAAAAAGAAAGTGAAGAATATTCATAGAATCAAAATAACCGATATCACAAATAATCAATCGAACGAAGAAACAACAAATATACATATAAATGTATCGAACATCGTAACAATAATCACAATAATAATCAATCGAAAGATGACACAAAATACACATATAATGTATAGAATATCCGTACCTCAATTTTCCAACGAAAAGCATTCGATTTGAATAAAGTTTACCGAATAAACGATCACCGAAAGATATCTAACAAACGAAAAAAATTAGGACACAATTAAATAGGAAATTTGTAATATCCGCTCGTAACTTATAAAATAGATTATGTTCTAATTAATTCATGATGTGTAAAAATATAAATATTCATATATTGTTGTGATTTATCAAATATTCATTCCCATCAAAATTTTAAATAACATAAGATATGTGGTTTTATAAAGAAATTTTGATGTGATCTTTAAATGGAGAAAAACACATGATTTACTTGATTATTTAGAAAGAAAAATAAAAGAAAACTTTCTTAAACATACCTTAAAACTTGTGTGATGATTTACCATTCTCTTCTACTTAAAAATGGATCAATTACACTTATTTTTTTTAATCAATTTGGATGAAAAAAAAATGCAGAATTTTGGGTCTAGAAAATCAATGGGAGAAATGAAAAACTCAAGAAAATTTTATTAAAATGTAACATAAGAGCACCCGGAGTGATAAGGAGTGACAATGAGGGTTGTGGTGGTTGTGGGGGAAAAAGGTGATGACGTGGCAGTGAGAATGAGGGTTGTGAAATTGTGGGGTTGTTATGATAGGGAGGGTTGTGGAGGTTGTGGGAGTTTAATTTTTTTTTTTCTTAAAAGATTTAAATAAAATAAATAATACATTTATTAAAATAAAAATACAATACAATAATTAAAAAAAACACACAATACAATAATCAAAAAAAAAATTACAATACAATAATTAAAAAAAAACACAATACAATAATTAAAAAAAAACACAATACAATAATTAAAAAAAAAATTACAATACAATAATTAAAAAAAGCTAACGTTGTCGATAGTTATCCGGAAGTGTCGAAATGTAGGCTACGAGATCCTCCCGGAGTACGTGGTGTGTGGGCCTGTCTCTAACCTCTCGGTTAATCCGGATAAGTTCGTTGATTCTCTCGTTAAAAGTTCTCGGAATGGGTACCGGAGGAGCATACCATTCATCGGCATCGCATATCGACCGTCTGTTGTCTTCAACGATCATGTTGTGTAATATAATAGCCCCATACATAACTCTTCTAAGTTTGTTCATCTTGTAAAATCTAGCGGCGTGTCTTATAATACCCCAACGACCTTGAAGAACACCGAATGCCCGTTCGATATCCTTTCTCGCACTCTCTTGAAAACGTTTGAATTTGCGGCGAGGTTCTTCAAATGGGTGCGAGTAAGCTTTAACAAATGTCGACCACTCCGGATATATACCGTCTGCAAGGTAGTATCCTTTAGTGTACTGGTGGCCGTTGACGGTGAATGTGTAGTCCGGGGATGAGTCGTTGAGCATATCATGAAACAACGACGATTGTTTAAGCACGTTGATGTCGTTGTTTGACCCGACGACACCGAAGTAAGCATGCCATATCCAAAGATCGTACGAGGCAACAACTTCCAACATAACAGTAGGATAACCATGGTCACCTCGTGTGTATTGCCCCTTGTATGCATTTGGACATTGATCCCATTTCCAATGCATACAGTCTATGCTACCAAGCATACCCGGAAACCCGTGAACCTCATCGTGTTTTTGATATAATCGATTAACATCATCTTGTGTTGGGGCTCTTAGATAAACGTTTGTATAAAGATGGATTACACATTTTAAAAAATTATCTAAGGATTCGGTTGAAGTTCTTTCAGACATTTGTAAATATTCGTCGAAGGCGTCCGGAGTAATCCTGTCACACCCCGCTAAAGCGGAACGCAGGGTGTGAAGAGCAATAGCATTCGATACACAAGATATAGATAAACGCCAAATGTCATTAAAGGAAAAACATAGTATTCGAGGTTTACAAAGTTTCAAACAAAGTTACATATCCGAATTACAAAATGGGGTGTTCAACCAAACCACCCAACCCATCCCGTTCTTGAAGTCATTCGCCCCCAAAAGCATAAGTCATCAGCTAGCTTACTCGTTACCTGAAAATACGAGTCAAGTGTTAACTACGGGAGACGTAGTTAGTGAGCTACAAGTTTAAGTAAAAACATAGATTTCAAATTGTAATCGCATAAACATGCATAGAGTATCGCATCCAAAATAGTTATCACATAAATAAATGTATAGAGTATAGCATTTGTGTTTATAGGCATTGACCACATAGCGCGACTATGTGACAATCCTAAGTCTTGCCCAATGATCGTTGCTAAGCCTAAGCCTACCCATTAGTATTATGCACCATCGCTATGAATCGTTGTGGTGAGGGTCATTCTACCCTAATAGCGCTATCCATATCTACTATCGGTCCTTTCCAAAGGGATTAATAGCAACTAATGTCCTTGGTAGTTTTCGGGAGTTTTCAATGGTTTCTCACGTCCATGTTGTACAAAGTCCGCAACATGACGATCGATAGTTTTTAGTCATTGGCAAATATAGTTTTTCATATAAGTTTACAAGATATCAAAGTGTTTCATAATAGCTTTCCAAGTAATCGAGTGTTTTCGTAAAAGCTTTGCGTATCAAATCGTTTTCATTTAGCAAGACAGTAAGAAACTATGGAGTGGCCGCGGCAGAGAATACCGGTTATCAGGGGAAGGCACCGAAATGCGATAGGTGCGGTTATCACCACGGAGGTGAATGTCGGTCATGCACCAACTGCAACCGCCTCGGCCACTGGACTCGTCACTGTAAGGCGGTGAATGCTGGACCGCAGCAGGCCGGGAGGCAGCAAAATGAAGGACCACGACAAGCTGGGAGGCCACAGCAGAACGATAGGCCTCGCCAGGGAGAATGTTATGAGTGCGGTAGTAGGGATCACTACCGAAATGCTTGTCCTAGGCTAAACCCTGCTCGAAACCCAAACCAGAACCGCAACCAAAACCCTCCGCAGAACCAAAACCAGAATAATCAGAGGGGAAATGATGGGGGACAAGGCCGTGGAAGAGCCTTCGCAATTGGTGCCGAAGAGGCAAGAAACGACCCCCGAGTAGTTGCAGGTACGTTTCTCCTTAACGACTATTATGCCTCTGTATTGTTTGATTCAGGCGCGGACAAAAGCTTTGTGTCCCTAGAGTTTAGGCCCTTGATTGCATTAGAGACCGAACCTTTAAGTGAAAAATTTACGGTAGAATACGCAAATGGTCAGGAATACCAAGCTAGCGACGTAATTAAGAAATGCACGATAACCCTAGCTAACCACACTTTCGAAATAGATCTAATCCCTATCGAACTTAAGAGCTTTGACGTAGTAATAGGAATGGACTGGCTGACCATCAGAGACGCGAAAATATTTTGTTTAGATAAGACAATACGAATGCCATTAGGAGATGGGAGGGAATTGATAGTACAAGGAGATAGGCCAGGCCAAACTTCGAGACTCATATCAGTGATGAAGATGCGCAAGTACTTAAATAAGGGCTGCTTTGCATTGTTAGTGAACGTAAAGAACAAACAGGCAAAAGCAGTAGACCTTAAGGATGTACCGATAGTTAGAGACTATCCGGAAGTATTTCCCGAAGAACTACCTGGACTACCACCTCAGCGGCAAGTCGAGTTTAGAATCGAGGTAATTCCTGGAGCAGCACCGGTGGCAAGGACGCCATATCGACTAGCTCCGACTGAGATGCAAGAATTATCCAACCAAGTTCAGGAATTACTGGATAAAGGATTTATCCGACCAAGCTCATCGCCATGGGGCGCGCCGATTCTATTCGTTAAGAAGAAGGATGGATCGTTTCGCATGTGTATCGACTACCGAGAGTTGAATAAACTAACCGTCAAGAACCGATATCCTCTTCCACGAATCGATGACCTCTTCGATCAACTTCAAGGCGCAACCTACTTCTCAAAGATTGACTTAAGGTCCGGATATCATCAAGTGTTGGTTTCAGAAGATGACATACCGAAGACCGCATTCCGCACTAGATACGGACACTACGAATTCTTGGTAATGCCATTTGGGCTCACAAATGCACCAGCAGTATTCATGGATTTGATGAATAGGGTATGCCGACTGTATCTAGACAAGTTCGTTATTGTATTCATCGACGACATTTTAATCTACTCGCGTACCAAAGAAGATCACGCAGAGCACTTAAAACTATTACTGGAACTACTCAAGGAACACCAACTCTACGCAAAGTTTTCTAAGTGCGAATTTTGGCTGCGTGAAGTCAAATTTCTCGGACACGTAGTCAATGGATCAGGAATCCACGTTGACCCATCAAAAATCGAGGCAATAAAGAATTGGGAGACTCTCAAAAGTCCGACTGAAATCCGCCAATTCTTAGGACTAGCTGGGTATTATCGGCGATTCATTCAGGACTTCTCTAAGATAGCTAAACCCCTAACAAAGTTAACCCAAAAGAACGAGAAATTCAACTGGGGAGAGGCTCAAGAACAAGCCTTCAATATCCTGAAAACGAAACTATGCAACGCTCCGATCTTAACTCTTCCTGAGGGAAACGAAGACTTCGTAGTTTATTGTGACGCATCTAACCTAGGATTAGGCTGCGTATTGATGCAACGAAACAAGGTCATAGCTTACGCATCACGACAACTTAAGAAACACGAGGTCAATTACGCCACCCACGACTTAGAACTAGGAGCGATAGTTTTTGCCCTAAAAATCTGGAGACATTATCTCTACGGAACCAAATGCACGGTATTTACGGACCATAGGAGTCTGCAACACATACTAGATCAGAAGCTACTCAATATGAGGCAAAGGAGATGGTTGGAACTCCTTAGCGACTACGACTGCGATATTAAGTATCACCCTGGCAAAGCGAACGTCGTAGCGGATGCCCTGAGTAGGAAGGAGAGGCAGCAGACGACTCGAGTACGTGCATTAGGAATTTACCTTAAACCCGATTTGAGAACGCGCATAGCAAGTGCCCAGCATGAGGCTTTGAAGGCAGATAACCTAAAGGACGAGACCTTGCACAATCACGACAAGGACTTTGTGAGGAAGGGCGACGACATCTATTATTTTAGGGATCGAGCATGGATTCCTACGACTAACGAATTAAGGAAGACCATTATGGATGAAGCACACAGAACGCGATATTCCATTCACCCAGGGTCAAGCAAGATGTATAAGGACCTCAAGGAACATTATTGGTGGCCTGGAATGAAAAGAGACGTTGCTTTATACGTAGAGAGATGCCTCACTTGTGCGAAAGTGAAGGCCGAGTATCAAAAACCATCTGGATTGCTACAACAACCCGAGATTCCCGAGTGGAAATGGGAACAAATCACAATGGACTTCGTCACAAAGCTACCTCGAACATCGAAGGGTAACGACATGATATGGGTTATAGTAGACCGACTAACGAAGTCAGCACACTTCCTTCCGATTAAGGAAAGTTTTAACGTAGAAAAACTTGTCCAAATATACATCAACGAGGTAGTGACACGTCACGGAATACCCACGTCAATCATCTCGGATAGAGATACTCGCTTCACTTCCAGATTTTGGAAAGCATTCCAAGAGTCGTTTGGCACACGATTGGACTTAAGCACGGCTTATCATCCACAGACCGATGGTCAAAGCGAGCGCACCATACAAACACTGGAGGACATGCTGAGAGCATGCGTTATCGACTTCGGAGGAAGTTGGGATAACCACTTACCACTGATAGAATTCTCTTACAATAACAGCTACCATGCTAGCATCAAATGTGCGCCTTTTGAAGCTCTATACGGAAGGAAATGCCGATCTCCACTGTGTTGGTTGGAACCGGGAGATCGACAACTAATTAGCATGGACGTAGTGCAAGAAACGATTGATAAGATCACCACGATTAAGGAAAGACTCAAGACTGCGAGAAGTCGTCAAAAGAGCTACGCTGATAAGCGCAAAAAAGACCTAGAATTTCAAGTCGGCGACAAAGTACTTCTAAAGGTGTCACCTTGGAAAGGTGCAATACGCCGCGGAAAGCAAGGAAAACTTAGCCCGAGATATGTGGGACCATTTGAGATACTCGAAAGGATAGGTCCCGTGGCATATCGTTTAGAACTACCGCAAGAGCTTGGTAACATGCATAACACTTTTCATGTTTCAAGATTGAAAAAGTGCCTATCGAACGAAACACTCATCACACCTTTGGAAGAAGTACAACTAGATGAGAAGCTCCAGTTTGTCGAGGAACCGATTGAAATCATAGATCGCGAAACTAAGAAGCTAAGACACAGTAAAATCCTGATAGTGAGGGTACGATGGAACGCAAAGCGAGGCCCCGAATATACCTGGGAACGAGAGGATCAGATGATGCTTAAGTATCCCCATCTCTTCACTTCTCCCACAACGAATACCACAAGTTGAAATTTCGGGACGAAATTCTTTCAACGTGGGGAGAATGTGACAACCGTCTAAACTAAGGTCGAGAACGCTAACTTATAACTTCTAAGTGTTTATTTGATGCCCGATATAACTAACTCTGTGTGCTATGTGGTTACGTAGACATGACTCTTTAGCTAAGCTCGTTGTAACTCACGCAAAACTCTTAAAACGAAAGTCACTCTATTTTAAGCCTTTAAGCGCGGATCGGGATCGGAATCATAAAACAATTTCGGAATCAAATTATATAAGTCCAAACACAAAGAAAACACCTTTTGAACTTTCCTAAGTTCATAACAAATCATACTTAAGAACTTTCGGTTAACAAAAAGGTCCAACGAAGCAAAAACGTAAAAACTAAAAATCAGAAAACGCAGAAAATTGGCCCGGTGCGCAGCACCAGTAGCTTGGTGCGCAGCACCGGCTGCCAGAATTCAAAAATTTACATTTTCAGTCCCTTCTCGTTTTTGTAACCCATCACCCAATCAAAAACGACCTTGGCACATGTTTTCTGCATTATTTGGCAGACCACACCCACCCTTTCATCATTTCTACTCTTTTCTTTTCTTTTCTTTTTCATTTATCAAAAACACAAACACACACTTCAAACACACACACACCTAAACTCTCTCTAATTCTCTCTCAAGAACACCACAAACTCAGCCACTTACAGCCATCATAATCCACTAAAATCCACCTTAAAATCGTTCTAACAACAAGAGGAAGCAAGGGGATCAAAGCTATTCCGGTTTCATAACGTTTTCTACACTTTTGAAGCTCCAAATCCACCGAGATCTCCATCCAAACAATTTCATTCGGTAGCAACTCTTTCTTTTTACTTATATTACTATTATAACTCATTGCATGTAAGATCTAGTAACTAAAAATGAGTTTTGATGAAGTTTTATAACCACTTTTATACAAAAACGGGTTTATAAGAATTGATGCTTAAATCTTTGTTTTTATGGTTAAAAGTTATGTATAAACTGATAAAATAACATATTATGAAGTTTAAACCGATTGCATGTCAAGATCTATCACTTACATAAACGATTTTTTTTGCAAGAAAAACTCGAAAAATGGAAGAACAGCAGGACAGGTGCGCCGCACCTATGCCTAGGTGCGCAGCACCGGCCTGCTGTCCTTCCCGAAAATCGTCGTTTTGGCCGTTTGAAGCTTGGTTACACATTCTGACTTTTAAGACTTAATATATATGACTGAGTTTGGATAAAACAATAACATCGGTGACTTATAATGGACTTAATAAGATAAAAAGAACATGTATAAATATGATTATGTGATATATGTGAATAGTGAGCGGGAAAGTGACTTTGGAATTTTTGGAAGTGAAATTTGGGCGCGGAAGCGCTGCCCAAATTTCATTAGAAATTCCAAACCACTTCAGCGACCTAATTATACATATCATATTAACAAAAACGCTAATTATGAACCTTTGGACTACAACAAAACGATAACCGTTTCGGTCGATTTTTGGACAATTGGACCTTAACACCTAAAGTTCAACTAAAAGCTATCTATTATAATATACAATAACGTAATAACACGTGAACAAAACTTGGCATTATTAGGCTTCCGGTGATTCCCGACACGCGTTCCGACCGTTCCCGCTTACGTTTATCTTCGCAAACAGTGAGTTACAAACCCCTACTCTTTAAACGCTTTTGATACTTTTTGGGGTGAAATGCGAGTCTTAGGCTTAGACACTATGTATAAGCTGAAGCAAACTTTGAAACGCTTTATTTCTTGATTGCTAAATGAAAACGAAAAGAAAAGAAAAGAGTAGAAATGATGAAAGGGTGGGTGTGGTCTGCCAAATAATGCAGAAAACATGTGCCAAGGTCGTTTTTGATTGGGTGATGGGTTACAAAAACGAGAAGGGACTGAAAATGTAAATTTTTGAATTCTGGCAGCCGGTGCTGCGCACCAAGCTACTGGTGCTGCGCACCGGGCCAATTTTCTGCGTTTTCTGATTTTTAGTTTTTACGTTTTTGCTTCGTTGGACCTTTTTGTTAACCGAAAGTTCTTAAGTATGATTTGTTATGAACTTAGGAAAGTTCAAAAGGTGTTTTCTTTGTGTTTGGACTTATATAATTTGATTCCGAAATTGTTTTATGATTCCGATCCCGATCCGCGCTTAAAGGCTTAAAATAGAGTGACTTTCGTTTTAAGAGTTTTGCGTGAGTTACAACGAGCTTAGCTAAAGAGTCATGTCTACGTAACCACATAGCACACAGAGTTAGTTATATCGGGCATCAAATAAACACTTAGAAGTTATAAGTTAGCGTTCTCGACCTTAGTTTAGACGGTTGTCACAAATCCCGTACGCCATCGCACGAATAGCCGACGTGCATTTATGCAAACAACTAAAACCCATTTTACCCGTTGCATCGGGGCGTTGTGTGAAATATTTAAAATAATCGGGTATAGGTTCTACAGAGTAATTAGAAATACCTTCGACTATTCGGAGGAAAAGAGGTCTTCTCATACGAAACCGTCTACGGAAATATTCGTGGGTATACGCTTTCGCCGGAGAAGTAATGTCGTACCACGTTTTCGTTTGCTTCGGCGCGATCGCGGGCGATATAACGCCTTTTCTTTTTCACCGTGCGCCGAGAACTTTACGCCTCATTTTCTTCCATCTCCAAAGCTTGTACCGACATGGCTAGAACTTGTAACAATTCGGAGTCGGAAGATGATGACGAATCCGAAACATCGTGCTCGGTTGAAGAATTCGAACTCATATTTTGTAATATGGTTTAAAGGATGAATATTGAGATAGAAAGAGATTGAGAATTGGTGTGAATTTTGGATTAGATTGTGGGGGTATTTATAGGTGAATTTGGAAAAAAAAAAATTATTATATATATATATATAAAACGGTAATATAACCGTTTGGAATAAAAAAAAAACATTAAATACTCAGAACGACCCGTTGTAGGCACAACGGCCATTTGACAACGAGCCGAGAACGAGCGGTGTCGGTATCACAACGAGCACAACGCTCGTTGTGAGTTGAGAACGGGGCGAGAATTGCCCCCACTCCGGGTGCTCTAAGAGAGAATGGATGGTCTGATAACTAATTGGTCATTATTTGGACATAAATTAGTGATTAAAAGTAAGTAATGAGTATGTTACAATGGTATGGTATCCAAAGGTTGTAAAATGTATCAAGAAATGTTTTAGTTTCAACATTAAATCATACATTTTAAATTAGTTGATTAGACTTTAAACTTATAATCAAAGAAGAATCAAATGTTCAAGCTATTAAAAATCCATTATTTTAAGTATTCATTAATCTTGTGAAAAAGATAATATTTAACTTATATTAACTTTATTATTTTACAACTTAGGATAAACTAAATTATATTAAACTTAGAAAAATATAAATATAATGATATAATCATTATTAAAATACTTAACTTATAACTTAAACATATTTAGAATCAAACTTATCTTATTAATTATTTTCTAAAAATATGTAATTTAATTTTTGGGACATTACATTTTATAAGTTTTTTCTTTTAGTTTTCATATCAAATTCCTTTATTAAACACTTATTTATAAACATTTATTAGTAAAATTAGGTTTATCAAAAGAAAGAGGTTATAAAGTGATAATATCGTCAAATAGTAGTATATGCTCTTCCATCTACATTTGATCTAGTCAAAGAACTTATTTTACCTTTATGATTTAGGTTTACCAAATATTTTCATTTCTATTTCACCTAGAAGTTGTTTAATCACAAAAAGAGTTATAAAGTATCTATTTTCTTATCTATCAAAAACTAGCAAGTGAAAACTTTTCAAAATAAAATTACAATTTTAAAAAATTTATTTTCTTTATCTTCTTAGAAAATCTTAAATAAATAATGTTTGATTTCTCTTTCTTTTTCATTTATCCAATAAGTAACTTAAGAAGACATCCTAAAAATCGTCTAAATAAAATTAAAATTTATAATTCTCTTTTTTACCCAACAAATTAAAATTTATAATTCTCTTTTTTACCCAACATGAAAAAAATGTTACACTAGATTTTGTAAAAAAATATAACCTTATATATTTATTTTATCAAATACCTATATAACAATAAAAAACTATACTTAGTACTTGTTACACTTATTAGCCCATTCACATGTCAATGTATAATATTACATATTACATATTACATATAACAATTAAACCATATACTATAACTATACTATCATTATATTTAACATTTTTACATTACAAAACTTTTCTTAAAATTAATTTTAAATAGTGCATGTGACTAACCGGAAAAACTAACCGGAATCACATTAAATCCTCCCCTCCGGCCACCGGAATCCATAATTACCTTTTATTTTTTTTATTATTTTTTTATTATGTTTTTAATTACCAATCTACCCAATACCCTAAATATATTTATTTTAGTACAAAAATAATTAATTAATTACACCCTTATATTTATATTTATTTATTTAAAGGTTAAGTTTTATTTTTTATTTTTCACTTTTCCTAAATTTATTTACAAAAAAGTTAAGCTTTCTTTCCTCCATTGATCTTAGATCTGAAGCAAAACCCACTTCAAATCTTCAGATCTAATTACTACCCAGTTAATGTTTTATGCTGATTCAAGTAAGTTTTACTTTAATTTTGTTTTTATTTACTTAATAATGATGAAATGAATTTTTTATTTTTTAGGGTTTTCGGTGATTTAAATTTGTTTTTTTTTGTTAATCGGAGATTAGATCTTGAAATTGGGTTTCTGGGTTTGTTTGATTTTGTGTTTTGATTGTGGGTTTGTGTTAAAGTTGAAAACTTGTTGACCTAGATTATTTTTCTTGAATTAGTAATTTTGGTAAATTTGGGGGTTTTGTAATTAAGGGTTTAATTAGTATTAAAATGTGCATGTTTTGATTAATTGTTAGTTTGATTTAGTAATTTTATTAATTTCACTAATTTGGGGGAATTCTTTTAATGATGGTAATGTGTTTTGCATTTGTGGTTTTTCGATATGTAGGGTTTTCGTAAATTTTATGGTCTTTTTTGTAGGTTTGAACTGTTGAAATGGACCCAACTGTAGAAGAAGCTATTAGAGCTAAAGAGCATGCGGAGAAGCTGTTTTTAGTGAACGATTTTGGAGGTGCGAAACAGTATGCTTTAAGGGCTCAAAGTTTATGCCCTCAACTAGAGGGTATTTCTCAAATGGTGGCTACGTTTGAAATATATGCTGCTACAGAGACTAATGTTAATCGGGAAGTTGATTTTTATTCGGTTCTTGGGTTGGATCCGTCTTCAGACAAGTCGTTACTGAAAAAACGTTATAAGAAGATGGCGGTTCTTCTTCACCCTGATAAGAACAAAACCGTTGGAGCTGATGAGGCTTTTAAGCTTGTGTCTGAAGCTTGGGCTGTTTTATCTGATAATGCGAAAAGAAGCTCGTATGATTCCAAACGGAATAAACACTTACTAGCTGCAGCTTATAACAATTCTGGTGTTTCGGGTTCTGAGAGTTCTTCAAGGCTCGACACCTTTTGGACCGTGTGCACTTCATGTCGTGTTCAGTATGAATATCTTAGAAAATACGTGAATAAGAGACTTTCGTGTAAAAACTGTCGTGGGGTTTTTGTAGCAGTTGAAACGGGAGCAGCTCCCGTGACTTACGCCCCTTGGTCGTATACGTCTGAAAATGGATATGCTAACCATTCATACAATACGGGTACTTATGTACCAAACACATCAGTATGTTTTACAGGAAACGGTTCTGCAGCTGTTCATCCTACACATGGATATGAATATGCAGGAACAGTATCGTTTCAGTGGAATACTTCTGATCCAAATGGTTTACCTTCTAAAGCTGCTGGTAGGTCAAAAGCAAATGGGAAACACCAGACGAAATTAAACACGGGGCCCGGGGAATATCAAGCTCCTAGAATGGGAAGGCCTCCAAAGAAAAGGAAGCTAGAAGTGGCAGACGGGACCCGCCAGGCAAATGGGGAAGCGGGTTTAAGAAGTGAACCAGATTCGGTAGTAACTAATGATATACCATTACCACCTAAACAGTACTCGATTGCTCCTGCTTTTGATGCTAGAAAGTTGTTAATTAACAAAGCTAGATCAGTGATTCTTAGTAAGTTGAAAGAAATGAAGCTTGTTTCTGCTTTGAAAGTTGAAAAGACTGTGAAAACGTTGAATAAAAGTAGTTCAATGGCAATTACAGTTCCTGACCCGGATTTCCATGATTTTGATACTGATAGATCTGAGGAAGTTTTTAAACCGAAGCAAATATGGGCTATATATGATGAAGAAGATGGTATGCCTCGTCTCTATTGTTTAATTCGACAGGTTATTTCTGTGAAACCGTTTCAGCTTCATATCACTTACTTAAACTCAAAACCTGATACTGAATTTGGATATAACAAATCTTGCGGAACTTTCAAGGCTTCCCATTCTCACTTTGTTGACCAAGTCAACATCTTTTCTCATCTTTTGGGCCGAGAGAAGGCTGGCAGAGGTGGGTGTGTGAACATATACCCGAAAAGAGGTGACATATGGGCAGTGTTTCGGAATTGGTCAGAAAGTTGGAGTAAAAAAACTTCGAAAAAAGTGAGGCAACAATATGAAATGGTGGAGATTCTTGATGATTATTCTGAAAAACTGGGAGTATGTGTAACGCCATTGGTTAAGCTAGAAGGGTACAAGACTGTGTATCAAAGAAACCCTAACAAGAATGTGGTTCGAACAATTCCTAGAAAAGAAATGGTTCGGTTTTCACATCAGGTTCCATCTTGCTTGCTAAAAGGCGAAGGTTTGAACTTGCCAGATGGGTGTTGGGATCTTGACCCTGCTGCTACACCAGAACAACTTCTTCAAGCAGACGTAGACGACGAGGTTAAGAAGGTCGAAGTTACTGCAAGCGCCGAAGGTCATTTTCGTCATTTACTTTGACAAGTGTGTGAGATTTGATGATAGTGTATAGATCGAAAACACATAGTGATGAGAGGCAATTGGTGAGAAAATTAGGTAGCTGGAAGTGGAAAGGATCGTAAGGTGATCCTAGCGGCCGGAGCTCAAATTTGGTTTTAAGACGTTGGTTGAGAAACTTTGTACTAATTACTTGTTATGAATTAATTACCTTTGATATGTACTAATTACTTTCACACCCTTGATGCTTTGACGGGTTGTACTCTCAAGCATTCGTGTTGTCAAAGTAGTCTTTCATTGCGACTGAAGTGGGGTCGAGCTTGGATAATGTGATATACTCAAATGCATTGCTGGGTTGTAGTGATGAAAACCCGCAATCTAGGATATAGAGTTTAAACTCGTTTAGAGTCTTTATAGACATATTACTAGTTTCGATAAGTGATTGTAGTTGAACTCAGGTTTAGAATTGTTATGATATAGGTTTCGTTTCCTTTACTAATGTATCAGGAGATGTTGGTATTTGACCTTGTTCTTTTCAGTTTCATGTTTTCTTTGTATTCACATATTTATAACAAGGTTTAGCATCATCGGCTCCTATACAATATAAAGTAGACTAAATCAAACCAAATTGTATAGTAAATATTAAACCAACAATACAAAGCTATAATGATTCGTATAGCTGGTTTGCGTGTAAGAAGTATACTTTTCGTCCACTTGTTTAAGTGGGTATGTGGGTTAACTTATAAGTTTTATCAAACGCTATAATGCATTTATTAAATAAGTTGACTAGCGAGAAAAACCCCAGAAAATACAACTAAACACCATCGAAGTGAGCCAATTAGGAACGGTAAGGGGTTGGGTTGGGTTTGTGTCGGATACAACTATCTGTATTCGCATCCATTTATTAAATCCATAAAACCTATTACCCATCCGATACCCAATATAGTTTTACCCATTGGTTTTTCGGATTTTTCTATTGGTATTGGATATACCCGTTTACATTTATGATAAACAAAATGTCGTATTCAGCGATAAAAAAACTCTTACCGAATTACTAAAATCCTACAATGACCCAATTTCAATGTTCAGGAGTTCAAAAATTTTAAACATATAATTTAAAAGATATAATTTAAGTCATGTGAAAAAAATTAAAATATAAAATATAAAATATTATTATTAATAATATATATTTTCTATAAATGAAAAACAGAAAAAGGAGGGAAAAAAAAAGAGTTAATATATGTATGGGTATGGGTAGTTGTGTCAAAAAAATCGAAACCGAAACCGAAAAAAAACTCGAAACCGAAACCGGTCCAAACCGGGTTTGACCAAAACCGGTTCGGTTTTGACCGAAACCGGCGGTTTGGAACCGGTTTGGGGTTTTTATATGTAAATCGGTTCGAGACCGGTTCGGGAAACCGGTTTGAAACCGGTTCGAGGACTAGCCGTTGGAAACAAAAAAAGAGCCGTTTTATGCCCGTTTTTATTTATTTTTTGACCGTTTTTTTTGCAATTTTCTTTTACCATTTTGCCATTCCAAATTTAGTATAAATATGTGGTAGAGTTTGGGATTAAACACACACTTCTAACTCTCTCAAAACACTCTCAAAGCTCAAAAAACGCAAAAAAATACCTTCGAAAAACGTTTGAAAAATTCTCAAAAAATCACCAACAATCAAATGGCAACTCAAAGTTCTACCGCTTCAACCGGTTGTGGTTCGTCAAGTGAAAGAACGATCGTAGAGGTTATCGCAAACAACCCGAAACCAAAATGTTTGGCAACATTACCGGTTGGTGCGTTTGTCCGATGGCCAAACGATGGCGCATAGTAATCATTGCGGCCTTTTTTTGAAACATAATTCCAACTCAACGTTGAAGAATCATGTCGAGAAGCATTGCAAAGTTCTCCATAGAGCACCGAAATCGGGTCAATCATCGATGGGTCAAGACGGGAGTATGTTTGTTTATTCGGTGGAGAAGATGCGTGAAGAGTTTGCGGGTTTTGTGATTCAATCCGCCTTGCCATTCAATCACTTCGACAACCCGAGATTCACTAGGGTGGTTCAAAAGTGCCTCCAACCGCGATATACTCATGTAAGTCGTAATACTCTTCGTAGTGATTGTTTAAAAATTTGGAAAAAAGCTAAAATAATGATATTAAAAGGTTTTGAAAATCTAAATGCAAATGTAAACTTGACAACCGACGTTTGGTCGGCTCCTCATGGTTTGCCCGATTCATACCTTTGCGTTACCGCACATTGGTGTGATCCCGAATCGTGGCAAATGATGAAGAGGGTTATTGCTTTTGACCAATTTCCTTATCCTCACTCGGGTCATAACTTATTTCACATGTTAACGGATGTTTTACAAAGATTTGATTTGGAAGAAAAAGTGTTTTCAATTGCATTTGATAATGCAAGTAATAATACAAACACGGTGGGTAAACTAAAACTAAAATACAAACCACCAATGAACGGTAACTTTTATCATGGTCTATGCGTTGAACACATTATTAATTTGGTTGTGCAAGCCGGACTAGAAGTCACCGAAGTAAAAGACGCCATAAATGCTTATAGAGTAATGTTGCACGATATATTTTCAAACCGCAAAAGTAGATACAAGGCATATATGAAACTTTGTAAGGAAACGAATTCCATATTTTTGGCACCTAACTGGGATGTTCCTACAAGATGGAATTCGACCTACAATATGCTTATTTGTAGTTTACGGAAACAAGGTAGTTTAAGTTTATTTCATAACGAAAAAATGATAATGGTAGCCCCGATGAAAGAAAAAATGAGAAAATATTTTTCTAAATTGTCACCTTTAATTACCGTTTCCGCCGCACTAAACCCGTGTTTGAACAAAATTGGGGTGTAATACAATATAAGAATAATCTATGAAAAATTGAATCTTGTTAACAACCAATGTCCAATATTTGCCGATAAAGCCATAGTCGAATTTGGTGTTTATTTTAACAAGTTTAGAACATCAAATATGGGTGAATCAAGTTTTTTTATGGCCTCGACCTATGAAAACTATACTAGGGCGAACCCGGAAATTGACATGTATAACCAATTAAGACGAGAAAACATTAAACGTGCTAGGGGGGAGGGGGTGACCAAACTAATACCGAATATAGGAGGTATACTCGATATCGAGGTGGAACTAGATTATGAAGGCGAAGTACTCGATATCGAGGTGGAGGGAAGGAGTTGCAATATCACTTTCCGATGAAGAAATCGCTTTCGATGAAGCTAACCGAGCATATAGCTCCGAAGAAGAACAAGTTCCCGTTCAAGATGACTTTATTCAAGTAGACCAACAATGAGAATGAAGAAATATGAAGATTGGACGAAGACGAAGACGAAGATGACTTTCCAATGTTATTACTTATTAGTACTTTTTCCGCTTTGTTTAATAATTGTCGAATTATGAAACTTTGAAAATTTGTTTCAAGTTGTTTTAGTAGAATACAATGTTTATGTTTGATGTGTGCCAAGAATTTTTAAAAAAAATCGAATTTTAAAGTGTTTTTGCAAGTTTCGTTTTTTTTTTTTTTCAAACTTATTAGTTACATTCTATAAGGAATATTAGTAAAAAATAGTACTTTTTTTACTTTTTTCGTTAATAATTCTCGGAATATTAAGCTTTGAAAATATGTTTCAAGCTTTTTTAGTAGAATACAACGTTTAAGTATGATGTGTGCGGAAAAAATTTAAAAAAAGTCGAATTTTAACATGTTTTTGCAAGTTACGTTTTTTTATTTATTAAATGAATGGTAACCGGTTTGGAACCGGTTTATAACCCGAACCGGTTTGGAACCGGTTTGATATTTTGGAACCGAAAAACCGATCCAAACCGAACTGGTTTGGAACCGAAACCGGGTTTGGTAGGTTTGACCAAAAACCGGGTCGGTTTTCAAACCCGGTTCGGTTTGTGGTCAAACCCGATTTTGACTCCTCTAGGTATGGGTACAAATATGGATAATTTGATGGATATTTGACAAATCTAAACCCGTAAAAAATATTGTTCTTTTATACATGTCCACCTCCAAACCTGCACCCGAACCCGACCTAGCTGTCTCGAATTTCGGGTTTCTTAATCAGTTTTGAATGGTTTTGCCATCCTAGAGCCAAACACCCATAAGTCTTAGAGGCTGTTTGTAGAGACTAAAACGCAGAGGGCATCTTGGTTGTTACCACTCATGAATGACACCGCGTTGACTTTTAAAACACAAGGATCTTGTTCACATTTACTAGAAATTTAAGCAAAATATTTGTGTAATTATCTGAGGTAGTAGAACAATGGATCCTGTTGTATGGCACAGAGTAGCTGCAATCTCAGGTAATAAACCCAACCATCATATTTATACACCTTTTACAATTGATTTTTATTGAATGTGTGGAAAACAGGAATGGCAGCAATTGCATTAGGGGCATATGGCTCCCATGCTTTCAAACCTAACAACCCTTCTTTTAAACAGGTTAAAGCCTTGTTTTTATTCTGTTTTTTTACAAGGCTATTTCGCATTAAACATCGTTAACACAGGGACGGAGCTAGTGTATACCGGACGTGGTCACAGTTTAGTATAATATTAATACATTTTGATACAATGCTTGATTGTGAACCCCCTGATTTTATATACAAAACGTTATTAACTGTATCGATAAATCCGGTGAGAAAAAATTCTGCAATAAAAGGGCAAATTTGTCATCTAAAACATACCACTATATAGTATTTGTCATTTATCTTTTCAAACTGATCTTATTTGCCATTGAACACAATTATAATGTCTTTTGTTTTTGATATTCCGTGCGAGAATTGACCTATTAGTGAATAAACAACTCAGTGTATCATCTTTCTCCTTATAAAGCACAACAAGCTAAATGCTAAAAATATGATTTTTCTGAAATCGTTTATAAAAGATGGATGCTAAATTTGCCCTTCTAGTGACAACTAGACGTCTTTCGAAAAGACAGTGGCAAGTTTTCTCTTTTCATGTATTTTGGGTAAGCATTTTGTCCTTTTACGCATAAACATAAGTTATGAAAATTTAACTCGATGTAACACGTACACTATTTTGTTGCATAACTGTAAATATGACAGGTTTGGAATACAGCAAATTTATACCATTTAGTTCATACAGCTGCATTACTTGCTACTCCTCTAACCAAGAACCCTAATATTGTAAGTTCCCGTTTCTTGTGTTTAATTATTGCTCATATAAAAAAGAAGATGCTTGATTTTCTTATTGCAACTTGTGAGTATGATTCCAATTAAGGTCGAAATAATCAGATTCAGAGAGGTGTGTACAAATTTGAAATATTGAGATAAATGATTCATGGATGCGAGTTATTGTGTAACGTTCTTATATTTCGTGTAAAAGGATCGATATATTGTTGGTTTATAAGAGACGAATCCAATAATCCCTACTTTGAATATCATTGACTAATTTTATGGAAAATGAAAAGATGGTTTTATCCCGAACGGAGTAATTTCTATGCTAATGGTTGGTTAATTCTTCTAATTCGTAGTTTGGTGGGCTATTGACTATTGGAATTCTTGCATTTTCTGGGACGTAAGTTCTATTTTCGTGTCTGGTTAAAAATGTGATATTATTCTTGTTTCGTTTAGACTGATTGAAACTTAATGGTCAAACTGATATGATTGTGGAATTTGCAGATGTTATATGGTGGCATTGCTTGAAGACAGAAAATATGCTACTTTAGCACCGTTTGGCGGGCTTGCGTTTATTGTTGCTTGGGGAAGCTTGGTGTTGTAGGACTGACTACCTTCTCTAACTTCATCTTTATCGTTTATTGAATTTAATATTGTTTCGAACTTCTTCAGTAACGGTTTTCTTATATGCATTTTGCCAAATGTGTATATTCATTGATGTAATTAATATTTCTTCGATCTAATATGCAAAAGGAAATGCTGGTTTTATTTTTAAGCTCAAGCAGAGTATTCTCTATGCTAATAATTATTGCTTAAGTCTTGGTTTTGTAGTTCGGTAGGCTTTTGACTTATGGGAATCTTGCATTCAATGGGACTTAAGTTCTATTTCTGTGTTCTAGTTCACACACTTTCTACGAAATGTAATGATAAACCTGCATTTGTTTGTGACTTTAAGATTAGTCTAGTGTTTTTAGTGTTTATGGTTAGCCAAATGACGTTTGATCTAGTGAAGTAGGTCATCGGAAAAATGGTTGAAGGGTCAAATTTACCATACATATCTAGTTTTACCCAAAAAGAAAATTAAAAATAAAATTAGTTCTGCTAATCACTATAATACACATTCTCCTGAGGATCATAACTAGTTTCCTTTTTGTTTTGCAGCACATGTAAACAAATCTTCAAACAAAAAGGACGGTACTCATATGCATATAGTCTCGAGACCAGAACCACTGAATTCAATGACTTGGTTAGATATGAGTTGATCAATAGTCTGATACTTTTCTTCTTCTAACTTGTCAATATAGAAGGCTGATCAAATGTTATTTCGGACGTTTCTCAATTCTTGATATTTGGCTTAGACAAATCGCAAACTGGTTTGATTACATCATTAGCAAATGTTATATCTCCCTTAACATTCTTTTAGTGAAAGTGAAATAAATATATCTTTATCGAATTATCCCTAAAGACTTGTCACTAAATCAAACGATAAACAAACATTAATAAATGGCAGCCAAAAGCTTATTTTAATGCATAAACCGAGCTTTGACAAACAAAATGGTTTCCTCAAGATATCTGATATGACCCGACCTTTTATATTTGGTACCCAAAAGCGGTTTTCTGTTATAACCGGTAAAGAAAACATTTTTGATATATCAGAGGTCATAACGCGGTTAAGCCTGACCAAGATAAGAACCGAAATGAGTATACAATTGACTTGGTACTTACGGAAAAAGATAAGTTTATCCCATGATACCTACCATACATATTGCACACTTATTTTGTAATTGTGTTGTGTCCTAGACTCCTAGTATATAAATCCACTTTTGGTTAATACAATCTTTAATGTGGGACAAACAAGACCTCCTATATATACATCTTATCCTATACTACAGTATAGGAACGTTTGGATGTGATTCTTATTTTATATAATGTTTAACTATAAAAGTAATTGTTAAGACTTTGAATTATAATTAATAAAATATATTTAGCACTAATCAAATTTCTTAAATAAACACTTTACTGTCCAAGTGCCATCATCTTTAATTTGCTTAAAAACTTGACTATTATTGCTCACTGTTAGAGTCAACAATGCTAACGTCAAACTACAATTCCGGATTAACCTTAAACGTTTTATCTCGACTTATGCACTCCGTTAACGTCAACATTGCACATTGTTAACATCAACAATGGGGGTATGTCCTATTGGTAGGAGGTTGTTCGCTCCTAGGGGAGGTCTCGGGTTCGAGTCTCCCTCTGGGGTTTCCTCATTTGGTGAATTGTTAGTTATCGGGTGATAACTAACTTTGGTGTAAGGTTTGTGGGTCGCATACTGCCCAATTGGATGACATTGTGGCCCCAAATCCTTAATATAGTCGTTCTAAAAAGAAAAAGACCGTTTACAAGGTATCTAAATTTACAAATATCACATGATCTTCTCTTATATTTTTTTGGGTGCATAATTTGGCGAATTGACAAAATATCCGTTTTCAGTATATCTTGTATGTATAAATACAAACACCAAGAATGGATAATGCACCATTGTCAATGTTTAATGTCATATGCACAAAGATTTACTATTCGGTAGCAAACAAGATGATTATAAAAGACAGTTGGTAAATTTTCTCTTTTAGTTTTCTTTAGTAGCAAATAGACGTCTTTCGAAAAGTCAGTGGCACACTATTTTATCCTTTTACGCATAAACATAAGTTATGAAAATTTAACTCGATGTAACACACTATTTTGTTGCATAACTGTAAAAATGACAGGTTTGAAATACATCAAATCATTACCATTTAGTTCATACAGCTGCATTGCGTGCTGCTTTTCTAACCAAGAACCCCAATATTGTAAATTCCCGTTTCTTCTATCTGATTATTTTTAACGAAGGTGTCTGAATGTTCTTATTACAACTTGTGATTTTGTTTCCGATTAAGGTCGAAATAATCAGATTTGGAGAGGTATGTAACAATTTGCAATATTGAGATAGATATATAACTAACAAATTCATTTTGTCTCTTATTCATCACTTTCAAAAAAACATATTCAAACATGTATATTCATGGATTCGTGTAAAAGAATCAATTATTGTTGGTTTATAATAGATGAATCCAATCATCCCTAGTTTTGAATATCATTGACTTTATTTTATACAAAAAGAAAAAATGGTTTTATCTAAAAACGAGGTAATCTCTATGCTAATGGTTGGTTAATTCTTTGGATTTGTAGTTTGGTGGGCGATTAACTATCGGAATTCTTGCATTTTCTTGGATATAAGTTCTATTTTCGTGTCCGGTTATATGTGATATTATTTTGTTTTCATAGACTGATTGAAAGTTGATGGTTAAATTTGAGCATTTAAATCCCATGATACCTACAATACATATTGCACACGTTATTTATTGTCTTGGTACCCTAGTATATAAATCCACTTTTGGTTTATACAATCTTCAATGCGGGACAAACAAGACCTCCAATACCTCCTATACTACAATATAGGAATGTTTTGATATAGCGGTAAAAAAAAGTTGTATTCTATAAAATTATGGTAATGTTTTATAGTAGTTTCTTATTTGTCTCAAGATAAGTAATATAGTTCGTCCCTTTCAGACAACCGAATAATAATATTAATTAATTGGTAAGAGTTTTTATTTAGTATTTCGAACCATAAAAGGAATAATTCGGTAATTGTTTATAGTGGTGAGCCACTTCAGGCCATAATTTTATTTATTTATATGCGGTAACGATTTTTGTTAGTATCTCGTTTCACGATTAATATTTTAAGTGTAATTGTTTACGATACGGTCCATCGAGCATCAAACTCATTTTCTCCTTATATATTCACATACACGAGGTGATCTAATAGGCTCATTTGATTGTTCTTATAATAATGTTTTCGTTCGATCGTTCAAACTATAAAATATTATTAATATCATGTGTCTAATATTTTTTGATTTGAACCGTGTTCTTTAAAAGAAAACATTTATTTCGATCCAAACTCGAACTTACCGTTAAATATGAGTGGTAATATATAGCTGAATGACCACCATCATATCATATTTAATAGTTTCCTATTATACTGTTGCGACTATATTTTAAGTGTAATAATTTTTTTAGTGGCCTTTTGACTCATATATCATTTGCGCAATAAAATCTTTAGATACACCATCTCCTTCGGACGAAAAAAAAAAACAATTATTCGTTAACGGTTTCAAATCCAAATCTTTGGAAATAACACGTTATTATATGTGAAGCTTAATAAGAAAAAAGTTAGTTCACATTTTACATATGGCAAATAGATAAAGAAATTATTTGTATTTAAATTATTTGTAAAAATTTATTAGTCAAATTAATTGTAATTTAGTTTACTTGATGGTAAAGAATGATAAGTAAGGAAAATGAGTTGGAAATAAACGAAAGTAGGTTGACAAATTAAATTGTAATTAGATTGTAAATGAATGACATTTTAGTATTTTCATTCTTAAATTTCAACTTTAAGATTTTAGGGTCAAATACTTTATATATAGTATAGATAAAGATAAAGATAAGAGTGTCTCCAGCGGGAGGCGTTACCCCCCATAACGTCGTTATGGTTGGGGGGTCGTGTTTTTGTCCGGCGTCGATGTGGTAACGCGACGTTTTGTGTTTTTTTCTTCTTCTTTTCTTTCTTTCTAATATGTCAAACATATATATATATATATATATATATATATATATATATATATATATATATATATATATATATATATATATATATATAATTTATTAAAGAAGGTATTAAAGAAGAATGGAGAAAAAAAGAAGTTTGAGTTTTTTTTTGCAGGTTCTTTTCAAGAAGAAGAAAGAAAGAGGGGGTAAAAGAGAGAAAAAAAGTCAAATAATTTTAATTTTTTTGTAATAAATGTTATTTATTATTTATATAAAATGTATTTTGAATTTATTTAAATAATTTTATATAAATATTAAGTCATTTTTTCTAATTAATGTATTTCTTATTTATATTAATGTATTATTTATTTTATAAATATATAATTTTTTTATTAAAGAAAATGAAAAATAATTAAATTTGTGGGTCTCAGAATTTGGTGTTATGGTTGGAGGGTGTTTCTGTTATGATGACGTGGCCATAACACCACCCAAAACCCTGTTATGGATGAGAGTGCTCTAAAGATAGTTAAGATATATTCTTTAGATATATAACTAATTATTAAGACTGAATTATAATATAGTTAAGATATATTCTTTAGATATATAACTAATTATTAAGACTGAATTATAATTGAACAAATATATTTAGCACTAATCAAATTTCTTATATTAACACTTTACTGTCCAAGTGTCATCATCTCTAATTTGCTCAAGAACTAGACTATTATTGCACACTGTTAGAGTCAACAATGCTACCGTCAAACTACAATTCCGGATTAACCTTGAACGTTTTGGTCGGTACAAACAATTACAATTTTATCTCGACTTATGCACACCGTTAACGTCAACATTGCACACTGTTAACATCAACATAGGGTTTAACTGATATTAAAAAGACCGTTTACAAGGTATCTAAATTTACGAATATCACATGATCTTTTCTTATACTTTTTTGGGTGCATAATTTGGCGAATTGATATGTAATTTTCCAGTATATCTTGTATGCAATAAACACAAAAATTTACTATTCGTGTTGCAAACACAAATGATTATAAAAGACGGTAAATATTCCCTTTTAGTTTTCTTTAGTTCGAAAAGTCAGTGGCACGCTAATTTTGACCTTTTACGTATAAACATAAGTTATGAAAACTTAAGTATTCGTAACACACTATTTTGTTGCATAACTATGAAAAAGGCAGGTTTGAAATACCGCAAATCTTTACCATTTAGTTCATAAAGCTGCATTGCTTGCTTCTCCTCTAACCAAGAACCCTAATATTGAATATACCCGTTTCTTCTATTTCATTATTGTACGTATATATATTAAATAAGGTGTTTAAATGTTCTTATTGCAACTTGTGATTTTGTTTCCGCTTAGGGTTGAAAAAATCAGATTTTAGAAAGCTATGTAAATGATATGCTTAAAATAATCGATATTTTGTAATCATATTTCTCAGTTTTTACTCTAGTTTTCTGCAACTTTTGTTATGATCTGGTATATTTTCAATTATAATTGCAGATTAGAGTTACATTTGGATAATGGAGCGAAAAGGAGCTAAAACCGGCTCGGAACGGAGACAAACGAGCAACAAAAGTGAAAACTGGAGAACCAGCCGACGGCTGAAGAATTTTAGCCGGCGGCTGGATTAAATTTCCACCATTTGTTCCTAAACGTGCCGCGGAAGCAACTTTTTCACCCGTGTATTCCAGCCGCCCACTGAATTCAGCCAGCCGCCGGCTAAATAGGGCGGTCCAGACTCTATTTAAAGGGATTCTAGGGTTCGAGTTTTAATCATCTTATTCCATATTTGCACCCTACATTCGACCTGGAGAGCTGCAAGGAGAGTCCTGGAAGTCTTTGATCACGTTGGAAGCTTTGATTAATCCCGTTTAATCATCTTTGAAGTTTGCTACTTTTGGTTTGCACTTTATTCATTATTTTCTTGATACAATGTGTTTGTTTAAGAATTCTATTGTTATTTTGTTACAATCCAACATGAGCTAAACTCCTTAAGTGATTGCTTAGATTGTTGAACCTGGATCTTTGTTTAATTAAGTTTATGTTTGAACTAATTGGTTTTTCCGTTATTATTTACGTTTAATCGCGATCCATGTTTATTTGTCACACCCCGCTATAGCGGAAACACGGGGCGTGAGAGTTGGAATATCATTACACGGTCATGAGCAAATATAAACGATTCAAGTCATTTCGATTAAAAATAAATGTTTCGAGATTCAACAACCAAGCAGTTCATAAATTTAAAATAAAGTACAAGTACAAATGTTCCAAAACAAATTCCCAAAAACATATAGGTCTTTTCCCAAATAGCGTCTCACGCGACCATATCGACCCTCCTATGCCATGCATCCTGAACACTTACATTAATTTCCTGAAACATAAGATAAAGTGTCAACTACATAAAGTAGTGAGTGAGTTACAGTTTAGAGTTTTCGAGAAAGTTTCCAAAATAGAAAGTTACTAAAAATAGAAAGTTTCCAGAAATAGTAAGTTGCCAAAAATAGTAAGAGTTTGTATGTACGCAGGTAAATTTAATAATAAATAAACGCGTAAAGTAAAGTTGCAGCGGAACCCAAGCGCTAAAAGTGTGTATATGCGTATGGGATATGTGTTTAACTAAATAGTAACTCGTATCAATCTCTTGGCATTACATAAGTAGTAAGTATACACTAAGCCGGTTGTATGGTCCTGATCTAGCCCAAAAATGTTTGAATAAGTTGCCAAAGAGTGGTAGTAATATGTACTTGGGACGCTAACCCTTAGTAAGGAGTGACCGCTCCTAAGTATCGATACCCATATGACTAACGGCTAATGCTAATAGTGTATAAAGTTTCCAATACCAAAACGGGCAATTGTTCCAAGTTCCAAAAGTTCCAAGTTTCTTACGGGCTTATATATTCATCAAGGATTGGTTGCTAACAAGTATCCTAAATTTAGTTAACCCGCTAAGGCAATAACACAAATACGCATAATAGTTGCAAGTTCCAAGTTTGTACAAGTTCCATAGTTCCAAAGTTTAAAATGTTTCAAAGTTTGAACAAGTTTCCAATAGTTGCAAAGTTTCACGAGTTTGAAAGTACCAAGTTTCCAATGTTTGAACAAGTTCACAAAAGTTTCAAGTAGTTCGCAAATAGTTTATAAGTTACAAGCATGATCTTATGTTTCCCCCAAATAATGTTTAAATGTACAAAAGTAAAACAAATGGGGTTGTAACTCACGGTTTGCGGAGATAGAGATATGACTAGCACAAAGAGAGCGGAACTCGTCGGGAATCACAAATGACCTAGAACACCGGAAAGTTGTATAAGTTTTAATTGAGTTAGGTTAAGTTTCAATTTATTATACTTAGATTCCGTCCCAAAAAGGTTATTACGGAAAGTTTATAAGGTTTGTATGTTCATGTACGTTTTATAGTCCGAACTGTCCAATTATGTACCAAAAGTGTCAAAGTTTCAAGTTAATGTGTATAAGTCTCGAAGTTATTAAGTTTCTGAATTTGAAAGGTAATTTATGGTGAAAATTGGGCAGCGCTTCCGCGTCATAAAAATTATATCCTTTTTCAAAACACTTTCCCGCTTTAATATTCACAATATAACGTTTTAAGCAATAATATTCATGTTTCAAGTCCAAAAAGCTTTTCCAACAATATAATAGGTCAAAACAGTAGCTTATTAACATGTATATAATCTGTGATAATTTATTTCAGCTTAAAATCACGTTTACGACCTTTAAAAAGACAAAACAGTGAACAGGACCATTCTGGCGGCGGCTGGAGGAAAACAGCCGCCGGCTGACCTTTAGCCGTCGGCTGAAATCCTTCAGCCGCCGGCCAAAAGGCTTCGGCCAGTTTTTAAGTTGTTTGTTTCTTCGATTTTTAAGCTTATTGAACGGTTAGATTTTTCATGCAAACTGATATAGCATAAACTTATGTATTTTTGAGGTAAAAACACTATTTTCTTTTAGGTTTACATGTTAAATGTATAGATCTAACATAAAAACTCGTTTTTAGTCAAGAAAACGTTTTGAAAGTTTATGAAAGCATATTTTTAGATTATAGATCGAACATGCAAGTAAAAATATGTATAAAAATAGTGAAAAGGAAGTGTTATACCGAAGGAAAAAGAGATGTGATGGTTTGGATGAGTTTTAGCTTCAAAAGTTCCTTGAAAACCCGATTTAAACCTTTTTCCTTGATACCCTTTTCTTCCAGGACGGTTTTGATGGTTTAGATGCTTGATTAATTGATGTTTATGGACTGATTTTTGGTGTTTAGTTTCTGTTTTTGTGGTTAAGTTTTGAAGAAAAAAAAAGAGAGAGTTTGAGAGGAGTGTGTGTGTGTGTGTTGTGTGTGTGTTTTGATTCAAAATGAAAACAAAAGGGATTATGGGGTGTGTTTTCTGGCCTAGGGAATCACAAAGAGCAGTAATTGATGGCCAGTCCCGAGCTAACAATAGGAGGTCCAATGAAATTGCATGCAGAAATGAGTCACCATCTAGCTGGACAGCCAGATTCAGCCGTCGGCTGGCTAAATTCAGCCGCCGGCTGGCTTCAGCCGCCGGCTAGGTAATTTCAGCCGCCGGCTGGAATGAAAATCCAGCTTTTTGACGTTTTAAGTTTTCCGTTATAATTAGTTAGGGACTAGAATCATTTTAGTTACCGTTATGAACTTAGTCAAGTTCTTGTATTGATTATTTGGTGTTAGGATTTATATTTTGATTCCGACATTTGTTCCGACAATTTAAAAGTACGACAAAATGAACCCGAACCATATGAACGCGATAAAAGAGAACAAAAGTTTTGAACCGATTAAGTAACTGAGAATTACCTGAAATTTGGACGGTTGTCACATCATCCCCGGGTTGAAAGAAATTTCGTCCCGAAATTTGACTCGCCCCATCAGGTAGAAGTATCTTTGAACAAGTGAGGATACTTTTGACGTATTTGGTCTTCACGTTCCCATGTGAATTCATGACCACGTCGGGAGTTCCAACGAACTTTGACAATAGGAACACGGCTTTGTCTGAGTTGCTTGACCTCTCGGTCTACAACTTCAAGCGGTTCCTCGATGAAGTTGAGCTTGTTGTCGATCTTGACCTCGTCGAGTGGGATGACGATGGTCTCATCGGATAGGCACTTTTTCAAGTGTGAGACATGGAACACGTTATGAACATTGGAAAGAACAGGCGGGAGTTGGAGTCGATAGGCTACAGGACCAATGCGCTCGATGACTTCAAACGGTCCGGTGTACCTCGGGCTTAGCTTACCGCGTTTCCCGAAGCGAACCACCCCTTTCCAAGGCGATACTTTGAGAAGTACCCGATCGCCGACCTGGAACTCGAGGGGTTTTCTCCGGTTATCGGCATAGCTCTTTTGCCGAGTACGGGACGTCTTCAGTCGCTCCCTGATGGTGGTGATCTTGTCGATGGTTTCTTGAACAATATCGAGCCTTGTGAGCTGTCGATCACCAGCCTCTAGCCAACAAAGCGGCGATCGGCACTTACGTCCATATAAGGCCTCGAACGGAGCACACTTAATGCTAGCGTGGTAGCTTTTGTTGTACGAGAACTCGACTAATGGAAGATGAGTATCCCAACTTCCTCCAAAGTCGACTACACATGCTCTAAGCATATCCTCAAGCGTTTGGATCGTCCTTTCGCTTTGACCATCGGTCTGAGGGTGGTAAGCGGTGCTAAGGTCTAGTCGCGTCCCGATAGATTTCTGGAGCGCGTTCCAAAAGCGAGACGTGAACCGACTGTCCCTGTCAGAAATGATGGAGAGAGGTGTACCGTGGAGAGAGATGATCTCGTTGATGTAGATTTGTGCGAGCTTCTCCATCGAGTGGGTTTCTCGTATCGGTAAGAAGTGGGCAGACTTAGTCAAACGGTCCACAATTACCCAAATTGTGTCGTTACCCTTTGCCGTCCGGGGTAACTTGGTGATGAAATCCATGGAAATTTGCTCCCATTTCCACATAGGGATTTCCGGTTGCTGCAAAAGTCCCGAAGGTTTCTGATACTCCGCCTTGACCTTGGAGCAAGTGAGGCACTTGGCTACATACAAGGCGATATCTTTCCTCATGCCCGACCACCAATAATACTCCCTAAGATCCTTGTACAACTTGTCTGAACCGGGATGGATGGAGTATCGGGAACGGTGGCCTTCATCCAAAATTAACTTGCGAAGATCTTCGGACTTCGGAATCCATGCTCGGCCCTTGAAGTAGTGAATCCCGTCGGATTTGAGTTCAAACTCCTGCTCATGATTGTGTAAGGTCTCTACCCTTAGGTTCTCGGGCTTCAACGCTTCTCGCTGAACCTCGGCGATTTGCGTTTGAAGGTTCGTCTGAATCTGGATACCTAATGCTCTAACTCGGGATGGTTTCACCCTTTCCTTCCGGCTAAGGGCGTCTGCTACTACGTTTGCTTTACCCGGGTGGTATTTGATCTCGCAATCGTAGTCACTCAGCAGTTCGATCCATCTCCTCTGCCTCATGTTGAGCATTTTCTGGTCTAGGATGTGTTGGAGACTCTTGTGATCCGTGAAGACCGTGCACTTAGTCCCATACAAGTAGTGCCTCCAGATCTTTAGTGCAAAGACCACTGCTCCCAGCTCTAAGTCGTGAGTGGTATAGTTCTGCTCGTGAACCTTGAGTTGTCTTGAGGCGTAAGCGATGACTTTGTCCTTCTGCATAAGGACGCACCCAAGTCCTTGATGGGATGCATCGCAGAATACGACGAAGTTATCTGTACCCTCTGGTAAGGACAAAATCGGCGCGTGACAAAGTTGGTGCTTGAGTTTCTGGAATGATTCCTCTTGCTTTGTTCCCCAAACAAAATCCTTATCCTTCTGAGTGAGCTCGGTGAGTGGCTTAGCGATCTTCGAGAAATTCTCGATGAACCTTCGATAGTAGCCGGCGGAACTGACGAATTTCCGTAGGAGTCGTCGGGGCTTGCCATTTCTCGATCGCTTCTATCTTAGCCGGATCCACATGGATCCCATCTTGGTTGACCACATGACCAAGGAAATGTACTTCGCGAAGCCAGAATTCACACTTAGAGAATTTGGCGTACAGTTTCTGATCTCGGAGGAGTTCTAGGATGAGTTTCAAATGTTTCGCGTGATCCTCCTTGTTTCTCGAGTAGATAAGAATATCATCAATGAACACGATCACGAATTTGTCCAGGTAAGGTCTACACACTCGGTTCATTAAGTCCATGAACACTGCTGGTGCGTTGGTTAGACCGAATGGCATGACTAGGAATTCGTAATGACCGTAACGAGTACGAAAAGCGGTTTTTGGAACGTCGGCCTCACTGACACGAACCTGATGATAACCCGAACGAAGGTCGATTTTTGAGAAGTAGTTGCAC
>CAJVGC010000582.1:21619788-21680484 GCA_910822075.1 Senecio squalidus
ACAATTCTTTTATAGTGCTCAGTTTCTTCTCTAAGTTTGTGATTTTCTTTTGCAAGATCACTATAAGCTTCAGTCTGAGCATTTAGAAGAACTTTATAACTTTCTAATTCAGTTATTTTATCATCTTTACTTTTCATAAGGTTTTCAAGGTCTTTGAATTTTTGTTTCAGATCATTTTGTTCTTCTATAGTGGTGGTCAAGTCAACAAAAATATACTCAAACATTTGAATTTTTTGTTCATTTGTATAAGTTTCAAAGTTGTGTACCTTATAAAGTTTTGACTTATTCCAGTCTGAATTGCAACTCATTCTTTCAGCTTCCTTTAGATCCTTTTCAAACTGAGAGGCAGATTTCTCAGCTTCAGTAGTTTCCTCCACTATTGCCATGAAGCACTGATCTACCACTTCTTCTTCATCAGAAGACAGTTCTTCATCCAGCCATTCTTCAGCAAAGAATGCTTTTTGTTCAGTTTGAGACTTTTGAGGATAGGAGCTGTTCCCTTTCTTGTATTTTAGATACTTGTTTCGGTATCTTTGGGCCCTTTCAGCAACTTCGTCCATATGCTCAGTCTGGGCATTCTTTACTTTGCAGTCAGCAGCCATGTGTCCATAATCATTGCACTTGAAGTATTTTACCTTTTTCAGATCAAAAGGTTTTTTCCTTTGTAGCATGTCTTTTGTTCAAGCTTCATGGTCAACAGAGCAAGTTGACTCTTTAGTTTCTTGACTTCAGATTCGTTTTCAGATTCTGAGTCTGAGTGTGACTCAGACTCAGATGAGTCAGCTTGAGAATAAATTTCTTTATTCCTTCTGCTTGTGGCAACTAATGCAGCTTCTGGATCCTTTGCAATTCTTCTATTATTGAGCTTCTTTCTTTCTTGAGATTCTTCAAAGTTTAACAGTAGACCAAAGAGTCCTGGCAGTTTGTAGGTGGACAGCTTCTCACTCACTACAAGTGATGTGATAACAGATTCAAATTTGTTAGGTAGTATATCAACAAATTTCTTACATATATCATCATCATCTTTTGTCACTCCCAGAGCTGACATGTCATTCATTAAGATCTGAAATCTGGTATGGACATCAGCCAAAGTTTCCTTTTCTTTCATATAGAAATTCTCATAATTTCTAATGAGACTGTTCAGTCTTTGCTCCTTTACTACTGGAACACCTTCATAAGACACAATTAATGTGTCCCATAGCTCCTTAGCTGTTTTGCAGCCTGCAATTTTAGAAAAGATTTGTTCTGACACTGCATTTCCTAAAATGCTTCTGGCTTTGGGATCAAGATTGTATAAAAGCTTGTCTTGATCTGTCCATTGAGATTTGGCAGTTTGAACCCATCTGGCACGTTGGACAACTCTATCACCTTCTTTAACTTCATCAATCTGTTTACCTGGAATGATAGGTCCTTCAGTTATGACTCTTATCATTTCTTCATGAATTCCTGATAAGTGCCATGAGTTTCCAATGTGCAAAGTTATGACCATTGAACACAGGAATTCCTTTTCCAGCCATTGTGGTTATGTTTGAAGATGATGACATTGTTTGAGATTTTAGGTATTGATCGTTTAAGATTTATAAATTTATTAAAATTTAAATCTTATTTGCTCTGATACCAGTTGTTAGGTCTCACTAAGATCACAAACAATGGCAAATCAATTAACAAATAAGTATTTAGACGTTAATTGTTATATATCGATTTAGTACTCAGTTTCAGTATATACTATAGCGGAATTATAATAATGAAACAATGAAGATAACACACAATTATATTCCAATCAAAGGTATTCCGATTACAAACCTCAAACTGTCACACCCCGCTAAAGCGGAAACACGGAAGTGTGAAGAGCAAAGATATCATTACACGAGTTATAATAAAAACATACGGTTTCAAGTCATTAAGAAGTAAATAAGAGTTTACAGTTTAAGATAACCAAGTATTGAAAAGTACATCACGACATAACATAATAAATTGTTTGATAAAATTCCCAAATAAACATGTCCAAAACAGGTCTTCTCCCGATTCATAACTTCACATGACTTTCCATGACCCATCCAAGTATTGCATTCCGTGACTTACACTTGATTTCCTGAAACAAGAGATAAAGTGTCAACTACAATAAAGTAGTGAGTGAGTTACAGTTTTCTAGTCCTCGACTAAAAAGGTTTTGAGCTAAGTATGGCTATACTTAGTAGTTTCTAAAAGTAGATTAAGACTTAAAGAATAGTTCGAACCAAAACAGTTGATTTAGAGATAGATGCGGAAGTCGTATAACTCTATACGCGCATGATAAGTAAACTATGATTGATTACATGTATAACGACTACTTGGCATAATAACTTAAGTGTTCACACTAAACCGATTAACCAACCGTGATGCCTCTTACCCCGACTACTACGGGGAGTCATTTCTGATCGAGTAATATGTACATAAGTTGCCACTTAAGTAAGGAACGGTTATTTCCTAAGTATCGATACCCATAATTACTAAACGGCTTAACAAAGCTAATAGTGTGTGGTGAAAATTAGGCACTGAATTTATTTTTAAACTAGTAGTAGTCACTTAGAGTAGCTATATTCCTCAAGAGTCATGGTAGTTATACGATCAATCAAAGTACATGTGAGTGCCGAGAATGGCATTTAAATGAGTTAAATACGGTGCCGAGTGTGGCAAAAGTTATAAATTTATAAGAGATTTGAACTAGCAAGCCAATTAAAAGGGGCAAGCCATTAAGCCGAATAAGGGTGGCAAACCATTTAGTTTATTAAAGGCCAAACGGCCATAAAACTGTTTTCGCATACAAGTTCCAGTGATAAAACTAAATAAGCATAAGTTTGTCAAAAAATGTTCAATAAGAGTTCAATAGTAATAAAAGTTCATAACAGTTCCAAGTTCGTTTAGATCTCTTGTTTCCCCCAAAAGTTATTTGAAAACAGTAAATGAGTGGGGTTGTAACTCACGTGAAATGAGGCGGTGAAAAGATAGCTCGGATAGAGGTGAGTCGGTTCTAACGAAAATCCGGCAGAGCTTCCGCGCTAAATAAAGAATGTCCAAAATAACAAATCACTTTCCCGCTTTACAAACTGAATTCAAATATGTGAAATGAATCTAATGAACCACAAAGACTTACGCTAGAGTGAGAGAATGTTACTAGGAGTGTGCGTGGAGTGACCGGAATATGAATCGGAATCGCGTGAACCTAAATTATACCGAATATGAAACTGTCAGATTCTGTTGTTGTAATATTTTATAAAAATAACATAAAAATCACATTCTGGAATACGAAGTCATAGGAACTGGATTCGTCTCAATCCGACAGTTTTTGAAGGAGTTAGAGTCGTTTACGTATTTAACGCGTTTTTAATCGTAAAAACAGTAAATAATAGTATATTAATTCCAAAAATTCCAGTAAAATCTGTAAAATCATATTTTGATAGTTTCTAGACTATATCCAATTTTTGTAAGCTAATAAATTCGTTTGGTATGATTTCTCGAAATTCAAGATTAAATCAGATTAAATACTGTAAAAATCATAATAAATCGAAAAATAGGAGTTAGGTTTCCAATTTTTGACAGTAAGCTACATTTTACAGTTTATATCTTTGGTCAAAATTTCGTAATTTTTACATGCATGAAACAGATTCTGTCGATTTCTTCGGTTAGAGTCATAAATCGAAATCTTAAGTTGAAAAACATAACTTTTGTTTATTTTAATGAAAATCCCAGATTTTTCCATCTTATCAACTCCATTTTTACCAATAAAACTTGCATGCAATGGAGTTTTTGATATGTTATCATCATTTTATTTATAACACATGTATAGATTTGATGATTTATGTATAATCTTAAGTAAGTATGAAAAATAAGTTCAATAACAAGATTTTTACCTTTTAGATGGTGAATTGATGGTGATGAAAGTATGAAAATATCCTTGAATTACTTAGATTATGCCTTTAGAGGGTTTGTTTTTGAAAGAGTTATGTGTTTGTATGTGAGAATTGAGAGAGAGTATGAGGTTATGTGTGTGTTTGAGTTTGTGTAAATGAAAGGAACAAAGGGGGTAATACCCATGTACAAAATCTGGATTCAAGGAGTGTTTGACACTTGTTTTTACAAGTATTGGTCTATATGGTCGGTTTGGTATGAGTCACTAAGCACTAGCAACAACAAAAAATTTGAAATCTGGAACCCTCTTGCGCCGCAACCCTATCTCTTGCGCCGCAAGAGGCAGATTTTCAGATATTTTCGTTTTTGTTTAGTTTTCTTTGTTAAGTGTTTCGTTAGTTGAAAGTTTCCGGTTATTTTAGATAGGAACTTAGACAAGTTCACTAAGTATTTTCTTGGTATTAGGATTCATTTTGTGATTCCGATTCGATTCCACACACTCGAGTTTATGAGACACGTAAAGATGAGATCAATTCGAATTTAACTCAAAGATAGAGAATGCGATTTTCACTCGAAATAAGACGGTTGTCACACAAACTCACTATTTATACACAATATGGTGAGTTTGATAAAGATCAATCTAAGAAAATCTTTTAAACAGATAAAAGATATTCACTAACTAGATTACCTTAAATTACGCCTGACTTCTCTCATGAGTCTGAGTTAGTCAGACTGAGTCACTCAGACTCATGTCACTCAGACTGAGTCACTCAGACTCATGTCACTCAGACTGAGTCACTCAGACTCAGGTCACTCAGACTCAGACTTTGATTAACAGATTTATTAATCTTGGGATAGATCATTGTTTTTCCCAACAGATATCGGTTTATTAATGACTGGTAATTACTTCATCGCTTATAGAACGATTCTCAGCTGATGAAACCAATCATTAAAACTTGGTTCAATAAGTATTTCACTTTTGAATATGTTTTCTGATTTCTGACATAATCCCGCTTAAATCGGGATTTTGTGTCATTTCTACAAAACAGAAGAAAGTTCTCAATAGTACTTTCGACATAAGATTTCTTAACAAAACGTAAAACCCATGGTTTACTTTCCGTTAAGACTAGGACCTAATTGACATATTACCGTTCCATCAGTTGATCTGCTAGGAACTAAAGAATACTCAAAAGGTAAGTGACGATCCGTAATTGCATTTACCGGTGCAACTCCTAGAAAATGGGACTTAATGTCATAATTCGATCCGAGCATCCAAATGGTGATCGTGACATCAATCATGTTTCGTCGCATCTTATGGCTATCGGCGTTTACAGTCTCACTGCATAACCCGATTTAGTCATCCGACTGAAAACTGCAGATAGTCCACCACAGTCTCACTATGAGTGGTAATCCGCCTTGGATACACTTCACCTACGTCTCACGTAGAGTGACGAGCAAGTACAAGTTGTCTAGACAATACGGATAGCAATTGACTTAAATTCCATGGGTGTTAAAAATCTACGTACGCAATTGCCATGCAACAATTTCGTAACGTAATTTAATTAAAAACAAAATGTTTTTATTTTACTGGTTATTAAACGTGTTTCTATGATTACCTAATTTATACAACTAATCGTAACATGGTCATCATTAAAACCCTTTCGGTAGCTCTACGAGAGTACGACCAGGAAAGCATGTGAGGTGTAGCGAATGGTTCAACATTTCTTAATAGCATTGCCTCATTAGGAGTGTACCCCACTCCGCATAACTTTCCTAGACATCGTCCCCTATTGTAGGTGAGCCTAGTTGGGTAATAATACACTGAGCATGTACAATCTAGTTATAAATTACCAATCACACGCTTATTAAATCGATGGTTTTTAAGATATTTTGTAAATTTATACGTTCCGTCGCTGGACCAAATTACGGTATATTAACCCAACCAAATGCGTTATAGAACGTATAAAAGTGTCAAAATAAATTAATAACTCGTCATAATAATTCTTTAGTCTTATTATTAAATTTTGTTTCTTTCAAAAGACATTTGACAAACAATATTTATAATAAACAATTTAGAATTATTCTACGCAACTAATTGGGTAATGCCTAAAAGTCTCTATGGTCATTGTTTACATATTGAATCACTCCCGTTTCAAAGGAAACGGACCACATACATCCGTCCAAATAAACAATTTTGGATTGCGTAAGCTATCAATATGTAAACAATTCGTATATCAAATAAACCACACATAACTTTTTATCATACAAATCCTTTTGTGTCGCACATATTCAATTAACAATTAATAATATGTCACTAATTCAATTTACTTTTTAACAATATCAATATATCTAATTATGCTTACAAAGTTATGCATGTAACTTTATAAACATAATTTTGCATAAAAGTAAATAAGGTAATTAAACATCAAATTGCAAGGTAGATTGATTTCAAATTAACTTTTAATTTTGTAAAATCATACAATAAACCAACCCTAATCCCCCTTCAATCTTGATGTTTTAGATCCAAAATAATATTTACTTATGTTTTGGCTGATACCACTATAGGTATACAACTAGAGTCATATTGTCAAACAATACATGCAGCGGAATTTAGGATCACATAGTAAATAATAAATCGGATAAAGAATTACCTTCAATTAGTAGCAAACGAAAGTCGTAGATCTAAGTATAAGATCTAATCTACGGTTACGTACGCGACACCTTCTTTTAGCAACAGACTAGTATGCTAGTACATGTTTAATTGCTTTAAACAACAATTGTCTTAGCACCAACTCTTATTACAAAAACCAAAATAAAACAAAAACCCATTTCTCAAATCTAAGAGTTTGAGTTATATTATAATAAGTAACCATTAAGTAATATTTAATAAATAAATTAAACTTGTAGTCGTGTCTAAATGTCGATGTGTGCGCTCCCGTAGTCTCACACATTTACGGACACACATTTGTTAAAACTATTCAAATACCAACACTTATTAGTATCTATACTAACATTTTGATTTAACTATGTCTACTGGTTTTATATAGCGAATTAAAAGGTACCCGTCTATGATAGGAACAATAATAGTTTGCATTTATACAATCTTTAATGTGGGACAATCGAAAGCTGGTCGGTTGTTGAGGGAGCCATTTGTTTGCTCATTATTTCATAAATCTTCCCTCCGAGTTGTGACAGACTCGATCTCAGGCTGCATTAAATCAGACGATAAAACAACACAATCATTCATCTAGTACATTGTTACTCTACAGCATTCCCCACTGCCCGTTTCAAACACTTAGATAAAGAACATAGAAGAATAAGAAGCACCATTAACACAAATCTGGCTACAAATCCCAAACTGTTTTTATTAAATTGTTGGTGTTATTGATCTCGAACAACAAAAGAATCCTATTTTATCACTCAAAAGTATTCTAGACATTTAACCTATTGAACCACTTCTAGTATATACATGAGGAACTCATTGTTCCAAATCTCATTCAATAAAGAATTGTGATCCTAACTAGAAATGTCCGAAAGTATTTCATGTATTTAGGAGTTCTATGACATCTAATGAAAACCACCCGATCAAACTTTTGCTAGCAATAGCCCTTAAAGTTATTGATTAAGAGTTATCACATGCATTGAAACTTACTTGTGAATAATCAGTTTTCGTAAATTTTGTGTAATGTTTAATATACAACTACCAAAAGTGAACCTTTATTACTGGTACCTAAAAGCAGTTTTTTGATATAATCGGTAGAGAAAACGTTTTCAAACATCAGAACGGTTAAGCGCGACAGAGAAAGAAACCGATGTTGGCTTGGCCTCAAATCAATAACATTTTTGCCCATAATAGTCTTATAAGGGCTAGTTTTACGAGAAATAAATATATGTTTTTTTCTAAATTTTACTATTAATTGATATGTTTAATGTTGATTTTCTTGCACATGCTTATTTGAACTCTATCTATGCCAAACATTTTCGTAGTCATCAGCTTGTGATGAAAAGTCGTATTTACGTATACTAACACGTACTATTAATTTAAATATGTCTAATGATTTAATAGTACGTACGCATAGTAAAATATTTGGATTTTCATTTTCGAAAGAAATAATCATCAAACGCCTCATATTTCTTTTGCACCCATAAACACTAAATCTAGAAACTTAATGTATAAACTGTCAGGATCGATATACTTACGTAAACACAACCACACTTATATATAGATCAATATTTATCAAAGAAGTTGCAGCTGACCACCACTTTGATATTCACAAATTTATAATAATCGAATATTGTATATATAAAACAATAAGCACAATAATACAATAACGATTAACATCAAACCTCGATCTATTAATCAATGAACAAATTAACATACGTGTTTCTTTACATACAAGGATCTATAAATGACCTTGAGGCTAAACCTAACTTTTTTGTAGGAAACATCTAACAACACCCGCCTCAATCTATTTGATCAGAATATACGTGTTTTTTCTCTTTACAAGGATCAATCATGACTTGAGGCTGAACAAAGGGGAACGATCTCAAGTGGTGAGATCGTTTGGTGTTTTTCTAAAGAATAAACATAATGAAAACCATACATTTATAATGTCTAGGGGTCTCTTTATATATAGATACCCCTAAGACATACATAATGAAACCTAGTTATATTAAGGAAACCTAGTTATATTAGGAGACTGATTCTTTAGATCTTTATCTTGAAAAACAAGTCTTGCATAACCCTAGTCGCAGTAGTAACTGAGTGTCTGAGTTGCAGTAGTAACTCAATCGTGCAGTAGTAACTGGCCCTTGCAGTATTAACCAAACAACCTTGGAGTGGTAACTTCATCGTGTAATACTAACTGACCCTTGCAGTATTAACCAGACTTCGTGCAGTACCAACCAGAATAGCGGTAGTAATTGTACAGTACTAATTGTGTAGTATTAATTGTGTTGTACTAACTGTGCATGCAAACTTAGTTTTCTTCACTGTAGATCAGCAACTCCATAATAACAATCTCGACAATTTAATCCTAACATAAACTATCTTTATCACAAAGCTTGTAAAATTTTTTATTTAAAGCTTGATTATTATCGAATAAGATTAAGTTTTTTCTAATCTATATTGATTAATTATAAAAGATCAAATCTGAGTTAAATGTGTTTAGACCCCTAATATTTTTCAGTCATAATCAGTTTCATCATGACTTTTGCACAAGTGTATAAATTAAACGTGGGTTTATATATGACTTGTACTTAGAAAAAATTAAGTTTACAAGTTTATAGAGTTAAGTCGCATGGAAAACATATGCATAGAAAGCATATAAATCCCTTGAAACCCACTATACATATTGCAAACTTATTTGGTTATGGTGTTAGTGTTATCACATATAAATCAATTATTAGTTTATACAATCTTCTATGATGTTTACAAACTTAAAGTTTCTAGAGTGAAATTTGTTATTGGCTCTCTACTAGTCTACTTTGAAAGCACTTTGTACTTGGTTTACTTACCGACTATAAGAGGTCAAGCATTTGGTTTTAATTTTTTTTAATTTTATTTTTTTTTGAACGACAAAGAGTATTTTGTCATAAATTCTAGCAAGAAGCTACGACTTACAATACATCAAAATAAAACCAATACCTAAAAAACATCCAACAAAGAATCAAATTCAATCTAAAAAAAACACACCAAAATATCTTTCAAACACCTACACCTAAAAACACCATAACCCCATTGTAAAGAACCTAGGCTACACCATTTACATGCCTATGAGATCTAATATGAATCAGATTCAACATCGTCTTCGCATGAAAACTCCAAGTACTCTAAAAATGCGTCAATAGTTTTACCTTGGTTAGTCATTTGTTTGGATAGGGGCTTTTGCTAATCATGCCGCTTTCAAACCAAATTGTAGTGCTTTGATAAAAATAAAAAATAAAAACAAAAAAAATACCTCCGTTCCTCTTGTAAATTGAAATAACAAAAGCCTGATTCTAATGTCACCAAAGAAACTCTCAATTCTTCTTTAGACACAGAATTTGCAGATGTAATCAATTTTCTAACAAAATTTGTAAGGTTTCTTTTTAAACCTAAGCAAACAAATGAGAACAAATGACGAATAACTCGAATGCTAGAGAATATAAAGCCAAATATTGCAATGATTACGGGCAAACAATTAGTAAATATGTTTTAGTTAATTTCCATCGTCAGGTTATTATAAAACAACCTTAACATCCAAAAACATCGTTGAACATTAACCAAAACTCTACACATGGGTAATATCTCTTTCCGGACGCCAAGAATAAAAACATTAATAAAACCTTCAGCTTTATTTCCAAGAAGTGGTTTGGACAGACTTGACTCATTTCTGAGAACCAGATTCAACGGGCTCAACAATCTCCGCTTCAAGGGTTGGTACAGGCTCAGCAATAACCTCAGCCTCTGCTATTTGTGAGCTGTGCATGTCAAAAGTTGGTTGTTGAGGGGCCCATTTGTTTGACAAAGCCAAGCTCATCATCTCATAAATCTTCCCACCAAGTTGTGACGGACTCTCCGGCTGTAATAATCAAACGAAAAACCAACATCCTTATTAATCATCTAGTACATTGTTAATTTAAAGCATTTGCCAGGTGTCACTCAACATCCTTCTCAAAGCTTTAGACATGGAACACATAAGAATAAAAACAAGCGATAGTATTAAAGATGGGTCAGCTTTTTAACTAGAGAAACAACAAGCGCCATTAACATAAAACTTGCTACAACTCCCAACCAGTTTAAGCCAAATTGTAAGCTTAAATTTCCCACATGCCCCTTATTAGATTTTTGGTGTTAAAGATCTCGAACAACAAGACAATACTATTTTGCCATTAAAAGGGTAATCTTGACATTTAGCTAGTCAAAATGTGTTCCTTACTAGAAATGTCTGGAAGTAGTTAATGTTCACGGTTTCCTTCTGGAATTAGGAGCTTTGTGACATCTAATAAAAAAACAACCTATCTATCATATTATTAAAGGTGTCAATTTAGGTCTGTTTATGGGCATATGGGTCAATTCGGATTATTCTCCATCTCTAAAAGGTCAAATAGGTTAATTTCGAAATTAGCAAAAAAGGAAACGAATCGAATGTCACAGGGGTATTCAGAAGTCAAACAATTCATCACCTCTAAGATGTCAAATAATGTCAAATAGGTCATCGTAACAATATAATTTTTTTAATCATGCTAGAAACGTTAAACTATTATTAATTAGCACTCAAAGAGAGGAAAAGAAAATTAAGTGTTTTAAGGATGGCCCGACACAACTATTTTAGACCACACTAAAAATAGCCATTCTGCCCAAGATAACATTCAACAAATATGCAGACTATAGGCATGAAGGATAGATAACTCACAGTGAAACCGCTAGAAATCAATGCAGTATCATACAGAAGATCAATAGCTCGCAGGGCTTCTTCGTCATCAGCACTGCTCTTGCAAGCAGTCTGCATCATCCATCCACAAATAAAAAAAGTTAGCGGATAGAGTTTTACAAATTAATAAAATAGACGAGTATTGTGAAAAGAGAACCGTACACTCAATGTCTGAATAATTGGATGTTCAGGATTGATCTCAAACACTCTTCTGCTTCTCATGAAGTCCAGGCTAGACGAGTCACCAACGGTCTGTGCTTTCATCAGCCTACAATAAACTTAAAATTTAGAATACAGAACCCCAGTGTCTTTAGATTCAGACAAACCAGGAAGCTATTGTGAATTTTTTTTACCTTTCCATGTTTGCAGACCAACCAAACTTTCCAGATACAAGAACACAAGGGGATGTTTTTAGACGGTTTGAGATTTGAACGCTTGCAACCTTGTCACCTAATCGTTTTTTCATCCAGTCACAAATATGCCCAAATTCCTGCTTCATCTCTTTTTCCTTCTCCTCATTCTTGTCACCTACAAAGTTGATAAAGAAATTCATTAAAATGTGTCCCGCTAAAATAAAAAACTTTAGTAGATTCTTTATTAAGACCGGGAAATGCAAAATAGAAAGATAAGACTAACCCATGTCCAAGTCTTCCTTGCTGATGTCAACAAAGTTCTTATCCTTATATGCTTTGAGATTTGTGACAGCAACCTCATCGATAGGATCAACTAGGAATAGTACCTGTAGAGAAGCTCGTAAATAAAATATAATAGAACATATATAAAGGGTTAAAGCCATACAAACTGACAGAAAAGAGTTACTTACTTCTAGATCCTTCTCATATAATCTCTCTAAGAAGGGTGTGTTCTTAGCACTTGTCACGCTGTCAGCGGCAATATAATAGATATCTTTTTGGTCAGGTTTCATGTTCTCAACATATTCATCCAAACTGATCATCTCTTCTTCGCTCTGTGAAGAGAAAAACCGTAGCAATGGAGCAAGACGCTTGTGGTTTTCACGGTCTTCAATGCAACCCAATTTCAGATGCTTTCCAAAGTTCTCCCAGAACTTTTCATAGTCCTAAAAGCGAAAGATAAAAAGTAAGCAGGTACACAATATTGGAAGGGGGAATTATTTCGAATTTTTTTATCATATAGATTAGCTTTGAAGCAATTTCACAATTTAGTTATGAAGAGAAACAAAGATGCTTACCTCTCGGTTCTCACTCACAGATATGCCAAGGATCATGTCAAATGCCTTGCGAACCAATCTTTTCCTCATTATCCGCACCTTTTAGATACAAAAATTTCAATCAATATTCACTTTATTTCAAAACAATTTAATAGAAAAGAAAAGAAAGAATGTCAGAGGAACTTACAACTCGGCTTTCTTGGAGAATTTCACGAGATACATTCAAGGGAAGGTCATTAGAGTCAACAACACCTTTGACAAAGCTCAAATACCGTGGGAACTACCCCAAAGATAAAAACAGTAAAAAACGGGTTAAAAACATCATAAAACACTTGGGTTTTCACCAAAAATTGAAGGGGTTGGTCTTACTAGTTCTCCGTCAAAGTCATCTGAAATGAAGACACGTTTGACATAGAGCCTTATATTCTTAGTTTTTGGATTGACAATGTCTTCCTTCCCCATTGGAGTCATCCCGGGCACATATAGAATTGATCTGAACTCAACTTCACCCTGCAAGTTAAAGATATTGTCAAAATATTATCTCAGTATATTTAAAAGATTTTGTGCACGAATAAAGTATATCGACAGAAGAAAAGAAAAATCGTATATCGCAAATCACCTCTGTAGTAAAATGTGAAGATGCTAAAGGTTCTAAGTACTCATTAAATGTCTTCTTGTAGAATTCATTATAATCCTCCGTTGTAACTTCCTTGGGGTTCCGAAGCTGAAAAAACACATAGCTTTTGATATTCACATTTTCACAAAACATTTGGATAAACATCACATTACCGAGATAAACTCACCCATATTGGCTGTGTCTCGTTGGTGAGGTCCCAGTCCCAGTATTTCTCAACAATCTTTTTAGTTTTCTTCTTTTTCTGTTACAAGAAAATAGTCCACGTGCTCTGGTAGTTAGATCACCATCTTGTGCAACGTGAACTCAATGTTACAAAATTATACAAACTCACCTCAACGTTGTCATCAGTCCCATCCTTCTTGGCCTCAGCTGGATCATCATCAACCTCAATCTGTTTCATAAGAAACACTATGAAGTGAACCACAAGAATTTAAGGCTCGAAAAGACTATACTAAAAAGGTCAAATGATTAAAGGCGACATATAATTGGGTTTGTAAGAAAGGGTTTTGCAGCAAAACCATTACAAAGAACTTAAACTTTTACTTGAAAACAAAAGAGAGATTTCGCTTAACAAAAACCTTACAAAACGTTATCAAGTTAAGAATTGCCTAACTATTATCAAGCTTACTGATTGTATGTTACTCATTTGTTGTTACATTGAATCTTTATTTAAGAACATTAAATATATCAGAGAATAATAATCAACTATAGATCACATATTACACAAGGCATTGAGTCCAAGTATCGCATAACTTATCGAGTTACAGTGTAAAGTTCAAAAGTACCTCTTTGGTGTAGCCCTTTTCTTGCCATGTGTAAATTGGAAATGACACAAACTGTGAATAGTTTTTAACTAGTCTCTCAATTCTCTCTGGATGAGCAAACCCTTTATCGTCACGCTGAGCACAGGAAGATATAGACTTATCGTCATTAAAAATGATAATAAGAAATCAAAAGCAAAACATGAAATGGTTTGCATATAGACCTTGAGATGCAATGTGATGGAAGTTCCTCTAGGGATGAACTTCTCGGGATCAGTTTCCTCTCGAACAATATATGAGCTAGAGTCGGCCTCTCCTTCCCAAATGTATTGCTTATCAGACTTGGGACTCTTCGTTGCGACCACCACCTGTTCAGAAATTAAACATCAATAGATAAGAAGACCATAAAATAAGAAACGGCAATTTGAATGTTTGAAACTAAACACACCTTATCGGCAACAAGGAAGGCTGAATAAAATCCGACACCAAATTGACCAATCAAATTGCTGTCCGAACCAGCATCTTTGCTATCCTGACAAATGCAACAGTTTGTGTAAGTATTTGATTCTCCTTTCGTCAATAAACCTTAATACGATCACGGAAGTTTAAAAAGCAGGCACCTTTAAAGCTTTAAGAAACTTAGCAGTTCCACTATGGGCAATAGTTCCAAGAGAATCCACAAGTTCTTGATGAGTCATACCAATACCCGAATCCCTGAATATAGCACACAGTACACATAAGCAATTTTTCAGGAAAACAATTCCCAAACATTTTTAGCAGAAGCAAAACTTACGTGAGAGTAATTATTCCATTTTCTTGATCGGTTTTAATTCGTATGTCAAGTTCAGGAGCACCTTCCATTAGCTCTGGTGCCGTAACGCTAAGAAACCGAAGCTTGTCCAACGCATCACTTGCATTACTGAAACACAAAAGTTTAACAATTATCAAATCATCAACATAATAGCAAACATAACTACACGAAAAAAGCTAACAAGTTTTAAAACTCGCCTGATAAGTTCACGAAGGAACACTTCCTTGTTACTATACAAACTGTTAACAATAAGGTCCATAAGCCGACTCACCTACAACAACACAAAACATAAACATAAACATCACGATATATGGAACGATAACGATATAGCAAAAGTAACTCAAAACTTAATATTTAATATTATGCACACCTCAGCTTGATACTCATACTTCTGAACAGGTGCAGCATCAGGTGTTTGAATGTCCGAAGCAGTCGACTCGTATCGGTTTCCAGACAACATAACATTTCCTAATTTCAAAGGCTTAGTAAAAGCCGGACCGCCTTTCGCATTCGATAAAACCGAATACCATCTACTACCGCTAACATCTCTCTGTTCACCCTATTTTAACAACAACAAAATGATGTTTTTTTTAAATATATATGATTAAAAGCATAGAGTAGAATTAATTGAGGTAAAAATGATTTACCGAATTGGAAGAGAGTGTGGAGATGACGGCGATGGTTTGACGGCGCTGGTTGGTGGTGTAACGGAGGAGTGAGTTGACGGAACGGCGTGATAGTTTGTGCATGATTGCTGGATCAGAGACTGCGGAAATTGGGGTGTGTGGGGGGTTTGGTGTTAGGGTTTCAGAGGAAATAGGGGTTTAAGGAAGCTTCTGGAGATTTGGAATATATTATCATCTTTTATTAAAAATAGATATGGAAATGCGAGAATGTAAAATTAAAATGAACAAAATCAAATATATCATATGACATAAAATTATTTAAAAATCTCTAACATAATTCTAATTCTAATTGTTAACAATTATTTTACATTACTCTCTATATTAATTTTGGAATATGCATTGCTAATTGTGCAATGTATAATATTTTAATAGTTTGGAATTTTACATTTTAGTCCCTACACTTTAAGAACTTACCGGTTTTCCCCCCTAAACTTTAAAAACTTAACGGTTTCCCCCCCTCAACTTTAAAAACTTTAACACTTTTTCACCCTCGACTTTAAAAAATATAACGCTTTTTTACCCTAAACTTTAAACGACTTTTAGCTTTTCCTGTCTGCACTTTATATGTTTTTGCGTTTTTACCCCCTCAGCTTTAAATAATATTTTTACGTTTTCTACCCCTCGGAATTTTATTTGTATTCAACTAATACGAACATCTACTCATATTAATAATAAATAACGACATCGTTTTAGCAAATAGCTACATTTATACTTCGATAAAAAAGTAAAAAAACAAAAACTCAAGTCGTTTTATCCGGAGTAGGATAAACGACATCATGTCCTCTTCTCGCTTCGATCAATGACTTGATCCGGACCTGATGGGATGGAAGGTCGTAAAAGTATTATTTAAAGTAAAAAAAAAAGTTACGATAAGTAAGAAATAAAAAAGACGTTGAAGGCCAACAATAATAAGCCCAAAAAAACCCAAAAAAACACCCTCATCCCATACCCGGGCACGAACCATGGCCTCATCTTGCATGCGACGGAATAAGCCTAATGATGAACACAAGGTGAAAAGCGAATAGAAAGCGAAGAACGAACACTGCCTAACACTAACGCCGAAATTGACGAACCCGTGCAACGCACGGATTCCTTCTAGTTTAAAGTAAATCTAAAATGTTACATTTACATCATCATGACAATCACAACGATACTCAATTTTGTTATAAATAGAATATTAGAGGGTAAAATATAGACATACACATAAAGTGATTATTTTCAAAAAAAATCTCCCGGCTCGGCCACAAAATATAAAATTAGATAATTTCGAAAATCAAAAGTGAAAATAAAATTAAAATTCATATTTTGTCACACCATGCTCAGACGGAAACCCGAGGTGTAAACAGTATTAGTAATATTATAGTTTCAAAGGTTACAACAATTTAAAATGACAAAACATCATCGAATTACATAAATACTTTCGGAATACAAAGTTTTACAATAATCGACAAAGTAAAGCAAATGACATCCGGTGATCCTAAATGAACTAAGCAAGCAAAACAAGTTTCATGTAAACGATCCAAGTAGTCACAAAAGCATGTCATCAGCAAACGGTAACCTCAAAACCCTGAAAAACGTTAAAAATACGACGTCAACATAAAGTTTGTGGGTTATTCGCATTTTTATAAAAACATTAAGTATAAAAGGTTTTGACCCAATTTGAAATATATTTATAAAAACCTTTAATAAAATATATATCTTGAATTATAAACAAACAAGATTAATGCATAACCTTAGAATAGTAATACTCCTGAACCTAACAATCAAGGCAACAACCCTCACCTTAGTGCGTTAAACTAAGGTCATTCTCGAATACACATACGGTAATAACATTGACTCATAGGGACCGCATATCCAGCGATGAGGGTTTGTTAGACCCATATATATATATATATATATATATATATATATATATATATATATATATATATATATATATATATATATATATATATATATATACATATACATACATACATCTGGCTCAAATAGAGTTGACATGCGTGTAACGGGACCTTATACTACCACTAAGGCTATATAAGTAAAGGTAACGCTAAATCTAAGGCATCGTAATCTACATTCGTATAAACAATATACATTTAAGTTCAAATAACACTAATCATGCCCAAGTATAAAAGCGGTAAAAAGGGCAAAGAATAACTCACGAATCATCGAAAATATGTCGGGTAGACAAAAGTGAGGAGAATAACGTTCCACCGCCTAAGTACCCTAGCATAAAGACATCGAAAATTCTAAGTATCTCTATAACGTAGTAGGGTTTAGCCACAAATGATTAACATTATATTATATGTTGTATTTTAAAAGTGTTCAAAAGAATAATATATCGAGTTAAAGATGTCGAATAAAAATATAGCGATATTTCGTGTCAAAATGACGAGTAAAAGATATTGATATTTCGAGTCAATAATGACTAATAAGAGATAACGATATTTCGAGTCGATAATGACTACTAGAAGATATTGTTTATTTAAGTCTATAAAGACGATTTTAAAAGAATTAATATTTCGAGACGAAAATGACTAACAGAAATATCGGTTGAAGATAGAATACTAATACCAAAGTTTAGTCGAAGTCAATCAAGGTCAACATTAAAGGATAGTTGACTTGGTCAAAGTCAACGATTTTGGAAGAAGTCAAAGTCAACTAAAAGTCAACATTCGACATTTTGAATAATTTAAAATCGTTTGAGGGATTTAAGTATTTTGAGTAAAATAGTTAGAAAACAATTTCATAAAAGTTTAATGAAAGGAAAGTTTATTATAAAAATTCAAGATTTAGTTCGCGTTTTGAGAAAAAGTATAATTATCGAAACTATGTATGTTTAACGAATAATATATTAATAAATATTGTGTTTATGATTGTGATTACGTTTTTGAGACCAAAAACGTATATTTGTCAGTATATACTACTTTATGTATAATAATATATGTATTTATATACTTAAAATTCGTTCAAATTACGCAAAGTTACAAAACAGTTGCTCACTGCGGACTCAGTGCGTTGCAACGAGTTTGTAACCAAGCCACTACGACGCACAAGGACTTCAGTGCGTCGCACTGAATTTGTGACCAAGCCGCTGCGGTGCAGTAAGGCAACAGTGGCAAAAACGAATTTTAACCTTTTTACGTTTTAGAATCGATAAGTTAAATTAAGTTTTTAATGAATATGTTCAGAGTGTTATTTACATATAAATGTTTATATAGGTTATTTATACATTATATATATATATATATATATATATATATATATATATATATATATATATATATATATATATATATATATATATATATATATATATATATAAGTTTTTACATAAAAATACTTAGAAATACTAATTAGTGTATATATAACGTTTACAGGTATAATCAGTCCAATTAGTCAAAAAGTCCAAGAGTATGAAAATATCATTTTCGGTAGGAATTTACTAATAGTTCATATATGACAATTATCCGATTTTTACATATAAGTTCATAATATACCATTTTTAGTTAAGATAACTAATAACCTATTAATATGTCATTAACATGTATAATATGTCAAATTTTATGTTTTCATCTATTTTAACCATTTTCACTTTTTATATAAGTTACTTAGGTGAATTTTAGTGAAATTTAAGCAAAACGAATAGGAGAATTAAGGGTTTATTAGGGAGTACCGAAGATCTCCGCAAAACCTATCAAAAAGTCGAAATGGTCTTGAAGTCTTTCGGAAATGAGCTCCAAAAGCGATAGTAAGGAGAAATCGAGCTCCAAACATAAAACAAACCACTTGTTAGGAAGAGAACTCAAAGAAAATAAGAATTGAATGAGGCTTATGGAATGTTTTTGCTTACCAATCTTCACAATGTAATTGTCTCCGTAGTGGTGAAACAAAACCGAAAATGGAGGATGAAGATGGAGGACGAATCCTTACAAGAATTTATAACACCCATGTTAGTATTCTCTTTGTAAATAAAAAGAGAAAAAGAGATGGAAATGATGTAAGAGATGTATAATCTTCTTTGTGTCTCAAATTCTCACTCAAATTGGTGTTCTTTGCTCTCACTTTTCTTGAAATGAAGAGAGACAATGGGAGGATGAAAGAAAATTAATGATAGAATGAAGATGAAAATGAATGGAAATGTTTAAGTTTGAAACAAGGAATGAGAGATGGTGTGAAATGGTCAAGGATCCACAATTTTCTCATCTAGCACCATTTTGGGAAGTTTTCAGCCATTTTTCACGTGGGAGTAAGTTTGTGGAATCTCAAGAAAGTTAAAAGTGGTTTTAAAATATTCTGCCAGGCCTCGACTGCGTCGCAGTCAGTATGGACTGCGGCGTTGTGCCTTGCCGTCGACATCCGTTAAAAAGACTGAATTTGTAAAGAATTTAACGTTAGTCCCGTTAAAGGACTAACGTTGTAAAATATTTTTAATGTCAATCTTAATCGTATAATCGAAGGCATAATTCACCCATACTTATCTTACGAGAATACTTATACTTACTAGACACTTAGGTACTAAACGTTTTCGTCGCGAAGGACAAAAACTACTCGTAATATAAAACCCGACCACATAAATAATGCGTGATAAAACGATATAGCAACTAATAGTAGGGTCATGACAAAATATCGATAAATAAAAAGACAAACGAAACACGGAATAGTACCTCGAAATCGCGGTTGTCACAAATTTATTGGCAAATCTATGCTGTTTTTATTATAAAAAAATTTATTAGTACATTTGATATTGGGAAAATTGTTCAAAAATAATAACGAACTTTGACCAAATTATCATTGTGTGTAACCAACTTTGTTTTTTATAAAAAGAACATCAAATTTAGATACGTTGTCATTGTATGAAAACTTAACCTAAAATCTCGTTAGTTTTTTTTTATTTAAGTCATTTGTGTTTTCCCCCCCCATAGTTAGGTGTCACATTTGTTATATTATCGTCATATACATTGATTTAGGGGGGGAACTTAATAATTTTTTTCATATTTAATAAATTTTTAATAACAAATACATTTTCGTATAATCAATTATTGAAATCAAATGTCAAAAAAATGACAAAATAATACGATAAATATATGTTATATCACATATATGACATTTATCTATGAAAAAATTTATATAATTATTATATTTCAAAATTTAACGAGATTTCAAGTTAACTCTAACCTACAACGACAACGTATCGTATCTAAAGTTAATGGTTTTTAAAAAAGAAAAAAAAATCAAAATTAGTTACACACAATAACAATTGAGTCAAAACATGTTGCTTTTATATGCAATTTTCCTTATAGTATTCAAAATTTAATTTTAGTTTTGATAATTACAAGCTATTCATAAAACAAAAGAATTTTGAAGAAAAATAGATTAAATTTAATTTATAAATTGTGTGAACATCTCCATTTATACAACAAAACATAGATGTAATTATTTCATCTTATATTATTCACACTAGGTGACATAGCGAGATTATTATACTACCTAACATGTTTGTATACAACGACACTTTTGAGAAGTCTAATATTGAATGCTCTTAGTGAAACCGTAGTCCCCTTTCACCCTCCAACCCGTTAGTTGTGACAACCGTTAAAACTCAGGTCGAGAATGCTAACTTAACCTCGATACGAATATTTATTACTTGCTATAACTAACTTTATGTGTTACGTGGTTACGTAAACATAACTCTTTAAGCTAAGCTCGATTTAACTCATACAAAAACTTTTAATGTAGGTTTACGTTACTTAAACATAAAAAGTGTGTGTCTCGGAATCGAAGCCGGAAATCGGAATCAAAGCATTAGATGAATCCTTATACCAAGAAAACACTTAATGAACTTGCCTAAGTTTATCTCAAAACTAATCGTAAACTTTCAACTAACGAAAATGCTTAAGGACGAAACAAATGAAAAACGAAAAACTTGCAGAATCTGCCCCAAATGCGCCGTATAAAGCCCAGATGCGCCACATATTGGGTGCAGACCAGCAATTTTTGTAAACTCTTTTAACTTAACAAACACGAGCCCAACTCTTTGACTCCGGTTTGGACTTGTTAAAAGGCCATTTTATGGTCCAGTAAACCAACTTAAAACACCCTCACAACTCTCATTTCATAAACACCAAACACACACACACACACACCAACACTCACATTTCTCTCACTCTCTCTAATTACTTGCACTCCCAAGAACTCTCTCTCCCTCCTCTTCATTTACAGAAACTAAACACATAAAAATCACAGAAAAATCATCATCACAACACCTAAAAATCGTTCCATAATCAAGAAGAAGGAAGGAGCATTCATATTTTGGGTCAAGAACACATTTTTCACCCATTTGAAGCTAGGATCGCCAACATACCATCATCCACCTATCTTTATTCGGTAAAAACTCTTAGATCTTCTGTTTTTACTAAGATAAACCATTGCATGTAAGATCAAACTCATAAAAACACATTTTTATAAAGATTTAAGGTGATTTACATAATAAAACGGGTTTTAATAAAATGAATGTTTAGATCTTTGATTTTGTTGTTAAAGATCCAAGAAAAACTGAAACTATCAAGTATTTTGATGTTTTAACTATTGCATGTCGAAATCTACCGTCAAATAACAATTTTCACCACAAAAACGATTTTTGGCCATAAAGTTGTCTATGAGTGCGGCGCATTCCCTATGAGTGCGGCGCATTCCCTATGAGTGCGGCTTCGGTATAAGACGTGATCTTGAGCTTATTACTTTAAACCGTGTTGAAGAATCTGTAATAAGCTTAAACTTGAGTATAAAATGACTATTTGAACATGCTAATATATTATTATGATTGATGAATTGGTTTAATTAGTGTTATAAAAATTGTAAGCGGGAAAATGTCGAAAATTGGATTTAGAAACTATAGCGCGGAAGCGTTACCCGATTTTTGTAAAACCAATTACAAACACTTATAACATAAGCATTTCGTTGACTAACGATTGTATGAACTAATAAATAATGATACTTACGCCAAAACTTGGTATAAAATAGGATTTTGGTGATTCCGAGTACCTTTTGAGCAATTCCGAGCACGCTAAGAATCTTCGCAAACAGTGAGTTAGAAACCCCTTCTTTTGAATGCTTTTAAACATATTTTGGGGTGAAATGCGAGTCTTAGGCTTAAACGCTACATTTAAGCTAAAAAAAACTTTGAACGATTAACGAAACGATTTGATACTTGAATACTATTACAAAACGATTTGATACTTGAATACTATTACGAAACGCTTTGATACTTGACTACTTTTACGAAACAATATTTTGCCAGCATTGTTGATGGTTTTGCCAACAATGCTGAGGAAACAAACACTAAATTGCCAATGACTAAACATCGATCGTCATGTTGCGGACGTTATACAACATGGACGTGAGATACCACGAAAATTCCCATACACTCCTGCATAACAGCTATTATTAATCTCTGGGAGAGAACTGATAGAATTTATGGATAGCGCTATTAGGGTAGATTGACCCTCACCACAACGATAACAACAGATGGTGCATAGGTCTAGTGGGTAGGCTTAAGGCTTAGCAACGAACGATCATTGGGCAATACATATGATTGTCACATAGTCGCGCTATGTGGTCAATGCCTACGAACACGAATACTATACTTTACACATGGTTATACGACAACTATTTGAACACTATACTTTACGCATGGTTATGCGACAACTATTTGAACACTATACTTTACGCATGGTTATGCGACAACTATTTGAATACTATACTTTACGCATGTTTATGCGACAACTATTTTAATGTTATACTTTACGCCATTGTTGTGCGTCGAACCTTAAATGCTTTATCTAAACTTGTAGCTCACTAACTACGCCTCCCGTAGTTAACACTTGACTCGTATTTTTCAGGTAACGAGTAAGCTTGAGATAATGCTTGAACGCTTGGGGCTGCTGACTTCAAGAATGGGAAAGGGTTCGGGTGATTTGGCTATGAACACCTATTTTGTATTTCGGATATGTAAACGTTGTTTTAAACACTTGTAAACTTTTGATGTTATGTTTTTTGTTTGAATATAACTTGGTGTGGAATTATAAACTTGTGTATCGAATGTTATTGCTCTTCATGTCCCGTGTTTCCGCTTTAGCGGGGTGTGACAGACTTGGTATCAGAGCGCAAGGTTATAGTGAATACCGATTTTTCAAAAAAATCAAACTATAACTAGTTTCTAAACAACGAATTTTATTTAACCAAAACGTGAAGGCATTATTTAACTTAAATTATTCGGAGCTTGATCACCTACGAGTAATTTAGACTAAATTATGCTAGAACGGGATTGGTAAATATTAAACGACGCTCCCCGGGAAATTCTTGAAGTCAGACCCACACAGACCTAGATGCTACACCTAAGATACTCTATGTGCTCAGCTTATTACTAAAACTAACATGAGATGTATCTTCGATTTAACTCGTTACCGATTTAGGGTATGTCGAGAGGGAAAAAGATAGCTACGTCAGACAACGAGACCGAACACTCTCACGAATCCCAATCACGCTCTCGGAGTCAGCAATCGTCACCACCTACTCTACCTTGCTTCCGTCGTGACGGGGAAGGATGCTCACAATTCCCAACACGCCGCGCTCGACATTCCCCGAATCGTCACTCGAGACTTCAGATAGCTACGCCACAAACACCCCCTATGCCTGGACTGACTCTCGAAGAAATTTATGCGTTATGTAACATGTCCGTCGACCTCCGCGGATACACACAGGTCGTGCAAGATCACTCCAATCAGATATAAGGTTTGTACATCGAGGTGATGCGCGCAAAGACGATGGTACGCAAGGCAGTTCGAGCAACACACAATTTGATGCTGATTTGTTTAGTACTAGTATTCCTTATGGTTGTATTGGTTGTATTTAAAGTTTAGAGGTTGTTGGAAGATGTCTTTTGGGTTGTAAGCAGAAATTGTAGTTTATGGATGATTGTAAGCGTAGTAGTTTATGTTGGTTGATAATGTATGACAATAGTCGATGATGTTGGATTTTGTAAGAACATCAAATTTTGAAGCGATATATAAAATGGCCGGATTATAAATTACAATTGTTGTGTTCTTGTTATTTATCATTATTTGAGTCTAAAGTAAAGAGTATCAAAACCCTAAACCCGAGTTCTCTCTTGTGTAGGAAATGGTCGATCACAATGATGACCACATCGTTCAAAGGATCAATGCCCGACTGAACGAGGCAATACCTGGCCTGATAGCCCGAATCAACGCCGGTATCCACCAGGAAGGTCCGAGGGGGAACAATAATAACAATGAACAAAACAACAACCAACATAACAACAATCAAGGAAACAACAACCAAGGGAACAACCAGGGGAATAATCAAAGGAACAACCAAGGGAACAACCAAGGGAATAATCAAAGGAACAACCAAAGGTGTAGTTACAAGACCTTCATGTCTTGTAGGCCAAAGGAATTCCACGGCACTGAAGGCGCCATAAGGCTATCGCGCTGGATCGATAGCATGGAGGTGGTGCTAAGAATCAGCCAGTGTGCTGAAAACAAGAAGGTGGAATTTATCTCATGCATGCCCCAGGGTCGAGCACTAACCTGGTGGAACAACCAGCTTCAGGTCTAAGGTCCGGATGTTGCGTATAACATGCCATCGGAGAGATTCAAGGAGCTGCTAGTAATCGAGTACTGTCCCAAGGAGATCTTGAAGAAGCTTAAGAACGAACTCTGGAACCATTCCATGGTGGGAACTGACATCGACTCCTACACTGCGCGATTTCACGAACTCGCAAATCTAGTACCTGAACTAGTATCTCCCGAAGAGAAGCGAATTGAGCACTACATTTGGGGACTCTCACCCGAGATTAGGGCTATGGCGACAGCTACCGAGCCAGCCACGATGCAACAAACTGTGAGTTTGGCTAACTGCCAAACCCAGGATTGGATAAGGAATGGAGGAGTGTCGAAGCTGGGTTCAGAGGATGCTAAGGGAAAGCGTAAGGTTGAGGACACATCGGGGAACAAAAGGGAACGTTTTAACAAGAAGGTTAAAACGGTAAGAAACTACGGAGTGGCTACTCCGGAGAATACTGGCTATCAGGGAAAAGCACCAAAATGCGATAGGTGCGGTTATCATCACGAAGGGAACTGTAGGTCATGTACCAACTGCAACAACACTAGTCATTGGACCCGACAGTGTAGGGCCATGAACACGGGCAGGTAACAAAACGAAGGACCTCGACAAGCAGGAAGGCCACAACAAAATGAGAGGCCTCGACAGGGAGATGTTATGAATGCGGTAGTAGAGAACACTACCGAAATGCTTGTCCAAGAATAAAGCATGCCCGAAACCCAAACCAGAACCGCAATCAAAACCAACCGCAAAACCAGAATCAAAACAATCAAAGGGGAAACGATGGGGGACAAGGCCATGGCAGAGCCTTTGTGATTGGTGCTGAAGAAGCAAGAAACGACCCCCGGGTGATTGCAGGTACATTTCTCCTTAACAACTATTATGCCTCAGTACTTTTTGACTCAAGCGCGGACAAAAGTTTTGTGTCCCTAGAGTTTAGGCCTTTGATTGCATTAGAAACCGAACCCCTGAGTGAAAAGTTTATGGTAGAATACACAAATGGGCAGGAATACAAAGCTAGTGGCGTAATTAAGAATTGCACAATAACCATAGCTGATCACTCTTTCGAAATAGATCTAATTCCTATCGAACTTAAGAGCTTCGACGTAGTAATAGGATTGGATTAGTTGACCATCCAAGATGCGAAGTTATTTTTCTTAGACAAGACGATACGGATTCCATTAGGAGATGGAGAGGAATTGATAGTACAAGGAGATAGGCCGGGACAAACTTCGAAACTTATATCAGTGATGAAAATGCGCAAATACCTGAATAAGGGCTGCTTTGCATTGTTAGTTAACGTGAAAGATAAACAAGCAAAAGCAGCAGACCTTAAGGATATACCGATAATTAGAGACTATCCGGAAGTATTTCCCGAAGAAATACCTGGACTACCACCACAAAGGCACATAAAGTTTAGAATCGAGGTAATTCCTGGAGCGGCACCGGTGGCAAGGACACCATATCGACTAGCTCCGACTGAGATGCAGGAATTATCCAATCAAGTTCAGGTATTATTGGATAAGGGATTTATCCGACCAAGGTCATCACCGTGGGGAGCGCCGATTCTATTCGTAAAGAAGAAGGATGGATCGTTTCGCATGTGTATCGACTACTGAGAAATGAATAAACTAACTGTCAAGAACCGATATCCTCTTCCGCGAATCGATGACCTTTTCGATCAACTTCAAGGCGCAACCTACTTTTCAAAGATTGACTAAAGGTCTGGGTATCATCAAGTGTTGGTTTCTGAAGATGATATACCGAAAACCGCATTCCGCACTAGATACGGACACTATGAGTTCTTGGTAATGCCGTTTGGACTCACGAATGCACCGGCGGTATTCATGGATTTGATGAATAGGGTATGTCGACCGTATCTAGACAAGTTCGTCATCGTATTCATCGACGACATCTTAATCTACTCGGGTACCAAAGAAGATCACGCAAAGCACTTAAAACTGTTGTTAGAATTACTCAAGGAACAACAACTCTACGCAAAATTCTCTAAGTGCGAATTCTGGATGCGTGAAGTCAAATTCCTCGGTCACGTAGTTAATGGATCCGGAATTCACGTTGATCCATCAAAGATCGAAGCTATAGAGAATTGGAAAGGTCTCAAAAGTCCGACATAAATCCGCTAATTTTTAGGACTAGCTGAATATTATCGGCGATTCATTCAAGATTTATCTAAGATAGCTAAACCCCTAACAAAGTAAACGCAAAAGAACTAGAAGTTCGACTGGGGAGATGCACAAGAACAAGCCTTCAATATCCTAAAAACGAAACCGTGCAATGCTCCAATTCTAACTCTTCCTTAGGGAAACAAAGACTTCGTAGTATATTGTGACGCATCTAACCTAGGGTTAGGTTGTGTATTGATGCAACGAAACAAGGTCATAGCGTAAGCATCACGACAACTCAAGAAACACGAAGTAAATTACGCTACGCACGACCTAGAATTAGGAACGATAATTTTCGCACTTAAATCTGGAGACATTATCTCTACGGAACCAAATGCACGGTATTCACGGACCATAGGAGCCTACAACACATACTAGATCAGAAACTACTCAACATGAGGCAAAGGAGATGGTTGGAACTCCTTAGAGACTACGAATGTGATATTAAGTATCACCCTGGGAAAGCGAATGTCGTAGCAGATGCCTTGAGTAGGAAAGAAAGGCAGCAATCGACTCGAGTACGTGCATTAGGAATCTACAGTAAACCCGATTTGAGGACGCGTATAGCAAGTGCTCAGCAGGAGGCTTTGAAAGCAGATAACATAAAGGTCGAAACTTTGCACAAACACGATAAGGATTTTGTAAGGAAGACCGACGATGTCTATTATTTTAAGGATCGAGCATGGGTTCCTACGACTAACGAATTGAGAAAGACCATTATGGATGAAGCACACCGAACACGATACTCCATTCATCCAGGGTCGAGCAAGATGTATAAGGACCTCAAGGAACATTACTGGTGGCCCGGAATGAAAAGAGATGTTGCTTTATACGTAGAGAAATGCCTAACTTGTAGGAAAGTGAAGGCTGAATATCAAAAGCCATCAGGGTTATTGCAGCAACCTGAAATTCCCGAATGGAAATGGGAACAGATCATAATGGACTTCGTTACAAAATTACCTCGTACATCAAAGGGTAATGACATGATCTGGGTTATAGTGGATCGACTAACGAAGTCCGCACACTTCATTCCCCTCAAGGAAAGTTTTAGCGTGGAAAAACTTGTCCAAATATACATAAACGAGGTAGTGACTCGTCACGGAATACCCACGTCAATTATCTCTGACAGAGATACTCGCTTCACTTCCAGATTCTGGAAGGCATTCCAAGAGTCGTTTGGCACTCGATTGGATTTAAGCACGGCTTACCATCCACAGACCGATGGTCAAAGTGAGCGTACTATACAAACAGTAGAGGATATGCTGAGAGCATGTGTTATCGACTTCGGAGGAAGTTGGGATAACCACTTACCACTGATAGAGTTCTCTTATAATAACATCTATCATGCTAGCATCAAATGTGCGTTTGAAGCTCTTTACGGAAGGAAATACCGATCTCCACTGTGTTGGTTGGAACCAGGAGATCGACAACTAATTAGCATGGACGTAGTGCAAGAAACGGTCGATAAGATTACCACGATAAAGGAATGACTTAAGACTGCGAGAAGTCGTCAAAAGAGTTACGCTGATGTGCGCAGAAAAGACTTAGAGTTTCAAGTCGGTGACAAAGTAATTCTTAAGGTAACAACTTGGAAAGGTGCAATACGCCGCGGAAAACATGGAAAACTTAGTCCAAGATCAAATGATGCATAAGTATCCTCATCTTTTCACTTCTCCCACAACGAATGCTACAAGTTGAAATTTCGGGACGAAATTCTTTCAACGTGGGGAGAATGTGACAACCGTCAAAACTCAGGTCGAGAACGCTAACTTAACCTCGATACGAATATTTGTTACTTGCTATAACTAACTTTATGTGTTACGTGGTTACGTAAACATAACTCCTTAATCTAAGCTCGATGTAACTCATACAAAAACTTTTAACGTAGGTTTACGTTACTTAAACATAAAACGTTTGTGTCTCGGAATCGAAGCCGGAAATCGGAATCAAAGCATTAGATGAATCCTTATACCAAGAAAACACTTAATGAACTTGCCTAAGTTCATCTCAAAACTAATCGTAAACTTTCAACTAACGAAAATGTTTAACGACGAAACAAACGAAAAACGAAAAACGAAAAACTTGCAGAATCTGCCCCAAATGCGCCCCATAAAGCCCAGATGCGCCGCATTCTGGGTGCAGACCATCAATTTTTGTAAACTCTTTTAACTTAACAAACACGAGCCCAACTCTTTGACTCCGGTTTGGATTGTTAAAAGGCCCTTCTATGGTCCAGTAAACCAACTTAAAACACCCTCACAACTCTCATTTCATAAACTATCAAGTATTTTGATGTAACTATTGCATGTCGAAATCTACCATCAAATAACAATTTTCACCACAAAAACGATTTTTGGCCATAAAGCTGTCTATGATTCCGGATTCCGGATTCCGGATTCCCTAGGGAGTGCGGCGGTAATGCATTCCCTATATCAGATTGCAGAAAAATTGTCATTTTCGGTATAAGACGTGATCTTGAGCTTATTACTTAGACCCGTGTTAAAGAATCTGTAATAAGCTTAAACTTGAGTATAAAATGACTATTTGAACATGCTAATATATTATTATGATTGATGAATTAGTTTAATTAGTGTTATAAAAATTGTAAGCGGGAAAGTATCGAAAATTGGATTTAGAAACTATAGCGCGGAAGCGCTGCCCGATTTTTGTAAAACCAATTACAAACACTTATAACATAAGCATTTAGTTGACTAACGATTGTATGAACTAATAAATAATGTTACTTACGCCAAAACTTGGTATATAAATAGGATTTTGGTGATTCCGAATACCAATTCCGAGCACGCTAAGAATCTTCGCAAACAGTGAGTTACAAACCCCTTCTTTTGAATGCTTTTAAACATATTTTTGGGGTGAAATGCGAGTCTTAGGCTTAAACACTACATTTAAGCTGAAATAAACTTTTAACGATTAACGAAATGATTTGATACTTGAATACTATTACGAAACGATTTGATACTTGAATACTATTACAAAACGATTTGATACTTGAATACTATTACGAAACGCTTTGATACTTGACTACTTTTACGAAACAATATTTTGCCAGCATTGTTGATGGTTTTGCCAACAATGCTGAGGAAACAAACACTAAATTGCCAATGACTAAACATCGATCGTCATGTTGCGGACGTTGTACAACATGGACGTGAGATACCACGAAAATTCCCATACACTCCTGCATAACAGTTGCTATTAATCTCTGGGAGAGGACCGATAGAATTTATGGATAGCGCTATTAGGGTAGATTGACCCTCACCACAACGATAACAACAGATGGTGCATAGTTCTAGTGGGTAGGCTTAAGGCTTAGCAACGAACGATCATTGGGAAATACATAGGATTGTCACATAGTCGCGCTATGTGGTCAATGCCTACGAACACGAATACTATACTTTACGCATGGTTATGCGACAACTATTTGAACACTATACTTTACGCATGGTTATGCGACAACTATTTGAACACTATACTTTACGCATGGTTATGCGACAACTATTTGAACACTATACTTTACGAATGTTTATGCGACAACTATTTTAATGCTATACTTTACGCCATTGTTGTGCGTCGAACCTTAAATGCTTTATCTAAACTTGTAGCTCACTAACTACGCCTCCCGTAATTAACACTTGACTCGTATTTTCAGGTAACGAGTAAGCTTGAGATAATGCTTGAACGCTTGGGGTTGATGACTTCAAGAATGGGAAAGGGTTCGGGTGATTTGGCTATGAACACCTATTTTGTATTTCGGATATGTAAACGCTGTTTTAAACACTTGTAAACTTTTGATGTTATGTTTTCTTTGAATATAACTTGATGTGGAATTATAAACTTGTGTATCGAATGCTATTGTTCTTCACGTCCCGTGTTTCCGCTTTAGCGGGGTGTGACATTAGCTTCGGAGATCTATGATATGTGATGGATGAAGACACACACTTTGACGAAAACGACATTGTCTATGTTTTATTGTCCGAGTGGTTTTCTCGCACAATCTCAAAATCTCAGTAGAAAGTATTGTTACAATGTTTTCTCATGTGTTGATTATAAAAAAATGTAAAATTTTGACATCATATTCCTATTGTAAAATTTTAGTTTTTAGTGTTAAGTTGTATAATAGTTTTTGATAGTCGGAAAGACTGCAAAATTACGAGTATATTGTGTATCGAGACTAGGACGAAGATAGAAAAAAATATTGTGAAGATAAAATAAGGGTTATTTATTGAGTTGGTTTTCAGGTTCTTCATTTCATGGTTTATGTTGTTATCTACTCCCTCGGTCGGGACTAGCCATAAGTTGGTTTATGCCCAAAGTTGATTAGTTAATGCTGATAGGTGCAATAAACTTAAATATGTATAAAAAGGCATTGCTAAATAAGACACATAAGAAAGATTCAACTTTTTCTACATCCGACAACACACATTACCCATCGATGTCTACCAACACGTATGTGAAAACACCACAAAAGAGAAAGGTTGAGGCCTTGAGCAGTCTCAACCATTTTGTTACTTACTGATTTAGTGCATCTTACTTACTTTCTATTCACTTTCGTTGCAATACTACATAATGAGATTAACGAGGAAAATATTGTCTGCTTCGCGACGGAAAGTCATTACTTTTTTTTTATCAACTTTGTATTTACAAGATACGAAGATGAATGTTTATTAAAAGATAGTTACATGAATAATTAAAAGCAAACTAATTATAAAAATTAAACTGAAACTAATAGTACATATAATAAAAATAATAATATAAAAATAAAATATTAAAAATATTAAAAGTATATAATAATAATATATAATAAAAAAAAGTTAGAAATCGCATTAGCGCTTTTGTTTGTAAATTGATATATAGAGGCCGCCAATTATTGGAATAATGAAATTTATTTATTTATTTTTATAACCTCTATTAAAAAAAATTAGTTTTTCATAGTAAAGGAATATAAAAGAAAATAATATAAAAGATAAATATAAATAAAATTTAGTAAAAAGACGAAACAAACCTTGGTTACTATTTTCTCTATTAACGAAATTAAAGTTTTTTTATAGTTTAATGAAAAGTATGTTATATAAATTAACAAGAAGGTATAAAGAAAATAACATAAATAATTTGTAGTAAAAAGAAGAACATTCTAACCATGGTTATTATTCGGTTCATATTTACTTCAATAATTGATAAATAGGAAAATACTTATTGACACCCGACATAGAATATACACTTACTCACCGCAATAAGTTTTGGCACAATTATGTTAGATGCAAATATGGTCGCAAACCAATGACAACTTGTAAAAGCGAAAGACAGTAATCCTGAATCTCAGAACAAAATGACATACGCAGCAACATCATAAGATCATACATAAATCTACATATCCACACAACGCTCCACATGAAAAAACCCGTATGGACATCTTCTTCTAAACAGGTACGACAATGTTACCAAAATAATACAAAATCAAATACCATTACCCGATATGGTCTAGCGTAAGCCTACTCTCACACCTCAAAGCAACAGACTGGCTCCGAACCCAGTTAAAATTAGAGATTTTCAATCTGTTCAAGGGATGAAAATTGTGCATCAATATCGGTAAGGGCTTCTTGATTTATTGTGATTGGGCAAAACCATTTTAACGCGGAACTTCCGAATTTCTGTTCGGGTTTATCATCTTCACTTAACCTTTCGGGTCGACTGAAGAGCTGATCTTTCAGTAGTTGGCAAGATTTCAGATCTTCATCTGTTCGAGCATTACTTAGTTTTTTGTTGAGTTCGAGTAAACTTAAATGCCTTGCCTTCTTAGGCCTGTTAGCGAGTTCAGCTTCTTCATTGCCAGTAGGTGTATCACTCTTGAGTTTTCTTAAACCGCTGTGAATAATGAATCTCATTTTATCTCTTAGGTTTTCAGCTCTAATCGGGTCTGCTCTAAGTTTCAATTTCAATTCCGATATCATCGATTCATTGTTTATTTCTAACTCATCTTCAGTTGAAACGGGTTCTCCTAACTTGGGATTCACAGCAAAAACCTCTTCCAACAGAGTGATATTTTGCAAATATCTATCAAACGCTTCGTTTTCTATTTCTATGTTCATCTCCTTGTATTCCTTCAACTTTGAAAACCTCCATTCGTTTATCTGAAAAGCCTCCTGTATGTTTCAAGTTCATAACTTTTAAGATATCTTTTCAAAATATACAAAGGAAAAAATCAGAAACTGAAAATGAGGTGAAGGTTATAAACCTTTCTTGTCAACGGCTTCCTAGCACGAGACGGAACTTGCAAATTGTTGAACTGGGAAAAATTGTTGGAGAGCTGCCTGAGTGAGTTGACTCTATGTGCATTCCTAATAAAATTCTTGAAAAAGTTAGGGTTCTAACTTCTAAGGAGTTCACAAGTAAGAAATAAACAACTATAGTCCTTCAAAAACAAAAGTTCAATACGGAGGCAATTTCGACCCATTTACTCTTGAACAGGTTAATTCAGGTTCTGTCTTATCTCTGGCGGATTTAATGGGAAAAATAAAAAGCTTCAGCTAAATGGAAACAGGTCAGAGTGTATTTTTAGTGTATACAATCTCTAAAATGGTGAAAGTATTAATCATACGTTGTTATAATTTTTGTAATCATACTACCACACCAACGTTTAATAAAAAAAAATAACAAAAAGTGTTTTAAAGTCGAACCAGACAGAACTATTTAGAACTGTAACAAAAAAGTGAGTGACGTCAGTCATAACAGTGTTGCATATGGCAACTGGGATTCGGAAGCAGATAAAGATTTGGTCAATCTGTTTAATAAGAACACATTCAAAGTCGCCTTAGTTTCTTTATTGAGTCTGTCTAGCTTCAATGTTTTAAAATTATTCGTTAATCAGCCGAATTTTAAAGAATATAACTATTTTCTATATTATGTTCACATTCTAGATTACTTGCTATTGCACCAGCTTGCTCTCAGTGTGCCGTCTACTCAAAAAGTCATCCTTTTTTAGCCATTACCCAACCTGCCCAACCAGCAAAAAGAACCACGCACCATCCTAAAAAGAAAACCCCCTATATCTACAATACTAATACGAAAACATTCTATTTAATTAAAGAGGGATTTTATCAGCATATGATATTTGGTGAATAATTTACACCTTAACAGCAGATAAGGAAGAGTAATAACTAATAAGAATAGAGAATAACGGAAGCATATAACTTACCCGGACGCGGATATTTCATTTGGCTGATCGTTTGAAGCTGAGGTTGAAGATGGTACCTTATCTGGTACTGATGGATTACTACTCTTCAGCACTGCAAGAAAACTCAAATGAAACTTGCAAGTTATATATTGTGGAAAATTCCCGTATATTGATATGTAACATAGCAATCATAATCCTATTCTCTCATACCGTGTATATGGCATGGATTTTGAGCTTTTGCGCAGCAACTTTTGCATGCCTGGTATGGACACCTGCAACGTTGTTTCAGAGCTAATTTAAACTTAAGAAGCACATTTGAAGAATGTACACAAAGTTCCGGCTGATATAAAAACCGAGAGAAATGCAGCAGGGGTGGATTTAACATTACTCGATATTCACTACCAAATGATTTGACTTATATGAATTAGAAATTTCATTATAATTATTAAATTTCCTTTGGCTCAGATCTATTGGATGAATGACATTCTAATATCCGTCGACACATTTGATAAAATGAGATGATCCTCCTCTCTCTACCAATTGATTGCATAAAACTCCATAAGCATGTCCCCGCTATGAGCCTCAACATCAGGAATCAGTTCATATATAATTAACATATAATAATTAAAATTAATTTGGTCATTCTTTAACCCTAAATAAATAAAAAAGCTGAAGCTAGGGTTTGGTTATGAATTGAAATAAAAATACATAAAAATTGGGAAGAAAAAGTTAGACCTAGAACGTGCAACATTGCCACAATTGATGCATTTAGGTTTATTGAGTCCGCGTAGACTTTTCGAAGAATTGATACCGCCGCCGCTGTTGAATATATTATTCATCATCGGACTTCTCGCGACGCCGGGAATTGACGAATTTTCGCCACTGTTGTTGCTTACACCCGCCATTGCCTTGATAATATTAAGGGGATGTTTGTTTGAGCTATGTTTATCTCAAACAAAAACTAATTTTATACTATCTAAATGACGGATATACCCTTTTAAAAGTTATATTTAATAAACTAATATTTTATGGGTTCATTATAACCGGCCCGAAAATTATTGTTGTAGTATTCAAAGTAAACATACTTTTAAGGATGGTTTGGTTTATTGAATAATTTTTTAAGAATTACAAGTTGTTAAAATTTTTTTGTGAAATTTGTGAAATTTGTGAACGAGATGGATCTTACTTTGTTACATTATGATAATTAGAGGTGTTTGTTTGAGCTTATTATGACCTTATGAGTTTATGTGATTTCGGCTTATCTTTCATAAGCCCACTTTTTCACGATTTATCTGATGGCTTATGAAGAAAAAGAAAACTTTAAGCAGGATCCAAATTTTAAGCAAGCATATTGGTATGAATAAAAACTGACAAAGAGATGCCGGATGTTGCTACATAATTCTGTACGGGTTAGTTTAGACGATCGGGAGGTCCGAAACATTTCCTCCCCTACAGGATCATCTTCGGTATCAACTCTTACCTGTTGTACGTTGCTATTGGACGTGGTCAACCTCAGTAATCTTAGATGGATCCTCAGTTTCGTTATGTATGTTTATATGCGTTTCTTCATCATTCTTAATCTAAGCTTGATCCAGCTCATCACCAGTTTAAAACCTCCTCATCGTCTTTTAAATTTTAAACTTGGTCATCGTTATCATCATTCTCTCCAACGGCAGTTTCGTATTTCCATTTCACTTCCAGTTCCAAACTGCAAGTTGGACGAAACATGTAGAAGAGAAAGAACATTATTTTAGATTTCTTCTCTTATATAATGGCAATCTACTTCGATGTGCTTTGTGCGCTCATGATAAACAGGGTTAGTAGGAATTTGGACGACACTTGTGTTATAGCGGGGAAAGGAGTGGGATTATGTTAAGGATATCCGAGCTCAGCCAGCAGTCCTCGAAGCCAAGTAATTTCTGAACATTTAGCAGACATAGTGCAATAGACTCGGTGGAAGATTTGGAGACACTATCTTGTTTCTTACTTTTCCATGATATTAAAGAACTTCCACGAAATATGCACCAACTAGTGACAAATCGACGAGTATTGGGACAACCATCCCAATAACATCACTATAGCAAACCAATTGAAGAGACGATCCAACAATAAAACATAAACCACTACCAAATGTACCTTTAAGATAGCAAATGATGCGACAAACAGCTGCTAGATGGAGATGTCTCGGAGTATGCATGAATTGACTAACTTGTTGGACAACAAATGAGACATGAGGCCTAGAAATCGTTAGGTGGTTTAAACTACCAACCAATTGTCGATACCCTAAAGGATTAGAAAGTAGTCTCATTTGTCATGATGCTACTTAACATTAACTTTATAGGATATTGTTTATATTTATCCTTATCTAATTACCATGTTTATCCTTATCTATTTACCATGTTTATCCCTTTGATGTACATTCCTATAAGTATTGTTGATTTGCAATCTAAATAAAACATCAATTGAAACCATCGATATTTTAGATGGTATCAGAGCGGGTTTCGAAAACCTAATCTGAATCTCACGAAACCACATCATCTTCCGTCGCAAATCATGCCAGGAGATGATCCGAAAAACAAGAATGAAGAAGGAGGAAGTTCTACCATGGCGATCGATCATAGCTCACCTTACTATCTCCACCCATCCGATTACCCCAAGCAACTTCATGTCAACGATCTTCTCACAGATACGAACTATGCAGATTGGTCGCAAGAGATGGAGAATTTTCTCTTCGCCAAGAATAAGTTCGAGTTCGTTGATGGCACGATCGAGAAACCAGAAAGTAAATAGCCACAATACATGCCTTGGATGAGATGCGATGCTATGATAAAAGGTTGGCTTACCACCGCTATGGAGAAGACGATCCGTAATAGTGTCTAATACGCCAACACTTCGTCACAGATATGGTCGGATCTACTCGAAAGGTTCGGAAAGGAGAGTTCACCTAGGGCATACGAATTGAAGCAAAGGATATCCGCTACTCGACAGAACGGTACGTCGGTTTCAACCTACTATACAACCCTTCGATCTCTTTGGGATGAAAGCACCTCCGTGTTACCTCCACCGAGATGTTTATGCAACAATTGCTCATGTGATATTGGAAAAAGAATGAACGAATTTCAAGAACAAGAAAGGCTATATCAGTTTCTCATGGGATTGGATGCTGATTTCACCGTGATTAAAACTCAAATATTGGCAACCAAGCCGATTCCTTCTCTCGGAACGGCTTATCACTTAGTCGCTGAAGATGAAAGGCAAAGAACCATCTCCAACGACAAAAGAACCAACCCCGTTGACACCGCTGCGTTCAAGGCTTTCCAAGCGAAAGATAACGTTTCGAATTCACAAAGGGAGAAGAACTTTCAAAGAAATTTTAGAGACAATAAAGAAAAGAAAGAAGATGAGCAATGTACGGGATGTGGAAAATTCGGACATAAGAAAGACGGATGCTTTAGGGAGATTGGATACCCGGAATGGTGGCCGGGTAAGAAGGGAGAAAAGTCTAAACTAAGGGCAGCCCACATCGATCATCCATATAGTACGATACCAGGATTATCAAACGAGCAGTACCAACAATTCATTAAGCACTTTACTGGTATGAACAATGTTGAAAACACCGAACGGAATGCCAACATGACAGGTAAGCAAGATACTAAAGGTAATTGGATCATTGATTCGGGTTGCACTGAACATATTACTTACCTTCCACATCTTCTCGAAAATAAGAAGATGAACAATTTCGAGCAACCTGTTTTTATCCCAAATGGTGCATCCATTCCCGTTGAGGGAAAGGGTAGTTGCATGCTCCCAGGGGGAGTTAAAATTAATGATGTTCTTTGTGTTCCAAAATTTAAATGCAATCTTCTTTCAGTTAGCCGCTTAAGCCGAGATCTTCAATGTGCTGTAACGTTTTTTCCTGATTTTTGTGTAATGCAAGGGTTACGTACGAGGAACTTGATTGGAGCGGGTAGATGTCAAGGGGGGTTGTATCGAATGGAGATGATCAAGGAAAGAAAGGCAATGACGGTCATCACAACGAATACATGGCACAAAAGACTTGGTCACGCTTCAAAAGGGAAAGTTTCTAAAGTAGATTTTATTAAAAGTAGTTTTGTTGATTTTAAAGTTTGTGATTCTTGTGCAAAGGCAAAACTTGCCCGAACACCTTTTCCCATTAGTCTAAATAAAAGCAATGATATTTTTGAACTTGTCCATTGCGATATTTGGGGAGGGTACCGAGTACCATCTTATACAAATGCGAATTATTTTCTCACAATTGTTGACGATTTTAGTCGGGCAGTATGAGTATTTCTCATTAAACACAAAAATGATGCAAGCGAATGTTTGATAAATTTTCATAAGATGGTAAAGGTTCAGTTCGGAAAACAAATAAAGAGGATTAGATGTGATAATGGCGGAGAATTTATGTCTAATTTGATGAGTCAATTTTATAGCAAAGAAGGAATTCTTTTGGAAACCACTTGCCCACACACGCCTCAACAAAATGGCGTCGTTGAAAGAAAGCATCGCCATTTACTTGAAACGGCTCGAGCTATTCGCTTGGAAGGTAATGTTCCGAAGAGATTTTGGGGGGAATGTATTCTTACGGCCGCATATATCATCAACCGACTTCCCTCTAAGGTAATTAAAAACAAAACTCCATATGAAATTATTTGGAATCAAAGGCCACAATATGATCATTTGAGAGTTTTTGGTTGCCTTGCTTATTACAAAAATATGAACACAAAGGGAGACAAGTTTGAGGAAAGAGGAAAACCGGGCGTTTTTTTAGGTTATCCACAAGGGACTAAGGGGTACAAAATCTATGACATAAAGGAAAAGAAAATTGTGATCAATAGGGATGTAATATTTTGTGAAGATATATTCCCTTTCAAAAATGTTGATCAAATAGATGAACACGAGGAACCAAAAATACAACATCCGACTTTTCATCATGAAGAACAAACACAAGAGTATAACCCAAGCGTACGTGTTCCCGATGAAATTGAAAGAAATGACGAGAATTTGGACACCTCTGATTCAGAACACGATGAACAAGATGTTTCATTTGATAATTCAAATGACATCGAGATTCCCTCAAGTACAGAGGTTAATGATCCCGAAATTCACAATTCCAACGAGCCCACTACTCACACTCGAAGCACAAGAACAAAAGTACAGCCGCAACGATTCAAGGATTATGCAGTCAAACTACCCCCCTCGATCAATCACGATCTACCTAGCTGCACTCAAGAATCCTCCACGGTACACCCAATCTCTAACTTTGTTTCTTATGAGAATTTTTCTATTAGTCACAAAGCTTACTTAACGGCCATTACCAAAAACAATGAGCCCAAATCTTTTGCTCAAGCTTCTCAGGATATTAAATGGCTAGAAGCTATGAAACGTGAAATTCGTGCTCTTGAAGAAAATGGAACTTGGATAATAACCAAATTGCCTGCGGGAAAGCGTGTTATTGACTCCAAGTGGATCTACAAAATAAAATATAAACCCAACGGCGACATTGAAAGATATAAAGCCCGACTCGTTGCGAAAGGTTTTACGCAAATGGAGGGAGTGGATTATCATGACACATTTGCACCTGTTGCAAAGTTGGTTACGGTTCGAACTCTTCTAACCGTAGCAATCAAGAAAAATTGGATCATACAACAATTGGATGTTAATAACGCCTTCTTGCACGACGATTTGGATGAGGAAGTTTATATGAAAATTCCGCAAGGATTTTCTAAAGAAGATGAAACACGGGTGTGTAAGTTACAAAAATCGCTATATGGTTTGAAGCAGGCGTCGCGCAATTGGTACCACAAATTTACTCGCTTTCTTCTCAACATCGATTTTCGTCGGTCGAAGGCGGACCACTCGTTATTTTTGCAAACAAAGGGTGATATTTTTATTGCTATTTTGATATATGTGGACGATGTCATTATAGTTGGTAACAATGCCAATCAAATTCAGCGAACAAAACAATTCAATTTCGGTACAACTCCGCTTGCTGCAAAGCCTTTATTTCTCGTCCAAACACTCCCAACAACTTGATGAAGCCTTTAGCATTAAAGATCTTGGTCAGTTGAAATACTTCCTTGGCATCGAAGTCGCGCACACTGCTGATGGTCTGGTTCTAAGCCAAAGAAAGTATATCTTAGACATTCTTGAAGATAGTGGAATGATGGGATGTAGACCAAGCTCATTTCCAATCGAACAAAACTTGAAACTCGATCAAGGAGAGAATGAAGATCGCGTAGATTTTGGTACGTATAGACGATTGATTGGTCGCTTGTTGTATCTCCAAGCCACACGACCGGATGTCACTTATGCCGTCAACGCATTGAGTCAATTCGTGGCTGACCCAAGACAAAACCATATGGACGCCGTTACACGCGTTCTTCGTTACTTAAAAGGCACAGCAGGTCAAGGAATACTTTTACCTCGAGTTGGTGAACCCATTTTAACTGGCTTTTGTGACTCGGATTGGCTCGGATGTCCTTACACGAGGCGCTCTCGAACAGGTTACTTACTAATGCTTGGAGGTGCAGTCATCTCTTGGAAAACAAAGAAACAAACAGTTGTTTCCCGTTCTTCTGCAGAGGCGGAATATCGAGCTATGGCGGCTACTGTTAGTGAAATCTTATGGGTTAGATGGCTTCTAAAAGATTAACAAATTGAAATTACCACACCAACTACTCTCTTTTGTGATAATCAGGCTGCACGTCATATTGCCAACAATCCAGTCTTTCATGAAAGAATGAAACATGTAGAGATGGATTGTTTTTTTGTCCGAGAAAGAGTCATTTCAAAGGAAATTCTGCCTATGAAGATTGAGAGTAAATTACAAGTTGCTGATTTATTGACTAAAGGTCTTGGCGCAAATCAACTTCAGTTTCTACTTAGCAAGTTGGACATTCGAAATCTACATGCTCCAACTTGAGGGGGAGTATAGGATATTGTTTATATTTATCCTTATCTAATTACCATGTTTATCCTTATCTACTTACCATGTTTATCCCTTTGATGTACATTCCTATAAGTATTGTTGATTTGCAATCTAAATAAAACATCAATTGAAACCATCGATATTTTAGAAACTTCTAAAGGTATATCGACAGGTGAAGAGTGTTGAAGTCCAACCAAGCTAATCAGATCCTGAGTGCATTTTTGTTGATGTAAAAATGTACCAGTGGATCGGTGAGAACTTCCAATCCTAAGAAGTAGGTAAGAGAACCCAGGTCCTTCATATGAAATGAAGCTTGTAGGTGTTTCTTAAGTTGACTAATCAATGAAGCATCCGTTCCTGTTATAACAATGTCATCAACATAGGCTAAAAGAACAACAATTCTCATGGAACTCCTAAGAATAAACAGTGAAGAGTCATATTGAGTTTGTACAAAATAAAATTGAAGCATGGTAGTGTGGAACTTCTCAAACCACGCCCCAGGGGCTTGTTTGAAGCATTTCAGCTTACAAACTTTAGAAGTAGAGGATGAAACAAACCAGGTGGAGGTTTCATGTATATATCTTCTTTTAGATCACCATGAAAGAAAGCATTTTTTACATCCATATGTTGAAGTGGCCATCCATGTGAGAAGAAGCAATAGAAATATTGTACGTATTGTAATCATTTTAGCAACCGGGGAAAATGTTTCCTCGTAATCTATGCCATACTTTTGTCGATTACCAAGAACTACTAATCTAGCCTTGTAACGATCCAAGGTCTCACTAAAGAGAAGTTTCACAGAGAAAATCCAATTACAATTGATCAGTTTGACTTTAAGAGGACACGGCATAATATCCCAAGTTTAAGCTTGACTGGCTATTGTTGGAACTGGCCCTTACTTTGTTCCTTCGGTTTATCGTATTGAACATGATAACAATGGTGCTTGAAGAATGAGTGTTAATGAGACAAAGAAAACACAGAGAATATATATAATATAACTGTATTTTTATTGATAATCAAACGTTAATATTACAGACCTTTATATACATGATGAACCGTTGCCTTCTATGACAGTTATACCGATTCACCAAAGTAACGACACTATATAATATAACGGTTCTTAACCTAATCCTAACTGCCACATATGGGCTTTATTTATTTACAGACCTTACTTGGCCTTTGGCCCAAATATTTACACAAATACTAACATACGTATAACATAAACTTACTTACTTTTGTCATTATAATCAACAGCTATTAAAGCCTGAAGTTCTTCCGTTATTGTTTTTTTCCGACACTCGTGTTTAGTTGGATGATCATAAGAAGATGGAACTGAGATAGACTCCAAAGTAGTATAAAGAGATCTATGATAAGAGCCATATCGATCAGGAGGAGGATAAACTCTGGTCGATCTTCTTAAGTTGTGTATAGGAGCTGGATCCAGATTTGGAATGGGCACAGTTAAGGGACGTCGCTTGTAAACGAATCATCCCCAGTAGAGGATGAGACATCATCAAACTTAGGAAGAGAGACAAATTATTACGAGAGGAAACCTGCTTGGAAAGAAAAATTGATTTTCAAAAACTACAACATTTCTAGAAACACAAAGGTTTTTAGAGTTAGGATCATAACAAACAAAACCTTAACCGATTGACTTGAAAGCTTATGTCCGCCGAATACATTGGTTAGTACTGCTCTAATGTTGAGAAGACGGTCGGCGAGGTAAGATATATTTAGTGGAATTTTGCTATTTTTAAACAAAAAAAATTCATAATCATCTAGAGTCTTATAATACGATGGTTCTTGTTATCATAACCTTAGTCACCACCATAAAAAGCAAATACTTTGACATGAAAACGTTGACCATCATAATCTGGGTGAAACTTCATCTCCAAAGTTGCGTCTACCGGAATCGTTATAATAATGTATACCAACTTTAAATGACCATCAACACCATTTATCATATGAGTACATGTGTTTTATCTGATAACTTAAATTTCTCATGTTTATTGCTAACTTCAAAACAAGGTTGAAAAAGTCGTTAGTTGGGGCGAGTCGGTCGGAATATTTTAAAGACTAGTCCAAACCAACTATCATAATAAGTATTTTATCAACACTATATCTATATATCAACAGATGAAACGATTATCAACACTATATTTATCAACACGTATTTTAGCCGAAAACAACTGTTGCATCCAAACCAAGTATCATAATAAGTAAATTAAAATAAACAATATTAATACTAAAAACCTAACAACATAAGAAATACTCACTCTCAATTAATTTCCATTTCTATGGTGCAAAAAAAATCCTTTTTCTATCGTATGGAGAATCAATCCAATAATATGGAAATAAAAAGTAAAAAAAATACTAGACAATAATAAAACAAAAATGTACTTTATATCTAAAAGTAACATCCAAATGTAGTTTGTATTTGATGTGTTTTTATTAGGTTTTTTTTATTTAGTTAAAAGGAAATATCTAGCTTAACTAGTAAAATACAATTATACAAGTGTATTTATTCGTGTAATAGTATAGTGTTGGTATGAACGAGTGTCGAACACTTAGGGAACAAAGTGAAAATTGCAATTACCTAATTAAATAACTTATTTGTAATTAAAAGCTATTAAATTAGTGGACGTTTTAATTTTATACGAACATATGATTAAAACTGATTTTAATAAAGTAAAACGCAAAAAACAATTAAATAAATTTTAAGTGAAAAGATTGTGACTTTGAAAAGCAAAGATTTTTAGATTGAAACAAATATGATTTAAAAACATGCTTAGTTGGATCTTTATTCCTATTGTTTACCTACATCTTAGATTAGTGCATTGTCTATTATTAACTAGTTAGTGATTATCGATTTAGTCTAGACTAGTTGGTCATTAAATCCAAACCTATGATATTAGTTAAAACCTGTTGTTGATCACAACATTATTTACCTAATTTCATGCATTTATACCTCAACTAGTTTGTATGATTGATTTATGTTTAATCTTGTATAAACGATTATCTATACTAAATTTATTGTCAACCTTAATGCCTTATTAATATTTAACATAACCTTAAGATTTATTCCATCTCTAGTTAATATTATTAACCCTAATTCTTCTTATTCTTAGTTCATAATACCAATGCAAGTAGCGTTTACATGTAGGCCTACAATATTTAGGTCTACTTAACAATAAGTTTCATATTATAAGCATTGAGATGTGTAGATTGATTAATAAACATACAAACTATCTAACAAATCAATAATAAACGTAAATTAAGATGTATTAAATCAATAGTTCATAAGATCCAAGCAAACCCTAAAGTATTTAGTTCATAATTGCAGAAAAGTATAAGCAAAAAAAGATTCATAACGTAAGCAAACATGTTCATGATAGAAACTATAAGCAAACCAATGAGTTCTATAGCTAATACGCCTCTGATCTTCAATCCTTAGCATCTACAACCTTCAAAACGACGAAGACAACTTTTGGAACCCTAGTAACCGTTTGATGTAAAAGAGAATACCTAAAATCGTTTTTAGGTTGTTTATTTATATCAAAAATCTTTGATCGACTGTCATACGACGTATGCCATTATTATGCATACGCCGTATGGACTTCTTCAGGTATAAAATTCCCGTAATTTTAATGAACATACGTCGTATGCTTGTGTTTAGGCATACGACGTATGCCAGATTCTTGACTTTGTTGAGTTTTTGGATTCTTTAGTATACGACGTATGCATATGTTTGGTTATACGTCGTATGTCGTTGCAGTATGCACTTCTTCCCGTTTTAAGCATGTTTTCTTTTACTTTTCAGCTTTCCGACCCATTATCAGACATGTCACACTTTTTAAATGATTACATAGCAAATAACATAGAAACATGACATAAATGGGTAAAAATAAAAGAGATATCAACAAAAATATCTCTACTATTATGATGATATCAGTGTTATTACCTACTCTACATTCTTGGTATTTAACACACTATGAGCTTTTGGTTGTTAAATGTTTTAAAAGCATATGCAATGCTAAAAGACTTTATATAGTATGTAGTTGATATGATTCTTTTAATTTGTATGAGTTTATATATTTCACTATTTTGTTTTGGATATAAGTTACCGGATATAAACAAACATTTTTTTGTAATCTCAATGCTTTTATAAATTGATTTGTTTTCAAATAAAACACATCAGAAAGATTGATGTTACCCAAATGGAACCACGCGCAAGTTTATCCATAGAAATGGCACCAAGTTTTCTATTCTTTTATGAGTAGCAGTTTTGTCAAATCTCTAAATCCTGAAAAGAAGAATGAATAAAACGATCAAACTAAATATAGATATTATCTATCTAATACTACCAAAGAACCAAAGATATAATCAAAACGACTTTTTGGTTTAAACTTTTCGCTACTTGAAGGTTGAAATTGGATTTGGACCAACTTCCGTAGTTCCATATGCAACAAACTCGTTTCTTTGACCAATAAGTAAATATAAGACTTCTTCATTTCAATGAAATATGCACAAACTAGAAACGACTTTCCATTATCAGTAACCATTGGCAATTCTATGCACACAAATCTTCACATACTTCATTTTCAACAACTTTATGTGGTACTAAACATGGATGCCCTGTATGCACGACTGAAGAAAAATATTTTCCAGGAAAGAAAAACCAACATTAGACGAGTTTACAATGTCACATCGTAAACATGAAAGGAGTATGGAATGTAGAGGTGGCAATTTCGTGCCAAATTGGTTATGTTATATCTTTATTGAGTCAAATAAGCAAATGGCTCGAACGGGTTTGATGTTACCCAAATGAATTTTTTATTTAATGAGTACAAACCTACTAAACCGTGTTTCTAAATATTATCAGATTATTATCGATGTTAATTAACTTTCTGTAAGTACGTAATCACTAGCTAAAAGGAATATGATATACACAAATCATTCAGAACTCGCCATCTCGGACAGAAAACGGGAATAAGAATCTTATAATGGAGTAAGTTACATTGTTTAGTATTTACCTGACATAATCATGTTTTATCAGTAGTCCTTGCTATCACGTCTTTCCCAAAACCAGACGTCGCGAATGGTGAGCTTCTCGGGTAACATATTCAACCACCTGATAAGGTCTCACTCTTCTTCTAGAAGCCTCATCAGAGAGTGTAGATACAATGGTTTAGTAAATCTGTACCCCTAAATTAATCGAATATCTTCTGGAAATAAGTTGCAGACCAGATTTATCTACAAAAATGGCAACGATGCCAATTATAACTAAAGTGGATAACACCACATTTCACATAACAAAACTTCAACCCGTTTTCTTATTTCTATAAAGTTTTAATTTTTCAACAACCTCATGGATATCACAACTCCCATCGGCTTTCGACAATTCTTTTGCCAACATTACATATGTCTGAAAGTTAGGAATTACGTTTTTCGATTCCATTATATGAAGAAGCTGAATACAGACATCCACCTTACCTTCCTTAAGAACCCCATCAATCAAAACCGTCCAAACAATCTCATCGGCATCCCATTGTCTGTCAAGCATGTTCTCAAATAAATCACGACATTTACCCATTTGCCCTTTTTTGCAAAGAGTATATATAAGTACTGTATATGATCGAATATTAGGTTCAAACCCTTTTTCCATCATCAAATTAAAGAATTCTAAAGCTGTGTCCACTTTCAAGTTCTTACAGTGAGCGGATATGAGATAAGTGTATATATTTCGATCAGGATTTTTGCCTCTTTCTTCCATTTCATGGAATAGCTCGACTGCCTCTAAAGTTTTACCTTCTTTACACAAACCGACAATTACGGTACTGTAGAAGTCAACCGTTGGCTCGTATCCATATTCCGACATTCTAACTAAAAGATTAGCAAAAGTCAACTCTTTCTCATCTACTCTACAAAAGTCAACTGTTGCTTCATGTTGGCATGCAGCTTTTTCAAAAAGTAACCGGCTTTCCTTTTCTAACCCTTTCATCAAGACCCGAAAAGTTCGATAGTTAGGTTTGCATCCTTTGTCACCCATCTTTTGAAGAAGTGAAAATGCATGATCAACTTGACTTAGTGTCACATATCCATCGATTAATGAAGTATATGTCACATGATCAGGAACGAGTCCTTTTTCCTCCATTTCTTTAAGTAATTTCTCTGCTTCATCTACACGGCCTTCCGAACATAACCCAGAAATTAGTGAACTATAACTTAACAAATTTGGCATGCAATCCTTTTTCTCCTCCATTTCATTAAAAATCTCGAATGCAAGATCAACACTGCCATTTCTACACAGCCCGTCAATTAAAGTTGTGTAAGTAATCACATTTGGTGACACGTTTTTCTCCACCATTTTATCACATAGCATTTGTGCTTCACTTAATTGATTCCGTTTTGATAAACACGATATGATTGCGTTGTAAGTTTCGGTCTCGGCCTTGCAATTATGCGATTCCATTTTGTCCAATAACTCAAGGGCTGTAGCTACCTCCCCTTGTTTACAATAACCGTCTATTAAAGTTGTATAATGGACCTTATTCGGTATCAATCCTTGGTCAACCATTTCCTGAAAAAAAGTCAGCGCTCTATCTAAATCCCGTGCTTCACAGAACCCATAAATGAGTTCAGCATAAGTCCACTCATCTGGTTTGCATCCATTTGCCTTCATCAAACTCAATAATCTCGTTGCATTGTTCAAATCCCTTTGTTTCAAGAATCCAATAATTAACGTGTTATACGTAACAACTGTTGGCAAAGGTCCTACCTTCGTCATTTTGTTCAAAAGAACCATACCCTTCTGGAAATTCTTCATCAAACACATAATCCTAATGATCTCATTATATGTTTCGGTATTTGAAAATTTATCATTTCGTCCCTCCATCCAATCAAAAATCATAAAGACAACATCAAACCTCCATATCGATCCTAACTCGTATATCAGAGCATTAAAAGTAACCGTATTCGGAATCAAACCATCTCTCAACATCTTATGATAAAAAGCAACCGCCATTTCCGGTTTCCCTGCACGAAACAACCCACTGATAAGAGCCGTGTAATTCTGCACATTTAGCAAAACACCCGCTTTCCTCATAATAATCACAAGATCAATAGCCTTCTTCACACGCCCACTAGCACATAACGTTGATATCGGGACCGTGAAAGTATAAACAGTAGGTTCAATATTCTTCTCCAACATCTCATCAAGCAAATCCAACGCTTCATCAACCCGACCCACATTACATAACCCATTTACAAGATTAGTATACGTCGCAGAATTCGGCTCACACCCTTCCTTCACCATCCGTTCAAAAACCCTAAACGCACTTTCTACATCTCTATTCCTACAATACCCAAGAATCAAAGAACTAAACGTAAACACATCTGGACACAACTCATACTCACCCATCTGCTCCAAATACCCTTTCGCCTCATTAACCATCCCCTTTTTACAAAACATATTAATCAAAGTATTAAACGTCAACAAACTAGGTCTAATCCCAAACCCAATCATATGACTATAGAAATCTCTTGCACTATCCGTCATTCCAAACTTCCCCATTTGAATCAACAACGTATTCCCGCTATACAAACTATACCCAAACCCTTTCCTCCTAACCTCATTCCAAAACCCCAAAACCCCCAAAACCTCGTCCGCACTCCTACACTCTTTCACCATCAAAACCCTAACATGATCCATATCAGCTACCCTTTTTTCGCTAACTAAACGACTCAACATGGCTTTATAACAATTCAAATCATGTCTATAACTATAATTCTTGGACACCCAATAAAAGAATCTAACAACTACATCAATATCTTTAAATGAATCAACAATTTTAACAACATGGGTAGTATTAAGTTTGTGTGAAACATGCTTTAATTCTTTGTTTTCGAACCAACGGGGTTCGGATAACATACGGGTAACATTGGATACTAAATTAGGGTGTGACGAGAATAATCTATGAAGAAATGTTTGTTTTGTGAGATGAAAAAGAGGAATGGGTTTAAAGGGTTTTACCATTTCGATTGAGAATTCATTGATTGTTTAGCAGGGGTATGATTGATTATGAATTGGTGTGGGGGAACGTGGTTGATTTGGAGACCAGAAATTGGGAACCGAATTTTGTTTACGGCTGGTAAAACCCGGATTTTGAAATTAGGGTATATCAATATGATGCTGGTCTTTGGTATCTAGTTACTTTCACTTTCTTTGTTTGGGTGGTAAAAATATATGTTTTGAGAAGAATGTCGTAAATCATCCTTGTGGTTAGTCATCTTTTTATATATCGGCTTTTTTTAAAAAGTTTAGCATAAAGTGTCATTTTGTTTTTTGAATTTATCATCTATCGTCCTTTCGTCCAAATCCGTTAGAATTGTGTCGTTAAATGGCTCCACGTGACAAACACATGAAAGTAAATAAGTAATTAACCTCTAGGGATGGCAATGGGACGGGTTTGGGTCGGATATCACTAAACTCGTACCCGCATCCATTTATAAAACTCATACCCATATCCAACCTAATACCCATCGGATACCCATATAGTTTTACCCATTGGTTTTTCGGGTTTCCCCGCGGGTATTGGGTATACCCATTTACATTTATGCTAGACAAAATGTTGAGTTAGGGATAAAAAAAAATTCTTAACGAATTACTAAAACCCAACAAGATACCTAATTCATTATCGACATTTCAAAATTTTTAAACGTTTATTTTAAAGGATATAATTTAAGTAATGTGAAATGAATTAAAGTATATAATATAAAAAGTTATTATTAGTAATATGTATATTCTATAAAAAAAAAAAAAAAAAAAAAAAAAAGACTTAATATGTGTATGGGTATGGGTATGGGTACGGATACGGATAATCTGACGGGTATTTGACAAAACCCAAATCCATACCCGAACCCGCAAAAGAAATATTTGTGTACCCATACCCGCCTCCAAACCCGTCCCCGAACCCGACCCAATTGTGTCGGGTTTCGATTTTCCCCATCGGTTTCGGGTGATTTTGTCATCACTACCTCTCCATTATCCATCTTTTCACTCATATCAAAATTATACAAAAAAAAAAACTTTATATCAAATAATTTCATTATCCCTATATCAAATCAATAGCTCCAAATCTCAATATAAATAGCTAACTACTTAAAAATGGTAAAACAGAGATGTTAATTTTTCAAAAATTAAGTTTTAATTGAAAAATATCAAAACTTTGCCGGAAAAGTTTATAGGTGTCTACGGCGGAGGTGCTGACTCGTAACTATTTTATAGTCGAGAACGGTGGCAACGACGGAGTTATGGTGGGTTGCCAACTGTTTTTCGACAATGAACGTGGCGACAACGGAATAGTGATCGATCTCAATATTTGAGAGTTGATTCAAGCCCGCAACATACATATTGGCCAAACAACCACATATTGCTGCTAAGATGGCATGTTTAATTAATCAATATGATAGTTTGATATTGAGATTTGATATAGAGATTTGGAGCTATTTATATTGAGATTTGGAGCTATTGATTTGATATAGGGATAATGAAATTATTTGATATAGAGTTTTTTTTTTCTGCGTATAATTTTAACATGAGTGAAAAGAGGGATAATGGAAAGGGTAATTACTATGTGTCAGTCACGTGGGGCCATTTAACGGCACAGATCTAACGAATTTGGACGGAAGGACAATAGATGATAAATTCAAAAAACAAAAGGACATTTTGTGTTAAGTTTTTTCAAAAAGGTCGATATATGAAAAAATGACTAACCACAAAAACGATTTATGATATTCTCTTTTTCGAAAAAATACAAGGTATGAAAGTATGTATTTGACTTTTATGTTTGTGTTTGATTTCATGAGATACTGTTATATAGACTATATACTTGTCAAGTTTATTAGTAGCAACAAAAGATAACTAATTAGGTGAATAGTTTTATGCACACTAACGTATAATATCAAAAGTTTAAAAAAGTTATTAGTGACGTATCCTCTCGAGTGTACAAATAGTAAAATATTAAGGTATAAAATTATATTTTTAAATAATGATAAATAATAAGTGCGTATTGTCTTCATGATCCATCTAACAACATTCTTATTTATGATCCATCTGACAACATTTTTATTGGTCGATCAGAATAACAGACTTTCCTACATTTTCATTGACTAAATAGGTACCGCATGAAATGAAATGTGGTGATTTTAGTTGGCACTCAAAATAAAAAATGTTCAAGTTTGGGATGTACGGGATATTGAACTTAAACCAACGATTCAAAATCCATTTTTGTCTAATTAAATAAAAATAGTTCGAGACAGATGATAGACACACAACTACTTTCAAACCAATCCTTTCAAACTTTTACAATATAAATAGAAAGATAATAAGCCAGACATAAGGAACACACCTTCTAAATCCTAAAACTCCATCTTCTTCATACATGTCACCAAATCACGAGGCAACATAAGAGCTCTAGTTGAGTTGAACGAAAGGGTGCAATATTAGTTTTTTTTTTTTTTTTTTAACTTCTGCCATTTCAAATGGTTAATTTAAAATGTAAATTACATAAATGGTTCGCATGATTTTTTCAAAGTTATAAATTTAGATAAAAAAAATTCGAAGATGGTCAATATCAATTAAATTTTAGACCACCCATGTACTTTTTGGTAACATACTTTTTAACAAGAATGGTCCAAATTTTGATCATTTACGTAGAAACTAGTTTCAGAAAAATATTAACCATTCTGTAATTATTGATTTTTAGGGATGAAATCCATAAATTTAAACAAATCACAAAAAACATGTATCTAGTTTACTCTAATTTAGATGCAAAAATAACTTATGAAATCTATTTAAAGTTAAGACACACATAATTGTAATCTACATTAATAATGCCCCCTTCATTTAAATAAACGTCCTTCATTATGAATAACTGCTCAAACATACAACTTTATTATACGTGTCTAAATTAATTATCCATAGCCACAAATTGAATGGTTAGCAAACTCCAACATATTTGTTAATAAGCTTAGTCCAACTACGTTCGAGTACATTTTTACTCATTCTAAAAATCTTGATCTTTATTTAGATCAAAGGTCATGTATATAAAAAACATTTGGCATTTGAAAATATAAAAATATAAGTTACCATCAAACCAATATCATAACCTAACCCTAGCATTACAACGTGAAAAATGATTCTTAAACCTAGTTCGTGGACCTAAAAATTAACGGATTTGTGAAAAATTAAGTGTGTATATTATAGTGAGAAATTTACAAACCCATGTGTCAAATAATGTATGAAATAGATCAGTATTTAGGTCCATCGATTACATCCATTTATTATTACTTTATTCCATGCGACTTAGCTAAACACACATCTATGATCTACATTTAGTATCAATGTTGTCAAATGTAATCGCACCAAATCTTTAAAATTAGGGTTAAGTGTATTAGAATGTAACAAACATTGTTCGTTTTGCTATTATATGTAACAAACTCCCAAAACTTCTATTATGTCTATTAAACTTTTATTTTATTATAAATAATGAAAAAACCAGATTATTTTTAAAAAATATTTAAAATTTAAACCGGTTATACATCAACAAAATCTGGTTTGTTGCATCAGTTGTGAGAAAGTAAGAGTTGAATACAATATAAATTTGAAAGTTGGATACACACAATTATATTTCTATGCAATTAGCCTTTAAAATTAATAAAAAGAAAAAACATAAATGTAGAGATAGGCAATTTGTTTACAAACACTGAATTGACATTACTAAGATACTCCAACACTAAATGCACATGACCCAACTTTCTTTCCATACAAGTGACACCGTTTTAATATTTTAGCCCAACTTACTTTCACCCATTTTAAATCTATTACACAATCTTCCTATGTTTTTATTGGATATTGACAATAACGATTGAAAGTGAATCTAAAACGATAGCAATATTTTCTAGAACAACTCTAATCGGATCACATGTTATGTAAGACACAATGTTTACCTTTCCCATAATAAATTTGAGGCATCTTCTATTCATGGGTTCGATAAGAAACCATATCCAATTCATCTTTTTTCAACTCCTTCATTATCTAAATTGCCCCATAACCCAACTCCATATATGCCTAATTCACTTAATCGGGACTCTTTTGACTTTATAAAAACAAATATAAATAAATTTGTCAAAGAAAAATCTAAACTCTTTATACCCGTAAAACAACATCACCCATATTGAACTCCTTACTGAAACAACCTCAAATAAAAAACCTCTCAAGATGTTAGTAACTTTAAAACATAGTACTCGTAATATCAATTTTTGGATGTTTGTTTCAACTTATTTACCGGATTTATGAGTTTATATAAACATTGAAAACTCATAAACTCACTTTTTTAGCCTTATTAGGTGGTATTTGTTTGGACTTATATAAGCAACGTATAACTTATTGTTATTTCGGCTTATGTTTCATAAGTCCGGTTATGTAACCATTTATGAGTTTATTGCTGTTTATTACGGTTACATAAGCCAAAATATCAATAAGACATAAACTACTTATATAAAATCAAACAAACACCGCTATGTTTTATCAAATTAAGTTAATATCGTTAACTCTAGTTAATAAACTCATAAATCAAACAAAAAACAAAGTCTATATATTTGATAGCGGTGTTTGTTAACCAAATCAACAAATTTCTCTAATCCAATTTACTTTCATTGACTATTACTCTATCACCTTTAGACTCATGAAAATCAACCTCAGTATATAACAAAATTGGATGAACATCATAAATGTATATTTCTTGACTTACTGTCAAAAATGTCCCTTATTGTACACTATCAAATCAGTTATTAAAAAATTTGAATCTGAAATCCCATCACCTAAAATCTTATTCATGATAACATTAACATTTAAATCGTGTAGAAACAAAGTAATTAATTAAAACACTCAATTAAACTGATCAAATAACAAAGTAATATATTGAAATCTCAGGTTAATCTATCCGTGTATTTAAGTACTTGTCTCCAAAATTTCAACCAACAGGCACTTTAGGTTTTAGAATCGCGAGCAATGACGTTAACATGTGACCATGGATAATGATATTGACGGTGGCACAAAGATGCTTGGCCGGAATTAAAGGGACGTGATACAAATGTGAAATGGGAAAATAAACCTAAAGAGTTAAATGTTAAAATAATGTTACAGGTTGTGTAGGGGCAAAATAGTTCTTTTATATATAATTGTTGTAAATGGAAAAAAACTGTTGTGTACGAATCATCATCCATATTTTAAAGCTTATAAATCCGACAATTAAACCGAAACAATAATTAAACAAATGTGAATAAGATTTACGGCGGCAATTCCAACATTATCGTTTCCTAGTTTGAGCAAATTACCTCGTGTCGACCATAACAACATCGCTGTTGTTTCAAAATGTCCCAACTCACAGCATCTTCTGTACCTGTTCCTGTTGAATCAAATTCAAATCCAAACCAATTATACCCATTCCAAATCTACAGAAACCCAATCGACCCATCTCAACTACACTCATTATCAATCAAAACCTCAACTTTCAACAACCCCTTAATCTCATCTCGTCTCATTTCCCTTTACACCCACTCCAACACCACCACTCTCGACCACACCCGCTCGGTTTTCGACCGAATCCAACAACCTACATTGTTCTCATGGAACACCCTCATCAAGTCCTACATCCAAAACAACCGTTCGCAGGAATGTCTTCTTCTGTTTGTTGACTTTATGTTGTCTTCGGGTTTAATGCCCGATGTTTTTACTTTGCCTTGTGTCATTAAAGGGTGTGGGAGGTTAATGGCGCTTAAGGAAGGCGGACAGGTTCATGGGTTGGTTTTGAAATATGGGTTTGGGATGGAGGTGTTTGTGCAGAGTAGTTTGGTGAGTATGTATTCCAAGTTTGGGGAGATTGGGTGTGCGCGGAAGGTGTTTGATGGAATGTGTGACAGGGATTTGGTTACGTGGAACGCGTTGATGGATGGGTATGTTAAGTGTGGGGAGGTTGGGTTTGCTAAGGAGCTGTTTGATGAGATGGGGGAAAGGGATGTGGTTTCGTGGACGGTTATGGTTGATGGGTTGTCGAAATGTGGGAAACTTGAGGATGCTAGGAAGGTGTTTGATGAAATGCCGAGTAGAGGGTTGGCGTCGTGGAATGCTTTGATTAATGGGTATATGAAAGCGGGTGACTTTGTTTCTGCACGGAGCTTGTTTGATCAAATGGAGGATAAAGATATAATCACATGGAATTCAATGATTGCAGGGTATGAATCCAATGGACGGTGTTCCGAAGCTCTCAAGTTGTTTGCAGAACTCCTAAATTTGGGATACATTCCTACTCATAGTACTCTTGTTAGTACACTTTCCGCTATTTCTTCTTTAGCTCTGGTTAGCAAGGGAAGATGGGTTCATTCTTATATGGTTAAGAATAAACATAAATTAGACGGTGTGCTCGGTACTTCGCTAATTGAAATGTATTGCAAGTGCGGGAGCATAGATAGTGCCTTGCAGGTTTTTAAAGCTATTCACAAGAAAAAGTTGGGTCATTGGACTGCTATTATAGTTGGATTAGGAACTCACGGACAAGCTAAACTTGCTCTTGAATTCTTTCATAAAATGCTTACAGTCAACGTTATCCCTAATGATATAACTTTCATCGGCGTATTGAATGCTTGTAGTCATGCCGGTTTGGTTGAAGATGGCAGAAGATATTTCGATATGATGGTTAACGAATATAAACTAGAACCCACAGTCGAGCATTATGGTTGTCTTGTAGACATTCTTTGCCGAGCAGGTCATCTTGAAGAGGCAAAAACTGTAATAGAAAAGATGCCTATGAAACCGAACAAAATTATTTGGATGAGTTTGCTTAGTGCTTCAAGAATCTATAAGAAAGTAGAGATCGGGGAATATGCTGCTCACCATGTAACGAAAATCGATCCGAATTTTATTGAAAGTTACGTGCTTTTGTCTAACATGTATGCCGCTTCTGGGAATTGGGATAAAGTGTCACGTGTTAGGGAAATGATGAGAAAAACAGGAGTGAAAAAAGATCCGGGATGCAGTTTGATAGAGTATAAAGATGAGGTTCATGAGTTCATTGTGGGTGATAAATCACATCCTCAGAGTAATGAGATATACCACAAGTTGAGTGAGATCAGGGAGAGGCTTAAATCGGTAGGTCATGTGCCCGATAAATCACAAGTTTTGCTGCATATCGATGGGGATGAAGAGAAGGAAACTGAATTGGAAAGCCATAGCGAGAGGTTAGCTATTGCTTTTGGGTTAATTAATCTTAATCCTGGGATCCCAATTCGTGTAGTGAAGAATCTTCGTGTCTGTAATGATTGTCACTCGGTAACAAAACTTTTATCCAAGATTTATAATCGTGAAATCATTGTAAGGGACAACAGCCGTTATCACCATTTCAAAAATGGGTCATGTTCTTGCATGGATTATTGGTGACGTGGTGAATTTTAATGAGTTGCAGTTTCAGTTCGTAATTCTACATGAACATGTTATCGACCGGCTGTTGGATGGTAATGTCCAAATCTTAAATCCTTATTATCAGAAAAAAATCAGTATAACACCACGAGCCCAAAGTAGTATCCTAGTTAGAGGCAGCATTTTGACTCATTTTTATGAATGGATGAGTTCGTTTGCGTTATGTTTTACAGAGGTTAATTAAAAGAAACACGTCAAATGGTTCGATAGTCGCTCAAAGTGTATATTTTTTGCATTAACCTCCTAATTATGTTATTTAAACAATTAGATTATATTGGAATAGCATAAACTTTGTAATTATATTTGACATAAAAATTCAAAAGTCATCCGACCTGGCATTTTTCGGTCCTTATAAAAGGAACTCATTTTGACCTGTACCTCAATCGTTTGACCCACTAATTTCTACCTCTAATTCTAGCCCAGTAACATCCGAAGACACTAAATTCACAGTGAGAAGTTATTAGTGGTCTTTTTTAAGGACTTACGGGTTTTGAGACATTGTTTTGTTGACATTTATAGTTCATGTCTCTGTCTTCTCTGATCATGTGTATAATTGTAACTATCTGTTAAGAATTCTTAATCGGGTCTAACTCTGTGTTTTTTCTGCAAATAAACCATCGTTCATGTCGATGACTGAAAAGAAACATCCATCTGCTAGAATGAGTAATTGTGGACAAAAGATACCAATTACGATGGGTTTTCTCTTACATTTTCACATTTTGCTCCAAGTAGCTCCTTCTTGCAGATAATGGTGGCAAAATGGGAGAGTCGTGTAATGGTCAAATTGGGTAAAGTTTTTGTGAATCGAAACGGGTTGGGTTTTTGAAACACTTTTTGTCCAAGTATTTAAAGCTTTTTATAAACAATTAGTGTGTAAAAGTTGGTAACAAAATTTTTATTTATCTAAGCGTTAATTTGAAAACTACACCCTGGACCCGTTTCCTTTGTAGCTACTTTTCTATTTACTCGTTTGACCCAATAGAGATAAAACATAACCTGAATCAACTAATTCATAATTCAATGGGTCGAAATTGCAACCTCTACTTGCAGACAATACTGTTGCTTTTAGCATTTTTTAATTTGTAAAATGCTAGTTCACGCCTCATGATGATTCAACAGGTTGAATGCAAAAGTATAAAAAGAAAGCTTGAAATATGAAATCTTTGCTTGTACTATTTCATAACGATCATCAAATTTACAGGTATTCAATTCACTTTCCGGGCACAAAGTTGGTAGCATAAGCCCATGCATTGTTTGCTACCGGATCACTTACATGGTCAAACAAGTTTCAATTGGGCCCTTTCCGGTTACAATGGCTTGAACAAAGAACCCAAACATGGAAAACATCGCTAATCGACCGTTCTTAAGCTCCTTAACCTTCAACTCGGCAAATGCTTCTGGGTCATCAGCCAATCCAAGTGGGTCAAAAGACCCACCTGGGTAAATACTGTCTAGCCCTTCACCAAGTGGCCCCCCCCAACACGGTACCCTTCAATGAGCCCCATGAGGACAACCTGTGAAGCCCAGATGGCTAAAATGCTCTGAGCATGGACCAAGTTCGGGTTCCCTAGGTAGTCGAGCCCACCTTCTGAAAAAATCTGTGAACCTGCCTTGAACCAAACGGCTTCGCCAAATTTGACACCATTCTTTGAAAAGAAGCTCGGGGACACGCACCCGAGTGCACCAAGCATGGCCCACCGAGAGTGGATCACTTCAAGTTCCCGGTTCTTGGCAAATGTCTCTGGGTCAGCAGATAACCCCGCGGTGTCCCACCCGTCACCAGGAATTCACCGGTCAGGTATGATGGAGTTTGCTCTGAGAACGGGCCCAAGTACTTGGGGCGGTCTGCTCCGTACCTATTAAACCAATTATACTTTTTCAGTTAGTTTTGATTTTGCTAACAAAGACGAAAGTTTTAAGATGAATGTGAGTTTGTTTACCAAATGCTTTGTGGTGCACTTTTGACAGTACGGCGCATGGTGAAGCGGCCGCCATTAAAGCCACCAATCTTCCTGACGAGCTCATTTTGCGGCTTCACTGCTGACTGGCCGGCGAATGCCGACTGTTGGATTGACGAGCTTGCCATTTCTTGAGAGGAGCTAATAGAAATGTTGAAGAGATGGTAAATTGTTGAGGATGTGTTGTTGATGGTCGAGTATGGGAATGTTATATAAGGAAGTTAACAAGTATGATGGATTAGGATGGGTACAACTCAGCATCCTGATTGGTTTATTGGATTTGGTTTCTGATTCTGAGAATTTAACATTTTCTGATGGTTTATTCTCAGCCACTAAATAGAAGAGAGAAACAAAAAAAAAAAAACAGAATCTTAAATAACTGGTTGTGTATAAAGAACTCGATATCTTTTACCAAAACTGGGAATTAAATTAGCCACTCATAACTAAGTGGTTTTGATCATACAGTACATTTTTAGAACATGTTTAAAGATGTTTGGCCGGGTTAAACCGAAAACCATCATTTTTGTCTTCTTAACGACCATTTTAATTAAGATTGTTGTAAACGTGTTTAAGTGCGAATTTGTGAGCCTTTGAGGGACTTTGGACCCCTATAATAGAATTAGAAATTTATGTGCAAGCTAAGAAACCTACTGAACTATTTCCTGAAATCCTTCAATTTGACATCAGCGCTATTCCCTAATGATCATTGGCGTATGAATGCTCATAATCATGCAGGCTTTTGAAGATGGCTGAATGTATTTGATCACTGATTATAAAAAGAACCTCCAGTCAAGCATTATTGTTGCCTTGTTGACATTCCTTGCCGAGCATATCTTCTTGAAACGCAGAAAATGTGATTTGAAAAAATGTCATGGTACTGTCCGAAACTTAATTTCTCAAATTCTATTAGTCTTCATCCAATGTCTTGAGCCCAAGGTAGTATTGTAGCTAGATGAGGAATTTTTGACTCATTTAATTATGAACGGTCGATGTGGGTTTGTTTTATCTTGAACAGATCAAATGGGTAAAAAAAATAGCTAAAAGGAAAATGTCAAGTAAGTCTAAAATCATCTAAAATGTATATTTAGTGCCAAAAATCTAGTTTTGCTAATAATAGCCCTTAAGCTATTTTTAACATCTAATTTTTAAAAATAATTTAAAAATGTCAACAAAAGTTGAAATGGGTTGGAGGCTAAGAGCTCCGTCCTCCGTCCTAGACTTCTAATCTGTATAACAAAGAAAACCGTTAGTCTTGTCGAGGGTTTCCCTCCGATAAACGTATGTGGGTTCATAATAAATAGGTATATATATGAGTGAATATGAAGTGTGTGTAATAATAAATGAACTCTGAGTGTCTTGAATGAACCATATTCAGGTGGTATTTATCTGAGACCGGTCCTTTCCCATTGTTCGTTCCAAGATAGGACCGGCCGTGCGTCAGTGCCCCTTACCTGTCACGTGGACGCCACCCTGGTCCTGCGGGTTGGTAGTCTCGGTATGGGACATTAATGGCGCATGGGTAGCTTCATTAAATGCGTTATGCGCATGCTTACTTTAGCATTAAATGCTTTGTCAGGTAGACGGATCTATGGCCCTTCGGCCTCCGTCCTCCTCGTGTGCCCTTCGTCCTTCGTCCGATGCTTGGGATACCTATCCCAACATGCCTCCCCTAGTCTAGTGATGTGGACTCTAAGTCCTCTAAACTAGATTAATGGTTGGCCAACCTTTCTTTGTAACGAAGATTGTCATCCGCCCAACTTGCTCTAATTGTGCAAGTGTTTTCATTACTTTGTGTCCATCCATTCGGTGCAGACACGTGTGACTTATCTAGGCGATAACCGTTT
>CAJVGC010000582.1:21680584-21872624 GCA_910822075.1 Senecio squalidus
CGCTCAGGTTTGTTAAAGCATCAATCATGCTTAAAAGGAAACGGGTCAAATGGGTCAAAAGTTGTCCAAAATTGCATTGATGTAAAATGTCAACAAATGTTTAGTAATCACCTGTGATTTTATTAAATTTACTAAATAACTTAAATGTAATTTTGTACTCACAAATTATAAAAATGTCACTACATGTTTCAACATAAAAAACCCGTGCACATATAAATAGTAACGTTAGATACCCACTTTGAACGTTTATAGGAAATAGCTTTTTCCAAACAAATCAAAGCAATCACCTGTGATTCTATAGTTTTTACATTAAGAACTGTTATTATTTAGTGCCTTAGTATGTTGATGTAAAATGTCACAAAATGTTTAGTTAATCATCTGTGATTCTATGGTTTTTACATTAAGAACTGTTTATAATTTAGTGCCTTAGTACATTGATGTAAAATGTCACAAATGTTTAGTAATCACCTGTGATTTTATTAAATTAAGTCACTAAATAACTTAAATGTAATTTTGTAGTCAACAAATTATAAAAATGTCACTACATGTTTCAACATAAGAAAACCCGTGCACATATAATAGTAACGTTAGATACCCACTTTGAACGTTTATAGGAAATAGCTTTTTCCAAACAAATCAAAGCAATTAGCTGTAATTTGTTATAATTTACATATTCTTGGGCTTCTTACCTACATGGAATCCCTCATAATGGTTCCAATGTCTTTTGCAATATAGTCAATTTTGACGACTTGTTATTTTTTTGTTTTTAGCCAAATATCGATATTTATAAAGGAAAATCACATTTGATTTGAAGACTAATATGAATTTCAAATCTCACATATGTTATATAATGTATATTCACCTACAATCGGAAAAAAAATACAAAAATTTATATGTCAAATTACTAAAATCACATGTGATTTTATAATATAAATTTTCAAAACCCGAAAAAAAGTTCTTCAAAAGTATATATCGAGATAGGTGCTCTATAGAATAAAAAAATAATGATCGTTGCAATTGTGTAATTTATTTGTGTTAATATATTAACGGTTTTGAGATAATTAATTTTTATACAAAAATAAATTAAAGTAGGTTTCTAATATCTATTGTTTTTGAGATGTCTCAAAATTTTAGTGGTCCTAAAATTGAGAGCCCTAAAAGTTAAATGTGATTTTATATATTATAAAAGTTTAATGCTAGCTTTTACTTTATATATTACGATTTTCGATCATGAAAGATATCTAAAATTTTTGAGACATGGATAACCGATTAAAACTCTCCGTAGAGCACTAACTTCATATATTTTTACGAACTTTTTTCCGGATTTTGGAAATTAATAATACAAAATCATAGTTAAATCACATGTGATTTTTGTAGTTTGACATATGATTTTGGTGTTTATTTTCGATTCTAGTTTAATATACATCCTATAACTCTCCATTACTTTTCATTCTATGTTATTCATTACCCCTCATTACCCCTAACCAAGAACCCCCTTAATCCTAAGAAAATTATTAGTTTTTAATAATCATTTACGTGACATGTTTTTGATGTTTTAAGAAGTTGTTATGTTAATATATAAATCACATGTGATTTTGGTTTAATAATAATAGTTTAAGTTATAGTATAAAATAAGGGCCTTTAAAATTTAATATGATTTTATAAACTATATAAGTTTAATGTTAGATTACGCTATAAATTATATGTGATTTTGATGTTATGATAAATTGTTGTTGCGTTAATACATAAAATTTCATAAAATCACATGTGACTTTTACTATAACCTAAGAGCACGTTTAGAGAGAGATTTAAAGAAATTAAATTGGTTTAGAAAAATAAATGAATTAAAACACTAATAAGCACTCAAGAGAGCTACTAATAAGCAAATTATGTCGCGTAATAAGCACGTAAGCAGTCGAGAAGAAGTAAAACACTCGATAAAATGAGAACACTCATTCACATTAAAAACACAATGGGTAATGCATATTTTTCTTAAGGGCTGGGTGGCTAAAACTCATAACCTCAAATATTTTTTAATCCAAATACATGAAAAAAACAAATATTGACGCCAAACACATAAACTCTAAAAGCTCATCTCACGAGTCATTCGCTTGCTCTTCACTTAAACGGGTAGCTAACACATATGGTGTGGATATTGTGGTCATTTAACATGGGAACTCCATCGGTCTCGGTCTCCTACGAGCAACCATATGCCTAAACCAAATAGAAAAAAAGTATTACCAAATGATACAAGGCGTTTAGAACAAGCGATTCATATGCTTGAAATGTAAAGAAACAAGTTAGTTATATTATCATAAAAAAAGTCAATACATGTTACCCATCATTGTTCCGCAACAAGCTGCAAATGCCTATCACCCATCGTAGCGCCTAAAAGTGAGCTGTGAGGTCTCAACGGTTATTACATAAAACACATTTCAAAAAACTTTTAACATCATCTTAAACCCGCATTTTTAACAGCATAAAAAACAGTAAGAAAAGCACGTTTTACAACATTTCTAACAACTAAAACTGCACTTTTAACGCCATAAACAAAAACTAAATACAACATGTTTATCGGCTAAAAAACAGCCTAAATAACAGCTAAAAACTGCACTTTTAACAATAAATACAATAAACGGATTCATATACAAGAATATAATTCATACCTAAATAAGATGTAATAAATACCTATATTTCTATGTGAATGAACCGCCTTTAACAACTACACTAACACCTGTAACAACCAAAATCACAAGTGATTATCTAAAATTATGTTTTATAAAAGGCAAAATCTCATGTAAGTAAAACATACAATTTAAACAGTAAAAAAAAAATATAAAAATACCATTAGATGCCATGAGACTTTTGATGAAATGAATCGCCTTTAACAACTACACTAACACCTGTAACAACCAAATCACAAGTGATTATCTAAAATTATGTTTATAAAAAGCAAAATCTCATGTAAGTAAACAGACTATTTAAACAGTAAAAAAAATAAATAAAAAATACCATTATATGCCATGAGACTTTTGATGAAATGAACCGCCTTTAACAACTACACTAACACCTGTAACAACCAAAATCACAAGTGATTATCTAAAATTATGTTTTATAAAGAGGCAAAATCTCATGTAAGTAAAACAGACCATTTAAACGGTAAAAAAAATTAAAAAATATCATTGGATGCCATGAGACTTTTGATGAAATGAACCGCCTTTAACAACTACACTAACACCTGTAACAACCAAAATCACAAGTGATTATCTAAAATTATGTTTTATAAAAAGGCAAAATCTCATGTAAGTAAAACAAACCATTTAAACAGTAAAAATAAAAATAAAACAATACCATTAGATGCAATGAGACTTTTGATGAAATGAACCGCCTTTAACAACTACACTAACACCTGTAACAACCAAAATCACAAGTGATTATCTAAAATTATGTTTATAAAAAGGCAAAATCTCATGTAAGTAAAACATACCATTTAAACAGTAGAAAAAAAAATAAAAAATACCATTAGATGCCATGAGACTTTTGATGAAATAAACCGCCTTTAACAACTACACTAACACCTGTAACAACCAAAATCACAAGTGATTATCTAAAATTATGTTTTATAAAAAGGCAAAATCTCGTGTAAGTAAAACAGACTATTTAAACAGTAAAAAAAAAAAAATTAAAAAATACCATTAGATGCCATGAGACTTTTGATGAAATTAACCGCCTTTACAACTACACACACATGTAACAACCAAAATCACAAGTGATTATCTAAAATTATGTTTTATAAAAGGGCAAAGTGCTTAGGAATGTAACAAACTATACACGTTTTGCTATTGTATGCATCCTACTCTTAAACTTACTATTATATGTAATTAACTCTTAATTTTTCATAATTAATGTAACGGGTAACCTTTTGCTTAGGTTGCCGGTTAAATTTTATTTTTTATTTTACTTAGTAGGCAACGTGGATTTACTTTGAAACACATCAGTTGCCAATCATTCCCCCAAATCAGAAATTAGGGTTTTCTGAATTTTCAAAATTGAATCCAAATGCCACGAAAATACCTTTCTTCGAAGAAATCAAATACACAAAATTCCTCTCAAACATGCTCAAACTCACCAGATCCTCCTAAAGGTAATGTAAATTTGAAAAAAATTTAGGGTTTTTTGAATTTTCAAAAATTTAGGGTTTTTAAAATTGTTGTTATTAACTTCATTATTGTTGCAATTTCATACAGATACGAAGAAATATGTTCCTTATCCTTTGCATGGGTTTGAAATTGTTGTCCACTATGATGGGGCTTTTTTCTTCCAACCACTCCGATATGATGGTGGCGAAGTTTTATCTATCATAACCTCACCACTCAAGTATGACGAGCTTCATGATACCTGGAGAAAGAAACAGGTCACCCTTTTACCGATATGTATTTGCTTTTGGAGGGTAATCCACTTGATGGTGGATTGGTTAGAATTCAGAATGACGTTGACACGGACACAATCTTTGAACTAGCTAACACATATGGTACTAAACAAGTTTTGTATTTAGATCATCTAAATTTGGACCTTGGTGATTACATTTTTAAAGTAGACACAAAAGAGGGTGATGTGACTGATAATGAGGGTGGTATTACTGATGCTGATAATGAGGAGGGTGATATGGCTACTGATGCTGATAATGAGGGTGATATGGCTAATGATGCTGATTATGAGGGTGATATGGATGACTCAGAAGATGATGATGCCAAGTCTGCTGCTTCTTTAGATCATTTAAGTGAAGGAGAGGATGAGGTAGAAGAGATTAGAAAAGGGAACCCCATTGCTAACATACCACATCCCAACCAACTTCCAAAATTAGGTGTGGAGAAAAAACCAGCAGGTGGTGAAGATGTGAAACCAGCATTCCAACATGAGCACGATGAATTCATGCAAGAATTGTTAAAAGCTATGAATGGTGGTGAAGATGTGAAAGAGGATCCTTTGAAAAATGTTGAAGTTGCTGAGAAATTTCCAATACATGACCCTCTAACACATTGGAAATTAAAGCAACCAAGGTAAACATACACTGCTTATACTCATTATCCTTTGTATATACTTAATATAGTTGTATGTTTTGTTTGGCAGCTTGGAGAAAGATATGAAGGACCTGGACAGCTGAAAGAATGTTTAAGCTATTATGCTCTCCAGAATGGTTTTCATATGGTATCAAAGGAGTGAAAAAAAGAGTATAATTGCAAGGTGTGGATCAAGACCACCAAGAATTGCCAAGCCAGAAAAAGGGAAGTTTAAAAGATATCCTAGCAGAGTGAAAGGTGATGTGCCTTCTTGTACTTTTAGATGTTATGCTAGATGGATGTCTGCTGAAAAGTCATTTCAAATCATAACTTTGGTTGATAAGCACACCTGTTCTAGGAATTTTAAGTATGGTACATTGATAGATTACAAGTGGATAGGAAACATTTTTAGCAATAGGATTAGACAGAATCCAAATATACGGTTAGTAGATATTGCAGACTTGGTTATGAAGAAGTATAAATGCTTGTTAGTCCTGGTCAGTGTAAAAGAGCACGAGCTTGGGCATTGAATGAATATGAGAAATCACTGTGAACATTATGGATTGTTAAGATCATATGGTGATGCAATCTTGAAAGCAATCCAGTTCAACTATTCAATTAGGTGTGTCTGTAACCCTGATGAGAAGACATACTTTGAGAGGTTCTATGTTGTTTATTTGGTTGAAAGAAGGATGGAAACTAGGATGTAGGAGGGTTATCGCTCTGGATGGATGCTTTCTGAAACATAACATGTAAGGGAGAATGTTAACAGTGTGGGAAGGGATGGCAACAACCATATTTTTCCAGTTGCTTGGGCAGTTGTGAGGTAGAAACAAGGAAAACTGGACATGGTTCCTGGAATTACTTGGGCAAGACTTGGATATGCCAGAGGGCCATGGTCTCACACTTATTTTCTGATCAACACAAGGGATTAATAGAGGCTGTGATCATTCATTTACTGTGGATGAAGGGAGAAGGTCTTGCAGTTGTAGAGTGTGGGAGCTTAATGGCCATTCCTTGCACACATGCAATAGCTGGAATTTTTTATATGCACAAGAGGCCTGAAGACTACATATCAGGATGGTTTAGAAGGGAATATCAACAAGCTACACTCAGTTCATATCACCTGTTGATGGATGGATAATGGGAAGTGGATGAAAGAAACAAGCATTACACCTATTCCAAGGAGGATGCCAGGGAGGCCTAAGCGAAGAGACAAAGGGCTGCACAGAGCCTATGGTTAGGGGAAACAGATCACAAAACATGGTGTTGAAATGGACATGCAGCAAGTGTAAAAGAAGGGCCACAACAAGTTAACATGTGAGTCTAATTATTATGGGCAGTTGTGAACCAAAGAAGAAGTCAACTCCTAACAGGAAGAAGTCATCTCCTAACAAGAAAAAGTCAACTGTTGATAAAGGTAAGCAACCATCTTGTTCCAATGCTGCAAATGTGAAAACTGTGAAGCAGGTTACACCAAGGAAAACTGTGAAGCAGGTTACACCAAGGAAAAGGCCCCCAAGTGAAAGAATAATCAAGCAAAAATTGGCAAAATCTGTTGTGGGTCATGGGAGCAGCTTGGATGATTGCATGGATGTAGATGATTAGTTTGAAGTACTTGTATATTGTACTTCTCTTTTTGATGTAAGCTTACTGCAACAACTTATTTTTTTGGTTGGGTTTGTATAACTCAATATGCAGTATATATAGCTTACATGGTTGTGTAGAAGATTAGGGTTGAATTGCATGGTTTGTATAAGTTAACAATATGCATCTTAAATGGTTATGATTTTGGTCATTGTTGAATGAAATGGTTCTGATTTTGGTCATTTTTTGAAGGCTTTTTGGTATGCTTTTGGTGACTTTTGGTTATAATCATTTGTTGTATCTATTTCCAGGCTTTTGGTAACAATATGCATCTTATAAAACTGTTGATAAAGGTAATTTGTAAACGATTTCATTTCATTACCAAACAAAGACTATATTACAACACTTCTTATAAAATGAAATGAAGTGTTGTAATATAGTCTTTGTTTGGTAATGAAATGAAATCGTTTACAAATTACCTTTATCAACAGTTTTATAAGATGCATATTGTTACCAAAAGCCTGGAAATAGATACAACAAATGCTTATAACCAAAAGTCACCAAAAGCATACCAAAAAGCCTTCAAAAAATGACCAAAATCATAACCATTTCATTCAACAAATGACCAAAATCATAACCATTTAAGATGCATATTGTTAACTTATACAAACCATGCAATTCAACCCTAATCTTCTACACAACCATGTAAGCTATATATACTGCATATTGTTAAGTTATACAAACCAACCAAAAAAATAAGTGTTTGCAGTAAGCTTTACATCCAAAAGAGAAGTACAATATACAAGTACTTCAAACCTAATCATCTACATCCATGCAATCATCCAAGCTGCTCCCATGACCCCCAACACGTTTTCCCAATTTTTGCTTCAATATTCTTTCACTTGGGGGCCTTTTCCTTGGTGTAACCTGCTTCACAGTTTTCTTCACAGTTTTCCTTGGTGTAACCTGCTTACCTTTATCAACATTTGCAGCATTGGAACAAGATGGTTGCTTACCTTTATCAACAGTTGACTTTTTCTTGTTAGGAGATGACTTTTTCTTGTTAGGAGTTGACTTCTTCTTTGGTTCACAACTGCCCATAATAATTAGACTCACATGTTAACTTGTTGTGGCCCTTCTGTTTACACTTGCTGCATGTCATTTCAACACCATGTTTTGTGACTCTGTTTCCCCTAACCATAGGCTCATGTGCAGCCCTTTGTCTCTTCTGCTTAGGCCTCCCTGGCATCCTCCTTGGAATAGGTGGTAATGGCTTGTTTCTTTCATCCACTTCCCATGTATCCATCCCATCAACAGGTGATATGAACTGAGTGTATGCTTGTTGATAATTCTCCCTTCTAAACCATCCTGATATGTAGTCTTCAGGCCTCTTGTGCATATAAAAAATTCCAGCTATTGCATGTGTGCAAGGAATGCCAGTAAGCTCCCACACTCTACAACTGCAAGACCTTCTCCCTTCATCCACAGTAAATGAATGATCACAGCCTCTATTAATCCCTTGTGTTGATCAGAAATAAGTGTGAGACCATGGCCCTCTGGCATATCCAAGTCTTGCCCAAGTAATTCCAGGAACCATGTCCAGTTTTCCTTGTTTTCTACACTCACAACTGCCCAAGCAACTGGAAAAATATGGTTGTTGCCATCCCTTCCCACAGCTGTTAACAGTTCTCCCTTACATGTATGTTTCAGAAAGCATCCATCCAGAGCTATAACCCTCCTACATCCTAGTTTCCATCCTTCTTTCAACCCAAATAAACAAACATAGAACCTCTCAAAGTATGTCTTCTCATCAGGGTTAACAGACACACCTAATTGAATAGTTGAACCTGGATTGCTTCTCAAGATTGCATCACCATATGATCTTAACAATCCATAATGTTCAACAAGTGATTTCTCATATTCATTCAATGCCCAAGCTCTTGCTCTTTTACACTGACCAGGACTAACAAAGCATTTATACTTCTTCATAACCAAGTCTGCAATATCTACTAACCTTATATTTGGATTCTGTCTAATCCTATTGCTAAAATGTTTCCCTATCCACTTGTAATCTATCAATGTACCATACTTAAAATTCCTAGAACAGGTGTGCTTATCAACCAAAGTTATGATTTGAAATGACTTTTCAGCAGACATCCATCTAGCATAACATCTAAAAGTACAAGAAGGCACATCACCTTTCACTCTGCTAGGATATCTTTTAAACTTCCCTTTTTCTGGCTTGGCAATTCTTGGTGGTCTTGATCCACACCTTGCAATTATACTCTTTTTTTCACTCCTTTGATACCATAATGAAAATCCATTCTGGAGAGCATAATAGCTTAAACATTCTTTCAGCTGTCCAGGTCCTTCATATCTTTCTCCAAGCTGCCAAACAAAACATACAACTATATTAAGTATATACAAAGGATAATGAGTATAAGCAGTGTATGTTTACCTTTGGTTGCTTTAATTTCCAATGTGTTAGAGGGTCATGTATTGGAAATTTCTCAGCAACTTCAACATTTTTCAAAGGATCCTCTTTCACATCTTCAGCACCATTCATAGCTTTTAACAATTCTTGCATGAATTCATCGTGCTCATGTTGGAATGCTGGTTTCACATCTTCACCACCTGCTGGTTTTTTCTCCACACCTAATTTTGGAAGTTGGTTGGGATGTGGTATGTTAGCAATGGGGTTCCCTTTTCTAATTTCTTCTACCTCATCCTCTCCTTCACTTAAATGATCTAAAGAAGCAGCAGACTTGGCATCATCATCTTCTGAGTCATCCATATCACCCTCATAATCAGCATCATTAGCCATATCACCCTCATTATCAGCATCAGTAGCCATATCACCCTCCTCATTATCAGCATCAGTAATACCACCCTCATTATCAGTCACATCACCCTCTTTTGTGTCTACTTTAAAAATGTAATCACCAAGGTCCAAATTTAGATGATCTAAATACAAAACTTGTTTAGTACCATATGTGTTAGCTAGTTCAAAGATTGTGTCCGTGTCAACGTCATTCTGAATTCTAACCAATCCACCATCAAGTGGATTACCCTCCAAAAGCAAATACATATCGGTAAAAGGGTGACCTGTTTCTTTCTCCAGGTATTCATGAAGCTCGTCATACTTGAGTGGTGAGGTTATGATAGATAAAACTTCGCCACCATCATATCGGAGTGGTTGGAAGAAAAAAGCCCCATCATAGTGGACAACAATTTCAAACCCATGCAAAGGATAAGGAACATATTTCTTCGTATCTGTATGAAATTGCAACAATAATGAAGTTAATAACAACAATTTTAAAAACCCTAAATTTTTGAAAATTCAAAAAACCCTAAATTTTTTTCAAATTTACATTACCTTTAGGAGGATCTGGTGAGTTTGAGCATGTTTGAGAGGAATTTTGTGTATTTGATTTCTTCGAAGAAAGGTATTTTCGTGGCATTTGGATTCAATTTTGAAAATTCAGAAAACCCTAATTTCTGATTTGGGGGAAGTGATGTGGCAACTGATGTGTTTCAAAGTAAATCCACGTTGCCTACTAAGTAAAATAAAAAATAAAATTTAACCGGCAACCTAAGCAAAAGGTTACCCGTTACATTAATTATGAAAAATTAAGAGTTAATTACATATAATAGTAAGTTTAAGAGTAGGATGCATACAATAGCAAAACGTGTATAGTTTGTTACATTCCTAAGCACTTTGCCCTTTTATAAAACATAATTTTAGATAATCACTTGTGATTTTGGTTGTTACATGTGTTAGTGTAGTTGTTAAAGGCGGTTAATTTCATCAAAAGTCTCATGGCATCTAATGGTATTTTTTAATTTTTTTTTTTTTTACTGTTTAAATAGTCTGTTTTACTTACACGAGATTTTGCCTTTTTATAAAACATAATTTTAGATAATCACTTGTGATTTTGGTTGTTACAGGTGTTAGTGTAGTTGTTAAAGGCGGTTTATTTCATCAAAAGTCTCATGGCATCTAATGGTATTTTTTTATTTTTTTTTTCTACTGTTTAAATGGTATGTTTTACTTACATGAGATTTTGCCTTTTTATAAAACATAATTTTAGATAATCACTTGTGATTTTGGTTGTTACAGGTGTTAGTGTAGTTGTTAAAGGCGGTTCATTTCATCAAAAGTCTCATTGCATCTAATGGTATTTTTTTATTTTTATTTTTACTGTTTAAATGGTTTGTTTTACTTACATGAGATTTTGCCTTTTTATAAAACATAATTTTAGATAATCACTTGTGATTTTGGTTGTTACAGGTGTTAGTGTAGTTGTTAAAGGCGGTTCATTTCATCAAAAGTCTCATGGCATCTAATGGTATTTTTTAATTTTTTTTTACTGTTTAAATGGTCTGTTTTACTTACATGAGATTTTGCCTTTTTATAAAACATAATTTTAGATAATCACTTGTGATTTTGGTTGTTACAGGTGTTAGTGTAGTTGTTAAAGGCGGTTCATTTCATCAAAAGTCTCATGGCATATAATGGTATTTTTTATTTTATTTTTTTTACTGTTTAAATAGTCTGTTTTACTTACATGAGATTTTGCTTTTTTATAAAACATAATTTTAGATAATCACTTGTGATTTTGGTTGTTACAGGTGTTAGTGTAGTTGTTAAAGGCGATTCATTTCATCAAAAGTCTCATGGCATCTAATGGTATTTTTTTATTTATTTTTTCTACTGTTTAAATGGTATGTTTTACTTACATGAGATTTTGCCTTTTTATAAAACATAATTTTAGATAATCACTTGTGATTTTGGTTGTTACAGGTGTTAGTGTAGTTGTTAAAGGCGGTTCATTTCACATAGAAATATAGGTATGTTATTACATCTTATTTAGGTATGAATTATATTCTACTGTATATGAATCCGTTTATTGTATTTATATTGTTAAAAGTGCAGTTTTTAGCTGTTATTTAGGCTGTTTTTTAGCCGATAAACATGTTGTATTTAGTTTTTGTTTATGGCGTTAAAAGTGCAGTTTTAGTTGTTAGAAGTGTTGTAAAACGTGCTTTTCTTACTGTTGTTTATGCTGTTAAAAATGCGGGTTTAAGATGATGTTAAAAGTTTTTTGAAATGTGTTTTATGTAATAACCGTTGAGACCTCACAACTCACTTTTAGGCGCTACGATGGGTGATAGGCATTTGCAGCTTGTTGCGGAACAATGATGGGTAACAGGTATTGACATTTTTTGTGATAATATAACTAACTTGTTTCTTTACATTTCAAACATATGAATCGCTTGTTCTAAACGCCTCGTATCATTTGGTAATACTTTTTTTCTATTTGGTTTAGGCATATGGTTGCTCGTAGGAGACCAAGACCGATGGATTTCCCATGTTAAATGACCACAATATCCACACCATATCTATTAGCTACCCGTTTAAGTGAAGAGCAAGCGAATGACTCGTGAGATGAGCTTTTAGAGTTCATATGTGTTTGGCGTCAATATTTGTTTTTTTCATGTATTTGGATTAAAAAATATTTGAGGTTATGAGTTTTAGCCACCCAGCCCTTAAGAAAAATATGCATTACCCATTGTGTTTTTAATGTGAATGACGTGTTCTCATTTTATCGAGTGTTTTACTTCTTCTCGACTGCTTACGTGCCTATTTACGCGACATAATTTGCTTATTAGTAGCTCTCTTGAGTGCTTATTAGTGTTTTAATTCATTTATTTTTCTAAACCAATTTAATTTCTTTAAATCTCTCTTCTAAACGTGCTCTTAGGTTATAGTATAAAGTCACATGTGATTTTATGAAATTTTATGTATTAACGCAACAACAATTTATCATAACATCAAAATCACATATAATTTATAGCGTAATCTAACATTAAACTTATATAGTTTATAAAATCATATTAAATTTTAAAGGCCCTTATTTTATACTATAACTTAAACTATATATTATTAAACCAAAATCACATGTGATTTTATATATTAACATAACAACTTCTTAAAACATCAAAAACATGTCACGTAAATGATTATTAAAAACTAATAATTTTCTTAGGATTAAGGGGGTTCTTGGTTAGGGGTAATGAGGGGTAATGAATAACATAGAATGAAAAGTCATGGAGAGTTATAGGATGTATATTAAACTAGAATCGAAAATAAACACCAAAATCATGTCAAACTACAAAAATCACATGTGATTTAACTATGATTTTGTATTATTAATTTCCAAAATCCGGAAAAAAGTTCGTAAAAAATATATGAAGTTAGTGCTCTACGAAGAGTTTTAATCGGTTATCCATGTCTCAAAAATTTTAGATATCTTTCATGATCGAAAATCGTAATATATAAAGTAAAAGCTAGCATTAAACTTTTATAATATATAAAATCACATTTAACTTTTAGGGCTCTCAATTTTAGGACCACTAAAATTTTGAGACATCTAAAAAACAATAGATATTAGAAACCTACTTTAATTTATTTTTGTATAAAAATTAATTATCTCAAAAACCGTTAATATATTAACACAAATAAATTACACAATTGCAACGATCATTATTTTTTTATTCTATAGAGCACCTATCTCGATATATACTTTTGAAGAACTTTTTTTCGGGTTTTGAAAATTTATATTATAAAATCACATGTGATTTTAGTAATTTGACATATAAATTTTTGTATTTTTTTTTCCGATTGTAGGTGAATATACATTATATAACATATGTGAGATTTGAAATTCATATTTAGTCTTCAAATCAAATGTGATTTTCCTTTATAAATATCGATATTTGGCTAAAAACAAAAAAATAACAAGTCGTCAAAATTGACTATATTGCAAAAGACATTGGAACCATTATGAGGGATTCCATGTAGGTAAGAAGCCCAAGAATATGTAAATTATAACAAATTACAGCTAATTGCTTTGATTTGTTTGGAAAAAGCTATTTTCTATAAACGTTCAAAGTGGGTATCTAACGTTACTATTTATATGTGCACGGGTTTTCTTATGTTGAAACATGTAGTGACATTTTTATAATTTGTTGACTACAAAATTACATTTAAGTTATTTAGTGACTTAATTTAATAAAATCACAGGTGATTACTAAACATTTGGTGACATTTTACATCAATGTACTAAGGCACTAAATTATAAACAGTTCTTAATGTAAAAACCATAGAATCACAGATGATTAACTAAACATTTTGTGACATTTTACATCAACATACTAAGGCACTAAATAATAAACAGTTCTTAATGTAAAAACTATAGAATCACAGGTGATTGCTTTGATTTGTTTGGAAAAAGCTATTTCCTATAAACGTTCAAAGTGGGTATCTAACGTTACTATTTATATGTGCACGGGTTTTTTATGTTGAAACATGTAGTGACATTTTTATAATTTGTCGAGTACAAAATTACATTTAAGTTATTTAGTAACTTAATTTAATAAAATCACAGGTGATTACTAAACATTTGTTGACATTTTACATCAATGCAATTTTGGACAACTTTTGACCCATTTGACCCGTTTCCTTTTAAGCATGATTGATGCTTTAACAAACCTGAGCGACTAAAAATGAGTGAAAGAATTATGGATCCAATGTATGATGTGAGATCCATGATTATCTTAACCTCTAATGCAGAGTCTATGGGACACCCAATATGGATGTGTTCAGTTTGAACATATCATTTCATGTTAAAACTCAATGCATTTTCAAAATAAATAAAACAACAGCCTGATAACATAAGAATCCTAGATCCCATGAAACAAAAGAGTCGATTTGAGATTTATGACATTTTGGTATTTCTTAGAACTAAAAAAGTCATTGTCGATCAGACTTTAAAATGCTTGTTTAGTATTATGTAGTTTAATCTGCAGAAGCAGAGAAACAACTTTGTCTGCAAGAGACCGATTCACAAACTCAGTGTGAGTGCAATCAGTTGCCAATTTCATCAACCTCATCATATCATGTGATTTGACAGTTTGACGTATCTGAAACTCGACACCTGCAAGAGGACCTTGAAAACCAAGAACACTGAAATCCTTTGGCGAAACAGTGACGGCAAGTGCGGCATTAGCCCATTTGGATGCTCTTCGAGAGAATGACATGCCATTTATACAAAGTTCTGATGGATTTATGCTTGTTACAACAACCTGCAAAGAAAAATTCCCCAACTTTTTAACACATTCAAATAGAGAGTACTTATCAAGATTAAAACGCTCTATCATTCTTTTAACCCTAGAAAGTAACCTGTTTTGCCACAGAAATTCAAATGTATCACTAATTTTAAATTACACGAAGTGAAAGCAAGTAATTTGATACTCCTTTTGACTAAAAAAAGAGTCGAAGCTTTTCCGATCTTCTTTGTTCCAATAGAATCTCATACCCCCATTTCGATATCAAATAAATTCTGATTTTCCTAATTTACCCTTCATGTTTAGAAGTATGTTTTAAAGCAGACTTTTTTATAGAGCATCAAGCGATAAAGTACCTGCCCACCGGGACACATGCAGAAAGAATAACAACTCCGTTGTGAAGTAAACACTGTATCTTTTTCTTTTCCTTTGACATATTCAACAACCTTGTAATCCGCAACCGGTATTTTCCCACGCCCGTTTTGAACCTCATTGCCCAATTTAGAGTACTACATCATGAATGAAATAATAAATATAAAAGTTAGCAAAACCGTAAATAATCCACTTTAAGTAACATAACTTTTCTCCATCTATCCCATGAAAACTGCAACAATTTCCATCGTTCTAAAAATTAAAGTCCAGTTTTTCCCTTTACTATCATTTATTGGTTTGTAATGTATCTAAAATACCTGAATACTGTTTATCAATTCTTGTGGATGCTCGACCCGCAAACCAACCTGTTCATTAAAGAAGTCCAGATAATAATTGGTATTTGATAAAAAGAAAATATATACTATTTATGCATAAAAAACGTGACAGAACGTAAGCAGAACTTACAGCAAAATCTTTGGGAATCAATTCCATATTGTGGGGTAAATATCTCATTTTGGAGCGGGTAAATGTCAGCAGGAATAAAAAGGCTAAAATTTTCATAGGAAATAACTAGTAAGAAGCAAGTCTCCAACCCACAACAAAGATACAAACGAACAGCAGTAAGATTAAGATTATTGATCCATAATTTAAAGAGTACTTCAACGCCCAAAGAATAACATCATACAAATAAAACGAAAAACTTGTTCCAAATATAGCTGCACACATGAAGCTTTTATTCAAATAGTAGAGACGCATTCATCTAACCAATCAAATTTCCTCCAGCAAAAGCATAGATAGCGGATATAAAACATAAGATACATACGACAAAAAACTAACCTCCGTTTCAGAAAATGATATCCTCGTCTTCCTGCGCACCTGCCACCAGCAAGTTATGTGCAGCATTCATCGAGATTCCTCTTTGTAAAGAAACTTACATAAAAAAGCATGCACCAATGAATAACAATGTAATTGTTCGCGGTTTATAAGCCCAAGCTGTCCATGGATCGAATTCACTTCACCTTCACCGTTATATTGAACAACATTGTCTCTTCTCCTTCCTCTCCTTTGACCATTACTCTCCATAATTCTGTTTCTTGTCGACTTTCCTCGATCCCTGAAAATGAGAAAAACTATACATTATTCGCTTGTAAAAAGTAAAACCAATAAGCTCAAATTCTACACATTATAAAAACATTCCCATTTCAATCCATTTCCCCCAAACAATCGAAAATTTGTCGATTTTTCAAAAAAATCCTCAAAAAAGCATTACCTTTAGCAGACATTAAGCTATTTGCCAGTTATAAACATATAGAAGACCTCTATTCAAAAAAAGACTTTGTATTCCTAATATAAAAAAAATTATAAACATGTCAAATTCATATTACCACTATACAATATAATAATTCAAAACTGTATTAAAAATCACTTGTGATTTTTTTTATAAACATGTCATCTCATATTAAAAACTATATAACAATTCAATACGAAGATTCATCGGTGATATTCATAACAAAGTACAAGTGCTTAAAAAAAGTAATGGAAAAGAAGATTCACTGTATTCTGAATACGCTCTGTTTCATGATTAGAACCATCGATGCATACCCAAGTTTGCAATTCGAGATGCATTTATAACAGAAACAACCACGCCTCCCTATAAGATATCATGTGTAATATTCATAATAAAAAACACAAAATTAAAAACTAAATTAAAACTAATAAAACAACTAAAAACCAAAATGTAACAAAACTGTGTTAGAATCACTTGTGATTTTTATATAAATAATATATAGAAGATATACTTGAACCAGACTTTTACAATTATTTTTTAAACAACAAATTAAACACAAAACAAAGCTTAAATATTGAAAATTGAAGAAAACGTCAGATTAAAAAATCATTAAATAAGAAATTGAACTAAATCGAAGATTAGAAAACACAGATAAAAATTTAAAATAAAAAATGAAACCTTACATATTGAAATGATGTTTCATAATTAGCAACTGATGAAGAATTAGGCTTTGATTCCATTGAAACTCGAAAGAAATCGAAAGAATTAGGGTTTCGTTTAGAGGGTTTTAGCAAGAATTACAAGTAGAAGAGTGAGAGAGAGAAGGAGAGTGAGAGCGCGTGGACAAAAAATGAAAGATAAAAAAACAATAAAATGACCATTATACCCCTCCGTATATTTTTAGTTAGATTTTATTAAACTCAAGTTTAAATCTCAACCATTCATTTAATGCAATCTTGTGGTTAAAAAGTGGATCCCTGGATCTCTAGAAAATTAGGGATCCCATTTGAACCCCAATCTATATATATATATATATATATATATATATATATATATATATATATATATATAGGAGGTTCTTATAAACCAATATTTAAAGTAAAATAAGTAAAAAAATATGAAAAAATAATTTATAATATGTCTAATTTTGTATTATGTTTATTTATTTAATTATAACAAACTTTAAAAAAGCAAGTTTTGATATGCATCAAAATATATGTCGTTTAGGGGCTGTGCATCAAATTCATTGTTTTTGTGCACTAAATATTCAAATTTGATGCACAATGATAAAACTACCCATTTTTTGATGTACAACAAAACTTCGTTTTTTAAAGTTTGATATACGGGTAAAATGAACGATAATCCAAAATATATAACGTTATAAATTATATTTTAATTTTTTTTTTACTTATTTTACCTTAAAGTTTGTTTTACAAGAACCAACCTCTATATATATATATATATATATATATTATATATATTATATATAATATATAATATATATATATATATATATATATAATATAATTATATATATATAGGGGTAAATGTTAGTTACATCATAATATAGCCAACCCCCTGCATTTTAGGGATAAAAAAACCCCGACTTAAATGCTTCTAAACTTAATTATTTAATAGTTTCCTTTTAATCAAAAAAAAACAATACAAAATTGCATTGATAATGTAGCTATGTTAGCTACATGCTAATGTAGCCAAGTTATGCCCATATATATATATATATATATATATATATATTATATTATATTATATATATATAATATATATATATATATATAGGGATTAGTTCATGCGAGAACTCAGATTTTTGCGAGAACTGCGAGAACTCATTCTCAGCCACTCGTTTATTTTTGAATATTAAAACTATTTTTGAAATTAAAAAGGGTAAAATAGTAATCTTCTTATTTGTAATTTAGATTTCTTTTTTCTTTTCTCTCTCATCTTAATTTATTTCTTTTTTTCGATACATATCTTTTTAAAGTAATTATTCTTTTCTTTTTTTCACTACATATCTTTTTAAAGTTATTATTATTTTCTAGTAAAACTTTTATGTGGCCTGGGAAAAAAAATAATTCGGCGATTGACTTAATATTTTAAATTTTGTGCATTTATGAACAAAAAGTTTTTCTTTATTTAAAACCTTCGGCCAATGATTTTTTCGCATGGTTACCAATATCGTTCTTTACATAGCAACTGGAAAAAGATAAATATACAAATATATGAATTTCACTTTAATGTATATGATACTTCAGTAAGAATTTTTTATGTAGAGAACCCTAACTTTTCAATACTAAACTCACTTTTATGTGTGATCATATGATCGCACCTTAATGTTTACAAATGAACAACTGTGATAATATATGAACGTGACGATATGTTTACAAATGAACAACTGTGATAATATATGAACGTGACGATGTTCATATGTGATGGAGAAAAAATCCATGAACTAAGTATGATCAAATATGAACAATTCATCGTAATCGTAAAAAGTTAAAATAAAAACCCTAAAACTAGTTACAAATCAAAGAAGGAAAATGAGTAAACGAATGTTTTTCTTCATCATCCTTTATGTTCTTGATTGTAATCTTTGTTTTTCTTTATCATCTGCATATTGAGAAATCATTTTAGTAATAAATTATTACCATTGAACAATCAAATGAAAATTCACATACGTTTGGTCAAACAAGAATTAAAAAGATACCCACAAAATAATTAAATTATACAAACCCAAACACACCCACGATTACCACAATACATAAAAAAAATATGTATATGTATCTGATTGATTGACATTTGACCTCTTATAGATTTTTACTGAATTTTAAAGTAATGAATACTTACATCAAGCTTTGTTTGAAGGCTTCTTGGCTGCTTCTTAGGTGAATAAAACCATAACTTTGAGCATGGTGATATTTTTTCAGTGGAGCCCGGAAACTGGTTACTTGAAAGATAGCATTTAATCATTTTTTGAAACTTTGATGTTTTCTATGGTAAAAAATAAAAAGTTGGTCAACTTAAATAAAAATTAACCCAACTTGGTTACTGTTAGCATTTACCTGTTTCTCCTCTGCCATTAAAGTGCTCCATAAAACTTGAATTCTTTTGCGTATGACATTCTCCTGACCATGATACAAAAGCTTTAACCTTACATAGTGCTCGGTGAAAAACACATCATAACCACTCATACAGCATCGACGTCTTCTACTTATGTTGTACCTCTAACAAGTCAAACGAGAAAAATAAATATAAATTGGCGTAAAAGGACACCGTTTGACAACAGAAAGTAGCTAAAATTGGAATTTTTATGTTCTAAACCTCCAAATCAAATTATTCAAAAAAATAATTTATAACTGTATATCAGAATTTTGGAAAACATATTTGATATAAAATATTTATATAAAGAAGTAAAAATTCAAACGAACCCGTTTTAATAAGTACAAAAATTACACGTTTCGACTAGTTACCAATGGTATTGAACAAAATGGAGTATACCCGATGTCCACAACCAAAGGCCATATTCTTTAGGTTAGTGAGGCAAATGGGGCATAGCCGAGTAAGGTAAACAAAAATATTAGCATTACTCACGTCTCATAAAGATGAAACCAAAGATATGCAAGAAATAAGATCAATCTCTATCTTCATTCAAAAATATTAGCATCACTCACGTCTAATTCAAATAATTTATGACGCACATGGAAAATAGTATTTAAATTAGTATTAATTGTTTGGCTGAAAGTTGTCAAAGCCAAGGTATGTTATCATCAAATTCCTTCATTGTGTCCCAAGGCCCGTCACCAACTCCAACTAACACAATTGATGTCACCGATGATTGAACCAGATGATGGTTTGAGTTTTTGAATGAAGATAGAGATCAGGGTTTTGGATCTAAATAACCGTAAAAAATAATTTTGAGGAATTTAGGGATTAAGAAGCGGAGAGATATAGATTTTTTCAAGGGGAAAATGTAAATGTACAATAATACCCTTTTGATTCTTATAAAATATTACCCAGTTTTTAATTTAATTACCAATATGTCATTTTTGTTTTCAACCCTTGATCTAATCATCTAATGGTTCAAAATTGGTTCTCGCAATTCTCGCAAAAATATGAGTTCTCGCAGGAACCATTCACTATATATATATATATATATATATATATATATATATATATATATATATATATATATATATATATATATATATATATACATGGTCAACATTTAACGAAAATAAACAAACAAGTTATATTTATGGGATGTTTTTATTAAAACATGTTGTATATATGAAAAGTTGTAGAATAGGGACCAAGTTTAATTTTCGCACGAGGCCCTGTATTTTTGAGACCGGGCCTAAATTTTATATATTGATTTCTAGGATTTTTTTTAGTAAAACCTGTCCCTGTATACCTCTTGAGACTTGAGATGGGGAAAGACACATGACATACTTTGCGGGATTAAAAAAGATTGCCAAAAGATAGAAAAGACTGAATTCGGTTCTTAAATGGTTTAGGCCTTTTTGGACCAGGTTATGGGTGAGGCCTAGGAACTGTCCCGGGCTTTGAACCACTTGTGCATTCCTTTTCACAAATACTTACTGATCGTGATGACCTATTGGTGTTTACTGGTGTTCGAAATGGTTTGTGATCTCTATGATCCAAACTACTGTTAAATCTGGGTCTAAGTATGAACTTCTCTCTGTTTCTTGTTGGTTTTACATGTTATTTCGTGCATGCTATGGTATTTTTAGGTATCGGTGCCATATTGAAGTTATATATGGTCAAATATTTAAATTTAAGTGATAATCGAGTAAAGTGTTGCTATAAGAATTCTCGGTATTAAGATAAAAGAAAATTACAATTTTGGTTTTAAGCAAATGATTAATACTTTGTCTTTTTCTAATTTTGATGGTTTAAAAATCAATTGTTCAAGTAAGTATAGTTATGCTGGGAATCAAATCCAAATATTGTTGTAATATATGGACACCCAAACCAAAATTGTTCTCGATGCAATGTTTATGGTGGGGATCAAAGACGCGTAGCATGAAAGTACTCAATAGTAGTTGGTCCTCTACATTAAGACCTTGGAATAATGTTTTTCGTGAGCGACTTTTTCCAAATACTATACTAAATTTTGATTGATCCGAGCTTGGAGACCTTGGAATAATGTTTCCCGCTCCATTTAGGTAATTGCATCTGCATTTAGGACCTATACTCTTTTAGTATATGTCTTAACTTTTTAAATATAGCTTTAATAAGATCTTTTACTTAAAACCTTATCTTATTTGATAGTAGTCTCGGTTTTTAATAAAAAAGCCTTAAAGAGGTTATGTAATTATGCATCAGTTAAGGTGGTTTGATTAAAGGTTTTAGTGTTTATGGATATCCTTTTTTTTTTTAACTCAGAAATCAAATTTGGTAAGATAATCAAAAGATGATAAAGATCGGTTTTTCACCAACAATCATGACCAAGAATACTTTGAATTAGATAAGAGAATGAAATGGGTGTAAAAGAAACCCTATAAGAAACTGGCGGGCGAAAGGTGTGATTTGGGTAGCCATGAATACCCCTTAATTCCGTGACTGCCGTGTTTTTGTGATGTAAAAATTTTTCGAGATATTATTTGGTATGTGAGTTTTAGAGGTTTCATAAGAAGTCTTTATTTTGGGTTCCACTCAAATTCGGAACATTTAGTACATACTAAATTTTAGAAGAAAAAAAATTGTAGTTTTTTTCGATAAAAAGTAAGTTGTTAAACATTGTTGAGAACAAAAGTCATGTTCTACATATTTGAAGATAAGAAAAAGACCAACTTTAACAGTTATACAATCTCGAAAAAGGTTAACTATAAAAACGAGTTCAAATAGAACTATGAGTCTATGACCACGTTATTTCAAGGTTGGTCAATGCTAACACATTGTGATGATCTTCATAATACATTCAACTCGTGTTCGAAATGGGTTGTGATCTTTATGATGTTGATATTTTTGTGAAGACCTCTCTGAATCCAAACAAGTCAACCCGTAAACATAATTACACAAAACTTATAGTTTCAAATATATTTACATCTTGATATATATTATTATTATTATTTTTGTTATAACTAAACACAATTGTCCCTTTAATTAATGTTTCACGCATATTTTTAAGATTATTTGTGTTTCTCTTTTGAATCATTCTCAAAATAATTTAGCACCTCATATTTTTTTTAGAGTAACAAGAATCAAGTTACAGAATTTGTAAGATATATATATTTTTGTAATTAAGATGTTTCAGATTTCTAGCTTTATCCTCTACTATTTTAATAAAATATATATTAAAAGTTATATTTATTAATTTGGTTGCTCATAAAAAAAAACATACATATTTGCAAGCAAATGAAACATCAATATATTAACGACCAACAATCCACCTAAACAAATATTTTCTAATGATATTTTTCATTGTGAGAATGTAAATCAAAGAAAGTTATTTTTCAAATTTTTTTATTGTGTACACGTTTGTTAATATGAATGTAAAGCTTATGAAAAATAGTAAGAAGAAAATTAAGAAAAAATAAATCCTACTTATACACAATTCTAAAGTGGCTTCTAATAATGCAATTAACATTCAAATTTATAACTTTTCTACGTTACAAATGAGGGTTAACGGTTACCCCTATCTATCTCCTTCAAGTTTTTGGAAGAATACTAGTGGAAGGAAATCATATTAAACAACGTTATAAATATTTATTTATTAAGAATATATATACAAAGTTATCTACGATAAAAGAAATATATGATATATTTAATGGACAAATATTTTTTTATTTTTTTGAATTACTTGTACAACAACATAAAAAGTCAAATAATATAACATTGTAAATATATTTGAAACTACTAGTTTTGTATAAATAATTTTAAAAACTACCAGGGATTGATTTAAAACTCAAAAAACTACCATTTTAGAGTGATATATGTATGGAGATAACGTATATGATGTTAACGCCATCTAGTCATGTGATGTTTAAGCTAAAAGTAATTTAAATGTTAATTTTAAGCCACTAATTTTATTAAACTTAACATCATACCCGTTTTTATTGTTTCTTTTTTCAATTCAACTCATACAATGTTTTATATATGTGAAACAAACTTTTCTTACTTCTTACACCCTCCGTCTAAAAACAAAAAAACTGTCGAAATAAGATAGCTGCAATTAATAAAGTATTTTTTCATTAGATTATCCATTATGTCCCTACATTAAAACGTCTATTATTTATAGAGTTTGAAAACTCTTATATATTTAAGGGCAAAATAGGAAATTACAACATTTTAATCATTTATATTTAGAAATATATAATATTTTTGGGACAAATATAAATAAAAATGTGAAGAAAATTAGATGGAAGAAGTATTTTTTTAGGACATTATTATGATGGTTTTAAAAATTTTAATAATTTTTTTTTTTTTTTTCCGAATAATCATAGTAAGATTTTATATATAGTGTATTTATATTGAAGAGGTACAAGATTATAAAATGGTTTATAAGTTTTTTCTTTTAGTTTTTACATCGAATTCATTTATTAAACACTTATTTGTAAACATTTATTAGTGAAATTAGGTTTATTAAAAGAAAGAGGTTATAAAATGATAATATCGTTAAATATTAGTCTATGCTCTTCCATCTACATTTGATTTAGTAAAGACCTTATTTTACCTTTATGATTTAGGTTTACCAAATATTTTCATTTCTATTTCACGTAGAAGTTGTTTAATCACAAAAAGAGGTACAAAGTATCTATTTTCAATGAAAACTTGCAAGTGAAATATTTTCAAAATAAAATTACAATTTTTAAAAATTAATTTTCTTTATCTTCTTAGAAAATCTTAAATAAATAATGTTTGATTTCTCCTTCTTTTCATTTATCCAATAAGTAACTTAAGAAGACATCCTAAAAATCATCTAAATAAAATTAAATTTATAATTCTCTTTTTTACCCGACATGAAGAAAATGTTACATTAAAATTTGTAAAAAAATATGACCTTATCTATTTATTTTATCAAATACCTATATAACAATAAAAAAATATAGTTAGTACTTGTTACACTTATTAGCCCATTCACATGTCAATGTATAACATTACATATTACATATAACAATTAAACCATATACTATAACTATACTATCATTATATTTATTTAACATTTTTACATTACAAAACTTTTTTAATTTTAATTTCAAATAGTGCATGTGACTAGCCGGAAAAACTAACCGGAATCACATTAAATCCTCCCCTCCGGCCACCGGAATCCATAATTACCTTTTATTTTTTTTATTATTTTTTTATTATGTTTTTAATTACCAATCTACCCAATACCCTAAATATATTTATTTTAGTACAAAAATAATTAATTAATTACACCCTTATATTTATATTTATTTATTTAAAGGTTAAGTTTTATTTTTTATTTTTCACTTTTCCTAAATTTATTTACAAAAAAGTTAAGCTTTCTTTCCTCCATTGATCTTAGATCTGAAGCATAACCCACTTCAAATCTTCAGATCTAATTACTACCCAGTTAATGTTTTATGCTGATTCAAGTAAGTTTTACTTTAATTTTGTTTTTATTTACTTAATAATGATGAAATGAATTTTTTATTTTTTAGGGTTTTCGGTGATTTAAATTTGTTTTTTTTTGTTAATCGGAGCTTAGATCTTGAAATTAGGTTTCTGGGTTTGTTTGATTTTGTGTTTTGATTGTGGGTTTGTGTTAAAGTTGAAAACTTGTTGACCTAGATTAACTTTCTTGAATTAGTAATTTTGGTAAATATGGGGGTTTTGTAATTAAGGGTTTAATTAGTATTAAAATGTGCATGTTTTGATTAATTGTTAGTTTGATTTAGTAATTTTATTATTTCACTAATTTGGGGGAATTCTTTTAATGATGGTATTTGAATGTGTTTTGCATTTGTGGTTTTTCGATATGTAGGGTTTTCGTAAATTTTATGGTTTTTTTTTGTAGGGTTGAACTGTTGAAATGGACCCAACTGTAGAAGAAGCTATTAGAGCTAAAGAGCATGCGGAGAAGCTGTTTTTAGTGAACGATTTTGGAGGTGCGAAACAGTATGCTTTAAGGGCTCAAAGTTTATGCCCTCAACTAGAGGGTATCTCTCAAATGGTGGCTACATTCGAAATATATGCTGCTACAGAGACTAATGTTAATCGGGAAGTTGATTTTTATTCGGTTCTTGGGTTGGATCCATCTTCAGACAAGTCGTTACTGAAAAAACGTTATAAGAAGATGGCGGTTCTTCTTCACCCTGATAAGAACAAAACCGTTGGAGCTGATGAGGCTTTTAAGCTTGTGTCTGAAGCTTGGGCTGTTTTATCTGATAATGCGAAAAGAAGCTCGTATGATTCCAAACGGAATAAACACTTATTAGCTGCAGCTTATAGCAATTCTGGTGTTTCGGGTTCTGAGAGTTCTTCAAGGCTCGACACCTTTTGGACCGTGTGCACTTCATGTCGTGTTCAGTATGAATATCTTAGAAAATACGTGAATAAGAGACTTTCGTGTAAAAACTGTCGTGGGGTTTTTGTAGCAGTTGAAACGGGAGCAGCTCCTGTGACTTATGCCCCTTGGTCGTATACGTCTGAAAATGGATATGCTAACCATTCATACAATACGGGTACTTATGTACCAAACACATCAGTATGTTTTACAGGGAACGGTTCTGCAGCTGTTCATCCTACACATGGATATGAATATGCAGGAACAGTATCGTTTCAGTGGAATACTTCCGATCCAAATGGTTTACCTTCTAAAGCTGCTGGTAGGTCAAAAGCAAATGGGAAACACCAGACGAAATTAAACACGGGGCCCGGGGAATATCAAGCTCCTAGAATGGGAAGGCCTCCAAAGAAAAGGAAGGTAGAAGTGGCAGACGGGACCCGCCAGGCAAATGGGGAAGCGGGTTTAAGAAGTGAACCAGATTCGGTAGTAACTAATGATATACCATTACCACCTAAACAGTACTCGATTGCCCCTGCTTTTGATGCTAGAAAGTTGTTAATTAACAAAGCTAGATCAGTGATTCTTAGTAAGTTGAAAGAAATGAAGCTTGTTTCCGCTTTGAAAGTTGAAAAGACTGTGAAAACGTTGAATAAAAGTAGTTCAATGGCAATTACAGTTCCTGACCCGGATTTCCATGATTTTGATACTGATAGATCTGAGGAAGTTTTTAAACCGAAGCAAATATGGGCTATATATGATGAAGAAGATGGTATGCCTCGTCTCTATTGTTTAATTCGACAGGTTATTTCTGTGAAACCGTTTCAGCTTCATATCACTTACTTAAACTCAAAACCCGATACTGAATTTGGATATAACAAATCTTGCGGAACTTTCAAGGCTTCCCATTCTCACTTTGTTGACCAAGTCAACATCTTTTCTCATCTTTTGGGCCGAGAGAAGGCTGGCAGAGGTGGGTGTGTGAACATATACCCGAAAAGAGGTGACATATGGGCAGTGTTTCGGAATTGGTCAGAAAGTTGGAGTAAAAAAACTTCGAAAAAAGTGAGGCAACAATATGAAATGGTGGAGATTCTTGATGATTATTCTGAAAAACTGGGAGTATGTGTAACGCCATTGGTTAAGCTAGAAGGGTACAAGACTGTGTATCAAAGAAACCCTAACAAGAATGTGGTTCGAACAATTCCTAGAAAAGAAATGGTTCGGTTTTCACATCAGGTTCCATCTTGCTTGCTAAAAGGCGAAGGTTTGAACTTGCCAGATGGGTGTTGGGATCTTGACCCTGCTGCTACACCAGAACAACTTCTTCAAGCAGACGCAGACGACGAGGTTAAGAAGGTCGAAGTTACTGCAAGTGCGGAAGGTCATTTTCGTCATTTACTTTGACAAGTGTGTGAGATTTGATGATAGTGTATAGATCGAAAACACATAGTGATGAGAGGCAATTGGTGAGAAAATTAGGTAGCTGGAAGTGGAAAGGATCGTAAGGTGATCCTAGCGGCCGGAGCTCAAATTTGGTTTTAAGACGTTGGTTGAGAAACTTTGTACTAATTACTTGTTATGAATTAATTACCTTTGATATGTACTAATTACTTTCACACCCTTGATGCTTTGACGGGTTGTACTCTCAAGCATTCATGTTGTCAAAGTAGTCTTTCATTGCGACTGTAGTGGGGTCGAGCTTGGATAATGTGATATACTCAAATGCATTGCTGGGTTGTAGTGATGAAAACCCGCAATCTAGGATATAGAGTTTAAACTCTTTTAGAGTCTTTATAGACATATTACTAGTTTCGATAGGTGATTGTAGTTGAACTCGGTTTAGGCTTGTTATAATATGGGTTTCCTTTACTTTACTAAGGTTTCAGGAGTGAGTTGACTTTTTAAATGTTCGTATTTGACTTTGTTCGCAGTTTCTTTGTATTCACATGTTTATAACCTGGTTCGGCATCATTGTCTAGCAAGATTGTATACTTATTTTGAATTTTTGATTACAAAATACCAATATAAACCAATAACACAAATCGGAAATAATCTGTGGCGTGTAACAAAAAATGAACCAGGGTATGTATAAAATATATTGAAGGAAAAAAAATGTACTTTTCCCTTCCTTTTTAAGTCGGTGTTTGGGTTAGCTTATAAGCTTATTCAAACGCACTGATGTGCTTATTTTTTCGAAACAAGGTGATTAGCCACAAACATGTACAAGAGAAAGAAACCCACAATTTCACTCGACGTGACATGCTCTTGATCTTAGGATGACGTAAAAAAATGGTGGAATTTTGATAACATCAATATTTGGTATCTTCACCTCAGTCGGACTGCCAGACTCGTTGAAAGTCGGGTTTTTAGGCTTTGACGGCATGCTTTGGCTTCAATGAAGATTTAGATGCGATCTCACTTTAAATATTAAACAAAAGCTAGAAGTGATGCATTTCGTTAAAATCATATTATAACGGTTTAGTAAAATCGTATAATATAACTAATTATCATATGCGCAACTATTTTATTTCTAAATTTATTTCATTTCTTGGAATTTTCTTTTTTATTTAACTAGATATAAAAATATGCAACAAATGTATAAATAAACAAGAGACGACTTCTTATAGTTTACTTTTTCATTCTAAATATTAGTTTTGTATGTTCTTGTTAGAAATGATTATTATTTATTATTCGCAAATGAACCAACTCCATTCATAAGAAGCAAAATTCTTTGATCAATCAACTCAGATGGAAAAATGCTTGTAACACAATCATTAGAGATCAATTGAGGTTCAATCTCTTTTTGAAGTCTCTCTCTGTGGATGATGCATCCAAAATAGGGGGAGATAAGACTGAGAAAACTGATGATGAGACAATTTTTTTGATTGATGATGTTGAGATGGGAGAGCAAACAGTGTAGATGGGAGATGTTGAAGGAGGGATGATCAATGAAGAAGAAATCATGTCTAAGGGGAAGCTAAATGAAGAAGGAAGTTCAAAAGGTATGGAAAAGATAGCTGAATTCACTCATGATATAGAAATGTTTAGCTCTAGTGATGTACAATTTAATTCGGGTGAAGAAACATTTACGTCTGGTGGTGAGATGTTTAAATCGGGTGAAGGAAACTTTATTTCAGGTAAATAGAAATATAATTCTGGTGATGATGAGGATAGTGAAAGCATGATGACAAAAGAGAATATCAAAAAATTTAAGGTTGTGGACCAGTTTGGAGAAGGGATTGACAAGGAGACATTTGAAAAGTACTTTGAAGGACTTTATGAAGGGATATTTTATGAAAATGCAATTAAAACCTTCACTGTATATATCAAAGAAAGCAATCCAGCTTCAGTTCATGCTTTTGATGAAAGTAATAAATGGAATGAAAAATTGGAAGGAGAAAAGATTGTGATTGATATTGATAGTGATAATGATGAAGGTGATACAGATCAAGAGATAGAAAAATGGAGAGCCAAAAATCATCATCATTGTTATCATCATCACAATACTTTAAAAACTTTGTAACTCTCTTATTTTTATATAATATATCTACACCGCCATAACGCTATCGTATCACCGCCGCTTTGAGTTTCCTCCGGCAAAAAAGATGAACTCCGGCCACCTCCACTCTCATAGTGGTGTGCCATTTATCTCTTTCCTCTCTTTTTTTTACCCCTTTTTGCTCATGCCTCTTCATCAACTCTGTCGGTGAGTTTTTTTATTTATTTATTTTTATCAAAAACCCAGTTGCAGATATATGGTTTTAATGTGTTCATGTGTTTTTTTAGGTAAGTTTTTTTTTTTTAAATTCCCTTTTACACGCTTTCATTTCTTATGGGTATTTTTTATTTAATTCAATTTGATTACCCTTTTTGTTTTATTTTAAAAAAATAATAATTTGTTTTTATAGATCACTTGTGAACATTTCAAAATCGTGGAAAGCTACAAGCCTTTCATTTACCGTCAACCGCCGCTTCTGTCATGGTCCGCCGACGACGTCGAACAGTTCATCGCTTCCGATCCTGTTCACGGTCCAATCATATTAATCATTCATTTTTCCATAATCTCATTAATCGTTAATTAGTTGATTGATTGATTAATTAATTGATTAATTAGGTCAAGTTTTGTGATTAATTAGATATATTTTTGTTTATTAGGTTTTGAGTTTAGATAAGCTTGTTATGTTTCGGTACATTTAATAAGCATTTTTGTGTGTTAAACGGATCTAAACAACTTAACGTATTCTGCTTAAACGAAGGATTTGTTTACCTGCAAATTTTGAATTTTATTAACAACCCTAGCTTGCTTTATAACGTTGGAGAAGGTTTAGAATAAAAACGATGACGTGGCATTTAACAAAAGGTAGGAGGTAAACAAACTTATCGAATTGAACGGTTTTTTAAAGTTAAGGTTATAATTTAAAAATTTTATTCAACTAAAGTGATGTATATAAACACAATATTTGTACAATGACTTAGATGGAATTTTTGAATAATACGATAACTACACAGTATATTTTCCATCTTAAGAGAGAAAACATTAATTACATTAAAACTGAAGGATTATTTTACATTTATAATTACAATCCAATCAATCATGAATATACTCTTCTCGAGTTAAAACTAGCATTTCGTATTGCATGTTAAAGAGAAAAAATATTTATCACATAGAAACTCAGGATTATTGAACATAGAATTACCATCCACGAATATACATTTTTCCAAAATGCATATAAGAAAACCCTTCTTGAAGAAGCAATAAACGCAAGCCCACCAAACGGTGCTAAAGTAGCATATTTTCTGCCTTCAAGCAATGTCACCATATAACATCTGCAAAATTCCACAATTCAAGTTTGATCATCAAGTTTCAATCAGTCTATGGAAACAAAATAATATCACATCTAACCCGACACGGAAATAGAACTTATGTCCCAGAAAATGCAAGAATTCCGATAGTTAATCGCCCACCAAACTACAAATCCAAAGAATTAACCAACCATTAGCATAGAGATTACCTCGTTTGATATAAAACCATCTTTTCTTTTTGCATAAAATAAAGTCAATGATATTCAAAACTAGGGATGATTGGATTCATCTATTATAAACCAACGATAATTGATTCTTTTACACGAATCCATGAATATACATGTTTGGATATGTTTTTTTAAAAGTGATTATTATGACATGAAGAATAAGAGACAAAATGAGAGAATTTGATAGTTATGTATCTATCTCAATATTGCAAATTGTTACATACCTCTCCAAATCTGATTATTTCGACCTTAATCGGAAACAAATTCACAAGTTTAAATAAGAACATTCAGACACCTTCGTTAAAAATAATCAAATAGAAGAAACGGGAATTTACAATATTGGGGTTCTTGGTTAGAGAAGCAGCACGCAATGCAGCTGTATGAACTAAATGGTAATGATTTGATGTATTTCAAACCTGTCATTTTTACAGTTATGCAACAAAATAGTGTATTACATCGAGTTAAATTTTCATAACTTATGTTTATGCGAAAAAGGACAAAATAGTGTGCCACTTCGAACGACGTCTATTTGCTACTAAAGAAAACTAAAAGAGAAAATTTACAACTAATAATTCACCAAAAGAGGAAACCCCCGTTGTTGATGTAAACAGTGTGCAATGTGTGCAATGTTGACGTTAACGGTGTGCATAAGTCGAGATAAAACGTTCAAGGTTAATCCGGAATTGTAGTTTGATTTTAGCATTGTTGACTCTAACAGTGTGCAATAATAGTCTAGGTTTTGAGCAAATTAAAGATGATGGCTCTTGGACAGTAAAGTGTTTATTTAAGAAATTTGATTAATTATAATTTAAGTCTTAACAATTACTTATATAGTTAAACAATATATAAAATAAGAATCACATCCAAACGTTCATATACTGTAGTACCAGATTATTGTCCCGCGATAACACGGATAAAGATAAAAATAAAACCGTAAACTTTATGTTTATATAGATTTTAAGTTATTATGAAAAGATAATGTTATACGTATAATAACATATTTACCGTTACGTGTATATACATGTTGTTTATGGTTATAATAACATATACACCTTTACATTTGTACACATGATTTGATATTTTTTATTAGCAGATTTTAAAATAACAATAAGGTAAATTATAGTCCAAACTGAGTGTTTTATAAGTAGATTAGAATTTTATTTTTATTTTAGTGGAGATGAAAATTATAGAGAGAATGTAATTATGTATTGTAAGAGGGTGTAAAATGAAATAGTCTCTGATGATATCATCAATTTGATCTAACGGTTGAAATTAAAAAATTTAATCCATCTAAGGGTTCTAACTTTGCCATGGCCCATGTGATATTTAATGGCTCTCTTTTATTATATATAAAAGATTAAAGATATAATAAAAGATTAAAGATAGGATAAGATGTATATATTGGAGGTCTTGTTTGTCCCACATTGAAGATTGTATTAACCAAAGATGTATATATTGGAGGTCTTGTTTGTCCCACATTGAAGATTGTATTAACCAAAAGTGGATTTATATACTAGGACACAACACATTTACCAAATAAGTGTGCAATATGTATCGTAGGTATCATGGGATAAACTTTTTTTTTTTTTCCCTAAGTACCAAGTCATTTATATACTCACTTCGGCTCTTTTCTTGGTCGGGCTTAACCGCGTTATGACCTATGACATATCAAAAATGTTTTCTTTACCGATTATAACAGAAAACCGCTTTTGGGTACCAAATATAAAAAGTCGGGTCATATCAGATATCTTGAGGAAACCATTTTGCTTGTCAAAGCTCGGTTTTATGCATTAAAATAAGCTTTTTGGCTGCCATTTCTTAATGTTTGTTTATCGTTTGATTTAGTGATAAGTGTTTAGGGATAATTCGATAAAGATGTATTATTTCACTTTCACTAAAAAAAATGTTGGAGGAGATATAACATTTGCTAATGATGTAATCAAACCAGTTTGCGAGTTGTCTAAGCCAAATATCAAGAATTGAGAAACGTTCGAAATAACATTTGATCAGCCTTCTATATTGACAAGTTAGAAGAAGAAAACTATCAGACTATTGATCAACTCGTATCTAACCAAGTCATTTAATTCTGTGGTTCTGGTCTCGAGACTATATGCATGTGAGTACCGTCCTTTTTATTTGAAGATTTGTTTACCTGTGCTGCAAAACAAAAAGGAAACTAGTTATGATCCTCAGGAGAACGCGTATTATAGTGATTAGCAGAACTAATTTTATTTTTAATTTTCTTTTGGGGTAAAACTAACTAGATATGTATGGTAAAATTGACCCTTCAACCATTTTTCCGATGACCTACTTTACTAGATCAAACGTCATTTTTCCGATGACCTACTTCACAAACAACAGCGGTTGTATCATTACATATCGTAGAAAGCGTGTGAACTAGCTAGAACACAGAAATAGAGCTTAAGTCCTATTGAATGCAAGATTCTCATAAGTCAAAAGCCTACCGAACTACAAAACCAAGACGTAAGCAATAATTATTAGCATAGAGAATACTCTGCTTGAGCTTAAAAATAAAACCAGCATTTCGTTTTGCATATTAGATCCAAGAAATATTAATTACATTAAAACTAAAGGATTATTGGACATATTATTACCACCCATCAATGAATATACACATTTGACAAAATGCATATAAGAAAACCGTTACTGAAGAAGTTCGAAACAATATTAAATTCAATAAACGATAAAGATGAAGTTAGAGAAGGTAGTCAGTCCTACAACGCCAAGCTTGCCCAAGCAACAATAAATGCAAGCCCGCCAAGCGGTGCTAAAGTAGCATATTTTCTGTCTTCAAGCAATGCCACCATATAACATCTGCAAATTCCACAATCATATCAGTTTGACCATTAAGTTTCAATCAGTCTAAACGAAACAAGAATAATATCACATTTTCATCCAGACACAAAAATAGAACTTACGTCCCAGAAAATGCAAGAATTCCGATAGTCAATAGCCCACCAAACTACGAATCAGAAGAATTAACCAACCATTAGCATAGAAATTACTCCGTTCGAGATAAAACCATCTTTTCATTTTCCATAAAATTAGTCAATGATATTCAAAGTATGGATTATTGGATTCGTCTATTATAAACCAACAATATATCGATCCTTTTACACGAAATATAAGAGCGTTACACAATAACTCGCATCCATGAATCATTTATCTCAATATTTCAAATTTGTACATACCTCTCCGAATCTGATTATTCCGACCTTAATTGGAATCATACTCACAAGTTGCAATAAGAAAATTCAAGCATCTTCTTTTTTATATGAGCAATAATTAAACAGAAGAAACGGGAACTTACAATATTAGGGTTCTTGGTTAGAGGAGTAGCAAGCAATGCAGCTGTATGAACTAAATGGTATATATTTGCTGTATTCCAAACCTGTCATAGTTACAGTTATGCAACAAATACGTGTTACATCGAGTTAAATTTTCATAACTTATGTTTATGCGTAAAGGACAAAATGCTTATCCAAAATACATGAAAAGAGACAACTTGCCACTGTCTTTTCTAAAGACGTCTAGTTGTTACTAGAAGGGCAAATTTACCATCCATCTTTTATAATCGATTTCAGAAAAATCATATTATTAGCATTTAAGTTGTTGTGCGTTATAAGGAGAAAGATGATACATTGAGTTGTTTATTCACTAATAGGTCAATTCTCGAACGGAATATTCTCCTTGTTAAAACTTAAAACATGAATATCAAAAACAAAAGACATTATAATTGTGTTCAATGGCAAATAAGATCAGTTTGAAAAGATAAATGACAAATACTATATAGTGGTATGTTTTAGATGACAAATTTGCCCTTTTATTGCAGAATTTTTTCTCACCGGATTTATCAATACAGTTAATAACATTTTGTATATAAAATCAGGGGGTTCACAATCAAACATTGTACTAAAATTGTATTAATATTATACTAAACTTATACAAATTCTTTAGAATTTTTTTTTCCAGTGATCCCGTGCGGTATACACTAGCTCCGTCCCTGTGTTAACGATGTTTAATGCAAAATAGCCTTGTAAAAAAACAGAATAAAAACAAGGCCTTAACCTGTTTGAAAGAAGGGTTGTTAGGTTTGAAAGCATGGGAGCCATATGCCCCTAATGCAATTGCTGCCATTCCTGTTTTCCACACATTCAATAAAAATCAATTGTAAAAGGTGTATAAATATTATGGTTGGGTCTATTACCTGAGATTGCAGCTACTCTGTGCCATACAACAGGATCCATTGTTCTACTACCTCAGACAACAAATATTTTGCTTAAATTTCTAGTAAATGTGAACAAGATCCTTGTGTTTTAAAAGTCAACGTGGTGTCATTCATGAGTGGTAACAACCAAGATGCCCCTTGCGTTTTAGTCTCTACAAACAGCCTCCAAGACTTATGGGTGTTTGGCTCCAGGGATGGCAAAACCATCGAGACAGTTAGGCCGGGTTTGGGTATGGGTTTGGAGGTGGGTATGTGTAAAAAAATAATATCTTTTACGGGTTCAGGTTTGTCAAATATCCGTCAAATTATCCGTATCCGTACCCATCCCTATACACATGTTAACTTTTTTTTTTCTTTTTCCTTTTTCTGTTTTTCATTTAATAGGAAATATATATTATTAATAATAATACTTTATATATTATATTTTAATTTATTTCATGTAACTTAAATTATATCTTTTAAATTATATCTTTTAAATTACTTGATTAAAATTATTAAATTTCTCGACAATGAAATTGTAGGATTTTAGTAATTCTGTAAGAGTTTTTTTTATCGCTGAATACGGCATTTTGTCTATCATAAATATAAACGGGTATACCCAATATCAATGGAAAAATTCGAAAAACTGATGGGTAAAACTATATTGGGTATCGGATGGGTAATGGGTTTTATGGATTTAATAAATGGATGCGAATACGGGTAGTTACCATCCCTAATTGGCTCACTTCAATAGTGTTTAGTTGTATTTTTTTGGGGTGTTTGTGGCTTGTCAACTTATTTCATAAACGCATTATAGCGTTCGATAAAACTTATAAGTTAACCTACACACCCACTTAAACAAGTGGGCGAAAAGTATACTTCTCAATTTTTTTACTTCATTTTTTGTTACACGCAAACCAGCTATACGGATCATTATTGTTGGGAACTGAACTGATTAGATGAAGCTATGAGTTCTAAAAATGGTACTTGAATAAAGATGATTTTAGTTCGTGGAGTGTCCGAACTAAAATCATGAATAATCCGAGGTGAAATTTCAGTTAGGGGAACAAGTTAGTTCAGATACTCTGAACTAAATGAAGTTCTTCCGAACTGAAATCAAACTGAAGAATAACTTAAGTCAACTCAAGTCAACATTGAAGATATTAACTCGGAGGCTGAAGACTTTGATTCCGAATTGAAGTGAACTCCCCGAGTTGAAATTAAGATGATGACATGTTGTAATATTTGATTCGTAGTGTTTAGATTTTGTCTATAAATAGTGTGATAGGTTGTTAGAGTTTGTTGTCTTTGAACCCTGACTCAGTTTGAGTGCCTTTAAGCTTGTCAATGTCAGATGTAACAGCTCGATCCAAAATCAGTTCACACTATCAATGAAATCTTAAACAGTTATGCATATATTGTTTGATATCAGCTTCAATTTCAATTTCATGTTTCTGCCTTTGATTCAACTCGGGTTATGAGATTCCGCATCATGACCTGTTTCAATTTCGATTCGCTGAGTGAGAGGAGGTTTTGAGGACCTGTCAGTTATCGCTTTGTATCGTTGGTTTAATATTTACTATACAATTTGGTGTGGTTTAGTCTAGTTTAAAATGTATAAGAGCCGATGATGCTAAACCATGTTATAAATATGTGAATACAAAGAAAACATGAAACTGAAAAGAAGAAAGTCAAATACCAACATTTAAAAAGTCAAAATCACTCATGAAACATTAGTAAAGGAAAGGAAACCTATATTATAACAATTCTAAACCGAGTTCAACTACACTCACTTATCGAAACTAGTAATATGTCTATAAAGACTCTAAACGAGTTTAAACTCTATATCCTAGATTTCGGGTTTTCATACTACAACCCAACAATGCATTTGAGTATATACATTATCCAAGCTCGACCCCTACAGTCACAAAGGAAAGACTACTTCGGCAACACGAATGCTTGAGAGTGCAACCCGTCAAAGCATCAAGGGTATGAAAGTAATTAGCACATATCAAAGGTAATTAATTCATAACAAGTAATTAGTATAAAGTTTCTCAACCAACGTCTTATAACCAAATTATAGTTGCGGCCGCTAGGATCATCTTACGATCTTTTCCACTTCTAGCAACCTAAATTTCTCACCAATTGTCTCTCATCACTCTGTGCTTTAGATCTATACACTATCATCAAATCTCACACACTTGTCAGAGTAAATGACGAAAATGACCTTCCGCACTTGCAACAACTTCAACCTTCTTTTCGTATTCGCATGCATCAGCGTCTGCTTAAAGAAGTTATTCTAGAGTAGCCGTCTGGTGAAGATCCCAACTCTTGAAGATGTTCCTTAACCTCTTGGCTTAAGTATTCAAGTGCTTGAAGTTGTTTTGGACAATTCCATGTGCTTGAAGATGTTCCTTAAACTCTTGGCTTAAGTATTCACCATCACGATCCGATCGAAGGATCTTGATATTTTTGCCGAGTTGATTTTCTACTTCGTTTTGGAACACTTTAAATGTTTCAAATACCTCATGTTTATGTTTAAGCAAGTAAACATAAGCATAACAACTGAAATCATCGATAAATGTAACGAAGTAGTTAGCACCTCATAGACACATGTCTAAAGAGACCACATACATCTGTATGTCTTGGGAATTAATTTGTTGAAAATAACTAAGTATTGTTACTACTACAAAGTTACTACTACTTTGTTATTACTACATGAAGACCGGTTGGTTACTACTGCATCACTCATTACTAATGCCCGCTATCTGTTACTACTGCATGAAGATTTGTGAAGAAAAAGATAATTTTAGAATAGATTGTATTCATCTTTTTCCTTATTAGAATTGTATTAGAATTACAATTAGTCGTTAGAATAGCTAGGTTTAGCCTCAAGGTCTATAAATACATAGATTCTTGTATTAAGAAAAACCCGTGTATTAGTCTATCTTATTCGATTAATACATTGAGGCTTATTGGTGATAATTTGTTATTGTTCTTATTCAAATTCATCTACAATATTCGTTTAATCACATAACTTGTAATATCAAAGTGTTTAATCCGCTGCTAACTGAGATTTTACTGTTTGATCGTTTAAGATTTATGAATATTAATAGTTAAATCTTATTTTCTCTATTACCAGTTGTTAGGTTTTAGTAAGATCCCAATTACTAGTTATTCAGTTTATCAATTAATCTTGTAAGATTGAATCAATAGCAAATCAGTATTCAAATGTTAATTATCACTCTTGATAAACACACAATTCTTGTTATTGGATTATAGCGGAAATATAACTTTTAAGAAGAGTTTGAATAACACTCAGTAGATTCAATCAAAAGCGTAACCGAATATAAAGACTCAAGCTCTCTATTTATACACAATAATAGAGAGCTTGATAAGTACGAATCAAAAGAAATCTTCTAACGAGATAGAAGATTTTTCCTAACTAACTTCCTTATCTTTCGGCTCAAGACACTCTATGAGTCTGACTACTCAGACCCACAATGCCTTAGATTATTTTAGTCACTCAGACTCAAAATCACTCAGACTCATACTTAACTAACAGATATATAATTTGGGTTAAATTGCTGATTTTCCCAACAATCTCCCCCTATCTTTTTATGTTAAAGTCTTTTACAAAAGTTCAAAAAAAACACAAACTAAAAAAAATATCATAAATAAAACGTTTGTGATAAAAATTACTTCTTTCTTCCTGCCTTTTTCTTAGGCTTCAATACTGAGTCCCAAACAGTTGGCTTCAAAGCATCCTTTGCCCATTCCACTCTTTCATCTTTCCAATTCATCAGACTCTTCATCTCTTGATCAGACTTCTCAAACATGAGCTCATATTCCTTCTTAATTCTATACACCTTGTCAGATATGTTTCTTATATCTTCAATTCTTCTCAGATTGTTAAACAACCAAATCACCAGCTTCAATCTGAATGGTCTACATTGATCACTTTTGCATTCATTCATTAGAGAAATACAATGATATAGAGATGCTTTGAATAGATCTTCTTTTTCTTGAAAACATTCATCTCCAGCACAATCAATGTAACACAGTCCCTCATGTATATGAGTCTTGATATAAGTTCTTTCTTTAAATTCAATGCCTGAGGGTACTGGATGATCCTTTTGAGATTCTAACCCAAGAGACTTAGCTCCCTTGTGACATTTGTTTGCAGTACAGAAGTGTCTATAGTCTTCCTCAAGAATCAGATTCAAGAAATTAGTTGCATTCACATTGTAGATAACTTCTCTTTTCACTTTAGTCTGATGTTCAGTATTGCTCAATCTTGTACTCAGCTTGGCAATTCTCTTCCATTTATCCAACCCAAGAGACTGCATTCTCTCTACTACTATATTGAAATATTTACCATTTCTGAGTAAGCGCTTCAGGTTCAACTTCCTATATCAATGTGATTAATGTTATCACTCAGCTTCTGAGCAACAAAAAGTTTTTCTATGAATCCCATCCTTGCCTGATCTCTTTGAACCTTTTTAGCCATCTCCTCATCAGCTTGAATTCTCAATTCTTCCTCTTCATAAGCTAAAAGTTCATCACTCTGCATCTCAGCTTCTAACTCCTGCGGCGGTTGGTGCTACTGTCCGGGGAAAGCTCCCTAAGTGTGGGAATTGCGGAGGTGCACACGCATAAGAGGTTGCTTGCTGGTTTTGTGATAGGTGCAGAAAGCTCGTTCATACCGAGCGTTTCTGTAAGATTGCACCGGGGTCGTGCTATGAGTGTGGTGAAAAGGGGCACTTCCGTAATAAATGTCCCAAGTTCAGTTATTCTACTCCTCTTCTTTCATCTGGTACGGGTGCTAGTGGTGATACTGATAGGGGCAGGGTATTCGCTTTGGGATCTTCTGAGGCACGACATGATCCTACAATTGTTACTGGTACTTTCTTAATTGATGATCATCCTGCTTATATATTGTTTGATTATGGTGCGGATAGGAGTTTTATATCTAGTGACTTTCGGACTTTAGTAGCTAGTCCTCCTATTCCTTTAGTGCCTGCTTATGAGGTAGAGTTAGCGGACGGTAGTTTCTTATGTGCTAGTGAGATACTTCGTGATTGTACTCTTACCTTGTCTGATACTTCTTTTCCTATCGACCTTATTCCGATGAGACTTGGTAGCTTCGAAATCGTTGTGGGCATGGATTGGTTAGCTACGCATCGAGCTGAGATTGTTTGTTACGAGCGATTCATTCGTATTCCGAGGCCGGATGGTGTGCCATTGATTATTCGGGGAGACGAGGTTGGGAAGCGCCTCAAGATCATTTCTTGCTTGAAGGTGCGAGAGAATATTCGTCGCGGATGCTCCTTATACCTTGCTCATTTGATGAGGAAGGATTATGCTGCGAAGATTGATGACATTCCGGTTGTTCGTGAGTTTGCCGACGTTTTTCCCGATGATTAGCATGGACTTCCTCCCCAGCGGCAAATCGAGTTCCGTATTGATCTTGTTCCCGGAGCAGCGCCTGTGGCGAAGGCTCTATATCATTTGGCTCCTTTTGAAATGGTTGAGTTATCTAAGCAGATTCAGGAATTGGTTGACAAGGGTTTTGTTCGCCCTAGTTTCTCTCCATGGGGTTCTCATTTTCTCTTCGTCAAGAAGAAGGATGGCTCCATGCGCTTCTGTATCGATTATCGGGAGCTGAACAACTTGAAGGTGAAGAACCGTTATCCCCTTCCTCGCATCGACGACTTATTTGATCAGCTTCAGGGTTCGTTTTATTTCCCGAAGATTGATATTCGTTCGGGTTATCACCAGTTGAGTATTCAGGAGGATGACATACCGAAGACTGCCTTTCGTACTCGGTATGGTCACTACGATTTTCTGGTTATGCCGTTTGATCTGACAAACGCGTCTGCAGCGTTCATGGACTTGATGAACCGAATTTGTCGCCCTTATCTTGACAAATTCGTAATCGTGTTCATTGACGATATTCTTATCTACTCCCGTAGTCGTGAGAAGCACGAGGAGCATATACTTATGGTTTTGGAGATGCTCCGGAAAGAAAAGTTGTACGCAAAGTATTCGAAGTGTGAGTTTTGGTTACCCGAGGTTCAGTTTCTTGGCCACGTGGTCAGCGCGAAGGGTATTCACGTTGATCCTGCCAAGATCGAAGACGTGTAAAGTTGGGTTGCACCAAAATCACCTACCGAGATTCGTTTATTTTTTGGTCTCGCGGGGTATTATCGACGGTTTATTGAGGACTTCTCTAGGATTGCTTCTCCCATGAAGAAGTTGACGCAGAAGAGTGAGCCGTTTATTTGGGGTTCCCAGCAGGAGAGCGCCTTCCAGTTATTGAAGGAGAGACTATGTGATGCCCCTATTCTTAGTTTGTCGGTTGGGACTGAGAATTTTGTGGTGTATTGTGATGTGTCACACAAGGGTATAGGTTGTGTTCTCATGCAGAATGGGAAAGTTATTGCGTATGCTTCACGACAGCTGAAGATTCACGAACAGAACTATACGACGCACGATCTTGAGTTGGGAGTCGTTGTTTTTGCTCTCGATATTTGGAGACACTATTTGTATGGGACTAAGTGTACCGTGTTCACGGATCACAAGAGTCTTCAGCATATCTTCGATCAGAAGATGTTGAATATGAGGCAGAGACGTTGGGTCGAGTTACTGAATGACTACGACTGTGATATTCACTACCACCCGGGTAAGGCGAATGTGGTTGTTGATGCGTTGAGTCGCAAGGAGACGGTGAAGGCGGTTAGGATTCGTTCTCTAGTGATTTCTCTTCAGACGAGCTTGAAAGCTCAGATTCTTCGGGCACATCAGTATGCATTGACATAGAGTCTTCTTAAGGACGAGGGATTGTTTAGTTTAGCTCGGCAGTTAGAGCCGAAGGTTGACAGAGTTCTTTATTTCCTTGATCGTATTTGGGTTCCACTTGGTATCCGTTAGTTGATTTTGGACGAGGCACATAAGTCCAATTATTCTGTCCATCCGGGTTCCGAAAAGATGTATCAGGATCTGAGAGAGTTTTATTGGTGGCCTGGTATGAAACGGGCGATTGCGGAGTATGTTAGCAGATGTCTGACATGTTCTAAGGTCAAGATCAAGTATCAGAAGCCATCCGGGATTCTACAACATCTGATGATCCGAGAGTGGAAATGGGAGTGTATTACTATGGACTTCATTATGAAGCTTCCGAGATCTTCCAGCGGGTTTGGTAGTATTTCGGTTATCGTCGACCGTTTGACGAAGTCTGCTCACTTCCTACCGATTAGAGAAACGTATCATCTAGAGAGACTTGTCTGCTTATATATCACCGAGATCGTATCTAAACACGGTGTGCCCGTGTCTATTATTTCTGATCGCGATGCTCGATTCACTTCACAACTTTGGCAGTCTTTTCAGCGTGCTATGGGTACGAGATTGGATATGAGTACGGCTTATCATCCGCAGACAGATGGTCAGAGTTAGAGGACCATTCAGACACTAGAGGATATGTTACAGGCTTGTGCGATAGACTTCGGGGGCAGTTGGGATGTACACTTGTCGTTGATCGAGTTTTCGTACAACAACAACTATCATACGAGTATCATTTGTGCGCCGTTCGAGGCTTTGTATGGCCATAAGTTTCGATCGCCCGTGTGTTGGGCCGAGATTGGGGATAGTCAGGTCACTGGTCCAGAGATTATTCAGGAGACGACTGACAAGATCTTCAAGATTAATGAGCGATTGGTTGCTTCCAGGGATCGACATAAGAAATATGCAGACAGACGTCGGAAACCTCTAGAGTTCAGTGTTGGGGATATGGTATTGCTGAAATTATCCCCGTGGAAAGGGGTTGTCCGCTTTGAGAAGCGCAACAAGCTGACTCCAATATATACGGGTCCGTTTCAGATTATAGCCCGTGTCGGCCCAGCTAGGGGTGTTAAAAATACCCGTCGGACCTGACCCGGCCCGGACCCGAACCCGAAATTCCTATTTAGGGTCGGGTTTATACGGGTTTTACATGCAGTTCGGGTCTATCGGGTTGACCCGAGATGACCCAGAAGTCTAATAAGGTCGATTTCGGGTTTAATGTTTGTTTTTTCGGGTTCGGGTTTAGACCCGAATAACCCGATTAACCAGCAATATCTCTTTTTTATTTTACATACACATATAAACAAATTTACGAGATTAAAGTAGGGAAGAAAATATGTTCTAAATCAAAAATTTTATAAAATGGTGGATGATTGATGGAGCGGCTGTAGAGAAAAAAAGTTTGACAGGAAAAAGGAATTAATTAGGTTTGAGAGAGAGAGACAAGTCTTTCTTGGAGTTTTGCTGTTTTCGTTTACTCAATGTACGGAGAAAACAAATTTGGGCTTTAAAAGTGATAGGCCCAATTCATATATACATTTTATTTTTTCATTGTGTTTATTATGCAGAGTTGCAGACAACATTAGTTTTTTATATATACTTCTAGACCCGAAATTCAACCCGAATTAAACCCGTCTTAGACCCGACCCTTTGAGACCCAAACCCGAAAACCCGAAGCCTTATTAGGGTCGGGTTAGGGTCACTTTTTTATAGCCAAAACCCGATTCGACCCGACCCGATTTACCCGAATAACACCCCTAGGCCCAGCTGCTTACATACTTGATTTGCCGCCAGAGCTGAGCAGCGTGCATAATGTCTTTCACGTTTCTCACTTGAAGAAATGCCTTGTCGATGATTCGCTTTTGGTTCCGTTGGAGAAGCTTCAGATTGATGATAAGCTTTATTTTGTTAAGGAGCCGATAGAGATCGTAGACCGGGACGTCAAGCGTCGACAGAGTAGAATTCCAATCGTTAAATTTCGTTAAAATTCGAGACTTGGAGCAGAGTTTACCTGGGAGCGCGAGGACGAGATGCAGAGGAAGTATCCCAGTCTCTTTTCGAGAGGCGGTATCCAGTGATGATTTCGAGGACGAAATCCTTTTTACTTGGGGAGACTGTGACAACCACGAATTCGAGGTACTTTTCCCGTGTTTAGATTTTCTTTATTTATCATTATTTCATTTTGACCCTTATTACTAATTCGTTAAATCGTTTTATCACACTTTCATATGTGTCGGGTTTTATATTACGTGTTGTTTTGATCCTTTATGACGAAAACGTTTAGATACCAAAGTGCCTAGCAAATATAATTATTCTCGTAGATTAGTATGGGTATTTTAAGCCTTCATCTTTATGAGAAAAATTAACGTTAAAAATATTACAAAGTTAGTCCTCTAACTAAAAATCTATTACAAGGTGAGTCCTTTAACGGGAACTAACGAAATATGTTACAAATTCAGTCCTTTTAATGGACAAATTAACGGACCTGACTGAGCAGGGACTGCGGCGCACTGACTCCCTAGTGCGACGCAGTGATGCCCATGTCAGATCATGACAAATTCGACTTTTGACTCATTGAGATCCCACCCCACATGTAATCACGTGATTTCTGCCCAAAACCTTCCCAAAATGGTGTTAGATGAGTGAATTGTGGATCCTTGACCAATTCACATCATCTCTCATTCCATTCTTCAACCTTAAACCATTTTCAATCACATTCTTCATTCTTTGTATCTCTCTCTAGCACAAACTCTCTCAAGTTTCTTCAAATTCCAGAAACTTGAGGAGACTTAAATCACATTCTCTTGGTTCATACACCTTCCCAAAAGGTGATATTTGTGTTAGGAAAGATCATAAGAAGACTTCTCTTGGTTCATACACCTATTGGTAAGAAATTCCACCTTAAACTCTATATTTTCTTACTCTAATTTCTTTCCTTATGACATAAAGAGAATACTAACCTAACTCTAATGTTTTTGCAAGGAATCCATCCATCAAATCTTCACTTTTCCTTCTCGGTTTGTTCTTGAGTTGGAGAGTTTCAACTCTTGAAGATCTGGTAAGTAAACTTCATTCTTTCTAAACACATACTCTTACATTTTCATTCTTTGAAATCCATATTCCTAACAAGTGGTTATTTTCTTGTTTGGAGTTTGATTCTCCACTCTACCACTTTAGAGTTCATTCCGGGAAAGTTTCAAGATTGTAGATTATTGCGGAGGTATTTGGTACTTCCTACAAACCCTTAATCTTTCCTTTCCGTTTTCTCTTTATTCTTAATCTTTCTCACCTAAATACTTATATAAAAAGATTAAAAAGAGTTCAAATGGTTAAAATGGGTGAAAACATAGAAGTTGACTTAATATATGATTATTTACCATGTTAATAGGTTATTAGCAAATTTAACTTATTTTGTCATATTTAAACGTATGTAAAAACTGGATAAATTTCATATAGGAAATATTAGTAAATTCCTACCGAAAACGTTCTTAACACATTCTTGGACAAATTGAACTTAAAACCTAAGTATCATATGTAAACTTTAACTATAATCACTTTTAGTAAAAAAAAAAATGACTAAAACTATGTAAAATCTTACAAATTACTATATGTATGAATATGTATAAAATACCTAATATCATAAATGGACTAATATACTAGATAACTTCAAACAACAACCTGGAAATATTCACATAAGACTTAAACTAACCCATCGATGCTAAATCGTAAAAATTAGAAATCTGAATTTTTGCTCACTGTTGCTCCAGTGCACAACACTAACTCCGTAGTGCGACGCACTGGGTGTGGTCAAAAGCTCAGTGCGACGGACTGACTCCACAGTGCGCCGCACTAGCTACTGTTTCGGTTATTTCGCGTATTTTGGACAAAAATAAGTATACGTAAACATATATTAACATATATAAAGTAATATATACTGATAAATATACGTTTTGGACTCAAAACGTAATCGAAATCTTAAACGTCATATATATTACTATTTTTACTCACAAAACGTACGTCTTTTCGTCAAATACGTTTATCTTTCGAAAACGATCGAAATCTTGGATTTTAAACCAAATATTTTGTCAAACTTTTATAAACTTATTTCCAAACTATTTTTACTCAAATATTCAAATGATTTCTTAAAATATTCAAAATGTCAAAGGTTGACTTTTGTTGACTTTGACTTTTTTCAAAAAGGTTGACTTTCGTTGACTTTGACCAAGTCAACTATCTTTTGATGATGACTTTGTTGGACTTTGACTAAACCTAATATTCTTTTCAAGCGATATTCATGTTAGTCATTTTCGGCTCGGAATATCATTCCTTTCTAATCGTCTTTATAGACTTAAACGATCGATATCTTCTAGTAGTCATTATTGACTCGAAATATCGAATATCTTTTAATCGTCACTTTGACACTAAAACTCGATATATTATACTTTTGAACATTTATAAATTATAATATATAATACAACGTCAATCATATAATACTAAACCTACAACGTTATAGATAATTAAGACCTTTTATGTCTTATGCTAGGGCACTTAGGCGGTGGAGCTTATTTCTCCTGACTTATTTTACCCGACGCTATTACGCTTTACGCTATCCGTGAGTTATTCGTTGCATGTTTAGCGTTATTTAATCTTATATATATATATATATATATATATATATATATATATATATATATATATATATATATATATATATATATATATATCTTGTTTATGCAATTTAGATTATGATGCAATAGTTTTAGCGTTAAATTACTTATATGGCCTTAATGGTAGTATAAGGCCCCGTTTACATGCCTGTCAACTCTTTTAGAGCCATCGGTTATAGTTATAGATCTATATGGGTCTAACAAACCCTCATCGCTTATATGGGATTTTTTCGGTGTGCGGTCCCTATGAGTCGATGTTAGTACCGTAGATTATTCGAGAATGACCTTAGTTAACGTCCTAAGGTGGGGGTTGTATCCTTATTATGTTAGGTTCAGGTGTAGTTATTATGCTAAGGTTTATTGCATGATTCTTATTTGTCGTAATTCAAGATATATACTTTTTATATACGATTTTATAAACATTTTCCAAATATTGGGTCAAAACCTTTTTATACTTGATGTTTTATTAAAAATGCGCATAACCCACCAACTTTATGTTGACGTCGTGTTTTTAACGTTTTTTAGGGATTTGAGGTACTTAGTGATGCTTGATATGTGACTATGTGGATCTTGCTTGGAACTTGTTTTGATTTGTATTAGTTCTATTGGGATCCGTATGTCACCCTTTGTATTATTTATTTCGGATTTATGTAAACATTTGTAACTCGAGAAGTTATATTTAATTCGATGTTACCTTTTGTTATTTATTTTATTGTAACCTAAATCTCTGATATTACTGATATTGTCACACCTCGAGTTTCCGCCTGAGCGGAGTGTGACATTTTTGCCCATAACAGTCTTATAAGGGCTAGTTTTACGAGAAATAAATATATGTTTTTTCCTAAATTTTACTATTAATTGATATGTTTAATGTTGATTTTCATACACATACTTATTTGAACTTTATCTATGCCAAACATTTTCGTAGACATCAGCTTGTGATGAAACGTCGTATTTACGTTATACTAACAATATTAATTTAAATATGTCTAATGATTTAATAGTATGCATAGTAAAATATTTGGATTTTCATTTTCGAAAGAAATAAACATCAAAGGTCTCATATTTCTTTTGCACCCATAAACATTAAATCTTGAAACCTAATGTATAAACTTTCAGGATCGATATGGTTATGAAAACACAATCACACTTATACATAGATCAAAACTTATTAAAGAAGTTGCAGCGAATCAACACTTTGATATTCACAAGTTTATGATAATCGAATATTGTATACATAAAACAATAAGAACAATAACACAATAACGATTACCATCAAGTCTCTCTATTAATCAATGAACAAATTAACAGACGTGTTTCTTTACATACAGGGATCTATAAAAGACCTTGAGGTTAAAACTAGTTTTTTTGTAGGAAACATCTAACAACACCATCCTCAATCTATTTGATCAGAATAGACGTGTTTCTTCTCTTTACAAGGATCAAGCATGACCTTGAGGCTGAACAAAGGGGAACGATCTCAAGTGGTGAGATCGTTTGGTGTTTTCCTAAAGAATAAACAATGAAAAACACACATTTACAATGTCTAGGGATCTCTTTATATATAGAGTCCCCTAAGACTTACATAAGGAAACCTAGTTATAATAGGAGACTGATTCTTTAGATCTTTATCTTAAAAAGCAAGTCTTCCATAACCCTAGCCGAAGTAGTAAGTCCATCGTGCAGTAGTAATTGGCCTTTGCAATCTTAACCAAACAACCTTGCAGTAGTAACTCCATCGTGCAGTACTAATTGGCCCTTGCAGTATTAACCAGACATCGTGCAGTACTAACTAGAATAGTCGTAGTAACTGTGGAGTACTAACCGGGCACTATTAACTGTGTAGTACTAACTGTGCATGCAAACTTAGTTTTCTTCACTATAGATCAGCAACTCCATAATAACAATCTCGACAATTTAATCTTAACAATTATCCCCTAAACTTTTGCTTTCTACATGCAAAGCAATAAGTTTCTTCAGTGTAAATTGTTGATGAGAATGCTATCACAACTACTATTTCAACTTTGTCTTCTCCATATTTCCTTGATGTATATGCTCAGTTTATATTTTGTCTCATCAAATCAAAATCAATAATATGGATAATAAATTATCCCAACAATCTTCCCCTATTTGATGATGACAAAACAAATAGTAAACTAAGAATTCGAAAAACTTCCCCTACAACTGAGAAATTTGTAAACAAGTTGATACTTCTTCTACCGTTAATATTTTTATCAAAACACGCCACTCTTTTTTTTCTTAAGTAGACTTTCGATACTTTGAAGCCTTCAATTCTTGTTCCATGCCACCACACTTCATATAAGTTGCAAATCATGTCATTTGTGTAATATCTTCCCCTTTTTGTTATCATGCAATAGGGAAACCTTGAAAATATGCAATTTTGAACATCTCTTTAGAACTACAAACCATATTAAACTCCTAATGCAAGCCTTCCAATGTCTCAAATTACTCTCCATTAAGCACACTCTCAAAAAAGATGAATTTGAGCAATAAAAACTCAAACTAGAAGTTGTAATAAAGTTAAAGTAGTATACCTTCTTCTTTGAATCAAGAGTTGTTCTTCTTACATGAGGTTATATCACTTTGCACAAGTGAAAACTTCTCCCTCAATTGGTGCATGTATAAAGATCACATCTAAATGTTCCAATTCTCATATCCACTTTTGGAATATGTTCTTCCCCTTAAACCAATATTCTTGGTTGGTTCACCAACATAATAGTACTAACTTCATCATCTTACAAAAAACTGTGTATAGTGATACTAACAGCGTAGCAGCATCATTAACAATATAAGAGCAACATTAGTTAAAACTTTGCAGCAGATTAAAAATTAAGTAACTTATCATTGACAAACCCGATCATGCTCAAACGTTTTCACAAAATATATTTGTGTATCTTGAACCACATATCAAAAAATCAAGACAATCCAACGGTTAACGAATATACAACAATAATTTTTACCACATCTGCGTCAGTAAACGATAAACATTCAACATCCAACTTTAAAATTGTACATCTTCTTGGGAATACCTTTGATAACGATCAAACACAACATAGATTTATATTCATTGAATCACATATCCAAAAATCGTGAAGACCCAATGCGTAATGAATGAACATCGATCGTTTTAGTATATATATATATAAACACAATAATTCTAACCTTTCAGCAGCAGATTTCGAAAATTGATATCTCACGGATAAAAGCTCTGATTGAAAATTCCTTTGGTCAGATTGTGCGTTTATATGTGAAGAATATACAGTCAAAATTTGTCCAAATTCGACGGTTAACGAACGAGATATGCTCTTTTTACTACAGTTGCCCAGATTATGACGAACATAAACCCTAATTTGCAAATTTGAAGATCTTCTTATTTCTTCTTCTTGTAAACTTATAGATCTTAGATCTAGAGAACCTCATGTGCTCTGATACCACTTGTCAGGATCGATATGGTTATGTAAACACAACCATACTTATACATAAATCAAGATTTATCAAAGAAGTTGTAGCGGATCAACACTTTGATATTGTATATATAAAACAATAAGAACAATAACACAATAACGATTACCATCAAGCCCCTGTCTATTAATCAATGAAGAAATTCACAGACATGTTTCTTTACATTCAAGGATCTATTAAAGACCTTGAGGCTAAACCTAGCTTTTTTGTAGGAAACATCTAACAATACCATCCTGAATCTATTTGATCAGAATAGATGTGTTTCTTCTCTTTACAAGGATCAATCATGACCTTGAGGCTGAACAAAGGGGAACGATCTCAAGTGGTGAGAGAGTTTGGTGTTTTCCTAAAGAATAAACATAATGAAAACCACACATTCATAATGTCTACAGATCTCTTTATATATACAGTCCCCAAGACTTACATAAGGAAACCTAGTTATATTAGTAGACTGATTCTTTAGATCTTTATTTTGAAAAGCAAGTCTTCCATAACCCTGGTTGCACTAGTAACTGAGTTGTAGTAGTAACTCCATCGTGCAGTAGTAACTGGCCCTTGCAGTATTAACCAAACAACCTTGCAGTAGTAACTTCATCGTGTAGTACTAACTGGCCCTTGCAGTATTAACGAGACATCGTGCAGTACTAACCAGAATAGCAGTAGTAACTGTGTAGTACTAACTGTGCATGCAAACTTAGTTTTCTTCACTGTAGATCAGCAACTCCATAATAACAATCTCGACAATTTAATCCTAACATAAACTATCTAAATCACAAAGCTTGTAAAAAAATTTTATTAATAAGCTTGATTATTATCAAATACGATTAAGTTTCTTTAATCATTATTGATCAATTATAAAAGATCAAATCTGAGTGAAATGCGTTTCGACCCATAATATTTTTCGATCATAATCAGTTTCATCATGACTTTTGTACAAGTGTATAAATCAAATGTGTGTTTATATATGACTTGTACTTAGGTGCTGTTCTTTTTAACCAAAGGTTTTTTCTCTGAATCTTAATACCAGCTCTGAATAATCAGAGGTGGTCCAAAACTCTGAATCTGAATCAATATACTATGTTCTTTTTTCCTTCGTAACATCTGTTTTACTATATTAGTACTAAACTGTTGCATTTATAAACCGTCTTAAATAAAAACATTCATAAAAATGTTCAAACATAGTGGAAACATTTTTCAAATAAAGATAATATTCAAACAATTTTCAACATTTTCCATTAATTGCGCCGCAAGTTGATCTGGACAATTGATCATATATTGTTGATCTGTTGTATTTCCATGTGGTTGAACCTCGTCCTCATCGTACTCGCCCCCATCTTGTACATTCTCGTTAGCATGTACTTCGGCTCGATCATATTCGGAGACAAAATCATCACTTAATCCTTATTTTCGTATAAAATTATGAATAGCAAAACATGCAATAGTAATATCTCTTTGTTTCACCAAAGAATACGGAGCCATTCTCTTCAAGATGGTAAAACGTGTTTTCAAAACACCAAAAGTACCCTCAATCCATACATATTCATATTTCTTATTTGAACAAATTAATAAACTAATTGTCTAACATCAATTTCAAGATATAAAAATAATTAACAAAAGAAAAGTTCACATAAAAGTCAATGTAATAGTAGAAGTTTATATGCAATCGAAAACAAATACATATTAAAAAAATGTTATGTCACCTAAATCTAACAAACAATCATCAATATTAATTTATATAACGAAATTAAGTGACAAACCATTGAAAAAAAATAAAAAATTACTTGAATTTAATGATGGAAAACTTACTGGTGAAGAGAAAGAGATAATCAGAGGTAAAAAGAGGTTTTTTATGTAGGGTTGTATCAGAGGTAAAAAGAGGTTTTCTGCCTCTGATTGAAAAAAAAAAAAAGAACAACAAAATTTTTAAAACCTCTGACCCGGAGGCTATTAAGACTTTTTTTACAAAAAAGAACAACACCTTAGAAAAAAATGAGTTTACAAGTTTATATAGTTAAGTCGCATGGAAAACATATGCATTGAAAGCATATAAATCCCTTGAAACCCGCCATACATATTGCAAACTTATTTGGTTATGGTGTTAGTGTTATCACATATAAATCGATTATTAGTTTATACAATCTTCTATGATGTTTACAAAGTTAAAGTGTCTAGAGTGAAATTTGTTATTGGCTCTCTACTAGTCTACTTTGAAAGCACTTTGTATTTGGTTTGCTTACCGGCTATAAGAGGTCAAGTATTTGGTTTTAATTTTTTTTAATTTCTTTTTTTTTTGAACGACAAAGAGTATTCTATCATAAATTCTAGCAAGAAGCTCCGACTTACAATACATCAAAATAAAACCAATACATAAAAAACATCCAACAAAGAATCAAAATATCTTTCAAAAACCTTCACCTAAGTACATGCCTATGAGATCTAATATGAATCAGATTCAACATCGTCATGAAAACTCCAAGTACTCTAAAAATGCGTCGATAGTTTTACCTTGGTTAGTCGTTTGTTTGGATAGGGGCTTTTGCTAATCATGCCGCTTTCAAACCAAATTGTAGTGATTTGATAAAAAAACAAAAAAATGCCTTCGTCCCAATTTAGATGTAACTCGATCACTTGTACATGTTTTAGTAGGTTTAAGCGAGTAAACAAAAGTAATAAACACCAGAGGATGGGTTTTCTTTTCCTCTTGTAAATTGAAATAACAAAAGCCTGATTCTAATGTCACCAAAGAAACTCTCAGTTCTTGTTTTTGTTTATATTAGACTACTCGAAACTAATTTAAACATAGAATTTGCAGATGTACTCAATTTTCTAACAAAATTTGTAAGTTTTCTTTTTAAATAAACCAAAGCAAACAAATGAGGACAAATGACGAATAACTCAAATGCTAGAGAATATAAAGCCAAATATTGCAATGATTACGGGCAAACAATTAGTAAATATGTTTTAGTTAATTTCCACCGTCAGGTTATTACAAAACAACCTTAACATCCAAAAACATCGTTGAACATTAACCAAAACTCTACACATGGGTAATATCTCTTTCCGGACGCCAAGAATAAAAACATTAATAAAACCTTCAGCTTTATTTCCAAGAAGTGGTTTGGACAGACTTGACTCATTTCTGAGAACCAGATTCGACGGGCTCAACAATCTCCGCTTCAAGGGTTGGTACGGGCTCAGCAATAACATCAGCCTCTGGTATTTGTGAGCTGTGCATGTCAAAAGTTGGTTGTTGAGGGGCCCATTTGTTTGACAAAGCCAAGCTCATCATCTCATAAATCTTCCCACCAAGTTGTGATGGACTCTCCGGCTGCAATAATCAAACGAAAAACCAACATTATTATTAATCATCTAGTACATTGTTAATCTAAAGCATTTGCCAGGTGTCACTCAACATCCTTCTCAAAGCTTTAGACATGAAACACATAAGAATAAAAAGAAGCGATAGTATTAAAGTGGGTCAGCTTTTTAACTAGAGAAACAACAAGCGCCATTAACATAAAACTGGCTACAACTCCCAACCAGTTTAAGCCAAATTGTAAGCTTAAATTTCCCACACGCCCCTTATTAAATTGATGGTATTAATGATTTCGAACAAGACAATACTATTTTGCCATTAAAAGGGTATTCTTGACATTTAGCTAGTCAAAATATGTTCCTTACTAGAAATGTCTGGATGTAGTTCATGTTCACGGTTTCCTTCTGGAATTTGGAGCTTTGTGACATCTAATAAAAAAACAACCTATCTACCATATTATTAAAGGTGTCAATTTAGGTCTGTTTATGGGCATATGGGTCAATTCGGGTTATTCTCCATCTCTAAAAGGTCAAATAGGTTAATTTCTAAATTAGCAAAAAAGGAAACGAATCGAATGTCACAGGGGTATTCAGAAGTCAAACAAGGGGTATTCATCACCTCTAAGATGTCAAATAATGTCAAATAGTCATCGTAACAATATACTTTTTTTAATCATGTTTGAGACGTTAAATTATTAATTAGCACTCAAAGAGAGGGAAAGAAAATTAAGTGTTTTAAGGCTGGCCCAACACAACTATTTTAAACCACACTAAAAATAGCCATTCTGCCCAAGATTTTTATTTAGACACCGTTAGTTTTCAACATTCAACAAATATGCAGGGTATAGGCATGAAGGATAGATAACTCACAGTGAAACCGCTAGAAATCAATGCAGTATCATACAGAAGATCAATAGCTCGCAGGGCTTCTTCGTCATCAGCACTGCTCTTGCAAGCAGTCTGCATCATCCATCCACAGAAATAAAAAAGTTTAGCGGATAGAGTTTTACAAATTAATAAAATAGACAGAGTATTTGAAAAGAGAACCGTACACTCAATGTCTGAATAATTGGATGTTCAGGATTGATCTCAAACACTCTTCTGCTTCTCATGAAGTCCAGGCTAGACGAGTCACCAACGGTCTGTGCTTTCATCAGCCTACAATAAACTTAAAATTTAGAATACAGAACCCCAGTGTCTTTAGAATCAGACAAACCAGGCAGCTATTGTGAATTTTTTTTTACCTTTCCATGTTTGCAGACCAACCAAACTTTCCAGATACAAGAACACAAGGGGATGTTTTTAGACGGTTTGAGATTTGAACGCTTGCAACCTTGTCACCTAATCGTTTTTTCATCCAGTCACAAATATGCCCAAATTCCTGCTTCATCTCTTTTTCCTTCTCCTCATTCTTGTCACCTACAAAGTTGATAAAGAAATTCATTAAAATGTGTCCCGCTAAAATAAAAAACTTTAGTAGATTCTTTATTAAGACCGGGAATGCAAAATAGAAAGATAAGACTAACCCATGTCCAAGTCTTCCTTGCTGATGTCAACAAAGTTCTTATCCTTATATGCTTTGAGATTTGTGACAGCAACCTCATCGATAGGATCAACTAGGAATAGTACCTGTAGAGAAGCTCGTAAATATAATATAATAAAACATATATAAAGGGTTAAAGCCATACAAACTGACAGAAAAGAGTTACTTACTTCTAGATCCTTCTCATATAATCTCTCTAAGAAGGGGGTGTTCTTAGCACTTGTCACGCTGTCAGCGGCAATATAATAGATATCTTTTTGGTCAGGTTTCATGTTCTCAACATATTCATCCAAACTGATCATCTCTTCTTCGCTCTGTGAAGAGAAAAACCGTAGCAATGGAGCAAGACGCTTGTGGTTTTCGCGGTCTTCAATGCAACCCAATTTCAGATGCTTTCCAAAGTTCTCCCAGAACTTTTCATAGTCCTAAAAGCGAAAGATAAAAAGTAAGCAGGTACACAATATTGGAAGGGGGATTTTTTTCGAATTTTTTTATCATATAGATTAGCTTTGAAGCAATTTCACACATTTAGTTATGAAGAGAAACAAAGATGCTTACCTCTCGGTTCTCACTCACAGATATGCCAAGGATCATGTCAAATGCCTTGCGAACCAATCTTTTCCTCATTATCCGCACCTTTTAGATACAAAAATTTCAATCAATATTCACTTTATTTCGAAACAATTTAATAGAAAAGAAAAGAAAGAATGTCAGAGGAACTTACAACTCGGCTTTCTTGGAGAATTTCACGAGATACATTCAAGGGAAGGTCGTTAGAGTCAACAACACCTTTGACAAAGCTCAAATACCGTGGGAACTACCCCAAAGATAAAAACAGTAAAAAACGGGTTAAAAATAATAAAACACTTAGGTTTTCACCAAGAATTGAAGGGGTTGCTCTTACTAGTTCTCCATCGAAGTCATCTGAAATGAAGACACGTTTGACATAGAGCCTTATATTCTTAGTTTTTGGATTGACAATGTCTTCCTTCCCCATTGGAGTCATCCCGGGCACATATAGAATTGATCTGAACTCAACTTCACCCTGCAAGTTGAAGATATTGTCAAAATATTATCTCAGTATATTTAAAAGATTTTGTGCACGAATAAAGTATATCGACAGAAGAAAAGAAAAATAGTATATCGCAAATCACCTCTGTAGTGAAATGTGAAGATGCTAAAGGTTCTAAGTACTCATTAAATGTCTTCTTGTAGAATTCATTATAATCCTCCGTTGTAACTTCCTTGGGGTTCCGCAGCTGAAAAAAACACATAGCTTTTGATATTCACATTTTCACAAAACATTTGGATAAACATCACATTACCGAGATAAACTCACCCATATTGGCTGTGTCTCGTTGGTGAGGTCCCAGTCCCAGTATTTCTCAACAATCTTTTTAGTTTTCTTCTTTTTCTGTTACAAGAAAATAGTCCACGTGCTCTGGTAGTTAGATCACCATCTTGTGCAACGCGAACTCAATGTTACAAAATTATACAAACTCACCTCAACGTTGTCATCAGTCCCATCCTTCTTGGCCTCAGCTGGATCATCATCAACCTCAATCTGTTTCATTAGAAACACTATGAAGTGAACCACAAGAATTTAAGGCTCGAAAAGACTATACTAAAAAGGTCAAATGATTAAAGGCGACATATACTTGGGTTTGTAAGAAAGTGTTTTGCAGCAAAACCATTACAAAGAACTTAAACTTTTACTTGAAAACAAAAGGGAGATTTCGCTTAACAAAATCCTTACAAAACGTTATCGAGTTAAGAATTGACTAACTATTATCGAGTTTACTGAGTATGTTACTCATTTGTTGTTACATTAAATCTTTATTTAAGAACATTAAATAAATCAGAGAATAATAATCAACTATAGATCACATATTACATAAGGCATTGAGTCCAAGTATCGCATAACTTATCGAGTTACAGTGTAAAGTTCAAAAGTACCTCTTTGGTGTAGCCCTTTTCTTGCCATGTGTAAATTGGAAAAGACACAAACTGTGAATAGTTTTTAACTAGTCTCTCAATTCTCTCTGGATGAGCAAACCCTTTATCGTCACGCTGAGCACAGGAAGATATAGACTTATCGTCATTAAAAATGATAATAAGAAATCAAAAGCAAAACATGGAATGGTTTGCATATAGACCTTGAGATGCAATGTGATGGAAGTTCCTCTAGGGATGAACTTCTCGGGATCAGTTTCCTCTCGAACAATATATGAGCTAGAGTCGGCCTCTCCTTCCCAAACGTATTGCTTATCAGACTTGGGACTCTTCGTTGCAACCACCACCTGTTAAGAAATTAAACATCGATAGATAAGGAGACCATAACATAAGAAGCGGCAATTTGAATGTTTGAAACTAAACACACCTTATCGGCAACAAGGAAGGCTGAATAAAATCCGACACCAAATTGACCAATCAAATTGCTGTCCGAACCAGCATCTTTGCTATCCTGACAAATGCAACAGTTTGTGTAAGTATTTGATTCTCCTTTCGTCAATAAACCTTAAAACGATCACGGAAGTTTAAAAAGCAGGCACCTTTAAAGCTTTAAGAAACTTAGCAGTTCCACTATGGGCAATAGTTCCAAGAGAATCAACAAGTTCTTGATGAGTCATACCAATACCCGAATCCCTAGAATATAGCACACAGTACACATAAGCAATTTTTCAGGAAAACAATCCCCAAACATTTTTAGCAGACGGAAAACTTACGTGAGAGTAATTATTCCATTTTCTTGATCGGTTTTAATTCGTATGTCAAGTTCAGGAGCACCTTCCATTAGCTCTGGCGCCGTAACGCTAAGAAACCGAAGCTTGTCCAACGCATCACTTGCATTACTGAAACACAAAAGTTCAACAATTATCAAATCATCGACATAATAGCAACATAACTACACGAAAAAAAGCTAACAAGTTTTAAAACTCGCCTGATAAGTTCACGAAGGAACACTTCCTTGTTACTATACAAACTGTTAACAATAAGGTCCATAAGCCGACTCACCTACAACAAAAGAAAACATAAACATAAACATCACGATATATGGAACGATAACGATATAGCAAAAGTAACTGAAAACTTTATATTTAATATTATGCACACCTCAGCTTGATACTCATACTTCTGAACAGGTGCAGCATCAGGTGTTTGAATGTCCGAAGCAGTCGACTCGTATCGGTTTCCAGACAACATAACATTTCCTAATTTCAAAGGCTTAGTAAAAGCCGGACCGCCATTCGCATTCGATAAAACCGAATACCATCTACTACCACTAACATCTCTTTGTTCACCCTATTTTAACAACAACAAAAAAAAGTAAAAATGTAAAAATGATGTTTTTCTGAAATATATATGATTAAAAGCATAGAGTATAATTAATTGAGGTAAAAATGATTTACCGAATTGGAAGGGAGTGTGGAGATGACGGCGATGGTTTGACGGCGTTGGTTGGTGGTGTAACGGAGGAGTGAGTTGACGGAACGGCGTGATAGTTTGTGCATGATTGCTGGATCGGAGACTGCGGAAATTGGGGTGTGGGGGGTTTGGTGTTAGGGTTTCAGAGGAAATAGGGGTTTAAGGAAGCTTCTGGAGATTTGGAATATATTATCATCTTTTATTAAAAATAGATATGGAAATGTGAGAATATAAAATTAAAATGAACAAAATTAAATATATCATATGACATAAAATTATTTAAAAATCTCTAACATAAATATATATCAAATCAGTATTCTGATTCTAATTCTAATTGTTAACAATTATTTTACAATTAAAGTAAATCTAAAATGTTACATTTACATCATCACGACAATCGCAACGATACTCAATTTTGTTATAAAGAGAATATTAGAGGGTAAAATATAGACGTACACATAAAGTGATTATTTTCAAAAAAAATCTCCTGACTCGCCCACAAAATATAAAATTAGATAATTTCGAAAATCAAAAGTGAAAATAAAATTAAAATTCATATTTTGTCACACCCTGCTCAGACAGAAACCCGATGTGTAAATAGTATCACTAATATTATAGTTTCAAAGGTTACAACAATTTAAAATGACAAAACATCATCGAATTACATAAATAATTTCAGAATACAATAATCGACAATGTAAAGTACAAATGACATCCAATGATCCTAAATAAACTAAGCAAGCAAAACAAGTTTCATGTAAACGATCCAAGTAGTCACAAAAGCATTTCATCAAACGGTAACCCCAAAACCCTGAAAAACGTTAAAAATACGACGTCAACATAAAGTTGGTGGGTTATTCGCATTTTTATAAAAACATTAAGTATAAAAGGTTTTGACCCAATTTGAAATATATTTATAAAAACCATTAGTAAAATATATATCTTGAATTATAAACAAATAAGATTAATGCATAACCTTAGACTAGTAATACTCCTGAACCTAACAATCAAGGCAACAACCCTTACCTTAGTGCGTTAAACTAAGGTCATTCTCGAATAACATACGGTAATAACATTGACTCATAGGGACCGCACACCGACAAAATCTCATATCCAGCGATGAGGGTTTGTTAGACCCATATATATATATATATATATATATATATATATATATATATATATATATATATATATATATATATATATATATATATATATATATAGATGGCTCAAATAGAGTTGACATGCGTGTAATGGGACCTTATACTACCACTAAGGCCATATAAGTAAAGGTAACGCTAAATCTAAGGCATCATAATCTACATTCGTATAAACAATATATATTTAAGTTCAAATAACATTAATCATGCCCAAGTATAAAAGCGGTAAAAAGGGCAAAGAATAACTCACGAATCATCGAAAATACGACGGGTAGACAAAAGTGAGGAGAATAACGCTCCACCGCCTAAGAGCCCTAGCATAAAGACATCGAAAATTCTAAGTATCTCTGTAACGTAGTAAGGTTTAGCCTTAAATGATTAACATTATATTATATGTTGTATTTTAAAAGTGTTCGAAAGAATAATATATCGAGTTAAAGTTGTCGAATAAAAATATAGCGATATTTCGTGTCAAAATGACGAGTAAAAGATATTGCTATTTCGAGTCAATAATGACTAATAAGAGATAACGATATTTCGAGTCGATAATGACTACTAGAAGATATCGTTTATTTAAGTCTATAAAGACGATTTAAAAAAGAACTAATATTTCGAGCCGAAAATGACTAACAGAAATATCGTTAAAGATAGAATACTAATACCAAAGTTTAGTCGAAGTCAACCAAGGTCAACATCAAAGGATAGTTGACTTGGTCAAAGTCAACGATTTTGGAAGAAGTCAAAGTCAACTAAAAGTCAACATTCAAGATTTTAAATAATTTAAAATCGTTTGAGGGATTTAAATATTTTGAGTAAAATAGTTTGAAAACAATTTCATAAAAGTTTAATGAAATGAAAGTTTATTATAAAAATTCAAGATTTAGTTCGTGTTTTGAGAAAAAGTATAATTATCGAAACTATGTATGTTTAACGAATAATATATTAATAAATATCGTGTTTATGATTGCGATTACGTTTTTGAGACCAAAAACGTATATTTGTCAGTATATACTACTTTATGTATAATAATATTTGTATTTATATACTTATGTTCGTTCAAATTACGCAAAGTTACAAAACAGCAGCTCACTGCGGCGCACTGAGACTCAGTGCGTCGCACCGAGTTTGTAACCAAGCCACTACGACGCACAAGGACTTCAGTGTGTCGCACTGAGTTTGTGACCAAGCAGTTGCGGTGCAGTAAGGCAACAGTGGCAAAAATGAATTTTAACCTTTTTACGTTTTAGTATCGATAAGTTAAATTTAGTTTTATATGAATATGTACAGAGTGTTATTTACATATATAAATGTTTATATAGGTTATTTATACATTATATATATATATATATATATATATATATATATATATATATATATATATATATATATATATATATATATATATATATATATATATATAAGTTCTTACATAAAAATACTTAGAAATACTAATTAGTTTATATATAACGTTTATAGGTATAATTAGTCCAATTTAGTCAAAAAGTCCAAGAGTATGAGAATATCATTTTCGGTAGGAATTTACTAATAGTTCCTATATGACAATTATCCGATTTTTACATATAAGTTCATAATATACCATTTTTAGTTAAGATAACTAATAACCTATTAATATGTCATTATGTGACAACCGTCAAAACTCAGTTCGAGAACACTAACTTATGACCTCGATACGTATGTTTGATACTTGATATAACTAACCTTATGTGTTACGTGGCTACGTAGACACAACTCTTTAAGCTAAGTTCGATGTAAATCTCACAAAACTTTTAACGTAGGTTTACGTTACTTAAACTTAAAACGTGTGTCTCGGAAACGGAATCGGAATCGGAATCAAATCAACAATTGAACTCTAACACCAAGAAATCACATAATGAACTTGCCTAAGTTCATAACAACAACAAACGTAAAACTCAGGACTAATGCTCATCGATAACAAAAACTTAAAACGAATTCTGGCTGGAACAGCCATTCAGCCAACGGCTGAGGCCCAGCCGGCGGCTGGAGATGCTCAGCCGGCGGCTGAATAACGCTGGTCCAGTTTTTGGTGACTCAATCTCGATGCTACACGAGCCCAACTCAGGTCCAACTCGATTAGGGCCCCCAAACATTACAGAAATATCACTTACTCACTATTTTTCTTTCATTTGAAACCTCACAAACACACACACACACATCACTCTTTTTCTCTCAACTCTCTCTCTCTCACTAGTTACATACACACACACACACACACACACAAGAAGTCACTCTTAAATCCTCTCTTTGCAGCCATAAAAATCACAGAAACATCATCATAACAACACCATAAAATCGTTCTAAAAACAAAGGAAGAAAGAAGTGTTCATCTATTTGGGTTACATAAACGATTCTCTACATTTTTGAAGCTTAATCCCCATCAAATCACCATCAAAGCAATCTATTTGGGTAAAATTACTTTCTCCTTACTGTTTATACATAAATAACTCATTGCATGTACGATCCATCACTTGAAAACAAGTTTTTATGAAGTTTTATAACGATTTTTCTACAAAAACGGGTTTAAATAAAAGGTTACTTAGATCTGTATATTTGTGGCTAAAAATCCAAAAGGAACTGACATTTGAACATATATATAAGTACTCTTGATGAATATTCAGTTGCATGTCGAAATCTAGCTCAAAAACGCTTAAAATCGCGAAAATGGCAAAACAAGAAATCTGTCTTGGCAATTCAGCCGCCGGCGAATTATTTCAGCCGTCGGCTGAATAGGTCTGTTCCCTAAAATCGTATTTTTAAAATGTTAACGGAGAAATCGAGAAACATATACTTTTCACAGTTTTTAAACATAATATAACAGATTACATACTTGTATTTTGAATGATAAGATGAGGTATTTAAATAACTAATTCATCATAACGATATATAATGATACTTTATGAATCGCATTAAGCGGGAAAGTGGATAGGAAATTTTGGACATAAATTTTATAGCGCGGAAGCGCTGCCCAAATTTCATTGGACATACCTATAACACTTAAACAACAAACTATTCGTTGACCAACGAGTTTAAAAGCTAACAAGTTATATACTTACACGAAAACTTGGTTTATACTAGGATTCCGGTGATTCCGAACACCTTCGAGCAATTCCGAGCACGCTAGAAATCTTCGCAAACAGTGAGTTACAAACCCCTACTTTTTAAACGCTTTTAATACATTTTGGGGTGAAATGCGAGTCTTAGGCTTAAACACTACTTTTAAGCTGAAACAAACTTTGAATACTTTTACGAAACGATTTGATAGTTGAATACTTTTACGAAACGGTTTGATAGTTGAATACTATTACGAAACGATTTGATAGCTGAATACTATTACTAAACGATTTGATACTTGAATACTTTTACGAAACGACTTGATAGTTGAATACTATTACGAAACGATTTGATACTTGAAAACTATTACGATACGCTTTATTATTTGAATACTATTTCGAAACTATATTTTGCCGGCATCGTTGATGGTTTTGCCAACGATGTTGAGGATACAAACAATAAATTGCCAATGACTTGGCATCGATCGACATATTGCGGACGTTGTACAACATGGTCGTGAGATGCTACGAAAATCCCATGCACTCCTACATAACTAGTTGCTATTAATCTCTGGGAGAGGACCGATAGGATTTATGGATAGCGCTATTAGGGTAGTTGCAAGACCCTCACCACAACGACAACAACAGATGGTGCATAATATTCTAGTGGGTAATTAATAGGCTTAGCAACGCAACGATACGATCATTGGGCAATACTTAGGATTGTCACATAGTCGCGCTATGTGGTCAACGCCTACGAACACGAACACGAATACTTATCGTCTTACACATGTGGATGGTTCCACCGCTGAGGTAATGACAAAACAAAACACGAATACCTATATTTTACGCATGGTTATGCGACAACTATTTGAACACTATATTTTACGCATGGTTATGCGTCAACTATTTGAATGCTATACTTTACGCCATTGTTATGTGTGTCGAAACTCTAATGCTTTACTTAAACTTTGTAGCTCACTAACTACGTCTCCCGTAGTTAACACTTGACTCGTATTTTCAGGTTACGATTAAGCTTGCGATGAGGACTTTATGCTTTGGGCTGATGACTTCAAGAATGGGAATGGGTTCGGGCAGTTTGGCTATGAACACCTATTTTGTATTCGGATGTGTAAACGCTGTTTTAAACACTTGTAACTTTTGAAGTTACGTTTTATTTAATATAACTTGGTGGTTGATTATAAACTTGTGTATCGAATGCTATTGCTCTTCACATTCCGTATTTCCGCTTTAGCGGGGTGTGCCAACTTGGTATCAGAGCGCAAGGTTATAGTGAATACCGATTTTTCAAAAATCAAACTATAACCAATTTCTAAAACGAAAGATTTTATTTAACCAAAACGTGAAGGCATTGTTTAACTTGAATTATTCGTAGCCTGATCACCTATGAATAATTTGGACTAAATTATGCCAGAACGGGATTGGTAAACATTAAACGAACCTCCCCGGGAATTCTTGAAGTCAGACCCACACGGACCTAGATGTTAAACTTAAGATACTCTATGTGCTCAGCTTATTACTAACACTAACATGAGCCGTATCTTCGAACTAACTCGTTACCGATTTAGGATGTGCCGAGAGGGAAAGAGTTAGCTATGTCCGACAACGAAACGCTATATGCTTTAGACTGATACTAAGATAGCATTAAGACTTAGTGGGAATTTGATCCCATTCACCTTTCTATGATACGACGAAAGGACGAATACAACCGTGTCCGACAACGAGGTAGATACCCGACGCAAACTCTTGAAAACTCACATTTTCCCTACGAACCTGATATACGATAGTAATACGTTATCAAGGTATAGGAGCGTTGAATTAACATTATCGAAAGCCATTCATACAATCGTAAACTATTGCATTACCGTATAACGAATCGGATCGGGAGTGGTTTATACTGTCCCATGCCGACTATTTCTCCCGTTCTTTAGGCGGAGACAACACATTCTCGACTATCGACACCGTATACGCCTTATCCCACTAATCCTTACGCGATACCCTTTTATGGCAACTGGGAAGTATTCCCACATAAGACACATGAGTGCAGTTACAACTCGACATACTAAGTGATGCACCCAAGATATCTGATAACTAAGAATTGACACTGGAAGACATGATGGGTTAACGCGACAAGTTTACGGATCTCCAGAAATGATCCAGAAGTCGATGTATCATGACACACGTATTCACAAACTATCACTCCACGTACTTCATACCAAATAAACGATACATAGGGCAGACCAGACAACTCGATGCTAGTGGTGGAATTGCTACACGTAAGAGTTTTGAAAATCACTGTTATCGCTCGCTCGCCTTAGTACACCCAATGTTGTAAACTTCGGTCGCGCACGAATTCTTAATCTAAGTCGCATGATATGCCCTAGCATAAGCATGTATGCTGCATGCCTTACTTTCATTTAGTGACATTATAATCATGCGAAATAATGTACAATAATTGATTGTACTCGATTAAGGGGCTAGCATTACGAAATCGCAAGGTTATCGCAAACTTATCTAGGGGATCGTTGGTCAGTGTGGATTCCTAGAATTGAATACGAATCTAAGGTAACTTCAAACCAAGGTAGGTTTTGAAAGTATATCCTAAAACGAAGGATCATCACGAAGATATGATCACATTCCTATATTACGGTAAACCATGGCATAGTTACTTGTCAAACATGTTGAAGTCATGTCTCTACAAGGAAGTCATCTAAACACCTACTCTACAATAAGACCTCATACGTACAAGGCGACATGGAAAGGTCAAGGCTAAACTTTATACCCGAAAAACACTCACAACCGAGGTAATAGCTCGTTGCTATTTAACCAAAAGGGGTGCCCAAGGAAACCGATTAGTAGTAAGGGAGAACCGGAAGTATCTCCTGGCGACTTGCCCGAACTATTACTAGTTCATTAAGTAAACTTAAACATTAACTCAATACTCAGCACAACCCTTGCGGCCCGAACATCTTACAAGTTAGAACCTTCGTGATACGAACTGAGGAAGCGAGATACGACCCCCACGCAGTTGCAGCTTTGACGCAGTAATAGAAATGGATTGGTTGACCATCCAAGATGCGAAGATATTTTGCTTAGATAAGACGATTCAGATGCCCATAGAAGATGGGAAGTAATTAATAGTACAAGGAGATAGGCCGGGGCAAACTTCGAAACTTATACCGGTGATGAAAACGCGCAAATACTTGATTAAGGGCTGCTTTACATTGTTAGTAGACGTAAAGGACAAACAAACACAGGCAGCAGACTTAAGGACATGCCGATAGTTAGAGACTATCCGGAGGCATTTCCCGAAGAACTACTAGAACTACCACCACAGAGGCAAGTAGAGCTTAGAATCGAAGAAATTCCTGGAGCGACACGAGTGGCAAGGACGCCATCCCAACTAACTCCGACTGCGATGCAGGGACTATGCAACCAAGTTCAGGAATCATTGGATAAAGATTTATCCGACCAAGCTTATCACCATGGGGAACGCCGATCCTATTCGTTGAAATAAAATATGGATCGTTCCGCATGTGTATCGACTACCGAGTATTGGATGAACTAACCGTCAAGAATCGATACCCTCCTCCACGAATCGAAGACCTTATGATCAACTCCAAGGCGCGACATATTCTTCAAAGATTGACCTAAGGCCTGGATATCATCAAGTACTTGCTACGGAAGACGACATCCCAAAACCGCATTTCGCACTAGATACAGACACTATGAGATCCTGGTAATGCCATTTGGACTCACAAATGCACCGGCGGTATTCACGGATCTGATTAATAGAATGCGCCGACCGTATTTAGACCAAGATAATTATTGTATCCATCGACGACATTTTAATCTACTCGCGCACCAAAGAAGATCGCGCAGAGCACTTAAAACTATTATTGGAATTACTCAAGGAACAACAACTTTACGCAAGGCTTTCAAAGTGTGAATTCTGGCTGCGTGAAGTCAAATTTCTCGAACACGTAGTTAATGGATCCGGAATTCACATTGATCCATCAAAAAAAAAAAAAAAAAAAATCGAAACTATACGGAATTGGGAAACTCTCAAAAGTCCGACAGAAATCCGTCAATTGTTAGAACTAGCTGGTTATTACCAACGATTCATTCAAGATTTCTCTAAAGGTAACTAAACCCCTAACGAAGTTAACTCAAAAGAACGAGAAGTTCAACTGGGGAGATGCACAAGAACAAGCCTTTAATATCCTAAAAACGAAACTGTGCAATGCTCCAATTCTAACTCTTCATGAGGGAAACGAAGACTTTGTAGCATATTGTGACGCATCTAACCTAGGAGTAGGTTGTGTATTGATGCAACGAGATAAGGTCATAGCATACGCATCGCGACGACTTAAGAAGCACGAGGTCAATTACGCTACTCACGACTTAGAACTAGGAGCGATAGTTTTTGCCCTAAAAATCTGGAGACATTATCTCTACGGAACCAAATGCACAGTATTCACGGACCATAGGAGTCTGCAACACCTACTAGATCAGAAACTACTCAACATGAGGCAAAGGAGATGGTTGGAACTCCTTAGCGACTACGACTGCGATATCAAGTATCACCCTGGCAAAGCAAACGTCGTAGCAGATGCCTTGAGTAGGAAAGAAAGGCAGCAATCGACTCGAGCATGTGCGTTAGGAATCTACGTTAAACTCGATTGAGGACGCGTATAGAAAGTGCTCAGCATGAGGCTTCGAAAGCAGATCACACAAAGGTCGAAACTTTGCACAAACGCGTTAAGGATTTTGTAAGGAAGAGCAACGATGTCTATTATTTTAAGGATCTAGCATGGTTTCCTACGACTAACGAATTGAGGAAGGCCATTATGGATGAAGCACACCGAACACGATATTCCATTCATCCAGGGTCGAGCAAGATGTACAAAGATCTCAAGGAACATTACTGGTGGCCTGGAATGAAAAGAGACGTTGCTTTATACGTAGAGAAATGCCTCACTTGTGCGAAAGTGAAGGCCGAATATTAAAAGCCATCCGGATTACTGCAGCAACCCGAAATTCCCGAGTGGAAATGGTAACAAGTCACAATGGACTGTCACAAAGTCACCTCGAACATCAAAGGGTAACGACATGATCTAGGTTGTAGTAGATCGACTAACGAAATCAGCACACTTTATCCCCATCAAGGAAAGTTTTAACGTGTAAAAACTTGTCCAAATATACATCAACGAGGCACGTCACGGAATACCCACGTCAATTATCTCGGACAGAGACGTTTCACTCCCAGATTGTGGAAGGCATTCCAAGAATCTTCTAGCACACGATTATATTTAAACACGGCTTACTATCCACGGACCGATGGTCAAAGCGAACTTACAATACAAATCGTAGATGATATGCTAAAAGCATGTGTTATTGATTTCGGAGGGAGTCAGGATGATCATATACCACTAACAGGATCCTCCTATAACAATAGCTACCTCGCTAGTATCAAGTGTGCGCCTTTTAAGCTCTTTACGAAAGGAAATGCAAATCTCCACTGTGTGGTTGGAACCAGGAGATCGACAACTAATTAGCACGGATGTAGTGCAAGAAACGATTGATAAATCACAATGATAAAGGAACGACTAAGACTGCTAGAAATCGTCGAAAGAGTTACGCTGAGATGCGCAGAAAGGACTTAGAATCTCAAATTGGCGACAAAGTACTTCTAAAGGTGTCACCTTGGAAAGGTGCAATACGCCGCGGAAAACACTAGAAAACTGAACCCCAGATACGTAGGACCATTTGAGGTACTCGAAAGAGTAGGTCCAGTTGCGCGTCGTTGGGAACTACCACAAGAGCACGATATCATACATAACACTTTTCATGTGTCGATACCGAAAAAGTACTCATCGAACGAAACACTTATCTCACCTTTAGAAGAAGTACAACTAGACGAAAAACTCCAACTCGACGAAGAACCAATTGAAACCATAAATCGCGAAACCAAGAGTCTAAGGCACAGTCAAATCCCTATAGTAAGGGTACGTTGGAACGCAAAACGAGGCCCCGAATATACCTGGGAACGATAGGATAGGATGATGCTTAAGTATCCTCTTCTCTTCACTTCTCCCACAACGAATACTACAAGTTGAAATTTCGGGACAAAATTCTTTCAACGTGGGGAGAATGTGACAACCGTCAAAACTCAGTTCGAGAACACTAACTTATGACCTCGATACGTATGTTTGATACTTGATATAACTAACCTTATGTGTTACGTGGCTACGTAGACACAACTCTTTAAGCTAAGTTCGATGTAACTCACACAAAACTTTTAACGTAGGTTTATGTTACTTAAACTTTAAACGTGTGTGTCTCGGAAACGGAATCGGAATCGGAATCGGAATCAAATCAACAATTGAACTCTAACACCAAGAAATCACATAATGAACTTGCCTAAGTTCATAACAACAACAAACGTAAAACTCAGGACTAATGCTCATCGATAACAAAAACTTAAAACGAATTCTGGCTGGAACAGCCATTCAGCCAACGGCTGAGGCCCAGCCGGCGGCTGGAGATGCTCAGCCGGCGGCTGAATAACGCTGGTCCAGTTTTTGGTGACTCAATCTCGATGCTACACGAGCCCAAAACAGGTCCAACTCGATTAGGGCCCCCAAACATTACAGAAATATCACCTACTCACTATTTTTCTTTCATTTGAAACCTCACAAACACACACACACACACATCACTCTTTTTCTCTCAACTCTCTCTCTCTCTCTCTCACTAGTTACATACACACACACACACACACACACACACAAGAAGTCACTCTTAAATCCTCTCTTTGCAGCCATAAAAATCACAGAAACATCATCATAACAACACCATAAAATCGTTCTAAAAACAAAGGAAGAAAGAAGTGTTCATCTATTTGGGTTACATAAACGATTCTCTACATTTTTGAAGCTTAATCCCCATCAAATCACCGTCAAAGCAATCTATTTGGGTAAAATTACTTTCTCCTTACTGTTTATACATAAATAACTCATTGCATGTACGATCCATCACTTGAAAACAAGTTTTTATGAAGTTTTATAACGATTTTTCTACAAAAACGGGTTTAAATAAAAGGTTACTTAGATCTATATATTTGTGGCTAAAAATCCAAAAGGAACTGACATTTGAACATATATATAAGTACTCTTGATGAATATTCAGTTGCATGTCGAAATCTAGCTCAAAAACGCTTAAAATCGGGAAAATGGCAAAACAAGAAATCTGTCTCGGCAATTCAGCCGCCGGCTGAATTATTTCAGCCGCCGGCTGAATAGGTCTGTTCCCTAAAATCGTATTTTTAAAATGTTAACGGAGAAATCGAGAAACATATACTTTTCACAGTTTTTAAACATAATATAACAGATTACATACTTGTATTTTGAATGATAAGATGAGGTATTTAAATAACTAATTCATCATAACGATATATAATGATACTTTATGAATCGCATTAAGCGGGAAAGTGGATAGGAAATTTTGGACATAAATTTTATAGCGCGGAAGCGCTGCCCAAATTTCATTGGACATACCTATAACACTTAAACAACAAACTATTCGTTGACCAACGAGTTTAAAAGCTAACAAGTTATATACTTACACGAAAACTTGGTTTATACTAGGATTCCGGTGATTCCGAACACCTTCGAGCAATTCCGAGCACGCTAGAAATCTTCGCAAACAGTGAGTTACAAACCCCTACTTTTTAAACGCTTTTAATACATTTTGGGGTGAAATGCGAGTCTTAGGCTTAAACACTACTTTTAAGCTGAAACAAACTTTGAATACTTTTACGAAACGATTTGATAGTTGAATACTTTTACGAAACGATTTAATAGTTGAATACTATTACGAAACGATTTGATAGCTGAATACTATTACTAAACGATTTGATACTTGAATACTTTTACGAAACGACTTGATAGTTGAATACTATTACGAAACGATTTGATACTTGAAAACTATTACGATACGCTTTATTACTTGAATACTATTTCGAAACTATATTTTGCCGACATCGTTGATGGTTTTGCCAACGATGTTGAGGATACAAACACTAAATTGCCAATGACTTGGCATCGATCGACATGTTGCGGACGTTGTACAACATGGTCGTGAGATGCTACGAAAATCCCATGCACTCCTACATAACTAGTTGCTATTAATCTCTGGGAGAGGACCGATAGGATTTATGGATAGCGCTATTAGGGTAGTTGCAAGAACCTCACCACAACGACAACAACAGAAGGTGCATAATATTCTAGTGGGTAATTAATAGGCTTAGCAACGCAACGATACGATCATTGGGCAATACTTAGGATTGTCACATAGTCGCGCTATGTGGTCAACGCCTACGAACACGAACACGAATACTTATCGTCTTACACATGTGGATGGTTCCACCGCTGAGGTAATGACAAAACAAAACACGAATACCTATATTTTACGCATGGTTATGCGACAACTATTTGAACACTATATTTTACGCATGGTTATGCGTCAACTATTTGAATGCTATACTTTACGCCATTGGTATGTGCGTCGAAACTCTAATGCTTTACTTAAACTTTGCAGCTCACTAACTACGTCTCCCGTATTTAACACTTGACTCGTATTTTCAGGTTACGATTAAGCTTGCGATGAGGACTTTATGCTTTGGGCTGATGACTTCAAGAATGGGAATGGGTTCGGGCAGTTTGGCTATGAACACCTATTTTGTATTCGGATGTGTAAACGCTGTTTTAAACACTTGTAACTTTTGAAGTTACGTTTTATTTAATATAACTTGGTGGTTGATTATAAACTTGTGTATCGAATGCTATTGCTCTTCACATTCCGTATTTCCGCTTTAGCGGGGTGTGCCACATTAACATGTATAATATGTCAAATTTTATGTTTTCATCCATTTTAACCATTTTCTCTTTTTATATAAGTTACTTAGGTGAATTTTAGTGAAATTTAAGCAAAACGAATAGGAGAATTAAGGGTTTATTAGGGAGTATCGAAGACCTCCGTAAAATCTACCAAAAAGTCGAAATGGTCTTGAAGTCTTTCGGAAATGAGCTCCAAAAGCGATAGTGAGGAGAAATCGAGCTCCAAACATAAAACAAACCACTTGTTAGGAATAGAACTCGAAGAAAATAAGAATTGATTGAGGTTTATGGAATGTTTTTGCTTACCAATCTTCACGATGTAATTGTCTCCATAGTGGTGAAACAAAACCGAAAATGGAGGATGCAGATGGAGAAGGAATCCTTACAAGAATTTATAACACTCATGTTAGTATTCTCTTTGTAAATAATAAGCGAAAAAGAGATGGAAAGGATGTAAGAGATGTATAATCTTCTTTGTGTTGCAAATTCTCACAAATTGGTGTTCTTTGCTCTCACTTTTCTTGAAATGAAGAGAGACAATGAGAGGATGAAAGAAAATGAATGATAGAATGAAGATAGAAATGAATGGAAATGTTTAAGTTTGAAACAAGGAATGAGAGATGGTGTGGAATGGTCAAGGATCCACAATTTTTTCATCTAGCACCATATTGGAAAATTTCCAGCCATTTTTCATGTGGGTGTAAGTTTGTGGAATCTCAAGAAAGTTAAAAGTGGTTTTAATTATTATATTTCAATATTTAACGAGATTACAACGACAACGTATCGTATCTAAAGTGGATGGTTTTTTTAAAAAAAAAACAAAATTAGTTACATAAAATAACAATTGAGTCAAAGTCCATTGCTTTTATATGCAATTTTTCCTATAGAATTCAAAATTTAATTTTAGTTTTGATAATTACAAGCTATTCATAAAACAAAAGAATTTTGAAGAAGAATAGATTAAATTTACTTTAGAGTTAATTACATAATTGGTTCCTGTGTTTGTTCCAAAACAACGGGTCCAGTCCCTGGGTCACAATTCGTTCAGGTCCAGTCCCTGAAGCCTATCTTTGGTTACACGTTTGGTCTCTGCCTCTAACAATCGTTAATTTTTAACGTTAAATATGTCACGTGCCAAACATGTGATGGGTAAAAAAGTAATTTTCCCATCCTTTCCCCTTTATACAGCCTCTTCTTCCCCACCTTAAATCCAAATCGGCGGTTATCCCCAAATTAAATCCAAATCAATGATAATCTTTGTGAAGAAAATAGAAACCGGCGACAGAGGCCACCGCATCGCCGGCGAAGAAGGAAGCTGGCTCCGGCCTAAGAACAGTGGCTCCGGCGATTTTTCTCCGATCCGATTTTTCTCTAACAGATCGGAACATCTTAGGCTCCGGCCTAAGAACAGTGGCTCCGGCGATTACTCGACACCATCTTAGGCTCCGATTTATCATTCATAAACAAGGTTTCGATTTATCATTAACTTAAATCTCGACATGCTAAGACTACTGCTTGGGTATTAACTATTAAGTATAAAAAAAAAATGGCCAAATCGAACAATTTCCTCCAAAATTCAACAAAATAATAAGCCATAATCTTACAAAACTCAAAACCCTAATTTGGAAAGATTCCTCCAAAATTCCTCCAAAATTCCTCCAAAATTCAACAGCTAACCCAGGGTTATGTCACAGAGCAGATTGAGTAGGACCCACCACCGAATTATCCGGCACGGCGGCGCCGCCACCGTTGGTATTATTTCCGGCGGCTGTGGTGCCATTTCCGTTACTAGCTGAGCCGTTGTTATTGTTATTGGGAGAGGGGTTTGCACTAGCCGCCATTAATTAGTAATAAAAATCCAAACTTTATGTGTTTGATTGAGAAATTGAGAAAAACCCCAATCTGGAAAGATTTTGGGGGAAATTGAAATGGGGGTGGATGAGAGAGGGATATTTTTTGTTTAAGTTAATAATAATAATAAGATTCAATGACCAATTTGCACATATTTTGGACGGTGGTGGGTGAATTTTAAGAAGAAGATTGATGTAAGAAAAGGCTTTATAAATGGGAAATGATGGTGAAATTACTTTTTTACCCATCACATGTTTGGCACGTGACACATTTAACGTTAAAAATTAACGATTGTTAGAGGCAGAGACCAAACGTGCAACCAAAGATAGGCTCCAGGGACTGGACCCAAACGAATTGTGACCCAGGGACTGGACCCGTTGTTTTGGAACAAACACAGGAACCAATTATGTAATTAACTCTTTACTTTATAAATTGTGTGAACATCTCCATTTATACAACAAAACATAGATGTAATTATTTCATCTTATATTATTCACACTAGGTGTCATAGGAGATTATTATGCTACCTAACATGTTTGTATACAACGACACTTTTGAGAAGTCTAATATCGAATGCTCTTAGTGAACCCGTAGTCCCCTTTCACCCTCCAACCCGTTAGCTTCGGAGACCTATGATATGTGATGGACGAAGACACACACTTTGACAAAAACGACATTGTCTATGTTTTATTGTCCGAGTGGTTTTCTCGTACCATCTCAAAATCTCAATAGAAAGTATTGTTATAGTGTTTTCTCATGTGTTGATTATAAAAAAAATGTAAAATTTTGACATTATATTCCTATTGTAAAATTTTAGTTTTTAGTCTTAAGTTGTATAATAGTTTTTGATAGTTAGTCGAAAGACTGCAAAATTACGAGTATATTGTGTATCGAGACTAGGGACGAAGGTAGAAAAAAATATCGTGGAGATAAAATAAGGGTTATTTATTGAATTGGTTTTCAGGTTCTTCCCTTGATTGGGAATAGCCATAAGTTGGTTTATGCCCAAAGTTGATTATTTAACGCTGATAGGTGCAATATACTTAAATATGTGTAAAAAGGCATTGCTAAATAAGACGCAGAAGAAAGATTCAACTTTTTCTAGTTTAGTTCAAACCTTATTAACTTGAAACCATCAGAGATAGCATCCTTTTTCGCTTGTTAACTTAATAGTTCGGATGTTATAAAATTACCAAACAACCAACATGCTCGACGAGGGATCTCCATCACTTGTAAACTAAATAGTCCTGATGTTATAGAAACTAACGTCACGACTACATCCGACAACACACATTACCTACCGGCGTCTACCAACATGTATGTGAAAACACCATAAATGAAAAGATTGAGGCCTTGAGCAGTCTCAACCATTTTGTTAGTTACTGATTTGATTTTACTTTCTATTGGGAAAAAGGTAAAAAAAAAAAAAAAACAAGTTGGATGTATATTCACTTTCGTTGCAATACTACTTAATGAGATTGACGAGGAAAATATTGCCTGTTTACTTTTTTTTTATCAACTTTGCATTTACAAGATACGAAGATGAATATTTATTAAAAGATAGTTACATGAATACTTAAAAGCAAACTTAGTTTATAAAAATAAAAATAAAACTAATAGTACATATAATAAAAATAATAATATAAAGTTAAAATATCAAAAATATTGAAAAGTATATAATAATAATATATAATAAAAAAAATTAGAAATAACTATTCATTAGGGTTTTTGTTTGTAAATTGATATATAGATGCCACCAACTATTAAATAAATAAAATTAATTTATTTATTTTTATGACCTCTATTGAAAACACTAGAGTTTTTCATAGTTTTATGAAGAACATGTTATGTAAACTAATATAAAGAAAATAATATAAAAGATAAACATAAATAAAATTTGGTAAAAAGACCAAACAAATCTAGGAAGAAGAAGGTATACAGAAAATAATATTATTTGTAGTAAAAAAACAAACTAACCTTGGTTATTATTCACTTCATAATTACTTCAACAATTGATATATAGGAAAATACTTATTGACACCCGACATAGAATATAGACTTGCTCACCGCAATAAGTTTTGGCGCAATTATGTTAGATGCAAATATGGTCGCAAACCAATATAAACACCAATGACAATGGTGCACAACTATAATATGACACCTTGTAAAAACGAAAGACAGTAATCTTGAATCTCAGAACAAAATGACATACGCAGCAACATCATTAGATCATACGTAAATCTACATATCCACACAACGCTCCCCATGAAAAAACCCGTGTGGACTTAGTTCTTCTAAACAGGTATGACAATGTTACCAAAATAATACAAAATCAAATACCATTACCCGATATGGTCCTGCGTAAGCCTACTCTGACACCTCAAAGCAACAGACTGGCTCCGAACCCAGTTAAAATTAGAGATTTTCAATCTGTTCAAGGGATGAAAATTGTGCATCAATATCGGTAAGAGCTTCCTGATTTATTGTGATTGGGCAAAACCATTTTAACGGGGAACTTCCGAATTTCTGTTCGGGGTTATCATCTTCACTTAACCTTTCGGGTCGACTGAAGAGCTGATCTTTCAGTAGTTGGCAAGACTTTAGATCTTCGGCTGTTCGAGCATTACTTAGTTTTTTGTTGAGTTCGAGTAAACTTGAATGCCTTGCCTTCTTAGGCCTGTTAGCGAGTTCAGCTTCTTCATTGCCAGTAGGTGTATCACTCTTGAGTTTTCTTAAACCGCTGTGAATAATGAATCTCATTTTATCTCTTATGTTTTCAGCTCTAATCGGATCTGCTCTAAGTTTCATTTTCAATTCCGATATCATCGATTCATTGTTTCTTTCTAACTCATCTTCAGTTGAAACGGGTTCTCCTAACTTGGGATTCACAGCAAAAACCTCTTCCAACAGAGTGATATTTTGCAAATATCTATCAAACGCTTCGTTTTCTATTTCTATGTTCATCTCCTTGTATTCCTTCAACTTTGAAAACCTCCATTCGTTTATCTGAAAAGCCTCCTGTATGTTTCAAGTTCATAACTTTTAAGATATCTTTTCAAAATATACGACGGAAAAAATCAGAAACTGAAAATGAGGTGAAGGTTATAAACCTTTCTTGTCAACGGCTTCCTAGCACGAGACGGAACTTGTAAATTGTTGAACTGGGAAAAATTGTTGGAGAGCTGCCTGAGTGAGTTGACTCTATGTGCATTCCTAATAAAATTCTTGAAAAAGTTAGGGTTCTAACTTCTAAGGAGTTCACAATCACAAGTAAAAAATAAACAACTATAGTCCTTCAAAAACAAAAGTTCAATACAGAGGCAATTTCGACCCATTTACTCTTGAACAGGTTAATTCAGGTTCTGTCTTATCTCTTAGCGGATTTAATGGGAAAAATAAAAAGCTTCAGCTAAATGGAAACAGGTCAGAGTGTATTTTTAGTGTATACAATCTCCAAAGTGGTGAAAGTATTAATCATACGTTATTATAATTTTTGTAATCATACTAACACACCAACGTTTAATAAAAAAAAAATATAACAAAAAGTGTTTTAAAGTCGAACCAGACAGAACTATTTAGAACTGTAACAAAAAAGTGAGTGACGTCAGTCATAACAGTGTTGCATATGGCAACTGGGATTCGGAAGCAGATAAAGATTTGGTCAATCTGTTTAATAAGAACACATTCAAAGTCGCCTTAGTTTCTTTATTGAGTCCGTCTAGCTTCAATGTTTTAAAATTATTCGTTAATCAGCCAAATTTAAAAGAATATATCTATTTTCTATATTATGTTCACATTCTAGATTACTTGCTATTGCACCAGCTTGCTCTCAGTGTGCCGTCTACTCAAAAAGTCACCCTTTTTTAGCCATTACCCAACCTGCCCAACCAGCAAAAAGAAGCACGCACCATCCTAAAAAGAAAACCCCCTATATCTACAATACTAATTCGAAAACATTCTATTTAACTAAAGAGGGATTTTATCAGCATATGATATTTGGCGAATAATTTACACCTTAACAGCAGATAAGGAAGAGTAATAAGAATAGAGGATAACGGAAGCATACAACTTACCCGGAAGCGGATATTTCATTTGGCTGATCGTTTGAAGCTGAGGTTGAAGATGGTACCTTATCTGGTACTGATGGATTACTACTCTTCAGCACTACAAGAAAACTCAAATTAAACTTGCAAGTTATATATTGTGGAAAATTCCCGTATATTGATATGTAACATAGCAATCATAATCCTATTCTCTCATACCGTGTATATGGCATGGATTTTGAGCTTTTGCGCAGCAACTTTTGCATGCCTGGTATGGACACCTGCAACATTGTTTCAGAGCTAATTTAAACTTAAGAAGCACATTTGAAGAACAGACACAAAGTTCCGGCTGATATAAAAACCGAGAGAAATGCAGCAGGGGTGGATTTAACGTTACTCGATATTCACTACCAAATGATTTGACTTATATGAATTAGAAATTTCATTATAATTATTATATTTCATTTCGCTCAGATCTATGGATCAATGACATTCTAATATCCGTCTACACAAAGTATTTCTAAAAAGTATCTCAGAGCCTTAAATTATCGAAAATACAACATACATAAATAAATAAATAAGGTTGAAGCTAGGGTTTGGTTATGAATTGAAATAAAAATACATAAAAATTGGGAAGAAAAAGTTAGACCTAGAACGTGCAACATTGCCACAATTGATGCATTTAGGTTTATTGAGTCCGCGTAGACTTTTCGAAGAATTGATACCGCCACCGCCGCTGTTGAAAATATTATTCATCATCGGAGTTCTCGCGACGCCGGGAATTGACGAATTTTCGCCACTGTTGTTGCTTACACCCGCCATTGCCTTGAAAATATTAAAGGGGATGTTTGTTTGAGCTATGTTTATGTTTTATAATTTTCTTATTTACGAATATAATCTCAAACAAAAACTAATTTTATACTATGTAAATGACGGATATACCCTTTTAAAAGTTATATTTAGTAAGCTAATATTTTATGGGTTCATTATAACCGGGCCGAAAATTATTGTTGTAATTTTTTAAGAATTAGAAGTTGTTTAAAAGATTGTAATTTGAAAATTATACTATAAATTGTTTAATTTTGTTAGCGTAATTGAGTTTTCATTTTTTGCATAATTATGTTCGATTTGTAAAATTTTACAAATTAATTGAAATTCTATAACATATATTTGGTGGATAACTTATAAAGACCATATGAAAGTTTATGTTTATATTTAAAGCTTCAACTATATATTTGTTTGTGGTTAATTTTTTTGAAAAGCTTATTTAAAAAATAATCTTTACTTAAGTTGGTTTACAAAATAACACGAGCTTAGTATCGTGAAAAAATGTTCTAGTTGATGAGAAATGTAACATTGATGACGATAGGAGGAAATAAAATAGTGTTTGCATTAAAATGGTAGAATTTGTTTGAAAGATGTTTTAGTAAACTGGTTTAGATTTCTATAAATCATGAATCTTATGTTTTAGTAAACTAGTTTGAATTTCTATAATCATGAATCTTGAAATTTGTTATAATTATGAAATTTTAATAGCTTCTAGTTACATCTATTATCCAACCAAACATGATGCAAAAAGAATATAAAGTTGTAATTTTGTCAAATTTGTGAACGAGATGGATCTTACTTTGTTACTTTATGATATTTAGGGGTGTTTGTTTGAGCTTATTATCATGTTATGAGTTTATATGATTTCAGCTTATCTTTCATAAGCCCACTTTTTCAAGATTTATCTGATGGCTTATGAAGGAAAAGAAAACTTTAAGCAGGATCCAAATTTTAAGCAAGCATAGTGGTATGAATAGGAACTAACAAAGAGATGCTAGATGTTGCTACAAAATTATGCACGGGTTAGTTTAGACGATCGGGAGGTCCAAAACATTTCCCCCCTCTACAGGATCATTTATCATATGAGTACATGTGTTTTATCTGATAACTTAAATTTCTCATGTTTATTGCTAACTACAAAACAAAGTTAAAAAAAGTCGTTAGTCGGGGCGAGTCGGTCGGAATATTTTAAAGACTAGTCCAAACCAACTATAGTAATAAGTATTTTATCAACACTATATTTATCAACAGATGAAACGATTATCAACACTATATTTATCAACACGTATTTTAGCCGAAAACAACTGTTGCATCCAAACCAAGTATCATGATAAGTAAATTAAAATAAACAATATTAATACTAAAAACCTAACAACATAAGAAATACTCACTCTCAATTAATTTCCATTTCTATGGTGCAAAAAAAATCCTTTTTCTATCGTATGGAAAATCAATGCAATAATATGGAAATAAAAAGTAAAAAAAATACTAGACAATAATAAAACAAAAATGTACTTTATATCTAAAAGTAACATCCAAATGTAGTTTGTATTTGATGTGTTTTTATTAGGTTTTTTTTATTTAGTTAAAAGGAAATATCTAGCTTAACTAGTAAAATACAATTCTACAAGTGCATTTATTCATGTAATAGTAAAGTGTTGGTATGAACGAGTGTCGAACACTAAGGGAACAAAGTGAAAATTGCAATTACCTAATTAAATTACTTATTTTTAATTAAAAGCTATTAAATTAGTGGACGTTTTAGTTTTATATGAACATATGATTAAAACTGATTTTAATAAAGTAAAACGCAAAAAACAATTAAATAAATTTTAAGTGAAAAGATTGTGACTTTGAAAAGCAAAGATTTTCAGATTGAAACAAATATGATTTAAAAACATGCTTAGTTGGATCTTTATTCCTATTGTTTATCTACATCTTAGATTAGTGCAATGTCTATTATTAACTAGTTAGTGATTATCGATTTAGTCTAGACTAGTTGGTCATTAAATCCAAACCTATGATATTAGCTAAAACGTGTTGTTGATCACTATATTATTTACCTAATTTCATGCATTTTACCTCAACTAGTTTGTATGATTGATTTATGTTTAATCTTGTATAAACGATTATCTATACTAAATTTATTGCCAACCTTAATGCCTTGTTAATATTTAACATAACCCTAAGATTTATTCCATCTCTAGTTAATATTATTAACCCTAATTCTTCTTATTCTTAGTTCATAATACCAATGCAAGTAGCGTTTACATGTAGGTCTACAATATTTAGGTCTACTTAACAATAAGTTTCATATTATAAGCATTGAGATGTGTAGATTGATTAATAAACATTCAAACTATCTAACAAATCAATAATAAACGTAAATTAAGATGTATTAAATCAATAGTTCATAAGATCCAAGCAAACCCTAAAGTATTTAGTTCATAATTGCAGAAAAGTATAAGCAAAAAAAGATTCATAACGTAAGCAAACATGTTCATGATAGAAACTATAAGCAAACCAATGAGTTCTATAGCTAATACGCCTCTGATCTTCAATCCTTAGCGTCTACAACCTTCAAAACGATGAAGACAACTTCTGGAACCCTAGTAACCGTTTGATGTAAAAGAGAATACCTAAAATCGTTTTTAGGTTGTTTATTTATATCAAAAATCTTTGATCGACTGTCATACGACGTATGCCATTATTATGCATACGCCGTACGGACTTCTTCACGTATAAAATTCCCGTAATTTTAATGAACATACGTCGTATGCTTGTGTTTAGGCATACGACGTATGCCATATTCTTGACTTTGTTGAGTTTTTGGATTCTTTTGTATACGACGTATGCATATGTTTGGGTATACGTCGTATGCCGTTGCAGTATGCACTTCTTCCCGTTTTAAGCATGTTTCCTTCTACTTTTCAGCTTTCCAACCCATTATCAGACATGTCACACTTTTTAAATAATTACATAGCAAATAACATAGAAACATGACATAAATGGGTAAAAATATCTCTACTATTATGATGATATCAGTGTTATTACCTACTCTAGATTCTTGGTATTTAACACAGTATCAGCTTTTGGTTGTTAAATGTTTTAAAAGCATATGCAAAGCTAAAAGTTTTATAGTCCTCTATGTCATAATTATATTGGAACATGAGAGAGAACTATTAGATAGAAAATGAGACCAATATATGTTGTCTATATTCATTAAATTACATAATGTGTGAGCCCCAAATATAACATCGAATTACATAATCCTTATTAACATTGTGCTTCAATTTAGCAATTAATGGGTGATTAACCATTTAAGTGGGATAACCAACCAACTACACGGTTCCAAAACTTTGAGCATAGACAATATAGATGATTCACACTCAATTCGATGAGCAGTGGAAAATGAAGACTGGGAATATGAAGTAGAAGAAAGACTTGACATGATTCTTTTAATTTGTATGAGTTTATATATTTCACTATTTTGTTTTGGATCCATTGATCACTCGTGTTTTGGATTTAAGTTACGGGATATAAAGAATCTAAATGCTTTTATAAATTGATTTGTTTTCAAATAAAACACATCAGAAAGATTGATGTTACCCAAATGGAACCACGCGCGAGTTTATCCATTGAGAAACTGATCACTCGTATTTACTAAAGCAAAAATTGAGAAACCTCCACGCGTTTGTAAATAGCAACAAGTCATCATCTTGTTGCCAAAATGGAACCACGGGCAAGTTTATCCATAGAAATGGATTCAACACCAAGTTTTCTATTCTTTTATGAGTAGCAGTTTTGTCAAATCTCTAAATCCTGAAAAGAAGAATGAATAAAACGATCAAACTAAATATAGATATTATCTATCTAATACTACCAAAGATATAATCAAAACGACTTTTTGGTCGGCGTATGCCTAACGATTTATTTTAACTTTTCACTACTTGAAGGTTGAAATTGGATTTGGACCAACTTTCGTAGTTCCATATGCAACAAACTCGTTTCTTTGACCAATAAGTAAATATAAGACTTCTTCATTTCAATGAAATATGCACAAACTAGAAACGGCTTTCCATTATCAGTAACCATTGGCAATTCTATGCACCCAAATCTTCACATTAGTTCATTTTCAACAACTTTATGTGGTACTAATAAACATGGATGCCCTGTATGCACGACTGAAGAAAAATATTTTCCAGGAAAAAAAAACCAACATTAGACGAGTTTACAATGTCACATTATAAACATGAAAGGAGTATGGAATGTAGAGGTGGCAATTTCGTGCCAAATTGGTTATGTTATATCTTTATTGAGTCAAATAAGCAAATGGCTCGAACAGGTTTGATGTTACCCAAATGAATTTTTTTTTAATGAGTACAAACCTACTAAACCGTGTTTCTAAATATTATCAGATTATTATCGATGTTAATTAACTTTCTGTAAGTACGTAATCACTAGCTAAAAGGAATATGACATACACAAATCATTCAGAACTCGCCATCTCGGACAGAAAACGGGAATAAGAATCTTATAATGGAGTAAGTTACATTGTTTAGTATTTACCTGACATAATCATGTTTTATCAGTAGTCCTTGCTATCACGTCTTTCCCAAAACCAGACGTCGCGAATGGTGAGCTTCTCGGGTAACATATTCAACCACCTGATAAGGTCTCACTCTTCTTCTAGAAGCCTCATCAGAGAGTGTAGATACAATGGTTTAGTAAATCTGTACCCCTAAATTAATCGAATATCTTCTGGAAATAAGTTGCAGCCCAGATTTATCTACAAAAATGGCAACGATGCCAATTATAACTAAAGTGGATAACACCACATTTCACATAACAAAACTTCAACCCGTTTTCTTATTTCTATAAAGTTTTAATTTTTCAACAACCTCATGGATATCACAACTCCCATCGGCTTTCGACAATTCTTTTGCCAACATTACATATGTCTGAAAGTTAGGAATTACGTTTTTCGATTCCATTATATGAAGAAGCTGAATACAGACATCCACCTTACCTTCCTTAAGAACCCCATCAATCAAAACCGTCCAAACAATCTCATCGGCATCCCATTGTCTGTCAAGCATGTTCTCAAATAAATCACGACATTTACCCATTTGCCCTTTTTTGCAAAGAGTATATATAAGTACTGTATATGATCGAATATTAGGTTCAAACCCTTTTTCCATCATCAAATTAAAGAATTCTAAAGCTGTGTCCACTTTCAAGTTCTTACAGTGAGCGGATATGAGATAAGTGTATATATTTCGATCAGGATTTTTGCCTCTTTCTTCCATTTCATGGAATAGCTCGACTGCCTCTAAAGTTTTACCTTCTTTACACAAACCGACAATTACGGTACTGTAGAAGTCAACCGTTGGCTCGTATCCATATTCCGACATTCTAACTAAAAGATTAGCAAAAGTCAACTCTTTCTCATCTACTCTACAAAAGTCAACTGTTGCTTCATGTTGGCATGCAGCTTTTTCAAAAAGTAACCGGCTTTCCTTTTCTAACCCTTTCATCAAGACCCGAAAAGTTCGATAGTTAGGTTTGCATCCTTTGTCACCCATCTTTTGAAGAAGTGAAAATGCATGATCAATTTGACTTAGTGTCACATATCCATCGATTAATGAAGTATATGTCACATGATCAGGAACGAGTCCTTTTTCCTCCATTTCTTTAAGTAATTTCTCTGCTTCATCTACACGGCCTTCCGAACATAACCCAGAAATTAGTGAACTATAACTTAACAAATTTGGCATGCAATCCTTTTTCTCCTCCATTTCATTAAAAATCTCGAATGCAAGATCAACACTGCCATTTCTACACAGCCCGTCAATTAAAGTTGTGTAAGTAATCACATTTGGTGACACGTTTTTCTCCACCATTTTATCACATAGCATTTGTGCTTCACTTAATTGATTCCTTTTTGATAAACACGATATGATTGCGTTGTAAGTTTCGGTCTCGGCCTTGCAATTATGCGATTCCATCTTGCCCAATAACTCAAGGGCTGTAGCTACCTCCCCTTGTTTACAATAACCGTCTATTAAAGTTGTATAATGGACCTTATTCGGTATCAATCCTTGGTCAACCATTTCCTGAAAAAAAGTCAGCGCTCTATCTAAATCCCGTGCTTCACAGAACCCATAAATGAGTTCAGCATAAGTCCACTCATCTGGTTTGCATCCATTTGCCTTCATCAAACTCAATAATCTCGTTGCATTGTTCAAATCCCTTTGTTTCAAGAATCCAATAATTAACGTGTTATACGTAACAACTGTTGGCAAAGGTCCTACCTTCGTCATTTTGTTCAAAAGAACCATACCCTTCTGGAAATTCTTCATCAAACACATAATCCTAATGATCTCATTATATGTTTCGGTATTCGAAAATTTATCATTTCGTCCCTCCATCCAATCAAAAATCATAAAGACAGCATCAAACCTCCATATCGATCCTAACTCGTATATCAGAGCATTAAAAGTAACCGTATTCGGAATCAAACCATCTCTCAACATCTTATGATAAAAAGCAACCGCCATTTCCGGTTTCCCTGCACGAAACAACCCACTGATAAGAGCCGTGTAATTCTGCACATTTAGCAAAACACCCGCTTTCCTCATAATAATCACAAGATCAATAGCCTTCTTCACACGCCCACTAGCACATAACGTTGATATCGGGACCGTGAAAGTATAAACAGTAGGTTCAATATTCTTCTCCAACATCTCATCAAGCAAATCCAACGCTTCATCAACCCGACCCACATTACATAACCCATTTACAAGATTAGTATACGTCGCAGAATTCGGCTCACACCCTTCCTTCACCATCCGTTCAAAAACCCTAAACGCACTTTCTACATCTCTATTCCTACAATACCCAAGAATCAAAGAACTAAACGTAAACACATCTGGACACAACTCATACTCACCCATCTGCTCCAAATACCCTTTCGCCTCATTAACCATCCCCTTTTTACAAAACATATTAATCAAAGTATTAAACGTCAACAAACTAGGTCTAATCCCAAACCCAATCATATGAGTATAGAAATCTCTTGCACCATTTGTCATTCCAAACTTCCCCATTTGAATCAACAACGTATTCCCGCTATACAAACTATACCCAAACCCTTTCCTCCTAACCTCATTCCAAAACCCCAAAACCCCCAAAACCTCGTCCGCACTCCTACACTCTTTCACCATCAAAACCCTAACATGATCCATATCACCTACCCTTTTCTCGCTAACTAAACGACTTAACATGGCTTTATAACAATTCAAATCATGTCTATAACTATAATTCTTGGACACCCAATAAAAGAATCTAACAACTACATCAATATCTTTAAATGAATCAACAATTTTAACAACATGGGTAGTATTAAGTTTGTGTGAAACATGCTTTAATTCTTTGTTTTCGAACCAACGGGGTTCGGATAACATACGGGTAACATTGGATACTAGATTAGGGTGTGATGAGAATAATCTACGAAGAAATGTTTGTTTTGTGAGATTAAAAAGAGGAATGGGTTTAAAGGGTTTTACCATTTCGATTGAGAATTCATTGATTGTTTAGCAGGGGTATGATTGATTATGAATTGTGGGCATGATTTGGTGTGGGGGAACGTGGTTGATTTGAAGACCAGAAATTGGGAACCGAATTTTGTTTACGGCTGGTAAAACCCGGATTTTGAAATTAGGGTATATCAATATGATGCTGGTCTTTGGTATCTAGTTACTTTCACTTTCTTTGTTTGGGTGGTAAAAATATATGTTTTGAGAATGAATGTCGTATCACCTTTTTATATATCGGCTTTTTTTTAAAAAGTTTAGCATAAAGTGTCATTTTGTTTTTTGAATTTATCATCTATCGTCCTTCCGTCCAAATCCGTTAGAATTGTGTCGTTAAATGGCTCCACATGACAAACACATGAAAGTAAATAAGTAATTAACCTCTAGGGATGGCAATGGGACGGGTTTGGGTCGGATATCACTAAACTCGTACCCGCATCCATTTATAAAACTCATACCCATATCCAACCTAATACCCATCGGATACCCATATAGTTTTACCCATTGGTTTTTCGGGTTTCCCCGCGGGTATTGGGTATACCCATTTACATTTATGCTAGACAAAATGTTGAGTTAGGGATAAAAAAAAATTCTTAACGAATTACTAAAACCCAACAAGATACCTAATTCATTATCGACATTTCAAAATTTTTAAACCTTTATTTTAAAGGATATCATTTAAGTAATGTGAAATGAATTAAAGTATATAATATAAAAGGTTATTATTAGTAATATGTATATTCTATAAAAAAAAAAAAAAAAAAAAAAAAAAAAAAAAAAAAAAAAACTTAATATGTGTATGGGTATGGGTACGGATACGGATAATCTGACGGGTATTTGACAAAACCCAAATCCATACCCGAACCCGCAAAAGAAATATATGTGTACCCATACCCGCCTCCAAACCCGTCCCCGAACCCGACCCAATTGTGTGGGGTTTCGATTTTCCCCATCGGTTTCGGGTGATTTTGTCATCACTACCTCTCCATTATCCATCTTTTCACTCATATCAAAATTATACAAAAAAAAAAAACTTTATATCAAATAATTTCATTATCCCTATATCAAATCAATAGCTCCAAATCTCAATATAAATAGCTAACTACTTAAAAATGGTAAAACAGAGATGTTAATTTTTCAAAAATTAAGTTTTAATTGAAAAATATCAAAACTTTGCCGGAAAAGTTTATAGGTGTCTACGGCGGAGGTGCTGACTCGTAACTATTTTATAGTCGAGAACGGTGGCAACGACGGAGTTATGGTGGGTTGCCAACTGTTTTTCGACAATGAACGTGGCGACAACGGAATAGTGATCGATCTCAATATTTGAGAGTTGATTCAAGCCCGCAACATACATATTGGCCAAACAACCACATATTGCTGCTAAGATGGCATGTTTAATTAATCAATATGATAGTTTGATATTGAGATTTGATATAGAGATTTGGAGCTATTTATATTGAGATTTGGAGCTATTGATTTGATATAGGGATAATGAAATTATTTGATATAGAGTTTTTTTTTCCTGCGTATAATTTTAACATGAGTGAAAAGAGGGATAATGGAAAGGTTAATTACTTATTTACCCTCATGTGTCAGTCACGTGGGGCCATTTAACGGCACAGATCTAACGAATTTGGACGGAAGGACAATAGATGATAAATTCAAAAAAAAAAAGGACATTTTGTGTTAAGTTTTTTCAAAGGTCGATATGTGAAAAAATGACTAACCACAAAAACGATTTATGATATTCTCTCTTTCGAAAAAATACAAGGTATGAAAGTATGTATTTGACTTTTATGTTTGTGTTTGATTTCATGAGATACTGTTATATAGACTATATACTTGTCAAGTTTATTAGTAGCAACAAAAGATAACTAATTAGGTGAATAGTTTTATGCACACTAACGTATAATATCAAAAGTTTAAAAAAGTTATTAGTGACGTATCCTCTCGAGTGTACAAATAGTAAAATATTAAGGTATAAAATTATATTTTTAAATAATAATAAATAATAAGTGCGTATTGTCTTCATGATCCATCTAACAACATTCTTATTTATGATCCATCTGACAACATTTTTATTGGTCGATCAGAATAACAGACTTTCCTACATTTTCATTGACTAAATAGGTACCGCATGAAATGAAATGTGGTGATTTTAGTTGGCACTCAAAATAAAAAATGTTCAAGTTTGGGATGTACGGGATATTGAACTTAAAGCAACGATTCAAAATCCATTTTTGTCTAATTAAATAAAAATAGTTCGAGACAGATGATAGACACACAACTACTTTCAAACCAATCCTTTCAAACTTTTACAATATAAATAGAAAGATAATAAGCCAGACATAAGGAACACACCTTCTAAATCCTAAAACTCCATCTTCTTCATACATGTCACCAAATCACGAGGCAACATAAGAGCTCTAGTTGAGTTGAACGAAAGGGTGCAATATTAGTTTTTTTTTTTTTTTTAACTTCTGCCATTTCAAATGGTTAATTTAAAATGTAAATTACATAAATGGTTCGCATGATTTTTTCAAAGTTATAAATTTAGATAAAAAAATTCGAAGATGGTCAATATCAATTAAATTTTAGACCACCCATGTACTTTTTGGTAACATACTTTTTAACAAGAATGGTCCAAATTTTGATCATTTACGTAGAAACTAGTTTCAGAAAAATATTAACCATTCTGTAATTATTGATTTTTAGGGATGAAATCCATAAATTTAAACAAATCACAAAAAACATGTATCTAGTTTACTCTAATTTAGATGCAAAAATAACTTATGAAATCTATTTAAAGTTAAGACACACATAATTGTAATCTACATTAATAATGCCCCCTTCATTTAAATAAACGTCCTTCATTATGAATAACTGCTCAAACATTCAACTTTATTATACGTGTCTAAATTAATTATCCATAGCCACAAATTGAATGGTTAGCAAACTCCAACATATTTGTTAATAAGCTTAGTCCAACTACGTTCGAGTACATTTTTACTCATTCTAAAAATCTTGATCTTTATTTAGATCAAAGGTCATGTATATAAAAAACATTTGGCATTTGAAAATATAAAAATATAAGTTACCATCAAACCAATATCATAACCTAACCCTAGCATTACAACGTGAAAAATGATTCTTAAACCTAGTTCGTGGACCTAAAAATTAACGGATTTGTGAAAAATTAAGTGTGTATATTATAGTGAGAAATTTACAAACCCATGTGTCAAATAATGTATGAAATAGATCAGTATTTAGGTCCATCGATTACATCCATTTATTATTACTTTATTCCATGCGACTTAGCTAAACACACATCTATGATCTACATTTAGTATCAATGTTGTCAAATGTAATCGCACCAAATCTTTAAAATTAGGGTTAAGTGTATTAGAATGTAACAAACATTGTTCGTTTTGCTATTATATGTAACAAACTCCCAAAACTTCTATTATGTCTATTAAACTTTTATTTTATTATAAATAATGAAAAAACCAGATTATTTTTAAAAAATATTTAAAATTTAAACCGGTTATACATCAACAAAATCTGGTTTGTTGCATCAGTTGTGAGAAAGTAAGAGTTGAATACAATATAAATTTGAAAGTTGGATACACACAATTACAAATCGAACAAAATTTATTATATTTCTATGCAATTAGCCTTTAAAATTTATAAAAAGAAAAAACATAAATCTAGAGATAGGCAATTTGTTTACAAACACTGAATTGACATTACTAAGATACTCCAACACTAAATGCACATGACCTAGGGCTGTCAATGGGGCAGGTCTTGATTTAGACCCGCCCAGACCCGACCCAATAACATGACCCAATGGGTTCAAAAATAGGACCCAACGACCTAAAAAATGATCCAATAGGTCGACCCATTTTAGTGGATCTTTACATGGATCGATCCATGACCCGCCCGGGTCGCCCCAATTAAAAAAAAACAAATCTATTAATTAAAATCCATATTAAAGGTACAAGCTTTACTACATAAGATACAAATCATTAAAACACAGTTTCTAATTTTAGATTGACCAAACATGTATCGAGAACATAAACCTTATAAATGTTCATAAAATTCATGCATACTTGAGTTGTACATTACAACTCAATGATCCATCAAGTTTCAAAATTTTAGAGTATTCTCAAAAAGTGTAGTACAACCCAGCAAAAGAGTATGCATTGACATCTTGTACTGTACAGCTTCTTAATGCAGTGTTTTATAAGCATGCATGTATATAGTTAATTACATATAATTAGATATAGCAAAAGAGAGGTTATATATATATCAATAACTATCGAGTGTTTCTTAAGAAAAAAAAAGCTTTTCTATTTTAGAGTTTTGTTGGTGGTTAAAAGGGTAAGCGAATAAGACATGAAAAATAATAAATATGATATTAAAAAATTATTATTATTTGGGTCGACCCGGGTCAAGATCCGGCCCATTAAATTAGTTGGATTTGGGTTGGATCAAGATCTAATAGCTAATGGGTCAGGCCCAAACCCATATAATTGGATCTTGGGTCAGGTTTGGATCAACAAAAGACCCGCCCGACCCGCCCCATTGACAGCCCTAACATGACCCAACTTTCTTTCCATACAAGTGACACCGTTTTAATATTTTAGCCCAACTTACTTTCACCCATTTTAAATCTATTACACAATCTTCCTATGTTTTTATTGGATATTGACAATAACGATTGAAAGTGAATCTAAAACGATAGCAATATTTTCTAGAACAACTCTAATCGGATCACATGTTATGTAAGACACAATGTTTACCTTTCCCATAATAAATTTGAGGCATCTTCTATTCATGGGTTCGATAAGAAACCATATCCAATTCATCTTTTTTCAACTCTATAATTTATGTTCCTTGAAATAGTGATAACATCATATCTCACGATTCACCGTACTCCTTCATTATCTAAATTGCCCCATAACCCAACTCCATATATGCCTAATTCACTTAATCGGGACTCTTTTGACTTTATAAAAACAAATATAAATAAATTTGTCAAAGAAAAATCTAAACTCTTTATACCCGTAAAACAACATCACCCATATTGAACTCCTTACTGAAACAACCTCAAATAAAAAACCTCTCAAGATGTTAGTAACTTTAAAACATAGTACTCGTAATATCAATTTTTGGATGTTTGTTTCAACTTATTTACCGGATTTATGAGTTTATATAAACATTGAAAACTCATAAACTCACTTTTTTAGCCTTATTAGGTGGTATTTGTTTGGACTTATATAAGCAACGTATAACTTATTGTTATTTCGGCTTATGTTTCATAAGTCCGGTTATGTAACCATTTATGAGTTTATTGCTGTTTATTACGGTTACATAAGCCAAAATATCAATAAGACATAAACTACTTATATAAAATCAAACAAACACCGCTATGTTTTATCAAATTAAGTTAATATCGTTAACTCTAGTTAATAAACTCATAAATCAAACAAAAAACAAAGTCTATATATTTGATAAAACATAGCGGTGTTTGTTAACCAAATCAACAAATTTCTCTAATCCAATTTACTTTCATTGACTATTACTCTATCACCTTTAGACTCATGAAAATCAACCTCAGTATATAACAAAATTGGATGAACATCATAAATGTATATTTCTTGACTTACTGTCAAAAATGTCCCTTATTGTACACTATCAAATCAGTTATTAAAAAATTTGAATCTGAAATCCCATCACCTAAAATCTTATTCATGATAACATTAACATTTAAATCGTGTAGAAACAAAGTAATTAATTAAAACACTCAATTAAACTGATCAAATAACAAAGTAATATATTGAAATCTCAGGTTAATCTATCCGTGTATTTAAGTACTTGTCTCCAAAATTTCAACCAACAGGCACTTTAGGTTTTAGAATCACAGCGGTCCGCGAGCAATGACGTTAACATGTGACCATGGATAATGATATTGACGGTGGCACAAAGATGCTTGGCCGGAATTAAAGGGACGTGATACAAATGTGAAATGGGAAAATAAACCTAAAGAGTTAAATGTTAAAATAATGTTACAGGTTGTGTAGGGGCAAAATAGTTCTTTTATATATAATTGTTGTAAATGGAAAAAAACTGTTGTGTACGAATCATCATCCATATTTTAAAGCTTATAAATCCGACAATTAAACCGAAACAATAATTAAACAAATGTGAATAAGATTTACGGCGGCAATTCCAACATTATCGTTTCCTAGTTTGAGCAAATTACCTCGTGTCGACCATAACAACATCGCTGTTGTTTCAAAATGTCCCAACTCACAGCATCTTCTGTACCTGTTCCTGTTGAATCAAATTCAAATCCAAACCAATTATACCCATTCCAAATCTACAGAAACCCAATCGACCCATCTCAACTACACTCATTATCAATCAAAACCTCAACTTTCAACAACCCCTTAATCTCATCTCGTCTCATTTCCCTTTACACCCACTCCAACACCACCACTCTCGACCACACCCGCTCGGTTTTCGACCGAATCCAACAACCTACATTGTTCTCATGGAACACCCTCATCAAGTCCTACATCCAAAACAACCGTTCGCAGGAATGTCTTCTTCTGTTTGTTGACTTTATGTTGTCTTCGGGTTTAATGCCCGATGTTTTTACTTTGCCTTGTGTCATTAAAGGGTGTGGGAGGTTAATGGCGCTTAAGGAAGGCGGACAGGTTCATGGGTTGGTTTTGAAATATGGGTTTGGGATGGAGGTGTTTGTGCAGAGTAGTTTGGTGAGTATGTATTCCAAGTTTGGGGAGATTGGGTGTGCGCGGAAGGTGTTTGATGGAATGTGTGACAGGGATTTGGTTACGTGGAACGCGTTGATGGATGGGTATGTTAAGTGTGGGGAGGTTGGGTTTGCTAAGGAGCTGTTTGATGAGATGGGGGAAAGGGATGTGGTTTCGTGGACGGTTATGGTTGATGGGTTGTCGAAATGTGGGAAACTTGAGGATGCTAGGAAGGTGTTTGATGAAATGCCGAGTAGAGGGTTGGCGTCGTGGAATGCTTTGATTAATGGGTATATGAAAGCGGGTGACTTTGTTTCTGCACGGAGCTTGTTTGATCAAATGGAGGATAAAGATATAATCACATGGAATTCAATGATTGCAGGGTATGAATCCAATGGACGGTGTTCCGAAGCTCTCAAGTTGTTTGCAGAACTCCTAAATTTGGGATACATTCCTACTCATAGTACTCTTGTTAGTACACTTTCCGCTATTTCTTCTTTAGCTCTGGTTAGCAAGGGAAGATGGGTTCATTCTTATATGGTTAAGAATAAACATAAATTAGACGGTGTGCTCGGTACTTCGCTAATTGAAATGTATTGCAAGTGCGGGAGCATAGATAGTGCCTTGCAGGTTTTTAAAGCTATTCACAAGAAAAAGTTGGGTCATTGGACTGCTATTATAGTTGGATTAGGAACTCACGGACAAGCTAAACTTGCTCTTGAATTCTTTCATAAAATGCTTACAGTCAACGTTATCCCTAATGATATAACTTTCATCGGCGTATTGAATGCTTGTAGTCATGCCGGTTTGGTTGAAGATGGCAGAAGATATTTCGATATGATGGTTAACGAATATAAACTAGAACCCACAGTCGAGCATTATGGTTGTCTTGTAGACATTCTTTGCCGAGCAGGTCATCTTGAAGAGGCAAAAACTGTAATAGAAAAGATGCCTATGAAACCGAACAAAATTATTTGGATGAGTTTGCTTAGTGCTTCAAGAATCTATAAGAAAGTAGAGATCGGGGAATATGCTGCTCACCATGTAACGAAAATCGATCCGAATTTTATTGAAAGTTACGTGCTTTTGTCTAACATGTATGCCGCTTCTGGGAATTGGGATAAAGTGTCACGTGTTAGGGAAATGATGAGAAAAACAGGAGTGAAAAAAGATCCGGGATGCAGTTTGATAGAGTATAAAGATGAGGTTCATAAGTTCATTGTGGGTGATAAATCACATCCTCAGAGTAATGAGATATACCACAAGTTGAGTGAGATCAGGGAGAGGCTTAAATCGGTAGGTCATGTGCCCGATAAATCACAAGTTTTGCTGCATATCGATGGGGATGAAGAGAAGGAAACTGAATTGGAAAGCCATAGCGAGAGGTTAGCTATTGCTTTTGGGTTAATTAATCTTAATCCTGGGATCCCAATTCGTGTAGTGAAGAATCTTCGTGTCTGTAATGATTGTCACTCGGTAACAAAACTTTTATCCAAGATTTATAATCGTGAAATCATTGTAAGGGACAACAGCCGTTATCACCATTTCAAAAATGGGTCATGTTCTTGCATGGATTATTGGTGACGTGGTGAATTTTAATGAGTTGCAGTTTCAGTTCGTAATTCTACATGAACATGTTATCGACCGGCTGTTGGATGGTAATGTCCAAATCTTAAATCCTTATTATCAGAAAAAAATCATAGTGTAACACCACGAGCCCAAAGTAGTATCCTAGTTAGAGGCAGCATTTTGACTCATTTTTATGAATGGATGAGTTCGTTTGTGTTATGTTTTACAGAGGTTAATTAAAAGAAACACGTCAAATGGTTCGATAGTCACTCAAAGTGTATATTTTTTGCATTAAACCTCCTAAATTATGTTATTTAAACAATTAGATTATATTGGAATAGCATAAACTTTGTAATTATATTTGACATAAAAATTCAAAAGTCATCCGACCTGGCGTTTTTCAGTCCTTATAAAAGGAACTCATTTTGACCTGTACCTCACTCGTTTGACCCACTCATTTCTACCTCTAATACTAGCCCAGTAACATTCGAAGACACTAAATTCACAGTGAGAAGTTATTAGTGGTCTTTTTTAAGGACTTACGGGTTTTGAGACATTGTTTTGTTGACATTTATAGTTAATGTCTCTGTCTTCTCTGATCATGTGTATAACTGTAACTATCTGTTAAGAATTCTTAATCGGGTCTAACTATCTGCGTTTTTTCTGCAAATAAACCATCGTTCATGTCGATGACTGAAAAGAAACATCGCATCTGCTAGAATGAGTAATTGTGCACAAAAGATAAAAATTACGATGGGTTTTCTCTTACATTTTCACAATTTGCTCCAAGTAGCTCCTTCTTGCAGATAATAGTGGCAAAATGGGAGAGTCGTGTAATGGTCAAATTGGGTAAATTTTTTGTGAATCGAAACGGGTTGGGTTTTTGAAACACTTTTTGTCCTAGTATTTAAAGCTTTTTATAAACAATTAGTGTGTAAAAGTTGGTAACAAAATTTTATATTTATCTAAGCGTTAATTTAAAAACTACACCATGGACCCGTTTCCTTTGTAGCTACTTTTCTATTCACTCGTTTGACCCAATAGAGATAAAACATAACCTCAATCAACTAATTCATAATTTAATGGGTCGAAATTGCAACCTCTACTTGCAGGCAATACTGTCGCTTTTAGCATTTTTTAATTTGTAAAATGCTAGTTCACGCCTCATGATGATTCAACAGGTTGAATACAAAAGTATAAAAAAAAAGCTTGAAATATGAAATCTTTGCTTGTACTATTTCATAATGATCATCAAATTTACAGGTATTCAATTCACTTTCCGGGCACAAAGTTGGTAGCATAAGCCCATGCATTGTTCGCTACCGGATCACTTACATGGTCAAACAAGTTTTCAATTGGGCCCTTTCCGGTTACAATGGCTTGAACAAAGAACCCAAACATGGAAAACATCGCTAATCGACCGTTTTTAAGCTCCTTAACCTTCAACTCGGCAAATGCTTCTGGGTCATCAGCCAATCCAAGTGGGTCAAAAGACCCACCTGGGTAAATACTGTCTAGCCCTTCACCAAGTGGCCCCCCACCAACACGGTACCCTTCAATGAGCCCCATGAGGACAACCTGTGAAGCCCAGATGGCTAAAATGCTCTGAGCATGGACCAAGTTCGGGTTCCCTAGGTAGTCGAGGCCACCTTCTGAAAAAATCTGTGAACCTGCCTTGAACCAAACGGCTTCGCCAAATTTGACACCATTCTTTGAAAGAAGCTCGGGGAACACGCACCCGAGTGCACCAAGCATGGCCCACCGAGAGTGGATCACTTCAAGTTCCCGGTTCTTGGCAAATGTCTCTGGGTCAGCAGATAACCCCGCGGTGTCCCACCCGTAGTCACCAGGGAATTCACCGGTCAGGTATGATGGAGTTTGCTCTGAGAACGGGCCCAAGTACTTGGGGCGGTCTGCTCCGTACCTATTAAACCAATTATACTTTTTCAGTTAGTTTTGATTTTGCTAACAAAGACGAAAGTTTTAAGATGAATGTGAGTTTGTTTACCAAATGCTTTGTGGTGCACTTTTGACAGTACGGCGCATGGTGAAGCGGCCGCCATTAAAGCCACCAATCTTCCTGACGAGCTCATTTTGCGGCTTCACTGCTGACTGGCCGGCGAATGCCGACTGTTGGATTGACGAGCTTGCCATTTCTTGAGAGGAGCTAATAGAAATGTTGAAGAGATGGTAAATTGTTGAGGATGTGTTGTTGATGGTCGAGTATGGGAATGTTATATAAGGAAGTTAACAAGTATGATGGATTAGGATGGGTACAACTCAGCATCATCTGATTGGTTTATTGGATTTGGTTTCTGATTCTGAGAATTTAACATTTTCTGATGTGTTTATTCTCAGCCACTAAATAGAAGAGAGAAACAAAACAAAAAAAAAAACAGAATCTTAAATAACTGGTTGTGTATAAAGAACTCGATATCTTTTACCAAAACTGGGAATTAAATTAGCCACTCATAACTAAGTGGTTTTGATCATACAGTACATTTTTAGAACATGTTTAAAGATGTTTGGCCGGGTTAAACCGAAAACCATCATTTTTGTCTTCTTAAACGACCATTTTAATTAAGATTGTTGTAAACGTGTTTAAGTGCGAATTTGTGAGCCTTTGAGGGACTTTGGACCCCTATAATAGAAGGATTAGAAATTTATGTGCAAGCTAAGAAACCTACTGAACTATTTCCTGAAATCCTTCAATTTGACATCAGCGCTATTCCCTAATGATCATTGGCGTATTGAATGCTCATAATCATGCAGGCTTTTGAAGATGGCTGAATGTATTTGATCACTGATTATAAAAAGAACCTCCAGTCAAGCATTATTGTTGCCTTGTTGACATTCCTTGCCGAGCATATCTTCTTGAAACGCAGAAAATGTGATTTGAAAAAATGTCATGGTACTGTCCGAAACTTAATTTCTCAAATTCTATTAGTTGCTTCATCCAATGTCTTGAGCCCAAGGTAGTATTGTAGCTAGATGAGGAATTTTTGACTCATTTAATTATGAACGGGTCGATGTGGGTTGTGTTTTATCTTGAACAGATCAAATGGGTAAAAAAAATAGCTAAAAGGAAAATGTCAAGTAAGTCTAAAATCATCTAAAATGTATATTTAGTGCCAAAAATCTAGTTTTGCTAATAATAGCCCTTAAGCTATTTTTAACATCTAATTTTTAAAAATAATTTAAAAATGTCAACAAAAGTTGAAATGGGTTGGAGGCTAAGAGCTCCGTCCTCCGTCCTAGACTTCTAATCTGTATAACAAAGAAAACCGTTAGTCTTGTCGAGGGTTTCCCTCCGATAAACAGTATGTGGGTTCATAATAAATAGGTATATATATGAGTGAATATGAAGTGTGTGTAATAATAAATGAACTCTGAGTGTCTTGAATGAACCATTTATTTCAGGTGGTATTTATCTGAGACCGGTCCTTTCCCATTGTTCGTTCCAAGATAGGACCGGTCCGTGCGTCAGTGCCCCTTACCTGTCACGTGGACGCCACCCTGGTCCTGCGGGTTTGGTAGTCTCGGTATGTGGGACATTAATGGCGCATGGGTAGCTTCATTAAATGCGTTATGCGCATGCTTACTTTAGCATTAAATGCTTTGTCAGGTAGACGGATCTATGGCCCTTCGGCCTCCGTCCTCCTCGTGTGCCCTTCGTCCTTCGTCCGATGCTTGGGATATCCTATCCCAACATGCCTCCCCCTAGTCTAGTGATGTGGACTCTAAGTCCTCTAAACTAGATTAATGGTTGGCCAACCTTTCTTTGTAACGAAGATTGTCATCCGGCCCAACTTGCTCTAATTGTGCAAGTAGTTTTCATTACTTTGTGTCCCATCCATGTCGGTGCAGACACGTGTGACTTATCTAGGCGATAACCGTTTTGAATTTGAAAATTCCGACCTTTTGGTTTTCGCGCCCCTTGGTTTCCCCTACCTATAAATACCTTCTTTTTCTTCTCTTTCTCATTTTCTCTCTTATCCGCCATTGTTGATCCTTTGTTTCTTCCAACTTCTCACATTTCTCTCTTTTCTTCTTCAAACTGGGACTTCCTTTTCTTCCACTCTTAACAATGGGAAAGGACGATTTGTGTGCTTCTCTGTGTACTCTTTCTGATAAAGAGTTTCATGGTTTCATTCATAAATATCAAATCCATGACAATTGGCGTCATGTTCTTCCCAAGTTTACTGATAAAATTATAACATTGAGAACTGCCCGCCGGCGTGTATTGCGATTTATACTCGCTGGTTCGATTTTGCCAACGTCGTCTCCCCTTTACTCATTTCTACCTTTATGTTTTGGTGTACTTTGGTATAACTCCCATTCAGATTACCAACTTCGAACTTCTTTGTCGGGCTTTGGGTGGGGAGCCGCATTTTTTCTGTCCTCATTTTCGGGTATTCTCCCACCGTAAGGGGTAAGTCTATTTCCCCTATTGACCACGAAACTTCCCCTAAAAACCCCTGTAGTTGTGGGCCTTCAGATTAATGCTCTAACTTCTAGGATCATCTTCTAGAAGTAGTGTTCGTAGATAACCTCGGTGGAACTACCCGTGTCCACATCACTTTAGGGATCCTGGCATTCCCTATCCTTCCCTCTACCACTACCAGTAATTGTGAGGGGCAAAACTCGCCGAGTCGGGGGAACGATATCTCTTCGTTCATCCATCGGGGGGGTCCTTGACATGTGCTTTACTTGATCAGAGATTGCATCAGCTAATTGTCTTCTGGCATGATGGTTTCTCACTCTGGCTCTTTTCTCTTTATATTTTCTCGTTCGGACCACAACATGTGTATTTCTTTGGCTTTTCCCTTTTGTCCCCCTTTTCTTTGTTGTTTCTAGGTCCGAATTTTATATTTGTCAGTAAATGAGCTAATTCTCTGGAACGAACAGCCTCTTCGATTTGCTTTTTAAGGTGAAAACAGTCGTTGGTGTTATGCCCTCGGTCTTGGTGAAACTCACAGTATCTATCTGCGTGTTTTCGCTATCTTGGGTGGGATTATAAATTTAGCGCATGCAGGCTTCAACAGAATCTCACATGGAGTTTTAATGAGTACCGAAAAGACGTTTTTAGGCCGGACCTCAGGTTGTAAGTAGGGATGATGATGTCTCCCATCTCCCTGCCTTCTTTCGAACCTGGATGGTTGCCCTTCTTTTCGGTGGGTGAATCGTTGGTGTCCGAACCTTTCCTCCCTTCCGGCTCTTTTTGTGTCCTATCTCGTCTCCTAAGGCTGCGACCTCTTTTCCTCGGATGAAGTCTTCGACTCCTTCCATCATAGCTTCCACGGTCCGGGGAACCTCGCAATTCTATTAACTGTTTTTATCGCCTGCATGAATCCGGAGACCCTCATTCCTTCGTCCGCCCCTTTAATTTTTAGGCTATCCCTGTTGTACCGCTCCATGAAAGCCTTATATGCTCTCGTTCTCTCTTTGCTTGATGTTGTGGATCTCGACGGGGTCCCTTTCGTACCTCTTTTGTTGCATAAAGTTAGTACGCAATTTATGTTGGAGATCTTCGAAGTCTATTATGGTTCCTGCGTGGAGACTGTCGAAGCATAACCGTGCTGGGTCCTGCGTCCCATCATACATGTTCACGTTCGCTGACATTTTAGTTCTTGGGGGAAACTTGAATTCGGCTATCTTTCTGACGAACTTTGCTTCTCGAGGCCTATGATACGGTTTGGCCAACTCCTCAGCTTCGTTTCTTTCTGCAATTATCTTTTCATAGTGAGGTGGAAGACTCCATCGGATCAAGAATTTGGGAGGGGTAAGTTTCCCCTGGGTGTGTGTATGGTCTCCCGTTGCCTTGATGTGCCACTTGTTGTCCTCTCTGCTGTCCGTTTATATCGAAGAGTACTCGTGATGCAGGACGATTGTTGTGGGTTTGTCTGGTGTCTGGAACGCTTCTTGATGGCTGTCTGAGATGATGTTCAGTTTGCTCTCCGAAGTGATAGGAGATCCGGATCTGAGAGAAAACTGCGACGCGGCTGGCATAGACGGTCTCTGAGCACGTTCACTATGCTCCCATAACCCGACGAGAGTACGTTTGGCGGCTGATACATGGTCATTAGTCGGTAGGGGGGATGCCCTTTCCGAGCTGTCTTCTCGAACATCTCCCTCGTATAGGTCGAGGTTGATTCTTCCACTTCGCTCTTGGGCATTCATCATACCCTGTATCGTTATGAAGTTACAGCGAAGAATTCGGGTATAATGACGTCGGTTTCGGTGTTTATCGGTTCTGATGTCGTGGAGACAATGGGTGGGGGTCTGCTGCGTTGGTTGATGCGAAAAAGTGAGGGGTGTTGGTTACGGTTCCTGTGTTCGGAGTATCTTCCATGGTTTTACCTCCTTCTTCCAACTGATCACAATCAAAAGGTCCCACGGAAATGTTAAAGCAAAAGTTAAAATGGGTCGAAGGTTAAAGAGCTCCGTCCTAGACTTCTGATATGTATAACAAAGAAAACCATTAGTCTTATCGAGGGTTCCCCCCGATAAACCTCCGGCGTAAGAATTAGTATGTGGGTTCATAATAAGTAGGTATATATATGAGTGAATATGAAGTGTGTGTAATAAATAAATGAACTTTGAGTGTCTTGAATGAACCAGTTATTTCATGTGGTATTTATACCCCTGAGACCGGTCCTTGCCCATTGGTCGTTACGAGATAGGACCGGTCCCTGCGTCAGTGGCCCCTTACCTGTCACGTGGGAGCCGCCCTGGTCCTCCGGGTTTGGTAGTCTCAGTATGTGGGTCTGCATTAATGGTGCATAATGGTGCATGGGTAGCTTCATTAAATGCGTTATGTGCATGCTTACTTTAGCATTAAATGCTTTGTCGGGTAGACAGATCTATGGCCCTTCGGTGTGGTCTCCCTTCGGCCTTTGTCCTCCTCGTGTGCCCTTCGTCCTTCGTCCGATGCTTGGGATATCCTATCCCAACAAAAGAGATAATAATCAAACATTCCTAACAATGTCTTAAGTTTTGTTAATTCAACCAATTGAAAAAATATAAAAGAAATATGTTTGAAAAAACTCGGATACTCTTGTTAATGGTTACTTGACAATACATATTTGTATTAATACTTTTTAACAAGTTAGTGTTAATAATAGCTGTAAGGGCGATTGTTCGCAAAACTTATATTAAGAGAGAATTTTTGACATATTAATTATTTTTTAAAAAGTTCATTAAATTTGGACAAAGAGCGTTAGTGGACATCCTAATCTGACATGTCTCGGCCTGTATCAAAAGTACCCGTATTGACCCGTTATCCAACCTAATCTGTCTAAGGCATATAAGGACTTTCGCCGGAGATGATTTTATGTGTTGAATAAATATTTATGTCGTTTAGTACTAAAGCACTATAAAAAGTTTAGTTTAGCAATTGATTTGTGTCTTCTCTGATCTTGGCATTTGTTTTGTGTCTAATTGTGTCAAGTTGCAACTAGCTATTAAGAAATCAAGAATATCGAGTTAGTTTTTTTTTTTCTTTCTTTCTCAAACAATGATTTTATCTAGTGGAAGGCAGAAAAGAAACATTTTATTTTGCAAGAATGAGGGATTATGAACATATGCTACCCGAACCAATATATCAAGTAGCTCATCCTTAATGATATAGCTCAGGGCCCGGGCCCAAGAGCGTGTGCTATGGGCGACCGCACAGGGTCAAAAATCTATACGGGACCCATTTTTTTTTGATACATGTATGTATCAAGCGGTGTATTATTGTAAGAAGTCACGTGGTTTATGTGATAAGCTAAAGATATCGGTGTAATGCTATATAAAACGCTTAAAAACTGTCATTTTATTTTAAATAATTTTAATAACAAATATTGTAGTACAAATTTATTTCATTTAGGGGCCCTTTTTTCTACTCATCGCCCAGGGCCTCCGAAATCTCGGGCCCGGACCTGATGAGCTCGCAAATGGTTGGGGCAATGCGTGAATTTTGGTCAACCTGCCCGACTTTTCATCCAAATATTTTTAGTTTTTATAGTTAATTAGTGTGTCAAATATGATTATATAGTCGTTTTTAAATTAATGATGATATGAATCTTTAATTAGGATCATTAAGGAAGTTTTATGCTTTACAAATACTATTTGGCCAACTTTTCACCCATTTTACCCTTTTACCTTTTAAGCATTTTTAATTTTCATTTTAGTTGTTTGACCCGCTAAAGCATAACGTAACCGTTATCAATGACATTCAAAAGTAAATGGGTCATAGTTGATACCACACAAGATATTTGATCTTAAAAAGTAAAATGTAACATATTTTCTCGACAACACATCTTTAGTCCGTTATTTTGGCATAACAATCATCGAATTTAAATATATTGAAATCATTTTCCGGGCACAAAGTTGGTAGCATAAGCCCATGCATTGTTAGCTACCGGATCACTTAGATGGTCAAACAAGTTTTCAATTGGTCCCTTTCCGGTTACAATGGCCTGTACGAAGAACCCGAACATGGAAAACATAGCTAATCGGCCGTTCTTAAGCTCCTTGACCTTCAATTCAGCAAAAGCTTCTGGGTCATCAGCCAATCCAAGTGGGTCAAAAGACCCACCAGGGTAAATACTATCGAGTCCTTCACCAAGTGGTCCACCACCAACACGGTATCCTTCAATGAGCCCCATGAGGACTACCTGTGAAGCCCAGATAGCTAAAATGCTTTGAGCATGGACCAGGTTCGGGTTTCCTAGGTAGTCTAGCCCTCCTTCTGAGAAAATCTGGGAGCCCGCCTTGAACCAGACGGCTTCACCGAATTTGACACCATTCTTTGAAAGAAGCTCGGGGAACACGCACCCGAGTGCACCGAGCATGGCCCACCGAGAGTGGATCACTTCAAGCTCACGGTTCTTGGCAAATGTCTCTGGGTCAGCAGATAGCCCTGCGGTGTCCCACCCGTAGTCACCAGGGAATTCACCGGTCAGGTATGATGGAGTTTGCTCTGAGAATGGGCCCAAGTACTTAGGGCGGTCTGCTCCATACCTGTTAAACCATTTATAATCTCGGTTAGTTTTCATATTGCTAATAAAATACGAAAGTGTAAAGACTGAGTTTTTTACCAAATGCTTTGAGGTGCACTTTTGACTGTACGCCGCATGGTGAATCGGCCACCATTGAAGCTTCCTGTATTCCTAACGAGCTCGTTCTGCGGTTTCGATACCGACTGGCCTGCGAATGCTGATTGTTGGATTGCAGAGCTTGCCATTTATGTAAGCGGATTGAAGATATGATAGTCTGTAGTGGATGTGTTTAGATGATGGAGAATGGGACTTTTATTTATAGCACTTACATAAGTATGATGGATTAGGATGTGTACACCTCAGCATCATCCGATTGGTTTATTGGATTTGGTTTCTGATTTTGAGGACTTAGATAGAGGTCCTGCTCATGCCATGTGGCTCTCACATTTCTTGATGAGTTTATTCTCAGCCACCAAACGAAAGAGAAAAAAACAAATAAATAAAATCGAAAACTGGTTGATTGTTTTCCTTAGTATCTTTCGGTAACATGGGCGATTGAAGTACGAGTCATAACTTTTAGTTCCGATCAAAACGTTAAACAATATTCACTTTTGGAAGAGGTTAAAAATGTTCGGAAAGGGTTAGGCAGCTAAAATATGAAATTGAAATTTTGTGAAACAATAGTCAAGCTACATGGTCTTGCAGCATACTTAAATATAAATATACAATGATTTCATTTATGTTGTGTTTAATAAAATGCCAAGCACCGTAAAATGCTATGATTAATACCTTAACGGGTATATGAAAGCGGGTGCTTTTTGTTTCGGCATGCAGTTTGTTTGATAAAATGGAAGATAAAGATATAATCACATGGTTGTGCAATAGATTGGTAGATATTTTAATTTTATGAATAGTATTTGACATTGGAGTGTCACGAGTCATCCCAATCCGACCTGTCACAGCCTGTACTAAAACTACTGGTTTTAACCCGTTATCCAAACTAATCTGTCCGAAGCATCCAAGGACTTACGGCTTGCAAGATCATCATCTTATTTATTAGATAGTTATATATGTTCTTTAGTTTTGAAGCCTTTTCTTTTGTTTATAGTTTAGTTTAGTCATTAGGTTTGTGTCTAATTGCAGCTAGCTATTATGAATTCAAGATTCTCGAGTTAGTTTCTTTTTTTGCCAACAAACAATCATCCATGTAGAAGGCCGAAAATAAACACTTCATTTTTCAAGGATGAGGGATTGCGGGCATAAGACACCAATTAGAGTTTTGTTTTTATGTTATATTTTCTCAGTTTGCTCCAAAAGCTTATCCGTTCAGATAAAGGTGGCAAAATGGGCGGGGCGGGTAATCAGCTAGAATGGGTAAAGTTTTAGTAATCTTGACCCAATCTTTGTCAGTGTGTCAAATATATTTACAAAGTTTAATGCAATTCAATAATAACCTTTTGAATCTTTATATAGAATGATTAGGAAGTTCTATGTAAAGATACACCCCGGAAAACTTTTCAACTCTTCCCCTGTTTACCATTTAGCTAGTTTTTTTTACTTATTTAACCTACTAAAGACAAAACATAACCTGATTTTGTTTAATGACATTCACAAGTAAATGGGTCACGATTGACCCCATGCGAGAATAATAGATAAATCTTGAAATATGAAATGCTGCAAAGTATCTTAACAACACATCTTCTCATTGTAATATTGTATTCCGATTATCGAATTACATATGTTCAAATCATTTTCCAGGTACAAAGTTGGTAGCATAAGCCCATGCATTGTTAGCTGCGGGATCACTAAGATGGTCAGACAAATTTTCAATCGGTCCCTTTCCGGTTACAATGGCTTGAACAAAGAACCCAAACATGGAAAACATGGCCAATCGACCGTTCTTTAGCTCCTTAACTTTCAATTCAGCAAATGCTTCTGGATCATCCGCCAATTCAAGTGGGTCAAAAGATCCTCCAGGGTAAATACTGTCAAGCCCTTCACCTAGTGGCCCCCCACCGACACGGTATCCTTCAATGAGCCCCATGAGGACTACTTGTGAAGCCCAGATGGCTAAAATGCTCTGGGCATGGACCAGGTTCGGGTTTCCGAGGTAGTCTAGTCCACCTTCTGAGAAAATCTGAGATCCAGCTTTGAACCAAACTGCTTCACCAAACTTGACACCGTTCTTTGAAAGAAGCTCGGGGAATACGCACCCGAGTGCACCAAGCATGGCCCACCGAGAGTGGATCACCTCAAGCTCACGGTTCTTGGCAAATGTCTCTGGGTCAGCAGATAACCCTGCGGTATCCCACCCGTAGTCACCAGGGAATTCACCGGTTAGGTATGATGGAGTTTGCTCTGAGAACGGGCCCAAGTATTTTGGACGGTCTGCTCCATACCTGTTAAACCATTTATATTTTGAGTTGGTTTTAATTGTTGACAAAATAAGATGGTGAAAAGATGAGTTTTTACCAAATGCTTTGTGGTGCACTTTTGACGGTACGGCGCATGGTGAAGCGACCGCCATTGAAACCAACAATCTTCCTGGAAAGGTCGTCTTGCGGCTTTTGGACCGACTGGCCAACGAATGCGGACTGTTGGATTGCAGAACTTGCCATTTTTCTAAGGGGAATGTTGGTAGTATTTAGAGGGTGTGTTTTTTTTGTAGATATATAATTTCGAGTATTGGACTATATTATATAAGGAAGTTAACAAGTTTGATGGATTAGGATTTGTACAACTCAGCATAATCTGATTGGCTTACTGGATCTGGTTTTTGACTTCTGCCCACGTGTCGTTCACATTTCTTGTTTTGTTGATTCTCAGCCACCTAACTTAAAAATAGAAAACAATTTCTAAAGTCACTTAAAGCAAGAAGTTTAGGAAAGTATAACTTACAGATGGAAAAAACATAATCTTTATTGATGGGTTAAAACAAAGAAACTTTAGAAGTATTACTCATAGATGGGTTTAAGTTACAAGTCCCCCATTGTGTTTCTACGCCAACTATCCTCTTTTTTAATTGGTTTTGATCATGTTTTGTTTGGTTCCAAACGAGTCTGATTCTTGTCTTGACCTTGAGGTTCGGGTTGTAGGTTCAAACACAACTTTTAGAGGAATAGCTTGCAACTTCTAGTTGTATATTCATGTCATTTCCATGTCTTGAACCGAGTGTTCGGATGTTCACCCCTATATTTGTGGTTATGTATTTGGTGATCCTAGTTGGCCACTCCCGAGTTGTTCGAGGATGCTTGACACCTTCATCTTTTGGTTTGGTGTTTCGGAATAGGGAGATTCATGGTCGAATGTGGAAATGTGAGTTATGTGTAAATGAGAGTTTGTTTTATGTTTTAATTTAAATAATTTTTCAAGCAGTTCATATAGGAGACTACGAGTCGATGTAAATGACTTGCTTTTCTCATTAGCTACCCAATAAATAAACAAATATATAAGGGTTACAATCACGATTTGGCTTCACCGACAATTACAATAAGACTTATAAATATGTTGGGGCAAGGGCCGAGCCGGTAGAGTGGCCAACCGGTGCCTGACCACCACAACCATCCTAATTAACTAGTGTAATACCCGGGCCTTGCCCGGGGTCGAATTATTGGTTTTCTTTTCTATATTGTCTTTTCATGCAAAATCAACCCATTCACCCATAAATGGGTCGAAATTGCAACTTAAAATTTGTTGTATTGAAAGCATAATAGATTTGAAGATAAGTAACAACAAAATAACCTAGAAGAACAATCAAATATGAAAAGAGTTTAAGCAATTGCAACTTGGACAAATTTTAAACAAAGACAACCCAAACTTGTAAAGCCAAATCAACCCGTTCACCCATAAATAGGTCGAAATTGCCACTAAAAATTTGTTTGATTGAAAGCATAATAGATTTGAAGATAAGTAACAAAAAAATAACCTAGAAGAACTGTAGGTCCCAGTGGTCCGATCTACAGGATTAAACCAAACTAATCACGAGGCGGAATCTCGTAATCAGTATATCAAACAAGTAATAATCGATATTAATAACAATAAGAACAAAACGTAATTACCGAATTCCAAATACTTTATATATTGAATCCCTCAATTACAATAAAGTATTCTCAGAACTCTCTCCCTCAGTCTGTCTGCCAAACATTAACCAACTGATTAACCCTAAACCTAAACTCAATGCCTCTTTATATAGAGACATGTTCACAGGCTTGGGCCACTAATGGGCTCATGGACTATGCAAAGTCCATTAACACCCATAACAGACTAAATAGCCCACTTAACAATACAATGCTATTGGGCCATTACAAACTCAAATAAACTATTACTAAAGACTTAATTAATCTAGAACAACTGTCACACTATTTACACCAACAAACTCCCCCTTGACTGTTGCTTCTAGATTCTATTATACGCTCAAAGTCTTTATAGTCTTGTACTTCTTGTGTTCCTTGCAGGTTCTTCTAACTCATCATTGTCTTCAATAAATCCCCCTGAATTGTTGCAATAATTCAGTCTTCTCCGTTTAAGCTTGTGAAGATTCAGTCTTCTCCGTTTGCTCTTGTGAAGAGTTAGGCAGCTCCCTTTGTTGTTGTGAACTTCGTTGTTTATCAGAGTCTTCATCACGAGTTGACTCAACTAAGTTCATCATTTTTGCTTGTATTCTTCGAGCTTCCATAAACAACAACAAAACTCCCCCTGAGCTGTCTGACGATGAACAACGTCTCAAACAACAGTTTTCAAGAGTAGAGTCTCGTACGCGCACAACCTGCAAACAAACGTTAGTAAATTTTTTTTTTTTTTTTTTTTTTTGTTTAAGATATTGACACGAAATTTTGAGTGTTTCATGTCAATACTATTTTTCATTTTTTTTTTTTTTTTTTTTTTTTTTTTTTTTTTAAGATATCGACATGAAATTTTGAACCTTTCATGTCGACTCTATTTTTCATAAAAAGAAATTACAAGGTTACAAAAAAAATTTCAGCTGAAATTAGCAATGATCAGTTATGGTGGGGAACCCATGCCATAACACGTCTTGATTGTCCTCTTTCATTCACGTACATAAACTCCTTTAAGAAACCATTATCTTTAGTAACAGTAGCTTGAACTTTAGAATTCAGATGGTTCATCGGTGGACGAAAGGATCTCGACTGCTGATAACAGGAATGTACTCTCTAACTCGGGCAGTATGGATTTGAAGTTCTAAAAGATGGTCGAAATGGACGCTGTTGAAATGAACGATCATTAGAAACACCCGTGTGTTCCTGTTTCTTAATCCACTTTTGAGGCACTTGTTTCCGTACAGGTGAATATGATCGAGCCATTGATTTCCGAACAGGTTCCACCTGTTTCCGTACAGGTGAATGTGAATGAGCCATTTGTTTCGTCTTCGGTGACGACGATCTGCTAGCTTGCTCTTTCTTCGGTGAAGGCGATCTGTTAGCGTGCTTTTGCTTCTTCTTTGGACATACCGAAGCCACATGACCATGTTCCCGACATTTAAAACACTTGAAGTCGTCCATGGGCTGTTTGGGTTTTGAGTTTTCAGCTAATGTACTCATTTTTGTCTCCGAAACACTTGACTCAGTTTGATCGTCCCTTGTAGAGGAAGATTCACAAGAAGAGTCAGCACTGTTTTCCTTCACGTCACATTCAGCTTTAAGAGAATTGTAATTGTGATTAAAAGGAGGAGGTGTTTCATTATATCCCAAGCCACTACGATCTCCAGTTGGCCTTTGACGACTTAGGATAGAATTTAAGGTAGTAGAAGAAGTACGGAACTGCTCGATCTTCCTTTCCTGCTCAGTTAACCTTATTTCACAGTTATTTAACTCTTGGACTTTCTCAGCAAATTTCTTCTTTTCTTTTTCAAGGCATTCATATAACGTGTCAATTTTATGTGTTAAAATGCCAACATTTGAGAAAAGTTCCATGCGGTCCTTCTCGTTGTTATAATATTTCTTTGCAAATTCATCTTTTTGATAAGTTAGTATTGATATGTTTTGCTCAAGTTCAGTTTGCTGAGATTCCAAGGCGGATACTGACGTAGTCAATTTATCGTTTTGAAGAGTTAAGGTTGTAAAAGATTTGCAGAGCTCTTTTACGGATTGAAGATCAAGAAGTACCTTTGTCTTCTCGGTTTTGAGGTCGGCCATCTTTTCAATGAAGTTTTCGTTGGATAGGTCAAACGTATAGCTGCAAACCTTTGATTCATTTTCAATATCTTCAACATTTTGAATATCCTCTTCAGTCGAGCTAATTTCACTTGTAGTACTAGAATCACTTGTAGTACCACGGGCTTCACTGCGAAATTCCTCAATAGATGCCTTGAGTGCTGACCTATATCCTCTCAATCTTTCAATCACCTCTTTCAGAGTTAATCGGGTATACATATCGATATTGGTATTGAGTTCATCTTTTATCAATTTTATCCATGCCTCCCAATGCTTAGGCAAAGCCTCCAAAAATCTCTCTAATACTTTCCCTCCAAGCCTTATACGATATTTGCGAATTTCTGTAAGGAGATCGTTGTATCTGGTGACAGTATCTTCAAAGTCTTCGTTAATATTTGCTGTGAACGTATCAAATTGTCTTTGGATATCTCTTCTACTTCCTCCTAATTTATCAGTTGAACTATCGCATGTAAAAGGATACATTTCTTTATTTTTTGTTAAATTAATTAAGTCAAGTAACGAGTCCAATTAACAAGTCCAAATTAATTTTAAGTCCAATAAACTGTCCAAATAACGAGTCCAAATTAATTTAATCCAAATCTAATAAACGAGTCCAAGTTCAATGTCCAAGTGAGTCCAAAAACCAAGTCCAATAAACGAGTCCAATAAGCGGTTCAGTCCAGTTAGTCCAAGGTAAATGCTGAAAGCCCAAATTAGATCTCAAGCCCAATTAAGAAGCCCCAAAAAAAATACCAAACAGAACGTCAACAAGCAAACGAAGATGAAGCCAAACATAAACTGTCAGACGAACATCAAACGAACAAGAACCAACTAAACGAAGATGATTTTCAAAACTTCAAACGAACATCAAATTCTGCGAACATCAAATGAATCTTCGACGATCAAACGCCGAATATGAAGCAGCGAACACGGCTGACGAACATGGATCAATTTTATCAACAATCTAAAACGAACATACAATGACTTCGGCCACGAGCTAATCAAAGATATCACGAACAAGGTGTTCGTCAAATCGGCGAACAAGGTGTTCGTCAAATCAGCGAGCAAGGTGTTCGTCAAATCGGCGAACAAGTAAAAGACCCGACGAAGATGATGTTCGTTTTTCTTTATCGCCGCCTTGACGAAGATAATTTCAGGTTACGAAGATGATGACGAAGAAGCTGTCACGAAGTTGTTTTTGAACGAACGAGTTTGTTTAATTACGAAGATAAAATCATCTTCGGCGAAGACGATTACGAAGATCCCCAATTCAATCTCAATTGCCGCTGCTGCTTGTTTTTATATCTGTCTGTGTGTTTTTGATTTGTTTCCACCGCTGCTATTTTTAATTTAATTCGCCGCTGTATGTGTTTTGTCGGCAAGAAAAAAATATCCCCAAATTAATTTTTGATTTATGCTGCTGCCACTTTTGCTTTCTCTTTTTAATTCAATCCACCGCTGCCCCTTTTCTTTTTGTCTGCTACTTCAATATCACACTGCCACCACTATCAACTTTTCCCTTTTTTTTTTTTAATTACTTAGTGTGATCAATTGAATCCAAAACTGAAGCCCAACTTACGTGAATGAATTGAAGCCCAAATCAGATTCAGCCCAAATCTGATTAATAAACTGAAGCCTTGTTTATACTATTTCACCAACACAAAGAAACAGTCGCATAAACAAACATAAATGAATATTAGACTTTTAATAAAACCCTAATTTCCAGCCGCCAAAAACAAAATTAAAAACCCTAATTCCAAACTCCAGCCGTCAGAAAATTCAGAAATCCTAATTTTTAACAGCCGCCAGGAAAATTGAAGATCCCTAAATCCCAAAATCGATTAAAACCTGATATATAATCCTGAACCAAATCTCGATCAAGAGCAAACAGTGCGTTTGCTCTGATACCAATTGTAGGTCCCAGTGGTCCGATCTACAGGATTAAGCCAAACTAATCACGAGGCGGAATCTCGTAATCAGTATATCAAACAAGTAATAATCGATATTAATAACAATAAGAACAAAACGTAATTACCGAATTCCAAATACTTTATATATTGAATCACTCAATTACAATAAAGTATTCTCAGAACTCTCTCCCTCAGTCTGTCTGCCAAACATTAACTAACTGATTAACCCTAAACCTAAACTCAATGCCTCTTTATATAGAGACATGTTCACAGGCTTGGGCCACTAATGGGCTCATGGACTATGCAAAGTCCATTAACACCCATAACAGACTAAATAGCCCACTTAACAATACAATGCTATTGGGCCATTACAAACTCAAATAAACTATTATTAAAGACTTAATTAATCTAGAACAACTGTCACACAATTTGCACCAACAAGAACAATCAAATATGAAAAGATTTTAAGTAATTGCAACTTGGACAATTTTTAAACTAAGATAAACGAAACTTGTAGGGCCAAATCAACCCGTTCATCCATAAATGGGTTGAAATTGCCACCTAAAATTTGTTGGATCGAAAGCATAGTAGATTTGGAGGTACGTAACAAAAAATAACCTAGAAGAACCATCAAATGGGTTACTTGGGTTATGTTCTATTTCTAATGGGTCAAGTGGATTATGCTAAAAGATTCAAGTCTTCAACTACAACGGAAACGAGTCCAATGGGTAGGAAGTCTTCCCGAAATGCATATAACGTCATTTGTTGCTTTATAATATAAAAAATAGACTTGTTGTAAACTTGTAATTATATAGCTTTTATAATCATATATAGCTTATTGATTATTTATATAATTCCAAAATAAACATAAAGGTATTTGTGGTTGCCTCAAATCGACTTGACCTGTTTTGATACACACTATAATTACACGAAGCCGGTGCTTTGGTAGCATGTGGTTCAAGGGGATACCCTCGTTCAGTTTCTATATGGGTACACGGTATGTAAAGCTTAGGACCCTATGCCGACAATACAAACATAATTTATACACATTAGGTATCTCTTCAGAGGATACTTATAGAGACAAATGAAGAGGGGGGATGAGGGAATCAAGACTATCTAATCAAGGCATGTCACATCTTTAGGCGACATGGCACCTCTGTACATATATACTAAACAAATTTTGAAACTAATGTCTTTAGTCGGTTAGAGACTTACTGGAAAATTTGTTTGATTGAAAGCATAATAGATTTGTTTGATTGAAAGCATAATAGATTTGTTTGATTGAAAGCATAATAGATTTGTTTAATTGAAACCATTTTCACTTGATTTCATTGTACATATATTCGAAACTTGCAGCAAGACTGTTGGAGCATAAACGCTTAGGTTTGTAGTTTGTATTTAGCTTAGAACGTGTCGTGTAGTATGGATGTATTTAGATCAAGTTGTAAAGTCACGTTGCAGTTTTGTAACAGTTACACTAAGTAACAACAGTTTCGCCAACGTAACTATCAGTTACGCCAACGTAACTATCAGTTACGTAGCGTAACTATCAGTTACTCTTCGTAACTGTTTGCCAATAGTTACGTTGCTCAACTATCAGTTACGTAGCGTAACTATCTGTTACGTAGCGTAACTATCTGTTACGTAGCGTAAATATCAGTTACGTAGCATAACTATCAGTTACGCAGCGTAACTATCAGTTACGCGGCGTAACTGTTTGCCAATAGTTACGTTGCATAACTATCAATTACGTAGTGTAACTATCAGTTACGTAGCGTAACTATCAGTTACGTTAGCGTAACTAAAATAGGCAATTATGACGGCTGCGATCAAAAGTTAGTAGATCCGACGATAAAAAATGAAAGCTAATCGCCGAGCGGTTAACTCGCCAAGAACCATAGATATAGAATTCGTGTTTTCCATACAAATTGTTATGATTACCCAAAAGATTGAAATTTGCCAACCACCCCCCTCTCATCCCTAACGTTACATATTCCCCTCAAATAAGGCCTTTTATTTCTTTTCCTCAAATCGAATCGATTGATTGTTATTGGTAGTTTGTTTTTCATTCGATTCAATTAGGTATGTATTTCATGAATTCTTTTATCTCTATGTTAGGGTTTACTTGGTTTATAACTGATTTTCTTTTGAAGCCTTTTATGATACAATTGATGTTTCAATTTTGATTGGGTTTTGAATTCTTTAAGAAACTTTACTCTTTTGACAAAACTCAAAACAAAAAAATGAATAATGATATGTAGTACTGTATAAAACTAAAGTGTAGATCATTTTTTAAAAATGTCAAACTGGCAATTGATTAGAGCACAAGGAGTGGAGGTTTGTGGGGTCGTTGTGGGCTCGTTATACCCCCACAACGAGCGTTACCACTCCGACATGCCTCGTTGTGTGGGTAACGGGTCGTGGTGGTAATTTTTTTTTCAACGGTAAAATGTTTCAAAAATATATAAAAAAATTATTATTTTTTCTAAAAAATATTACCGTCAGGGTGGCAACGACTATTTTTTTTTCTTTCACATTTCCTCTATTAGTATAAGATAAAATCTTAACCAAAACCCATAATATTTCTCAATCTATCTCAATCTTTTTATAAAAAATATATACAACAAAAAATGAGTTCACATTCTTCAACCGATCCCAATGTTACGGATTCGTCATCGTCCGAATCCGAATTGGCCAAATTACTAGTTATGGCGGTAGAAGTTGTTGAACAAATGGAGGAGGAAGAAAATCAGGCGAAAAGTTCACGTCGGAGTGAAAAAAAAGAAAAGGCGCTTACCAACCACGATCGAACTGCAGCAAACGAAAATGTGCTACGACATTACTTCTCCGGTGAAAGCACGTAAGTGGATGAATATTTCCGTAGACGATTTCATATGAGAAGACCTCTTTTCCTCAAAATAGTTGAAGGTAAATCTAATTACTCCGTAGAAACTTAGCCCGTATATTTTAAATATTTCAAACAACGACCCGATTGTACGGGTAAAATGGGTTTTAGCTGTTTACATAAATGCACGTCCGCTATGCGTATGGGATTACTCCGGACGCTTTTGACGAATATTTACAAATGTCAGAAAGAACATCATCTGAATCCCTGGATAAGTTTTTTAAATGTGTAATCCATCTTTATACAAACGTTTATCTAAGAACCCCAACACAAGATGATATTAATCGTTTATATAAAAAACACGATGAGCTTCACGGGTTTAAGAGTATGCTTGGTAGCATCGACTATATGCATTGGCGTTGGGATCAATGTCCAAATGTATACAAAGGGAAATTGTAACATCCCGGTTCTCGGAATTTAGAATATTTCGTAAGTATTTATTTATTTATGAAAAATATGTTTTATATTATGTTTATTTTAGAAGTTTTAAATATAAAGGACTAGAATGGTAAGAAAAATAGTTAATGTTGGTTAGAAAGGACTTAAATAGTTAACAATGATAGTAATTTTGTAAATTTAGCAAAACTTGGAAAGTTGAGGGGCTAGAGAGTAAATTCGAGATTTGTGTATGAGTAGGATGATTAGGTGTCAAATGCAGAAATTTTTGTATGTGTTTTGTGTGTGTTCTTGAGAGTAAGCAAGGAGCAATTGTAATTTCTCAAATTGGTGTTAAATTAGTGAAGATTCTAAAGAGCAAAGGGTAGGAGATAAAGAAATTTAGCTTAATTGACATTTGGAGAGGAGAAGGTAAATTTATACATTTGATATTATTTGATGAATTTGAGTTTGTAATATGGGATATAGTCTTAATTAGATGCTTAATTGAAAGTAGAAATGCGTAATTGATAAGATTAGGTTTTTAATAATTTGGGGATAATAATGAGAATTGTTAATTTGAGCTTTTATGTATGTTAATTTAATGTTAGAAATATATGTTTTAGTTTTATGAATGAGGTAGAATATGATGTTGAGATTTCTCCACTTGGTGTTGCCAAATGGGTCAAAGACCCAAAGAGTGGCAAATGGGTAGAAATTGGTTAAGGAGAAAAAATGACCATTTTATTCAATGTGTTTATTATGAGTATAATGCAGATGATGACTTGAAAATACTTCTATGTATATTAAAAAGCTTAACGGGTCAAAGACCTCAAAAAGTGGCAAGATGGGTAAAAAAACGGACAAACAAGTTGATATTAAGATTTTAGAAAAGATGTATAATGAAGTTGTTAGTTATGTTTTTATTATGAGTTATTGAAAGCTATAGTTGTTTTGGTCTTATAAACTCAGATTTTAAAGACAAAGGGAAAGGGAAAGAGACGAGAGGGTAGTAAACGTACTTCGACATCAAGGTGAGTATACGAAGCTCATTTTCATATTGTTATATGTTTAAAATTGTGTATTAACACTTTTGAGGTTCACAAGTATGTTATTTTTATAATAGCCTTAAGTTGTTAGCGGAAATGGGAATTAGAAATATCATAAACTAACGTATAAGTGCAGGAAATCCTTGGAACGAAAATCAGCCAGGCCAAGGCCCAGAATGCGCCGCATTCTGAGCTCAGTGGCCATGGTTGATTTTTGTTGAGCTGAATGCGCCTTATTTGAACCCTAATGCGTCGCATTCGGTACCTAGACCAGTTTTTAGTGAATTTTAAGGTAGTTTAAGTATGGGAATGATATCCTAACCTATTACTATGATAAAGAAGAGTAGAGAAGACATTTATATGTCGATAAGAAATAGAATCGACTTTCACTAGGTGGGAAAGAGTAGAGTTAACTATATATATACCGCGAGGGTATGTAATTGACTTTTAATACTCGGAGAAAAGTATGAACCAACTAAATATAGTTGGAAGAAGAGAATGTTAAGACTATAAATAGTCTTGGAGATGTATTAATATGTGCCTAAGTATATTCACTAGCTTAACGCTAATGTATTTTGTCGATTGTTGCGTTTGTAGGTAAAAAGGATCTCTAGAATAGCAAGGAAAGCATGTAAAGAACGGATGGGGACCTTAACATGACATTAAATCTTTTGTAATGAGCTTCCGCTCAAAACGTTATGAAATGTTATTTTAGTAGAAGTAAAACAATAACTTTTATTTTGTTTAAGTTATGTAAAGAATGTAGAAAAACGTTAACGTTGTAGAAGTTTATTTTAATTTTTTTTTTTTGTGTGTTTTAATCCTAGTGTTACAAGTTGGTATCAGAGCCTTGGATTGTGTGAGTCGAGTATCTTGGTTGATACTTGAACCCAAGCTGAGGCTTTGTAAGGGGAAGAAGCTTGCCTTGCGGAATAGATAAGAGTAAAAAAGATTTATTGTTAAGAAAGAATAGAATGCCTTAGTCTAAAATATACATTGATAGTATTGGGTGTACAAGAGTTAATATGTTTAAAATTAACGTCTGGCCAACGTTAATTTAGACATGTTAGGTATATCCAATATGATTGAAGTATATTAAGGACAAGGGACAAAGAAAGTTAGAAAGTATGTATATGACATATAAACTATAATTGTGCATAGATTATAGTTTTATATGTTATTATTAACTGAATTTAATTTCAGTTGGTAGAAATGGAAGAAGGAGGTAGTCATCATGATGACGGTTAGAAGGAAGTAGATATGCAGACAATAGTGGCTAAGGAGATTAGCCAAGCCTTCGAGAAAGCAATACCGTTTATTATTAAACGGGTTAGAGATGATGTTGTGGAGATTATCGATGAAAAGATAGACCGCGTGTTTGCGGAAAAAGAACTGAAACAAAAAGAGAAGGAAGATTCAGAAAGTGAAGATGGTCATTCTGATCATCAAGAAGAATCAACGGAAAGTTATAAGAAAGGGTGTACGTATAAGGATTTTTCAAGCTGTAATCCGCCTATGTTTCTTGGAGAGATTGACCCTATTGTTAGCATGCGATGGGTTATGGAGGTAGAAGGTGCGTTTTTAACTTGCAAGTGTGCGGATAGAGATAAAGTCATTTATGCATCAAACTTACTCCGAAATCAAGCTAAAAGTTAGTGGGAGTCTATAGTGCGATTGTTCCCGGCTTATGGGATCGTGAAGATGACATGGGAAGATTTTAAGAAAAGATTCATGGAGTACTTTTGTCCAACTTCGGCAGTGAACAAAATTACACGAGAGTTTCTGGCGTTACAACAAGGAGGCAAGACTGTGAATGAGATAACCAATGAATTTCTAGATAGAGCGGGGTTTTGTCCGGAATATGTGGTAAGTGAACGGATGAAAATGAATCGTTATATGTGTTGTTTGAATCCCGATATTAGAGAGCACGTTTCCACTTATAATCCTCGGACTTTTGAGGATATGGTTGAGGCGGCAAGAAAAAGAGAGTTAGAAATTTCAAACAGAACTGAAGAAGAAAAGAAGAAACGTAAAGTGGAATATGTGCAAGAACCGTTTAAGAAGCAAAGATTCGAACAGAAAGGCAGGAGTTCGGGAAAAAGATTTGAAAGAAAAGAGTCGTCGAGGAAAGAAAGTGGTTGTAGAAAATGTGGTAAGAACCATTTTGGAGAATGCAAATTTGGTCAGATGGGTTGTTATACATGTGGAAGGCCGGGTCACATTAGTAGTGAATGCCCTAATTCAATAAGGGTTTGCTACTATTGTAAAGACCCGAGACATCTTAAAAATGAGTGTCCAAAGTTGCCGCAAAATCAGAAGCTGTTGGTGGGACCGAAAGCTCCTTTATTACTTGAAGGAGGAAGTAGTGGAAAGAAAGCTGAAGAAACTAAAGGCCGAAGTCGTGCCTTTCAAATCACAACCGTAGAAGCAAAAGAATCGACTGATTTCGTTTCAGGTATTTTTATTGTAAACTCTCAACCTGCGTATGTGTTGTTTGATTCGGGAGCAAATAGATCTTTTGTATCAAGTAAGTTTTGTAAGAAGTTTTCTAAGCCCCTTAGTAAGTTAGAATATCCTTTAGAAGTAGAAGGGGGGGATAATAGAATTGTTTTTGTGTCAGATGTTTATCATGATAATCAATTAGAGATAGAATCAACAAAATTTACCATAGATTTGATTCCAATGGTGATGGGAGAATTTGATGTTATAATCGGTATGGATTGGTTAGAGAAGAATAATGCTATCATCTTATGTAAGATCAAAATTATTAAAGTCACTGATTTAGAAGGAGAAGAAGTTGTCATTTATGGGGAGAAAAAGAGTGGTGAGATTTCAGTTTGTTCCTTGATGAAAGCAAGAAGATATATGTCCCGAGGTTGTCAAGCATACCTTGCATATGTGATAGATAAAAATAAGGATAAGAAAGATTTAAAAGAAGTAGATGTAGTGAACAACTACCTAGATGTATTTCCTGAAGATCTTCCGGGTTTGCCACTAGAAAGAGAAGTAGAGTTTAGAATAGAATTGATTCCCGGTGTTGCACCTGTAGCAAAGGCTCCATATAGGTTAGCTCCAGTCTAAATGAAAGAATTAATGAGTCAGTTACAGGAATTGTTAGATAAGGGTTTTATTCGTCCCAGTTCTTCTCCTTGGGGTGCACCGATTTTATTTGTAAAAAAGAAAGATGGTTGTATGCGCATGTGTATAGATTATCGAGAACTCAACAAGTTGACAGTCAAGAATAGATACCCGTTACCAAGAATAGATGATTTATTTGATCAGTTGCAAGGGGCGAAGTTCTTTTCAAAGATAGATTTAAGATCGGGTTACCATCAGTTGAAAGTAAAGGAAGAAGATGTACCGAAAACAGCTTTTCGCACGAGGTACGGTCATTATGAATTTTTGGTTATGCCTTTTGGTTTAACAAATGCTCCCGCAACTTTTATGGATTTAATGAATAGAGTTTGTAGACCAATGTTAGATAAATCTGTTATAGTATTTATTGATGACATTCTAATATATTCAAAGAGTAAAGAAGAACATGTGGATCATTTGCGACAGTTGTTAGAGATTCTTAGACAAGAGAAATTATATGCAAAATTTTCTAAATGCGAGTTTTGGTTAGAAGAAGTGCAATTTATGGGTCATGTAGTAAATACAGAAGGTATAAAAGTAGATCCGGCGAAAATTGAGGCAATTGTCAATTAGGAATTCTCCGAAAAATGTGAAAGAAAATCAGTAGTTTTTTTGGTCTTGCGGGGTATTATCGAAGATTTAATCAAGATTTTTCTAAAATAGCTTCAAGTTTAACCGAATTAACTAGAAAGAATAAGAAGTTTGAATGGAATGAAAAACAAGAAGAAGCCTTCCAGATTTTGAAGAAGAAACTAAGTGAAGCACCGGTATTAGTTTTGCCAGATGGAACGAAAGATTTGGTTGTTTATAGTGATGCTTCTTATACCGGTCTGTGATGTGTTTTGATGCAACATGGAAAGGTTATTGCTTATGCTTCGAGACAGTTGAAAGAAAATGAAAAGAAGTATCCAGTGCGAGATTTGGAGTTAGCGGCGATTGTGTTTGCTTTAAAGATATGGAGGCATTATCTCTATGGTGAAAGATGTACGATTTATACGGATCACAAAAGTTTGCAATATTTCTTTACTCAAAATGATCTTAGTATGAGACAACGTAGATGGTTAGATTTGGTGAAGGATTATGATTGTGATATTCGATACCACCCCGGAAAAGCAAATGACGTTGCGGATGCGTTAAGTAGAAAGAGTTCACAACCGGAAATGAAACTTCATTCTTTAGCTTTAATTATTAATGCAAATTTCTTTGATTCGGTTAAAATGGCTCAGTCGGAAGCAATTAAAGAGGAAAATTGGAAAAGAGAAAAAATTGTGGGTCAAGTGAAAAATTTGACGGAAGATAGCCGAGGTTTAAAGACTAGATTTGGAAGAATTTGGATTCCTAATACGTCGGATTGTAAGAATATTTTATTAGACGGAGCTCATAAGTCAAAATATTCTATTCATCCCGGTAGTACGAAAATGTATAGAGATCTTAAGGAAGACTATTGGTGGTCGGGTATGAAGAGAGATATAGTGAAATATGTAGAAAAATGTTTAACATGTTTACAAGTTAAAGCGGAGCACCAAAAGGCTTATGGAAAAATGCAACCATTGGAAATACCGGTTTGGAAATGGGAGAATATTACTATGGATTTAGTAACGAAATTACCAAAGTCTAGAAGAAAGAATGATGCCATTTGGGTGATTGTATATAGATTGACTAAGAGTGCTCATTTCTTACCAATCAAGGAAGCTATTTCTTCGGAGAAAATGGCGGAAATGTTTTTGAAAGAAATTGTAGTAAGGCATGGAGTTCCGATTTCGATAGTGTCGGATAGGGATACAGATTTTACTTCTCACTTTTGGAGAGGTTTTCAAGAAGAATTAGGGGTGAAACTTAATATTAGCACGGCTTATCACCCTCAAACCGACGGGCAAAGCGAAAGAACTATTCAAACATTGGTTGATTTACTTCGTGCGTGTGTAATAGACTTTGGGGGTAATTGGGATGATCATTTACCATTAGTAGAATTTTCTTACAACAATAGTTATCAAGCGAGTATAGATTTTTCACCTTACACTATGTTGTATTGAAGAAAGTGTAGAACGCCAATATGTTGGGGCGAAATTGGGCAAGGAGAATTGGGAGAGAAAGAAATTGTACAAATTACAACGGAAAAGATAGATCAAATTAGGGAAAGACTTAAGATGGCTCAAGATCGACAAAAGAGTTATGCCCATAAAAGACGAAGACCAATAGAATTTGAAGTTGGTGATTTTGTAATATTAAAAGTTTCCCCATGGAAAGGAGTAATTCGATTTAGAAAGAGAGGAAAATTAAGCCCAAGGTTTATTGGACCATTTAAGATTTTGGAAAGAATCGGGAAAGTTGCTTACGGGTTAGAATTTCTCTAAATTTTAAGTAAAATTCATCCTACATTCCATGTATCCAATCTAAGAAAGTGTCTTGCAGATGAAACATCATTTGTTCCGCTAGATGATATAGAAATCGATGAAAAATTGAACTATGTTGAAGAACCGGTAGCTATTCTCGATCGGAAAGTAAAACAACTTAGGAATAAGCAAATCAACGTGGTGAAAGTTCAATGGAAGCATAGAAAAGGATCGGATTTCACTTGGGAGCCGGAAAATGAAATGAGGAAATTATCCCAAATTGTTTGAAGAATAGATTTCGGGGACGAAATCTTTAGAAGGAGGGAAGATTTGTAACATCCCGGTTCTCGGAATTTAGAATATATTTCGTAAGTATTTATGTATTTATGAAAAATATGTTTTATATTATGTTTATTTTAGAAGTTTTAAATATAAAGGACTAGAATGGTAAGAAAAATAGTTAATGTTGGTTAGAAAGGACTTAAATAGTTAACAATGATAGTAATTTTGTAAATTTAGCAAAACTTGGAAAGTTGAGGGGTTAGAGAGTAAATTCGAGATTTGTGTATGAGTAGGATGATTAGGTGTCAAATGCAGAAATTTTTGTATGTGTTTTGTGTGTGTTCTTGAGAGTAAGCAAGGAGCAATTGTAATTTCTCAAATTGGTGTTAAATTAGTGAAGATTCTAAAGAGCCAAGGGTAGGAGATAAAGAAATTTAGCTTAATTGACATTTGGAGAGGAGAAGGTAAATTTATACATTTGATATTATTTGATGAATTTGAGTATGTAATATGGGATATAGTCTTAATTAGATGCTTAATTGATAAAATAAGGTTTTTAATAATTTGGGGATAATCATGAGAATTGTTAATTTGAGCTTTTGTGTATGTTAATTTAATGTTAGAATTATATGTTTTAGTTTTATGAATGAGGTAGAATATGATGTTGAGATTTCTCCACTTGGTGTTGCCAAATGGGTCAAAGACCCAAAGAGTGGCAAATGGGTAGAAATTGGTTAAGGAGAAGAAATGACCATTTTATGCAATGTGTTTATTATGAGAATAATGTAGATGATGATTTGAAAATGCTTCTATGTATATTAAAAAGCTTAACGGGTCAAAGACCCTAAAAAGTGGCAAGATGGGTAAAAAACGGACAAACAAGTTGATATTAAGATTTTAGAAAAGATGTGTAATGAAGTTGTTAGTTATGTTTTTATTATGAGTTATTGAAAGCTATAGTTGTTTTGGTCTTATAAACTCAGATTTGAAAGACAAAGGGAAAGGGACAGAGACGAGAGGGTAGTAAACGTACTTCGACATCAAGGTGAGTATACGAAGCTCATTTTCATATTGTTATATGTTTAAAATTGTGTATTAACACTTTTGAGGTTCACAAGTATGTTATTTTTATAATATCCTTAAGTTGTTAGCGGAAATGGGAATTAGAAATATCATAAACTAACGTATAAGTGCAGGAAATCCTTGGAACGAAAATCAGCCAGGCCAAGGCCCAGAATGCGCCGCATCTGAGCCAGAATGCGCCGCATTCTGAGCTCAGTGGCCATGGTTGATTTTTGTTGAGCTGAATGCGCCTCATTTGAACCCTAATGCACCGCATTCGGTACCTAGACCATTTTTTAGTGAATTTTAAGGTAGTTTAAGTATGGGAATGATACCCTAACCTATTACTATGATAAAGAAGAGTAGAGAAGACATTTATATGTCGATAAGAAATAGAATCGACTTTCACTAGTCGGGAAAGAGTAGAGTTAACTATATATATATATACCGCGAGGGTATGTAATTGACTTTTAATACTCGGAGAAAAGTATGAACCAACTAAATATAGTTGGAAGAAGAGAATGTTAAGACTATAAATAGTCTTGGAGATGTATTAATATGTGCCTAAGTATATTCACTAGCTTAACGCTAATGTATTTTGTCGATTGTTGCGTTTGTAGGTAAAAAGGATCTCTAGAATAGCAAGGAAAGCATGTAAAGAACGGATGGGGACCTTAACATGACATTAAATCTTTTGTAATGAGCTTCCGCTCAAAACGTTATGAAATGTTATTTTAGTAGAAGTAAAACAATAACTTTTATTTTGTTTAAGTTATGTAAAGAATGTAGAAAAACGTTAACGTTGTAGAAGTTTATTTTAATTTTTTTTTTTTGTGTGTTTTAATCCTAGTGTTACAAGTTGGTATCAGAGCCTTGGATTGTGTGAGTCGAGTATCTTGGTTGATACTTGAACCCAAGCTGAGGCTTTGTAAGGGGAAGAAGCTTGCCTTGCGGAATAGATAAGAGTAAAAAAGATTTATTGTTAAGAAAGAATAGAATGCCTTAGTCTAAAATATACATTGATAGTATTGGGTGTACAAGAGTTAATATGTTTAAAATTAACGTCTGGCCAACGTTAATTTTAGACATGTTAGGTATATCCAATATGATTGAAGTATATTAAGGACAAGGGACAAAGAAAGTTAGAAAGTATGTATATGACATATAAACTATAATTGTGCATAGATTATAGTTTTATATGTTATTATTAACTGAATTTAATTTCAGTTGGTAGAAATGGAAGAAGGAGGTAGTCATCATGATGACGGTTAGAAGGAAGTAGATATGCAGACAATAGTGGCTAAGGAGATTAGCCAAGCCTTCGAGAAAGCAATACCGTTTATTATTAAACAGGTTAGAGATGATGTTGTGGAGATTATCGATGAAAAGATAGACCGCGTGTTTGCGGAAAAAGAACTAAAACAAAAAGAGAAGGGAGATTCAGAAAGTGAAGATGGTCATTCTGATCATCAAGAAGAATCAACGGAAAGTTATAAGAAAGGGTGTACGTATAAGGATTTTTCAAGCTGTAATCCGCCTATGTTTCTTGGAGAGATTGACCCTATTGTTAGCATGCGATGGGTTATGGAGGTAGAAGGTGCGTTTTTAACTTGCAAGTGTGCGGATAGAGATAAAGTCATTTATGCATCAAACTTACTCCGAAATCAAGCTAAAAGTTAGTGGGAGTCTATAGTGCGATTGTTCCCGGCTTATGGGATCGTGAAGATGACATGGGAAGATTTTAAGAAAAGATTCATGGAGTACTTTTGTCCAACTTCGGCAGTGAACAAAATTACACGAGAGTTTCTGGCGTTACAACAAGGAGGCAAGACTGTGAATGAGATAACCAATGAATTTCTAGATAGAGCGGGGTTTTGTCCGGAATATGTGGTAAGTGAACGGATGAAAATGAATCGTTATATGTGTTGTTTGAATCCCGATATTAGAGAGCACGTTTCCACTTATAATCCTCGGACTTTTGAGGATATGGTTGAGGCGGCAAGAAAAAGAGAGTTAGAAATTTCAAACAGAACTGAAGAAGAAAAGAAGAAACGTAAAGTGGAATATGTGCAAGAACCGTTTAAGAAGCAAAGATTCAAACAGAAAGGCAGGAGTTCGGGAAAAAGATTTGAAAGAAAAGAGTCGTCGAGGAAAGAAAGTGGTTGTAGAAAATGTGGTAAGAACCATTTTGGAGAATGCAAATTTGGTCAGATGGGTTGTTATACATGTGGAAGGCCGGGTCACATTAGTAGTGAATGCCCTAATTCAATAAGGGTTTGCTACTATTGTAAAGACCCGAGACATCTTAAAAATGAGTGTCCAAAGTTGCCGCAAAATCAGAAGCTGTTGGTGGGACCGAAAGCTCCTTTATTACTTGAAGGAGGAAGTAGAGGGAAGAAAGCTGAAGAAACTAAAGGCCGAAGTCGTGCCTTTCAAATCACAACCGTAGAAGCAAAAGAATCGACTGATTTCGTTTCAGGTATTTTTATTGTAAACTCTCAACCTGCGTATGTGTTGTTTGATTCGGGAGCAAATAGATCTTTTGTATCAAGTAAGTTTTGTAAGAAGTTTTCTAAGCCCCTTAGTAAGTTAGAATATCCTTTAGAAGTAGAAGGGGGGGATAATAGAATTGTTTTTGTGTCAGATGTTTATCATGATAATCAATTAGAGATAGAATCAACAAAATTTACCATAGATTTGATTCCAATGGTGATGGGAGAATTTGATGTTATAATCGGTATGGATTGGTTAGAGAAGAATAATGCTATCATCTTATGTAAGATCAAAATTATTAAAGTCACTGATTTAGAAGGAGAAGAAGTTGTCATTTATGGGGAGAAAAAGAGTGGTGAGATTTCAGTTTGTTCCTTGATGAAAGCAAGAAGATATATGTCCCGAGGTTGTCAAGCATACCTTGCATATGTGATAGATAAAAATAAGGATAAGAAAGATTTAAAAGAAGTAGATGTAGTGAACAACTACCTAGATGTATTTCCTGAAGATCTTCCGGGTTTGCCACTAGAAAGAGAAGTAGAGTTTAGAATAGAATTGATTCCCGGTGTTGCACCTGTAGCAAAGGCTCCATATAGGTTAGCTCCAGTCTAAATGAAAGAATTAATGAGTCAGTTACAGGAATTGTTAGATAAGGGTTTTATTCGTCCCAGTTCTTCTCCTTGGGGTGCACCGATTTTATTTGTAAAAAAGAAAGATGGTTGTATGCGCATGTGTATAGATTATCGAGAACTCAACAAGTTGACAGTCAAGAATAGATACCCGTTACCAAGAATAGATGATTTATTTGATCAGTTGCAAGGGGCGAAGTTCTTTTCAAAGATAGATTTAAGATCGGGTTACCATCAGTTGAAAGTAAAGGAAGAAGATGTACCGAAAACAGCTTTTCGCACGAGGTACGGTCATTATGAATTTTTGGTTATGCCTTTTGGTTTAACAAATGCTCCCGCAACTTTTATGGATTTAATGAATAGAGTTTGTAGACCAATGTTAGATAAATCTGTTATAGTATTTATTGATGACATTCTAATATATTCAAAGAGTAAAGAAGAACATGTGGATCATTTGCGACAGTTGTTAGAGATTCTTAGACAAGAGAAATTATATGCAAAATTTTCTAAATGCGAGTTTTGGTTAGAAGAAGTGCAATTTATGGGTCATGTAGTAAATACAGAAGGTATAAAAGTAGATCCGGCGAAAATTGAGGCAATTGTCAATTGGAATTCTCCGAAAAATGTGAAAGAAAATCAGTAGTTTTCTTGGTCTTGCGGGGTATTATCGAAGATTTATTCAAGATTTTTCTAAAATAGCTTCAAGTTTAACCGAATTTACTAGAAAGAATAAGAAGTTTGAATGGAAAGAAAAATAAGAAGAAGCCTTCCAGATTTTGAAGAAGAAACTAAGTGAAGCACCGGTGTTAGTTTTGCCGGATGGAACGAAAGATTTGGTTGTTTATAGTGATGCTTCTTATACCGGTCTAGGATGTGTTTTGATGCAACATGGAAGGGTTATTGCTTATGCTTCGAGACATTTGAAAGATAATGAAAAGAAGTATCCGGTGCGAGATTTGGAGTTAGCGGCGGTTGTGTTTGCTTTAAAGATATGGAGGCATTATCTCTATGGTGAAAGATGTACGATTTATACGGATCACAAAAGTTTGAAATATTTCTTTACTCAAAATGATCTTAGTATGAGACAACGTAGATGGTTAGATTTGGTGAAGGATTATGATTGTGATATTCGATACCACCCCGGAAAAGCAAATGACGTTGCGGATGCGTTAAGTAGAAAGAGTTCACAACCGGAAATGAAACTTCATTCTTTAGCTTTAATTATTAATGCAAATTTCTTTGATTCGGTTAAAATGGCTCAGTCGGAAGCAATTAAACAAGAAAATTGGAAAAGAGAAACAATTGTTGGTCAAGTGAAAAATTTGACGGAAGATAGCCGAGGTTTAAAGACTAGATTTGGAAGAATTTGGATTCCTAATACGTCGGATTGTAAGAAGATTTTATTAGACGGAGCTCATAAGTCAAAATATTCTATTCATCCCGGTAGTACGAAAATGTATAGAGATCTTAAGGAAGACTATTGGTGGTCGGGTATGAAGAGAGATATAGTGAAATATGTAGAAAAATGTTTAACATGTTTACAAGTTAAAGCGGAGCACCAAAAGCCTTATGGAAAAATGCAACCATTGGAAATACCGGTTTGGAAATGGGAGAATATTACTATGGATTTAGTAACGAAATTACCAAAGTCTAGAAGAAAGAATGATGCCATTTGGGTGATTGTATATAGATTGACTAAGAGTGCTCATTTCTTACCAATCAAGGAAGCTATTTCTTCGGAGAAAATGGCGGAAATGTTTTTGAAAGAAATTGTAGTAAGGCATGGAGTTCCGATTTCGATAGTGTCGGATAGGGATACAGATTTTACTTCTCACTTTTGGAGAGGTTTTCAAGAAGAATTAGGGGTGAAACTTAATATTAGCACGACTTATCACCCTCAAAGCGACGGGCAAAGCGAAAGAACTATTCAAACATTGGTTGATTTACTTCGTGCGTGTGTAATAGACTTTGGGGGTAATTGGGATGATCATTTACCATTAGTAGAATTTTCTTACAACAATAGTTATCAAGCGAGTATAGATTGTGCACCTTACACTATGTTATATGGAAGAAAGTGTAGAACGCCAATATGTTGGGGCGAAATTGGGCAAGGAGAATTGGGAGAGAAAGAAATTGTACAAATTACAACGGAAAAGATAGATCAAATTAGGGAAAGACTTAAGATGGCTCAAGATCGACAAAAGAGTTATACCGATAAAAGACGAAGACCAATAGAATTTGAAGTTGGTGATTTTGTAATGTTAAAAGTTTCCCCATGGAAAGGAGTAATTCGATTTCAAAAGAGAGGAAAATTAAGCCCAAGGTTTATTGGACCATTTAAGATTTTGGAAAGAATTGGGAAAGTTGCTTACCGCTTAGAATTGCCCGAAATTTTAAGTAAAATTCATCCTACATTCCATGTATCCAATCTAAGAAAGTGTCTTGCGGATGAAACTTTATTTGTTCCGCTAGATGATATAGAAATCGATGAAAAATTGAATTATGTTGAAGAATCGGTAGCTATTCTTAATCGGAAAGTAAAACAACTTAGGAATAAGCAAATCAACGTGGTTAAAGTTCAATGGAAGCATAGAAAAGGATCGGATTTCACTTGGGAGCCGGAAAATGAAATGAGGAAATTATCCCAAATTGTTTGAAGAATAGATTTCGGGGACGAAATCTTTAGAAGGAGGGAAGATTTGTAACATCCCGGTTCTCGGAATTTAGAATATATTTCGTAAGTATTTATGTATTTATGAAAAATATGTTTTATATTATGTTTATTTTAGAAGTTTTAAATATAAAGGACTAGAATGGTAAGAAAAATAGTTAATGTTGGTTAGAAAGGACTTAAATAGTTAACAATGATAGTAATTTTGTAAATTTAGCAAAACTTGGAAAGTTGAGGGGTTAGAGAGTAAATTCGAGATTTGTGTATGAGTAGGATGATTAGGTGTCAAATGCAGAAATTTTTGTATGTGTTTTGTGTGTGTTCTTGAGAGTAAGCAAGGAGCAATTGTAATTTCTCAAATTGGTGTTAAATTAGTGAAGATTCTAAAGAGCCAAGGGTAGGAGATAAAGAAATTTAGCTTAATTGACATTTGGAGAGGAGAAGGTAAATTTATACATTTGATATTATTTGATGAATTTGAGTATGTAATATGGGATATAGTCTTAATTAGATGCTTAATTGATAAAATTAGGTTTTTAATAATTTGGGGATAATCATGAGAATTGTTAATTTGAGCTTTTATGTATGTTAATTTAATGTTAGAAATATATGTTTTAGTTTTATGAATGAGGTAGAATATGATGTTGAGATTTCTCCACTTGGTGTTGCCAAATGGGTCAAAGACCCAAAGAGTGGCAAATGGGTAGAAATTGGTTAAGGAGAAGAAATGACCATTGTATGCAATGTGTTTATTATGAGTACAATGTAGATGATGACTTGAAAATGCTTCTATGTATATTAAAAAGCTTAACGGGTCAAAGACCTCAAAAAGTGGCAAGATGGGTAAAAAAACGGACAAACAAGTTGATATTAAGATTTTAGAAAAGATGTATAATGAAGTTGTTAGTTATGTTTTTATTATGAGTTATTGAACGCTATAGTTGTTTTGGTCTTATAAACTCAGATTTTAAAGACAAAGGGAAAGGGAAAGAGACGAGAGGGTAGTAAACGTACTTCGACATCAAGGTGAGTATACGAAGCTCATTTTCATATTGTTATATGTTTAAAATTGTGTATTAACACTTTTGAGGTTCACAAGTATGTTATTTTTATAATAACATTAAGTTGTTAGCGGAAATGGGAATTAGAAATATCATAAACTAACGTATAAGTGCAGGAAATCCTTGGAACGAAAATCAGCCAGGCCAAGGCCCAGAATGCGCCGCATCTGAGCCAGAATGCGCCGCATTCTGAGCTCAGTGGCCATGGTTGATTTTTGTTGAGCTGAATGCGCCTCATTTGAACCCTAATGCACCGCATTCGGTACCTAGACCATTTTTTAGTGAATTTTAAGGTAGTTTAAGTATGGGAATGATACCCTAACCTATTACTATGATAAAGAAGAGTAGAGAAGACATTTATATGTCGATAAGAAATAGAATCGACTTTCACTAGTCGGGAAAGAGTAGAGTTAACTATATATATATATACCGCGAGGGTATGTAATTGACTTTTAATACTCGGAGAAAAGTATGAACCAACTAAATATAGTTGGAAGAAGAGAATGTTAAGACTATAAATAGTCTTGGAGATGTATTAATATGTGCCTAAGTATATTCACTAGCTTAACGCTAATGTATTTTGTCGATTGTTGTGTTTGTAGGTAAAAAGGATCTCTAGAATCGCAAGGCAAGCATGTAAAGAACGGATGGGGACCTTAACATGACATTAAATCTTTTGTAATGAGCTTCCGCTCAAAACGTTATGAAATGTTATTTTAGTAGAAGTAAAACAATAACTTTTATTTTGTTTAAGTTATGTAAAGAATGTAGAAAAACGTTAATGTTGTCGAAGTTTATTTAAAAAAAAAATAAAAAAAATTGTGTGTTTTAATCCTAGTGTTACAGAAATACACACGAGGTGACCATTATTATCCAACGGTTATGCTGGAAGCCGTTGCGTCGTACGATCTTTGGATATGGCATGCTTACTTCGGTGTCGCGGGATGGAACAACGATATCAACGTGCTTAAACAATCGCCGTTGTTTCATGATATGCTCAACGACTCATCCTCGGATTACAGATTCACCGTCAACGGCCACGATTACAATAAAGGATATTACCTTGCAGACAGTATATATCCGGAGTGGTCTACATTTGTTAGAGCTTTTTCGTACCCACCGGACGAACCGCGTCAAAAATTCAAACGTTTTCAAGTGAGTGCGAGAAAGGATATCTAACGGGCATTCGGTGTTCTTCAAGGCCGTTGGGGGATTATAAAGAATGCAGCGATATTTTACAAGATGAACAAGTTGAGAAGAGCTATGTACGGGGGCATCATATTGCATGATATGATTATTGAAGCCAACAAACGGTCGATTTGTGATGCACATGAATGGTATGTTCCTTCGGTTACAGGTTTTACCCGAACTTATAACGAGAGAGAGAATGAACGTATCCGAATTTAGAGAGAGATTAGAGACATCAGTACATACGACAGATTCCGCGAGGATCTCGTGGCGTACATTTTTGCACTTGCGGAAGACCATCGACAACGTTAGCTATTTTTATTCTATGTATTTGTAGTTTTTTTTTTTTTTGAGTAAATTACATAGATCGTCCCTAAGGTTTATATGGAATTACGGTTATCGTCCCTAAGTTTAAAATGTTGCATGGATTGTCCCAAAGTTTGGAGTAATTACGGATTTCGTCCTTAATTTGGACGTCCGTTAATTTCACCGTTAGGGTTCCCTCACGTGTTAAACACGTGAGGGGTATTTTCGTCATTTCGCAGTCTTCTCCCCCAAAATCAAATAAACCCTAAAAATAAGCTTACACACCCCTTCACACACACATAAGTATATCTTCTTTTTCGCCTCCTCTTCACTGAAAACCACAATTGAAATTAAACACTTCACATAACAAAACTAAACATTCATCATCCGAAAACCGTCACATTCCTATACACATACAATCAACAAGTAATAACCGAGAACAGAAGCTAGGGTTTTGACATAAGCATCAATCATTTCATCATCAGATGGTTTAGGATCAGTAGGAAACTCAAGAACAATAAGCCAATGTTCATAATCACAGCCGTCAAGCATAATCGTCTCTTTTGGCGGACGATTGCTCCAGTTTGGAGACGGGTCGTTTAACGGCGAGTAACCCGACCCGGATGACTTGAGTCGAATCGGGCTGAAGTAAGGAACGGGTTCGGGTGATTGAAAATGGTGGTCAAGAAGAGGGAGAGCATATCGAGAACGAGAAATTGATGATGGTGATGATAGTGTCCGAGAAAATAGGGTGGTTAGGGTTCGTCTGGTGGTCATAATCGCCATAGCTCGCCGGAGGGTTTTTTGTTACTAATGGTGGTCAAGAAGAGGGAGAGCATATCGAGAACGAGAAATTGATGATGGTGATTGATTTATTTGCAGGAGATTGATTTACTTATGTGTGTGTGAAGGGGTGTCTGTGTAAGCTTATTTTTAGGGTTTATTTGATTTTGGGGGAGAAGACTGCGAAATGACGAAAATACCCCTCACGTGTTTAACACGTGAGGGAACCCTAACGGTGAAATAGACGGACGTCCAAATTAGGGACGAAATCCGTAATTACTCCAAACTTTGGGACAATCCATGCAACATTTTAAACTTAGGGACGATAACCGTAATTCCATATAAATCTTAGGGACGATCTATGTAATTTACTCTTTTTTTTTTAATAAAATGTTATATTTATTCTATTTATATGTTAATAAAAAAAGAAAGAAATAAAACTAGGGGTCCCACATATCCCACAACTCAAGTTATCACTCTACCAAAAAATCTACAACTTGAGTTGTGGATGCCACGTCAGCAAAAAAATCTCACAACCATCCACAACTCTAGTTAGTACTCCTATGCTCTTATTGCTCTATTAAATGATGTTGATGATATGTTGGCAAACAAAGGGATTTATAGAACCACATGTCTAGTTATGTAGGCATTATAGTATTTATTGCATCTAATTTACAACAAAAGTACCAAATATGACAAGGAATTTAAAATATTAGAATATGAAGTTATCATAAGCAAAGTACATGTATGATGGTTTTGAGCGAAAACATAGAGCACCGTCTTCCTGTATTCGTGTTGAGTTTCCGAGTGAGTAGAATGGTTGTAAAAGTATGGATAAAAAGAGACTATTATACTTTAGTGTTAATGCTCGTTTGAAATGTAATTTATATTTTAGTTTTGTGCGCTTTGTTTTTTGCTTATTTCCTTTTGCCTTTTTTTTTGTTGGCATTTACAACTATTTTATGATCTCAGGAAAATTATAAGTCACTAAGAAGAGAAGATGAGACACCCGCATATAACTCGCTTGCGCAACAACTTAATCTCTCATCATCGACTTTCATCCCATAGTAGCATTTTTCCTTTTTGCTAATTTGTTTGTATAACATATTTATCGTAGTATGTTACATATAAGGTTGCCCCCACTTAACCGAAATCCTGGCTTCGCCATGGTGTTGGGCCTAATAACACAATTACATTATGATGTTGGGCCTAATAACACTATTACATTCATATACTTGCTTAGTTTGAGCGGAAAAGAGAAGTTGAACGCTCAAACTAGAACGATGGAACGAAACTTGGAGGCCATTAATGTGGTATACTCTTGGTGAAAGTATTTGCATACATGTATAAAGAAGGAATATGAAGAGCATGTATATGTCCCATGGAAACTTTGTTGCCAATGAAGTGGATATCAATATCTACATGCTTAGTTCTATGATATTGAACGGGTTTGGGGACACATAAATTACAAAATGGGCTATAGTTTCCATGGATAGCGGGGCATGAAGCTTTCGAATCAAGTTGCGGAGCTTCGAAATATGCGTTTACAACATTGTGATACTCTGATTCGGCAATGAATCGGGAGACTGAATATTGTCGGTTAGACGACCATGATAAAATTCACGACCGAGAAAAATGCAGTAGATTGAGGTAGAGAGATACGTGTATGGACAACGCCTAATCAACGTCCGAGTAGCCGTGGGTTGAGTGGTAGATGAAAAGTATAATAATAGCCCGTAATCAATGGTTTCACGAATGAACCAAATGATACGTCAAAAGCATGAGGATGTGGTTTTCGAGGGCCGTGCATGAATAAACAAAAACATGCAAGATGGTGTTTTTCTCAATGTATGTTGGACTACGATATAAAGTTGGGTCAGAGTCACATTTGGTGGATCCGAAAGACTGAGTTTGCAATTATTTTTAATAGTTTTTTTGGACGGGTTGTAGTGAAGCATATGTGCCCGTTCAAGAATCTCATTTTCGTGTTTCCTACAAGATAGGAGCATGCCATCCCATGTTGATGTACGAAGACCCAAAATACTCAAAAAAGTAATGAAGTGGCCTCAAATATATCATTGCAAACTCACAACTGAGTGGATATTTAATCCTCCTGACAAGAGAAGTTGATGATGATAAGGATTTCATCAACATATAAAAGTAGGTTGCGCACAGAGTTTGAAGATAAAAAAGGATGAATTAATCTTGTTGTGATGAAAACCAACTTGAATGGAATATGTTGCAAACATAGACGGACCTTAATGAAGGGCCAAGGGAGTTGCGGCCCTTCCAAAGTTTGGGAAAATCGTGCGTTTTCACTACCTGAATCCGAGGACTCGTGCTCTAATTTGAACTTTTGGTAGTTTCAGAGTTTCGGACCCCCGCTTAAAAATTTCATGTTCCGTCTATGGTTGCAAACCACTAGAACTATCCACGAGGAGCATGTTTCAAACCACATAAAGACTTTTTAAGTAAGTATACACAAGTCAGGGAGTCAAGTGTCATCAAAACCCGAACCCGATGGTTGATGCATATAATGGTTTGTGCTAGATGGCCATGCATAAATGCGTTTAAGATGGGGACGATGAACATGCCATTTTGGTGAAATAGCAAGACTAAGAACTATGTGTGTTGCGACCGATTTGACAACTGGATTGAATGTCTTATCGCATTAATGTATTTTTGACAACCAGTTTCTGCTAGTCGAGCCTTGTAGCTGATTAAAAACCCACCGACATTAAGTTTCAGGTTAAATTAACCACATTGATCTAACCACATTCACCTTGGAGGGTTGGGGAACAAGCACCCAATTATATCATTTATAATAAGAACATTATGTTCGTCATGCAAAGCTTTTTGCCATGGGTTTCGCAAAGGTTGTATGTGAGATCCAAGAATAATTATATGAGAGGCGGTGTAAAGTTGAGGTGTTAGACGTGTTTTTAACACCACATTTGGAATGAGTGACCATTGGGTGAATGGGTGTGTATTAGCTTAATGGGGATTAGGCGGTAGAGTTGGGCTAAGGAGTGGTGGTGTAGTGGAATGTGGTGGTGTGGGTGTCCGAGATTTGTGAAAGGATATATTTAATTAATTGTTGTTTGTTGTTGAAGTGGTATTTGGATGTAAAGTGTCATTGATTTTTGGAACCCTTGTGATGGTCTAACGGTTGTTTCAAGAAACCCGTAGAGAATTGGTTTATTTATTTTCATAGATCCAAAGGGGAAGACAGTTTCGTCACATGTTACGTGTATTGAAAGTATGATTTTCTTTATAGCTAAATCATGACATCGATAATCGAGTGATGCCCCCGGCTTATCCGTCCGAAAGTATCGATGATTTAAATTTTATATTCGTCCGGACTTAAGTCTCCGAACCACTATACTTAGGAGTAAGTGATAAGTTCACTACAACAAAATTGCTAATTATTCACGCTTTTTTCTTCGCGGTCTATGAAAGCGTGAACAAAAAATATATGATGTTCTCAATTTTATGTGTATAAACTTGTAATACGCATATAATTGTGAAGATAAGAAAACCTGAAAGAAAAAAGAACATTTATGATTGTGAAGAAAAATATTCGCACTTTTAAATGTGAAAACATTTTCCTCACATTATAAAGTGTGAACAATATAAACTTTTATCACAATTTTAGGTGCGGGCAATACTAATTTCCATTTTACATATAATTGTCGCAACTTAGGTTGTGAAAAATATATGATTTCTTCATGTTGTTCTGTGTGAAACTATAGAATAAAATTAATTAATTATTTCTAAAAGATACATTTTAAAGCGTGCGATTTATTGACCGTAGCTGAGTAAAATTTAGGGGTTATACAATAAATAACACCTAGAAGAAAACTTCATGGGTCGTAAGCCGTAAGGAATTTTTTCTGAAACAAAGACTACCTGTTAAATGAGAAAAGTCAAGACATTACAAAAAAGCTCAACGAAGAGTCTAATTTTCGAAACAAACCCATGTCTTTATTTCAGTTATTGAATTAAAAAATACTTTACCATTTTCAACTCTAAATCGTCTGAATCAAGCTCTGATCATCTAGAATTGACTAATCTGATAATCATCTGGCTCCGACAAGCGATTAGTCGAATTGATTAGGTTAGGACGAATTGAGAATTTGTGTGCCCTAATTTGAGGATCAAGTCGATTTCTTCAGCTTTACTCTTAATTTTGCCCTAATTTTTTCGCTTATACTTGTAGGATCGATAAATTGAAGCTTCGTTAATTCTTCGTATCATCTGGCTGTTCAATTTTTGTGTCAAATTCCTATCTGGTTGAACTGATTACAGGTAATCTTCAATTCATGTTAATTAGTTTTGATTTCTGGTTTTTATCTCAATTTTTTGAAAAAGTTCATTATGATTGACTCAAATTAGTTTTGATTTGTGATTTTTATCTCTAATAGGTTATAAATCATTCAAAATAATTGTGTTTATCTGCATTTCCTTGATCAAATTGATGTATGTTGTTTTTAATTAGTCATCTCAGTTTGATGTTCATTTGTGTTTATCTGCATTGTTTTTGGAGTTCATTATTAAGACAAATTTTATTATGGCTTGTGCAAGTAAAACATTTAAAGATGTTGTCATGTCTTCTATCTTTTTGGCTCGAGTTGGAGCTATGAGAGTGAGGGTCAATTGTGTGTCCTTCTTTTTAGATCACTTTATTATCATTTTTTATCGCAAAATATGTAGGTAATTGAAGTATTTTTCTTATTTGATTCGATTTACGTTGGAATCATGTTGTTTATCTATGTTAATTGATTCGAATTGATTTCGATGCATAATCATGTTCGATACAGGTAAGATGAATAACGTGGATATTTTTCAACATGTTATCGTTTGCATCTTTGATTTAGCCTTCAAATATTCAGGTACAACTTCTACATTATCATTTTTTTCGTTTTATTAAGCCTATATTTGCTCATATTGCTTAAATTTAGTTATTTGTAACTTTAGTAATGTTGATAGTCCTATCGATAATTATACTTAGGGTTTTTACTTGTTTATGTGCATCATGATGTTGAATTTTGTGTTTTCTGTATTTCACAATTTATAAATTTTAATTATTTGAATTCCACTTGGAAATTGATATTAATCATATGGTATATAATGGTTGAAATCACTTCACTAGTACTGCATAGAAGTTTATAGTCTTAAGATAGATATTGACTTGGGGTTTTCTGGTTGGCGTATCATGGTATGCATCTAAAAAATATCCTAGCAAAAAGAATCGGAGATTGATGTGCTTAGCGTAGCTAACAACAAATCACTTTTAGTAACTAGTTATTTGGTTTCCCTTTTTACTAGTAAACTTTGTCTTAGTATTTTTATTAACTATGTGTATGAAGATCTTTTTATGGTTATTGATTCATAATTTAATCACTTCTTAACCCTAAAATAATAACGTTATGCAAATAACACTATTTCTTTTCAATAATGGAGTAACTACTCACACAATCACAGATGATTTCATATAAACAAACAATTTTGTCAAGAAAAACTTTTTATAATGATATCCATCAAAGTAATAAACTAGTATTAAAATCACAGTTGATTTTTATATTAACAGAAATACCTAAATCACCTTTAACAAATTTAGAAAAACAAAAACAGAAATATACCTGAATCACCTTTAACTTTTCTAGAACTATACGTTACTCCCCAATGCTTATCCACTGATGAACAAACAACTGTACATAAAAATAAAAATAAAAATTAAAAGTACTAATTAAATATAATTTTACAAAGAAAATAAAATAATAAATAAATATCATATTACGTTTAACTACGTCATTAACATCCATTTCCTCCATCAGTCCACGAGTTACGTTAACATCTTCACTCATTTGTTTTTCCCCAATTATATTTGAAATGAATAATATATATAACATAAAATAAATTAAAAAAAAAATGATTATAAATAAAAATCTAAAACCCTTACTTGTCGATATTTTTTTCTTTTTGAACTGTTTTTCCATCATAAACAACAATTGCATTATCATTATTTGGTTTTGGCGATGAATTATCACTTGATTCCATTGAAAATTTAAAGGAATTCGATAAAATAAAACTAGGGTTTGTGAGAGTGAAATGGAGAGTGTGTTTTTTATATGAAATTCAAACGTCAAAATGGCGTGAGATATACAGCAAAGTAATAAACGATAAATTTTTTTTAATTTTTTTTTCAAATATGACCCTCAAGTTATTTTCTTAAGAATTTGAGAACTTTTATTTTTTTGGTTATGATGGAATATTTGGATTTTTTTTTGTTTTTTGTTGTTTAAAATACATGTTTTTAAGAATTTTGAAAACGTCAAGCTAGTCAAAATCACATGTGATTTTCATGTGATTTGAAGACGTCAACCTACTCAAATAGGCAATATCACATGTGATTTAATTTAGCCCACAAACCGTCAATCGTTAAACAACAAAATATGATAAAATCTCATACGATACTTTTTATATCAATACGTGAAATTCGTAAGGGAATATCACATGTGATAAACTCACATGTGATTTTCATGTGATTTAAAAACGTCAACCTAGTCATGTTTCTACATGTGGTTTTCATGTGTTTTGAACACGTCAACCTATTCAAATAGGAAATAATCGCATGTGATTTAACTTAGCCAACAAATCGTCAAACGTTAAACCACCACTTTCTAGGCGTGTTGAATTTAGTAGTGTTGTTTCATATTTGAGTTACATAACGGTCACTTTATTTCATCACAAAAGATAGAGGGGAAGAACAGATAACATGCTAAACGGAGGACATTACAACAACAGATTACAAACTAGAATGACTTCAAACCTAGGAGAACAGTAGTGGCCAATTTCCAAGTTCAAGCTTAGGAGAGCTCTTGAACTTTGAAAAGCAACTTGTCACCCCTAGGACCTGCCACAAGCACCTTCGTGAAAAGTAAGACAGAACCATATTTAAGCCCATGGCTCCTCATGAATGCCTTCCATTCTCCCTTGATCACCATATGGTTAGTAGGTCCAGGCCTCCTTCGGTCAAGATGCTTGGTCAACTTGAACCACATACCATATGGTCCATGTTTTGAGAAGTTGACAGTGCATTCATCAAAACGCAACAGGTTGTGGTCCCTTACAAATGGTGCTGGTATGGTCTGCAAAAGGTAATATTATTATGACAGGTACATTAGCAAAGTTTCTAACAAGGTTATGCATACTTACCAGCTTTTGGTGCTTGACTTTGTTCCTTGCAAGCGTAGTCACAAAGGTGTCTTCGCTTTCAGGGACATGCTCGTCATCGCTAGTGTCTGGGGCAACATCATCTTCACTTTCATCACTTGAATGGCTTGACAGGGTTATCACAGCCGGCTGGGGGTTGGGGTTGGGGTTGGGGTTGGGAATGGGGATTGGTTCACAATCACTTTCACTGCTAGACATTGTTTGGATTTAGATTTTACTAGTTTACACTGTAAATTGTGTTTGGTATACAACTTCATTGAATACTACTCCTATTTATAGCCAAAAATACCTCTCACTGTTTCAACTTCTTCACTTTTACAAGCTAGAAGTAGTCTTCAATGCATTGAATTGTCATTCAATTTTTCTCTGTTTCTGCATTTGATTGACATAAATCTGTTGTGTAAACATGCAAGATATGTTTACACAAAAGAAATATTTTTTTTGGTACAAAAAGAAATTGATAATTTTATTTGGTTTTGCTCACAAATTTCAATCACTACAGAAGAAGGTAGGTTCTGAGATTATGATGATTAGAGAAAGAGCACATGAAAGTCAACAGAATTACAAAGGAAAATCAAAAGAAAAAGGAAAAAAACAGGAACAAAATGAGGTTGAACCGTTTTTTGAGATAGCCGCAACGGAGATTCAACTTCAACGGAGATTATGTGTACCTTAAATGTTGCTTCTTTTTTAACTTGAAGTTGAATCTCCGTTGCGGCTATCTCAGAAAACCGCTCAACCTCATTTTGTTCCTGTTTTTTTCCTTTTCCTTTTGATTTTCCTTTGTAATTCTGTTGACTTTCATGTGCTCTTTCTCTAATCATCATAATCTGAGAACCTTCTTCTGTAGTGATTGAAATTTGTGAGCAAAACCTAATAGAATTATCAATTTCTTTTTGTACAAAAAAATATATTTCTTTTGTGTAAACATATCTTGCATGTTTACACAACAGATTCATGTCAATCAAATGCAGATTCAGAGAAAAATTGAATGACAATTCAATGCATTGAAGACTACTTCTAGCTTGTAACAGTGAAGAAGTTGAAACAGTGAGAGGTATTTTTGGCTATAAAAAGGAATAGTCTTCAATGAAGTTGTATACCAAACACAATTTGCAGTGTAAACTAGTAAAATCTAAATCCAAACAATGTCTAGCAGTGAAAGTGATGGTGAACCAATCCCCATTCCCAACCCCAACCCCAACCACCAACCGACTGTGATAACCATGTCAAGCAATTCAAGTGACGAAAGTAAAGATGATGTTGCCCCAGACACTAGTGATGACGAGCATGTCCCTGAAAGCGAAGACACCTTTGTGACTACGCTTGCAAGGAACAAAGTCAAGCACCAAAGGCTGGTAAGTATGCATAACCTTGTTAAAACCTTTGCTAATGTACATGTCATAATGATATTACCTTTTGCAGACCATACCAGCACCATTTGTAAGAGACCACAACCTGTTGCGTTTTGATGAATGCACTGTCAACTTCACAAAACATGGACCATATGGTATGTGGTTCAAGTTGACCAAGCATCTTGAGTTCTTGACCGAAGGAGGCCTAGACCTACTAACCATATGGTGATCAAGGGAGAATGAAAGGCACATGAGGAGCCATGGGCTTAAATATTGTTCTGTCTTGCTTTTCACGAAGGTGCTTGCGGCAGGTCCTAGTGACAAGTTGCTTTTCAAAGTTCAAAAGCTCTCCTAAGCTTGAACTTGGAAATTGGCCACTACTGTTCTCCTAGGTTTGAAGTCATTCTAATTTGTAATGTGTTGTTGTACTGTCCTCCGTTTAGCATGTTATCTGTTCTTCACCTCTATCTTTTGTGATGAAATAAAGTGGTCGTTATGTAACTCAAATATGAAACAACACTACTAAATTCAACACGCCTGGAAAGTGGTGGTTTAACGTTTGACGATTTGTTGGCTAAGTTAAATCACATGCGATTATTTCCTATTTGAATAGGTTGACGTGTTTAAAACACATGAAAACTACATGTAGAAACATGACTAGGTTAACGTTTTTAAATCACATGAAAATCACATGTGATTTTATCACATGTGATATTGCCTTACAAATTTCACGTATTGATATAAAAAGTATCGTATGAGATTTTATCATATTTTAATGTTTAACGATTGACGGTTTGTAGGCTAACTTAAATCACATGTGATATTGCCTATTTGAGTAGGTTGACGTCTTCAAATCACAAGAAAATCACATGTGATTTTGACTAGCTTGACGTTTTCAAAATTCTTAAAAAAAATGTATTTTAAACAACAAAAAACACAAAAATCCAAATATTCCATCATAACCAAAAAAATAAAAGTTCTCAAATTCTTAAGAAAATAACTTGAGGGTCATATTTGACAAAAAATCAAATATAGTTTGTCGTTTATTACTTTGCTGTATATCTCACGCCATTGTGACGTTTGAATTTCATATCAAAAACGCACTCTCCATTTCACTCTCACAAACCCTAGTTTTATTTTATCGAATTCCTTTAAATTTTTAATAGAAACAAGTGATAATTCATCGCCAAAACCAAATAATGATAATGCAATTGTTGTTTATGATGGAAAAACAGTTCAAAAAATAAATAAGTATCGACAAGTAAGGGTTTTAGATTTTTGTTTATAATCATATTTTTTTTTGTTTTAAATTTATTTTATGATATATATATTATTCATTTCAGATATAATTGGGGAAAAACAAATGAGTGAAGATGTTAACGTAACTGGTGGACTGATGGAGGAAATGGATGTTAATGACGTAGTTAAACGTAATATGATTTATTATTTTATTTTTTTTTGTAAAATTATAATTAATTACTACTTTTAATTTTTATTTACAGTTGTGTGTTCATCAGTGGATAAGCATTGGGGAGTAACGTATAGTTCTAGAAAAGTTAAAGGTGATTCAGGTATATTTCTGTTTTAGTTTTTTCTAAATTTGTTAAAGGTGATTCAGGTATTTCTGTTAATATAAAAATCAACTGTGATTTTAATACTAGTTTATTACTTTGATGGATATCATTATAAAAAGTTTTTGTTGACAAAATTGTCTGTTTATATGAAATCACCTGTGATTGTGTGAGTAGTTACTCCATTATTGAACAGAATCTACCTCCCATTGGTACTCAATGGGAGAGTGAGGAGAACAGTGATAAATTTTTTGAATTGACGGATAAATGTACCATTCTGGAGGAGAAAGTGAAAAAGCAAGACAAAACAATAAGCATGTTGAAGAATCAGATGCCCAAGCTTGCTAGAAAAGTCAAACTCTCTCACATATCCCTGCAAAGAAGAGCCAAGGCTGGGAAGGTTCACAAAAGGGTCAAATCAGTGAACCTGGCTGTCAATGTTGAAGAGAAAGAGGAGACTGTGAATATGGTGGTACTGGAGGAGGCTGAGACTGTGGTTGTTAGTGGTGTCCATACATAGGATGCAACTACTAAGGGGGACTTGGAGATTGTTGTTGAGAAGGAGGTAATTGAGAAAGTAGTGGAAGAGGAAGCTGAAAATGTATTGGAGGTTGATAAGGAGGATACTACAAAAGTAGATGGGTGTACAGTAGTTGCTGATGATAAGGAGAAAGCTGATGAGACTTCAGTAGAAACTCTATCTACTGAAGCTCCAGCTGCTGATGTTCCAGCTACTGAAGAAACTCCTTCTCAACCTTCAACTACTGAAAAGGAGGAGAATTGGAAGATGGTTGTTTTTGAGCAAGCCCAGGGGGAGAAGCCTACTGATGAGAATGCAAAAGCTGATGCTGCTCCTACTACTGAAGCTCCAAAAGATGATCAATCTTCTGAAGCTGCCACTTTTGCAAAGGTGTTTGCACCAGAACCTTTAATGGTGGATACTCTTACACAAGATCTAAACAGAATGGTGAGTCCAGAAATGCTTACAAAGGAAAATTTGGAAAAAGCCAAGGCAGAGCTGTAGAAGATGAAAGAAGTTGAAAAGAAGGAGAAAAAGAAAGAAGAAAAGAGAAAGGTTGGCTCTAAATCTTTGAAGATTAAAGAACCTCAAGGCCAACCTACATCTAAAAAGGCTCATGTATCTGGGAACGGGAAGAAAGCTGAGCTGGATGCTGTTCTTGAGAAGGAGTTGGAAAAATTTGAAAAAGTCAAGACTCAAGTGGAGATGGATAAAGAACTTGCTTTGAAATATCAAAAGGAGTATGCTAAAGGAGTATGCTGAAGAAGCCCAGAGGATGAGAGAGGAGGAGGCTGAAAAACAAAAGAAGGAGCTTGAAAAGAAGAAAAAGTCATCGGCCAAAACAAGGGAAGAAAAGCTAAAAGATGACAAAAAGAAATTCGTTGACTACTTGATAAGCAGAGGAGCAAATCCAAAGTCAGTAAGATCAATGAAAGTTTCAACACTGGTGACAAAATATGAAGAAGAAAGAAGGAAGCAGAAAGCACAGGAGGAAAAGGAGCAGTTCATGCTTGAGAGAAGCTTGAAGCTGACTCATGATGATAGAAAGAGAGCTAAAATGTCAAGTGGTCTCCTAAAAAAGAATACAAGTGGGGAGATGAGATCTAAAGTTTCTCAAAACTTGAAAGATGTGCCTGCAAGAAGAGAAATAGAAAAGAAGAGGAAACTTAAGGCACAAGATCAAGAGGGTAATGAAAGTCCTGAGCAGCCATTGAAAAGAAAGAAAACACATGCTGAAGGACCATCAAAGAGGGAGGCTGAAGGGAGATCAAATGTCAATATAGATGATGAGCTCAGAGCTTCAAGTAAAAGAACCTTTTCAGAGATGACAAGTCTTGTGGAATGTGGAGCTATTCCATCCCCTGTGCCAATTAACAAATATGTGCCAATTGTTGATTGGTACTATGAGCTAAAAGAGGGAAAAGACATTCTAAAGGTGGTAAGGGCTGACAAATCTGAAGAAAGCTTCTCATTTCACAAAAGACTTTTTGGTGAGCTTCAAAGACAAGAACTGGAAGAGATGTTTGCTGTGGCCAAGAAGAAATATAGCAAAAGAGCCCAAGGAGAATACGATCTTCATCGTCTCATTCTTGACCTGCTCACCATCTGCTTTGAACCAGAGTCCATGCCTGATAGAATAAGAAGATACACTGAAGTGGTTTCATGGAATTTATTTGATAGGAATGGCATATATTATATCAGCAGAAAAGATGGTACTTCAGAGTACTATCTCATCGAAAGGGAATATGACCATGATCCTCATATAATGTGCATATTGATGAAGAGAAAGCTGAGAGCTTCTCCTTCCTCTTCTAGAGCGGTTGAACTTGTGTGGAAGATCAACAAACAAATCAAAGAGAAGTTTGATCGCTCGAAGAAGAATCCCAAGTAAGCCACTCCTTTTTGATGAAATTTTTTGGGTTTTTGATATAGTGATGTGCACGGATATGCTATCACTAAGGGGGAGATTGTTGGGTCAAAATATACTCTAAGTATGTTTTGCTACTGATCAGTAGAAAGACTTCTGTCTGCTGATCAGTAGTGAAACAAACTCTTTTGTACCCAATTACTGATCAGTATCTGGAAGGTATAGAAACTGATCAGTAGATAGTCTTCCATGGAGAAACTGATCAGTAGCTACATACTGATCAGTAGAAACCCATCTTCTCCAACTGATTGGTAGAGACGGGTAATCATCGACGACAGCTGATGAAGATCCTCAACTACTGAAGATCACCAACAACTAAAGCACTTTCACGTGATTAATCAGAGAGTTGGTAATTAGTTGGTAGCATAGTTTGATTTGAGATCAAACTATGTTTGTTTGTTTGTCTTATGTTTGCTTGTGTTGAATTTCACTGTGTTTGTAATCGTGATTATGTTCTTGTCACTTGATGACAGGAATTTTAATAAATTGGCTTATCTTTGCTTGTGTTGAAAAAACTTTGGTCTTCGATTGTTTGTTTGTTATGTTTTACTTAACTTTTTTTTTTCCTTTCAAAATCACATGTGATGTTTTTGTAAAAAATTGAAATCAAATGTGATTTTCAAAAACCAAAATTTATAAATTTTAAAATCACACGTGAATTTTTTTTTTTGTCGAAAATCACATGTGATTTTATAAGCAAAAATAGTTGGTAAATGTGTTCAGTGTTTGTTTAATGCATTATGTATTGGGTTATTTTGGCTTTATTGAAAGTGGGTGGAGAATATATACTTGGTAAATGTGTTCAGTATTTGTTTAATGCATTTTGTATGTGGAGAATATATTCTTGTTTTAGTAAATGTGGCTTTAATGCAAGTGTGGTAAGTGAGACACAAAAGCACAAGCAGAAACAGATGGTTATTAATCCACCCGTCTACCCATGCATTGGAAACATATACAAATTTATACAACCATTAATCCATCCATCAATATTTCTTTACAACTCAATGCAGAAACATATTCATGTCAATCAAATGCACAAAACAGAGAAAAATTGAATGAAAATTCAATGCATTCAAGACTACTTCTAGCTTGTAACAGTGAAGAAGTTGAAACAGTGAGGTCTTTTTGGCTATAAAAAGAAGTATTCTTCAATGAAGTTGTATACCAAACACAATTTACAGTGTAAACTAGTAAAATCTAAATCAAAACAATGTCTAGCAGTGAAAGTGATGATGGTGAACCAATCCCCAATCCCAACCCCAACCCCAACCCCCAGCCGGCTGTGATAAACCTGCCAAGCAATTCAAGTGATGAAAGTGAAGATGATGTTGCCCCAGACACTAGTGATGATGAGCATGTCCCTGAAAGCGAAGACACCTTTGTGAGTACACTTGCAAAGAACAAAGTTAAGCACAACAGGCTGGTAAGTATGCATAGCCTTGTTACAAACTTTGCTAATGTACCTCTGCTAATGATATTACCTTTTGCAGACCATACCGGCTCCATTTGTAAGGGACCACAAGCTCTTGCGTTTTGATGAATGCACTCTCAACTTCACAAAACATGGACCATATGGTATGTGGTTCAAGTTGACCAAGCATCTTGACCGAAGGAGGCCTGGACCTACTAACCATATGGTGATCAAGGGAGAATGGAAGGCATTCATGAGGAGCCATGGGCTTAAATATGGTTCTGTCTTGCTTTTCACGAAGGTGCTTGTGGCAAGTCCCTGGGGTGACAAGTTGCTTTTCAAAGTTCAAGATCTCACCTAAGCTTGAACTTGGAAATTGGCCACTACTGTTCTAGGTTTGAAGTCCTTTTAGCTTGTAATCTGTTGTTGTAGTTTCCTCCTTTTAGCATGTAATCTGTTCTTGTCCTCTCTCTTTGTGATGGAATAAAGTGGCCTTTATGTAACTCAAATATGAAAATTACAAACAAAACAATACTAAATTCAAATAACCAAAATGTAGCTTAAAAAGGTACTTATCATTAAACCAGTAAAATGTTTTACAAATACATTAAAAACATGACAATTACAAACAGAACACAACCTAAAACAACTTTTCTATAAAACCTTACATTTGATTGTGTCTTCTTCAACTGCATTTGCAACACCAATATCTCATTTTTCATCTTTGACTTATACAAGTCAAACTCCTTTTCCAAATTGTGCAAGTTAATCTCCATTTCACCTTGTGTGCCAATTTGTTGCTTTTCCTCTTGGTTCACCATTGTGTATAGATCATATAATATATATCGGTATCAATAGGTAATTTCCGAGTTAGTTGGTAATTTATGACCTTAACCTTTATAAATTTTAAAGTCACACTTGAAAATTTTGTTTCTCGAAAATCACATGTGATTTTATAAGCAAAAATAGTTTGTAGGTTAAATATCACATGTGATTTTGGTAAAAAATCACTACATGACATGCCAATTAAAACTGTTGAAAAAGAAATCAAAAAAATACCTATAGATGACATGTCAAAACGGAAGAATTTGATGATATGAACAGCTTTAAACCTACGCAAAAAACATGTATATCAACAAAAATCAAAAAATGTTACAAATAAAATATAAATAACAAAATAAAACAAAAGTTAAACATAAAAAGAAGAATAAAAACTAAAATAAAAAGAAAAAACACAACTTTAAAAAAGAAAAAATCAAAACCATTTCATGTCGAAAAATTACCTCTTTATGAACGATTTTTTCGGCAAAAACAAGTGTTGTGATCTCAAAACTACAAATAATTGACGAATTACAGTTTGATTCGGTTTTCAATCGAAAAAATTCGGTTAAAAAATGACTAGGTTTAGATCGGTTTTAGTGACGTATTTTGTTAAGAGATCCAGAGCAAAAGAGAAGTGAGCGCGTGTGAGTAAAAAAAAAGAAAAAGGTTAAAAGACTAAACTGCCCCTCCGTGTATTTTACTTATAATTCATTTAAAGCTAACTTTTAATCTCAGCCACAAATTTTAGGTGATCTTGTGGTTAAAACGTGGATCCCTAGATCTTTAGAAAAAAGCGATCCCATTTGAACCCCAATCTATATATATATTCTCACACATACAAGTGTGAAGAATGATGTTAAAATCTTTTCAGTTTGAAGCGTGAAAAAAGTGGTAAATATGTCCCAAAATCCTCACAGTTGAAAGTGTGATAAACTTATCACGAATTCTTCATACTTAGAAGTGTGATAAATTATCACCAGTTCTCACACTTGAAAGTGTGAAAAATTATTTCAAAATACTCACACTTTTAAGCATGAAAAATTATATCAAAATAACTACACATAAAATCGTGAAGAATTTTGTTACGCCAATATTCCTCGCGCACATGCCAAGTGCGGACTTTTTAAATCTACGCACTTTTAAGTGCGTAAATATCTCTTAAAAAGTGTAAAAAATCAATCACTTTGTTGTAGTGTGACCAAGGGTTGTTCTATACGACAACTAAATTTGAAATAAAGTTTTAAATGTATTTTTATTTCAGTTTATCGAGTTTTAAAAGGATGAGTTTTTTTTTTTGTTTTGTTTTTTATAACAACTAATCTAAATTAAGCAGTAAATAAGCAAACAAAATAATTATGAAGTGTTTGCCGTGATTTCGTGGTCTAGCAGATTAGGAGTGATAATATGTTGAGTTGAATTATTTCAGTGACTCTAATGATTTGTAAATCTAAAAGATGTTGGATAACGTGGTGTATGCACTATGACTCCTACCGGTGTTGTTATCATTGGTCGATGACTCTAGTTGGTATGTCACTAAGGTCCAAACTCATTGAGTATGATTAGACTGTATCGGTTAATGTGTGTATCTAATCTCCTAGCACATGAACAATTATCCTACTTCTGGTTATTTAAGTTTAGGTCACATAGTTTTATAAAATACGTTACAGTCTTTTATATCTAGCAAAATTAAGTAAAATTGGGTGTTTACCACTTAGGGGACTAGATAGTTTAGGTTTTACTTAAAGATCATTACTACTTAACTTAACAACCTCCATCGGTTAACTTTGTTTTCTACGACATAGGTGAAGTTATTAAGGCCACGAGCGGTGCATATCAACAAATAGGTTTCCATGAATCGTTAACTGCTAGGGGGTCTTCCAATTAAGGTTTTTATAACACATTTTATTCAACTCATATTATCACTACCTAATAAGTACTAGACTACTACATCAGGGAAAACACTAATACGACTACTCCCTAAGCATGGCAACGAACATATATACCGATATAATTGAACACCCAAACAAGAACATCAAATATAAAAGTAAAGGGAAAGAGTTCACCCAGAATAAGGAATAGAATGTGTGATTTTGTTGCTTTGATTACAACAACTCCGCCTCCGAGAAAGCTTCCTAGTTACAGTCTCCGCTCACACTAATTAACCGTAATGCTAACAACAACTACTTTCAAGAAAACAAACAGATGTCGAAGAAAATTGTAGAGAGAAAGTAGAGAGAAGGAAGAGAATTGTGAAATGAGATGTGGTTCGAATGGAGGAAATGAGGCTTGTATTTATAGGCAACAAACCAACCACCAAGTCGACCACCATCGCCTGCGGTACCATCCGACGACACTAGTGGTAGCAAGCGGTTGTGGTGGTCCTTTGGCTGTTGCCGCTTGTTGTTGTTGTTGTTGCCCTTCTTAGCGCGTTTCAGGTGCGTTTCCGTTTTCCTGGTAACTCGTCTTTGGTCTGCTTTTTCGGAATGTCTTTGCCGATTTTCCTAAGTCCTTCAAGGTGTTCCGATAAACGCCGGAAGGTGAGATGTAAGCTCCGATGAGGGTTTGTAATCTGGTTTAATCGTGAAATGTTAGGGGTAAGTGTTTTAAAGGGCTCGGGGTGAAATATGGTGGTGAATTTGGGTAGTGTGAGTTTTACGGGATGTAATCGTATAAGTTCGGTTGGCGGTTTAGGGTTTTTAGGATTTAGGGAGAGTGGAGGTTTGAGTGGATAAAGTGTCTTCTTCTAGCATTACCAAGACCTATGAAAGTTGTTTTGACCTAGGGACTTCCTGTATACTGTCTGGTTGTCGACTACATCTTCGATTTTCTAGACGTTTGCTGATAAGCTCGTATCATGCACGGTTCTTCATAACTTCAAGAAATCTTTGTCCGTGCATGATAAATGTTTTGTCTAGATCTTCGGATGCTGCTGAGTCTTCAGATAGTCTTCTGGAAGTGTCTTGTCAAAGTCTTCACGCAAACTTCACCGATTATTATTGAGTTGCTTAGTTGGGGAACGAAGAAAAATAGAAGGTGAGGTTGGAATAAAAGTGTGCGGATGAAGTTATTTATGTTTCTTATCATGTGTTCGGATTTTCAATTTTTGTGACAATCGCGACTTTCGAAGTATTATTCCGTCTTTTATCGCGTATCGTCGTATATATTTATATCTTGTTTTGACCCTAGTATTCGTGTATTTCGGTATTTTGCGTTTATCGCGTATGGTTTATTCATTTATTTATTATTTTGGTTGCATTTATGCAAGTATGAGTTATCGTGTTTATTGAGTTTATTTTAAATTGTCGTATTTATCGAGTTTATATTTATTACCGGAGTATTTAATATAATTATGTTTTGTCGGGATAGTATCTTTTGGTTTCCCCTTCTTTATGACGGAAATCGTATTAGAACCTAAGTGCCTAGTAGAAATAAGTATGCTCGTAAGTTAAGATAGGGTAAGATATGTCTTTATTTATGCGATAATATTAGCGTAAAAGAAATGTATTATTATCATTAATATTATTATTCATATTTTAGTATCACCACTTATATTATTTTACTATCATCATATTTATTTCAAAATATCTTTATCGAGAATTAACGGAATATGTTTACAAAAATATATCACTTAACGGGGTCGTTAAGTAACTTAATCCCTTTACTTTTCCTTTTTTTTCTTACTTTTCACCTACACTCTCCCTTATCCTTTCATTTTCTTCACATCCCTATCTCTCTCTAGAAAATAAACACACACACACAAGCCTCTTCCTTCTCTCTAAAATATCTCGAGATCTAACCGTCAAAAATCACTTCCAAAGCTTGGATATCGTTCATCATACTTATCTTCATAATCCCTCCGATTTTCGCTTCGATCGGGTAATTTTTCCTTTGATTTTGTTTGAAACTTTATTTTTAGATTCGGTCTCAAAAACGTCACTTTTCACCATCAAAACCCAAAATTTATTGAGGGTTTATGTACCTAAAAATATACTAAGACCAGAGATGTAAAAATATATCATTTTCAGTCCAAAAATCGTCGAAAACGAGTCGTTTTAAATTGTTCTGCGACTTAGTGTAACTGTTAGTTACACTTAGCATAACTGTTAGTTACACTCAGCGTAACTCTTAGTTACGTAGCGTAACTGTTCCTAGAGTAACTGTTCTTAGTGTAACTGTTTAGGTTTTGATCAAACCCATTTATAATGACGTTATAACTTACGTAAAGTGTTACACCCTTTCAAATCTTATGTTTAACCCGAAAACACATATCAATCTTAAAATATACACTATTAACACGGTTTTTGGTCAAAAACGCGTATTTTGCTATATAATGCTGTATCTTTCCTTTAAACCATCGGGATTAGAAACACTTTATGACTAAAACATATTATATCATATTATCAGACGTTAATCGCATAAGGAAACCCTACTAAGCTTAAAGATACTTAGTCGGTTATTGTATGTATTGCTAGGGCACTTAGGCGAAGGAGCTACTTTCGATTGATTATTTTCCCGACGTATCGCATTGCTTTTGGCTTTGTTCTTCCGTGTGTTATTCGTTGCCCTTTTTACTATTTTTAAACCTTGGGCATGTTAAGCGTTATTTTAAAATATGTATGTATATATATGTATTTTGCTATGTTATGATATTGTGCCTTTAGATGAGTTATGTCGTATGACTTGTACGACCGTATGGCAGTATGAGGCCCTCGCACCTGTTAACGTAATTAGCCGACGGGGCATATATATAGATCTATATGAGTTTTACAAACCCTCATTCCTCACGTATGTGAGGGGATGTTATGACCGACCACATATTTGGTATTATTTTGTAGCTTGAAACGCTGCGTAGGAGGGTTGTATTGTTTATTGTAAGGGTGAATATTTATAGTTTGAACTATCTAAAGCTGAGCACATATCGTATCATGGTTATTACTCTAATTATTATTTTATTGATATTATTTCTATTGGTCTTATGTATTTCAACAGGGTCAAAACTTATTCAACTATCGAGTATATTTAATGTTTCATAAAAAATGCGAATAATTCACTAACTTTATGTTGATGTCGTATTATTTTTAACGCTTTTCAGGAGATTGAGATTTTACATCGATTATGGAGTACATATCTTATATTGAGTTTTGAGGATTTCGGAGAGACTTGACTAGACGTAGTTCGGTTTCTTTATTATTTGCGTGGACTTCGAGGAGACTTAACTAGACGTAGTTTAGTTTCTATTTAAGCCACAAACTTGTATTTATATTTTATTTATTGTACTCCTAAACGTTATTTAATGTAAACTTAATGTTGTAGTTTCTATTCGATGTAATATTTGTCTTCTGATACCTCTATTACTGTACACTTCGGGTTTCCGCCTGGGCGGGGTGTGACAAAAATTGGTAACAGAGCCAATGGTTATAGCGAACTAAGTGGTTTACTATATGAATCGCTTAGACTATGACTTTAGGCTTATATCGATTTACTCTGAAACTTTCTGTGTGCATTCTATTTTTGACTTTTATATGTTTCTACCTTTACTCTATTTATTATTGAGTTTGATCTCGAGCCATGCACACACTCATATCCCTTTTATTTTTCCTTCTAGTCGATGTCGCCCCAAGGAACCCCTACGCGTGCGCAGACGATACCGCAGAACACCGAGAGTAGCATGGTCGACCGATTTGAGGCGATAATTACGGAAAGCCTTGCCGTTATCTTACCGGACCTGGTGACGAAGGTCACTAAGAGTGTACTTGCGAATATACAGAACTCTACGCCTAGTGGAGCGAGCTTTGGTACTAAACTCGATCTTGCTGAACCCGATGATTTGCCTGAGGAGACCGAGGCTTAGGGAGAGCCTAGCGGTAAGCGTAAGCGAAACTCTCGTTTCAAAAAGAAGAAAGGTCACGAGCGTAGTCGAGGACCACCAGAGACTAAGGAGCGTGTGACCACACGTGCAAAGGATTGGAGAAATCACCCTAAACGCCGTAAGTGTGGTAGTGCCCACGCTAGTGAAGTAGCATGTTGGGTATGTCAGTGGTGCACGAAATTAGGTCACCTGGAGCAGTATTATAAGGTTGCTCCCGGTTCGTGCTACGAGTGTGGCATTTTTGGTCATTTTCGTCACAGATGCCCTAAATGGAATTCCTCTCCTTCTCACCCTTCTTCTATTACCGACACCTCGAGCAGCGGAGTGTTAGGGACTCAAGATATGAAGTTGTCGTAGTCTAATGCTCACTCTTGTAACCATTTGAACCATTTATGTAGAACTGTATCGCGTTTACTAGTTCCTTTAAGATCCATTTGACATTATTGTACCGTATTTCCACTTGATGTTATTGTACCGTATTCTATTCGACGTTATCCTATTCTATCTATTCAAACTATGTAACAACTTGGAAACCGTGGAGTTACTTATTAAACCCGATTACTCTTTCGCTTTATAAATATTACCTTGCTGATGCTAACGTATTGTGCTTTATTTATGCTGACATGATTATGGTTATGCTTATTCTCTTCGACGCTATTATTATCGTTTTAGTGACCTATGCTAGGAACCTTATTCTTCCGTATGCAGAAGAGCTGGAAGATCATTACACGGACTATAAGAACATAACGGCATTCAAGTCATTAATAAAAATAAAAGTGTTTACAATTTAAGACAACCAAGATGTTTAGTACACAAATACATAGTTTAAAGTTTGCATTAAAAATTCCCAAAAGTAATGAACAAGTCTTTTCCCAATGTGGTTCTCACATGACCGCCTTGACCCGTCCATACCATGCATTCCATATTTACACTAAATTTTCTGAAACATAAGATAAAGTGTCAACTACGAAAGTAGTGAGTGAGTTACAGTTTAAGTAGTTCGTCAAAAATATAAGTAAAGTATATAAAAGTAAAAGTTTCCAAAAAGGAGGTTAGCGGAGAAAGGTCGCTTAAAGTTTATATACTTTTAAAGTTCTAAGTAATGGGCGTGTCGGTGCCCTAAAGTTTGAAAAGACCAAATAGAGTCAAATTTAGTCAAATCTTAGTTGCGGATCATTCGCTAAAAGTTCGTAAATTTATGCGTATAAGTAACTAATTAGATTTCTTGTATCAACCTCTTGGCATCTATAACTTAAGTGTGCACACTAAACCGATTGTTCAACCGTGAGGCCCCTTTCCCCGCCTATCCTACGGGAAGTTGTTCAAGTTCTTAGTAATATGTACTTAGACTGCCATCTAAGCAAGGAACGGTTCTTTCCTAAGTTTTGATACCCATAATTACTAAACGGCTCTGTAGTTAATAGTGTGTAAAGTTCTAAGAAAAAGCGTCTGGGCACTAAGTAGTTTTGTTTTAAAAAGAGATAGTTGTTCCGTCACTTAAGAGTCATGTTATAGTTCCATCAAGGGTCGGTCTCGCATACAAGCATCAATAATTAGTTTAGCCGAAAAAGGGGGCAAGCCGGTAAGTTCAAGTAGAGTAAAAGTGTTTTACGCATAAGAGTTTAAAGAGTTTGTCCAAAAATAGTTCAATAGTTCCAAAGTCAAATAGTCAACAAGTTCCAAAGTCAAAATAGTTTATAAGTTCCAAAGTCAAGATAGTTCACAATTTTGTAATAAGTCAAAGTTCACAAAGTTGCAATTTGTTCATAAATGTTTTTAAGTACAAATAATCTTATGTTTCCCCCAAAATCATGCAAAACACATATAAAAATAAGGGGTTGTAACTCACGAATTGCGAAGAGTAAGACACGGAAATTCGGTCGGAAATGGAAGCCGGGAATCACAGATTGCCTAATAATACCAAGATAGTTTAATTAGTCATTATATTATTATGTTCTTTATATAATAATATAGAATAAATTTTATTAAACTTTAAGTGTCAAGGTTAAGTATTGTTAAAATAGTCCGAAAAGGTAATTGTCACGTTTTTGTCCAAAAGTCCGATTTAACGTTTTTGATTATTATGTCTTAAGTGCTTTTGCTCGCTGAAGTGGTTTACATTTTTCTAAGGAAATTTGGGCAGCGCTTCCGCGCCCAAATTTCATATCCAAAAATGTACAATCCGCTTCCGCTCACAAATCACCTAAAACATGATAACATATATAATATAGTCCATTTTAGTCCGATTTAGTCCATCCAAGTCTCATATGTTATTACTTTTACATAATCAGTCCCAAAGTGTCATAAGTCAAAAAGTCAGCGGGTCACAAATGGTCCAAACGTGCTAAAAACGACAAGTTTTGGAAAAACCAGCAGCTCTGTGCGTCGCTGTGACCACTAGAACGGCGCACAGAAGCTGAAATCTTCTCCCGCTGCGTCGTTGTGTGCCTTAGGACGGCGCACATGACGCGGATTTTCGAGTTTTTGTTGCAAAACGTATTTTAAGTCTTAGATTCCGACATGCAATAGGTTTAAACTTATTAAAACATCATTTTAACAGTTTATAAAGCATTTTTAGTTACAAAATCGTGGATCTAAAGGTTATTTCGTTTAAAAACGTTTTTGACTATAAAGAGTCATAGATTTGCATAAAACTTATTTTGAACCGTTAGATCTTACATGCAAATGTTTACTTGTATATTAATAGTAAAAAGACAGAAATCTACCGGAGGAAAAGCTCAGATGATGAGTTTTGGTCGGATTTACGCTTCAAAAATCTTTACAAGATTGGTCCTTTTTCGAAATAAACGACACCCCTTGCTTCTCTTGATGTTTTGATCGATTTGTATGGGTAGAAAATGGATTTTGATGGCTGAAGTCACTGGAAATAATGAGTTCTTGAGAGGAAAGTTGAGAGAAAATGGTGAAGGTGTGTGTTTTTGTTTTGTAAAATGATTTTGTAAAATGAATAAAAGAAAAGTAATAAAATGAGAGTTGGGGACTGCAAATTGCAGTAATTATGGTCTGGAAATCGAGTGTTATTGGTTGAAAAAGTGGTGGAATCGTGACATGCAAGAAATTCAAATCGGTTACAAAAATCGTCCTCCAGGACGGCGCACATGGCCTCTGTGCGTCGTCCTGGACCTTTTTTGTAAGAAATTTTGTGTTTTGGCTGATTTTGTGCAATTGTTTCGTTGGACCTTTTCGTTAACTAAAGTTTTAAAGTATGTTACATTATGAACTTAGGAAAGTTCATTAGGGGTTTTCTTGGTATTAGGACTTATTTAATTTGATTCCGGTTGTGATTCCGACGCTGTCGCGGTTCCGACTATTGAAAAAGTTAAAGACTAGATAGACCGAAAGAGACATAGAGTATAAAAATGCACCTGGAATTAGACGGTTGTCACATTGCAGTGGCTTATGATTAGAGTATTCTAAAACCTGCTTAAACGACTTCCCGTATCCTCGTATTCAACCGATCATCTCTATTCTCGACGACGTTCCATTATTCTTTTATCGCGTTTACTTCTCGTCATAGTTGACTATAGTCGGGTTGGAAATTGTGACGACTCGTAACTTTCCGCGCATTATTTCTCGTATCAGTATTATATGAAACTTTATTTAACCGAAGATTTTATCGGAACCTCATTGTTGTCTTATCAACCTCCCTATCCTATCATCTGGTATTCGTTGAAGCTGCGAGCCTTAGTATCGCCGCTATCATAGTTTGATTTTCCGAGTATCCTATCGAGTTTGTCTATTGCTTGAGGACGATTTGTACGTCTTTTCGAAAGGTGATCCATTGATCTATCTGCCTTGCGAATCGGTATGGAGCCGACGCCTGTGTTATAAATTTTTCCTCGTCGTAACGTATTCGTGACTCCCCATGTTGTTATGTATACGAAATCATTCTTCGTTCACTCCTTATTCATGATTATACGATTCTTTCGTCTCGTACTCCTGATGATTATTTCCCTATACCTTTTTCCATTGAACCCTTGTCTTCTACGCATTCTGAACGTTTCTCAGTTCCTAACGAGCCCTTGAGAAATTCTTCGCTGTCTTGCTTTCACGTCTACGTCTCCGTCTTTCTTGCTTCCTATATTATTTCGTCATATTGCACTCCATGAATACCCTTTGACATACGTAGTCGTAGTACTACTACCCCTCCATACGAAAGCTTGACTATTATATCGTGCGTTTCGCGTTCGGGATTGTTTCAACGCTCATATCATTTCACCAATTAGATTTGCGATCGGAATTATCTCGCCGATCAGATCAATCCACCCTATTGATCGTTTTCTATATCCTTTTTTTCTTTCTTTCTTTTTTCACCTTCTTGATCGTTTCTTATTTTGTTCGCCGTCGCGAGTTCTATTTCATTAATTCGTATTCCATCCGTCATAAATTCGAAGAATCGCGAGCGTATTAGTAAAGACTATCCAGTGTTACCTTGTGCATTTGAGGATGAAATATGCCACAATGAAGGCGAAGGATTAGTCTGATACTCGTGTGAAAGTGGAAGTATTTCCGTAGATATTCCTGAATATCCTTGAGCTGATAATCTGCGTTCAAAATGTTACTTCATTCTTGGAACAACGCCTTATTGCGAAGTTCCCTCGACTCTTTAACGACTTCGGGAGTGGCAGAATTGCCTAGTCAGACTTATTATCTGATAGCAGTATTATATGCTATGACCACTCTCCGTAAGGATGCGTGTGAGTTTTCCACGATGAAGTTGAGTCAACGTAGTTGATTTTATCTCTACGACTGATGACTCCTCTGAACAATTCTAAGTTCTATTGCCTTCCAAAATTGATTCCCGATCTATATCGTCAGTAATGAACTTATTGCCCAAGATCATTCTCGTACCCATTATTATAAATGTGAATTGTTACAATGCCGTGTGGTCCAACAAACGCGCCAGTAACTCTCACCTCTTGAGAAATTTTATCTGCCATTCTTTCATCTCGTCAAGTTCACGATTCCCATTATCATCGACGATCTAATCCGTTCTCATAGTCGTGAAGGACATGAGGAATATCCAAATTCAATTTCGAAATCGTTTCAGTAGAATATCTTGAAATCCAATTTTAACCCAATCGTGAAGAAATGGCTTGTATCGTAAGAGGTCTATCAAGACTTGTTAACCTTGAGAATAGTCGACCTTGTATAAAGTTGTTGAAAACTCTTCCATATATCGCCTTAAGGACGAAGCTTTTATAGTTGAATGAATCGTATTTGATGGTCCGGTCCGGAGGATCTTCCCCCAGTAATTGAAACAACACGATGTTATGACTTTCCTAGATTGACCGGTGAGTGTCAAGATTCTGGTCGAAATCCTATTAGATCGAAGGGTATCGTGTGCGATGATCTCAATATCTTCCGCATCCTATAACTTAAAGAATTGCAGTTACTGAGACTTCAACATAGAGAAGAGTTACTCCGGAATGTGACTGTGTAAGTTATTATCTTCCGAGCAGATTCAGGTGAGAACACGAAGGTGTTAACCGTTTAAGGAAAATCCAACCTGTGCGTGAATGCCTGTGACTTCTACTGTGTAGTAAGCCGGAAAGCTCAAATTATCCAGTCATAGAGGGATGAACGCTTATTATTATTTCAGCTTAGCATCGAGAGTCAGTGGATGACGATGCGTTGTGTCCCTGGATTATGTGGAATCGTTGTTCAGAACCTTGTATGGTTGCGTATGCAAGTCGCCCTCATGTGTTTTTAAACTTGCAAATTACCGGTGGCGAGATTTTTGTGGAACCACGAGTCGACTCATATTCGCCTTTTTATCGACCTCTCGTATAGCTCCGTCTTATCTCTACTAATTTCGGGTAAGGGAAGTACTTCGATTATTGGAGAGTATGAAATGAGAAGTCGCATGTAGACTACCTCATGTTGTTGTCCGTTCGTATCTCACGTATTTGTATTCCGCGATCCGTTAGAACCGCGATGTAACAAGTATTAGCTCATTTATATTTCGGACCATCTCCCTATCTTTATTCCTTCAGATCCTTCTTCTATGAATGACCCAGAAATGTTGTATCGATACTCATATCTTCGCGGTTCCTTGTCAAGAGTCTTACTCAGAGAAATTTCGAGGACAAAATTTTTTTTTACTTGGGGAGACAGTGACAACCGCGACTTTGAAGTATTATTCCGTCCTTTATCGCGTATCGTCTTATGTATTTATATCTTGTTTTGACCCTAGTATTCGTGTATTTCGGTATTTTGCGTTTATCGCGTATGGTTTATTCATTTATTTATTATTTTGGTTGCATTTATGCAAGTATGAGTTATCGTGTTTATTGAGTTTATTTTAAATTGTCGTATTTATCGAGTTTATATTTATTACCGGAGTATTTTATATAATTATGTTTTGTCGGGATAGTATCGTTTGGTTTCCCGTTCTTTATGACGAAAATCGTATTAGAACCTAAGTGCCTAGCAGAAATAAGTATGCTCGTAAGTTAAGCTACGGTAAGATATGCCTTTATTTATGCGATAAAATTAACGTAAAAGGTTATTCATATTTTAGTATCACCACTTATATTATTTTACTATCATCATATTTATTTCAAAATTTCTTTATCGAGAATTAACGGAAAAAGTTTACAAAAATATATCACTTAACGGGGTCGTTAAGTAACTTAATCCCTTTACTTTTCCTTTTTTTTTTCTTACTTTTCACCTACACTCTCCCTTATCCTTTCATTTTCTTCACATCCCTTTGTCTCTCTAGAAAACACACACACACAAGCCTCTTCCTTCTCTCTAAAATATCTCGAGATCTAACCGTCAAAAATCACTTCCGAAGCTCGGATATCGTTCATCATACTTATCTTCATAATCCCTCCGATTTTCGCTTCGATCGGGTAAGTTTTTCCCCGATTTTGTTTGAAACTTTATTTTTAGATTCGGTCTCAAAAACGCCATTTTTCACCATCAAAACCCGAAATTTATTGAGGGTTTATGTACCTAAACATATACTAAGATAATAGATGTAAAAATATATCATTTTCAGTCCAAAAATTGTCGAAAATGAGTATTTTTAATTTTTCCGCGACTTAGTGTAACTGTTAGTTACACTTAGCGTAACTGTCAATTACACTCAGCGTCACTGTTAGTTACGTAGCGTAACTGTTCCTAGAGTAACTGTTCCTAGTGTAACTGTTTAGGTTTTGATCAAACCCATTTATAATGACGTTATAACTTACGTAAAGTGTTACACCCTTTCAAATCTTATGTTTAACCCGAAAACAAATATCAATCTTAAAATATACACTATTAACACGGTTTTTGGTCAAAAACGCGTATTTTGCTATATAATGCTATATCTTTCCTTTAAACCATCGGGATTATAAACACTTTATGACTAAAACATATTATATCATATTATGAGACGTTAATCGCATAAGGAAACCCTACTAAGCTTAGAGATACTTAGTCGGTTATTGTATGTATTGCTAGGGCACTTAGGCGAAGGAGCTACTTTCGATTGATTATTTTCCCGACGTATCGCATTGCTTTTGGCTTTGCTCTTCCTTGAGTTATTCGTTGCCATTTTTACTATTTTTAAACCTTGGGCATGTTAAGCGTTATTTTAAAATATCTATGTATATATGTATCTTGCTATGTTATGATATTGTGCCTTTAGATGAGTTATGTCGTATGACTTGTACGGCCGTATGGCAGTATGAGGCCCTCGCACCTGTTAACGTAATTAGCCGACGGGGCATATATAGATCTATATGGGTTTTACAAACCCTCATTCCTCACGTACGTGAGGGGATGTTATGACCGACTACATATTTGGTATTATTTTGTAGCTTGACACGTTGCGTAGGAGGGTTGTATTGTTTATTGTAAGGGTCAGATGATATTGGAATATTTATAGTTTGAACTATCTAAAGCTGAGCACATATCGTATCATGGTTATTATTCAAATTATTATTTTATTGATATTATTTCTATTGGTCTTATGTATTTCAACAGGGTCAAAACTTATTAAACTATCGAGTATATTTAATGTTTTATAAAAAATGCGAATAATTTACCAACTTTATGTTGATGTCGTATTATTTTTAACGCTTTTCAGGAGATTGAGATTTTACATCGATTATGGAGTACATATCTTATATTGAGTTTTGAGGATTTCGGAGACACTTGACTAGACGTAGTTCGGTTTCTTTATTATTTGCGTGGACTTCGAGGAGACTTAACTAGGCGTAGTTTAGTTTCTATTTAAGCCACAAACTTGTATTTATATTGTATTTATTGTACTCCTAAACGTTATTTAATGTAAACTTAATGTTGTAGTTTCTATTCGATGTAATATTTGTCTTATGATACCTATATTACTGTATACCTCGGGTTTCCGTCTGAGCGGGGTGTGACAATTTTGTTGGGAGGTTTGGGGAAACAAAAAACGGATTTAAGGTCACTTTTAAATTTATTGTTTGACGTAAACATGAAAGGCTTTAACAAACTCATAACATCGACGTAATGGATAAGTCAATAAAAATTGAAATAATGATCTAGGAAAAATGACATAGTGTTATATTCCGCTAATACTCGAGAGTGGCGAGCTCTACAATCCGAGTGGACAATATCAAAACTAGAATTAACAATTTGAACAATAAAATAGAAATTTTATGTGTTTTCTAAATTGACAAGCATTGCAAAGCATATTATGCTTCGCTTTATTAAATGAAGATAAAACATTTTATATATAACATTTATCAAATGTTAAAATACCATTTATAAGCGATATTTCCAGATGGCTTGGATTGGCTTGGCTTGGCTAAACCAATAAGTTATAAGCTATATTTTCAAATGGCTTTGATTGGCTTGGGTAAACCAATAAGGTTGTAACAACTCAGTGTACGGGGTTTCTGTCCTTTTATGTACATGTTTTACCATAGAAATGGGCAAAAAATAAGTGGCAATTATTAGCTATAGTCATAAAAAGTGATTGAAGAGAGAAAAAATATAAAACATAGTGGATCTAGCTACCACATTCACCTCTCTTCCCCCATAGTTTTGTCTATTTCTCTCTCACAACTATTTGCTCTTGAATTATTTTTTTATTATGTTTTATTTCCAATGACTCTATCTTCAAATCAAATATATTAGAATTAAGGGCCTTATTTTAAGAACTTGGGATGATATTCTGAAGATGAGTTTCCAGTTGACGATAAATAAAACTAAAACTTCACCAAAAAGATAAACACAAACACACCCTCTCTATAAGACCCAAATGCTTTTTTGCTTATACTATTGGATGATTTAAATTCAAAAATGATATGTTACGATCTTTATGTTATAATTTATGTTGTTTCACTTATAATAGCTAAATGTTCTGGGGTTTCTTTTTGTTACCCGCTGCAAATTGCGGGCAAAAATTCCTAGTTCAAAACAAAAGACAAACAACACTTTGTACATGGGATTACAGAGTAATTGGTGACACGTTGATTGATTTGAAGACAAGAGATAAAAATAGCTTGACGGGGTAGAGATTTCCATTGCTATCACATAATAGAAGGGTTTTTTGGGTTCGACAATCCTTCAAAAAAGTTTGAGAAACTCTTCAAAATCGATTGTACATTTATTATCTTTAGTATATTGATGAACGAGGGTTTACAAAAAGCTATTATCCATATTGAGGACGAAATATGTTGTTATTAAAAATGGACTAGAGTTTGCATCTGATGTGTTGTGAGATGTGGCTTCGGTGTCCATTTACGAATCGGATTCACCAAAGTCACCAAAAGTCTTGGAGAGACATGGTGTTGAATGCATTAGGAAGTAGTATCGTTTCACTATTCTAATTATTCATGCGACTGTCAGAGCGTGTTAGGACTGTGACTAGGAGAAGACTCAAGAACATATACTCGATGGGCTTAGGGAACAAGATGTTGAATGTTCGAATTGGGCCACTTAACTGAAACATGGATTGATGTGGCCAAACTCTTCCCCCATGACTAATCATGGGTTGCGACCAAATATTTGTTGATGATGTGAACTGTTCGACGCAATAGAGTAAAAATGAATGATTGTTGGGCCTGAGTGACTACTTGGAGTCGTTGGGACATTTGATGTTGAGTTAATTTCGTTTGTTAAATTGAATTTGCACTTCCTTTTCTGTTTTATTGTTTGTTGATGTTGTACGCCTTAGATAATTGTCTCTCCCATGCGCATACCGATAATTTTCACCCTATTGACAATGCGCTTTTTTAAAGTTACAGAGGCCTCGAGTTGCGATTATTGTTGCCCAATTACATAATTGTGTGAGTGTGTGTGTGTCGGGGGGAGGGGGGTGATGATTCTTTTGAAGTGAGACGGGTGTGATTGAGTCTTGATTCTTCCGTCATAAGCATGTATTTAATCTCAAGGAATATGGGTATTGACATATGATTCCCGTGACTTGCTCGAACTTTTTTGAAAGGTGGTGTTTTGTGCTCATTACCGATGTTCTTTGATTGTTCGGTTCATTAATATTTGCTAAGAGATCTCCCGTAAGTTTGATCGTCAGAAATTTTCTCCTATACATGTCGAGAAGTATCCCTACTTTTCATCACCATTTGAAGAATGTAAGGCTTGACTATGGAATAAATTCACATTTTGACAGTGTCAAGGGAGTCAAAATTCTTCCATCCAGATGTCTGTCCGATAACTTTGAAACGTATCCAATGGGTTTCGAATATTTCACCCAAAGAGTCACTCGTTAGTTTAGTTGATCAAAGTCAAGAAGTGACATGGATGAGTGATTTAATGTCCAACACCAAATCTTGTGGGTGATTGAGCCATTAGAGAAGATTAGGGTTTAAGAGAGGCTTAGATCATGAGCACAACCTGAGATAGAGACATATTAGTAGAAATTCAGAGAGACTTTAGGAGAGGGAAATTAGGAAATGTTTTTTGAATTTTATGAAACGAATGAAAACAATGAGGGGACGATTCTGTCACATCCCGTTCAGGCGGAAACCCGAGGTGTAAATAGTATCAGTAATATCAGAGATACAAATGTTAAAACATTTAAAACAAAATGATCATCAAATTTTTATAAATAAATTCAGAATACAAAGTTTACAATACTCGAATAAATAAAGTACAAATGACATCAAATGGATCCCAAAGGAACTAAGTCAAGTGAAACAAGTTCCACGCAAATGATACAAGTAGTCACAAAAGCATATCATCAATAATCATCAACCTCAAATCTCCGAAAAGCGTTAAAAATACGACGTCAACATAAAGTTGGTGGGTTATTCGTATTTTTATAAAAACAATAAGTTTAAAAGGTTTTGACCCAAATGAAGTATATAAAATCCATTAGTAAAGATATTTTGAATTATAAACAAACGAGATGCATGCATAACCTTAGATAAATAATACATCTGAGCCTAACAATCAAAAGGCAACAAACCCCACCTTAGTGCGTTAAACTAAGGTCATTCTCGAATAACAAAATGCGGTCATAACATCGACTCATAGGGACCGCACACCGAAAAAATCTCGTATCAGCGATGAGGGTTTGTAAAACCCATATAGATCTATATATATGTACCGTCTGCTCAAGAAGAGTTAACAGGCGTGTATAGGGGGCCTTATACTACCACTAAGGCCATATAAGTAAGGTAACAATCATCTAAATGCATCATAATCTACATTTGCATAAATCAAGATATATATTAAGTTTAAATCACGATTATCATGCCCAAATATAAAAATGGTAAAAAGGACAACAAATAACTGACGAATCAGCGATAAATACGTCGAGTGGACAAACTCGGGAGAATAACACTCCACAGCCTAAGTGCCCTAGCATAAAGACATTGAAAGTCTAAGTATCTCTATACGTAGTATGGTTTAGCCTTTAAATGATTAACGTTATATAATATATTATATTTAAAAGTGTTCGAAAGAATAATATTTTCAAGTCAAGATGACGAGTAAAAGATAACGATATTTCGTGTCAAAATGACAAGTAAAAGATATTGATATTTCGAGTCAATAATGACTACTAGAAGATATCGATAAATTGAATCAATAATGAAGAATAAAAGATAACGCTATTTCGAGTCAATAATGACTACTAGAAGATATCGTTTATTCAAGTCAATAATGACGATTAGAAAGGAATGATATTTCGAGCCGAAAATGACTAACATAAATATTGGTTGAAGATAGAATACTGGTACCAAAATTTAATCGAAGTCAACCTAGATCAACGTCAAAGGATAGTTGACTTGGTCAAAGTCAACGATTTCGAAAGGAGTCAAAGTCAACTAAAAGTCAACATTCGACATTTTGAATAATTTAAAATCGTTTGCAGAATTTAAATATTTTGAATAAAAATAGTTTAAAACAATTTCATGAAAGTTTAACGAAGGAAAAGTTTATTATAAAAATTTAAGATTAAGATCGCGTTTTCGAGAAAAGTATATTTATCGAGAAATATGTACATTTAGTGAATATTATATTAATAAATATCGTGTTTTTAATTTGATTATGTTTTTGAGAACAAAAACATATATTTGTCTGTATATACTACTTTATGTATAATAATATAGGTATATATACTTATGTTCGTTCAAAATACGCGACGTTTCAAATCAGAGGCTCACTGCGTCGCACAAGGACTTCAGTGCGTCGCACCAAGTTTGTGACCAAAGGCCGCTGAGACGCAGTAGATAGCTACTGTGGCGTAGCAAGGCAACAGTGAAAAAAAATGAATTTTTAACTTTTTACGTTTTAGTATCGTTACGTTAAATATATTTTTATATGAATATGTCCAGAGTGTTATTTTAATAAAATATGTATATATGTCCATTTATATATATAATATAGGTAAGTTTATACATAATAATAAATGATAATGCTAATTAGGGTTTCAAATAACAATATTTTGTATGTTTTAGTCCAAAAAGTCCAAGAGTCCAAGATAATCACATTTCGGTGGAAATTTACTAATAATACCTATATGACTTAAAATTATCCGATTTTTATATGTATGTTCATATTATACCATTTTCATGTTATGTTAACTAATAACCTACAAATATGATATTAATATGTATGCTATGTCAAGTCTTATGTTTTCTTCCATTTTAACCATATTCAAATTTTTATATAAGTTACTAAGAAGAAATTTAGTGAAAATTAAGAAAACAAAATGGAGAATTAAGGATTCATTAGAGAGTACCGAAGAGCTCCGCAAAATCAACCAAAACCGCCGGAAAAGTGGTCACGAACTCAAACCCGAAAACGAGCTCCGAAATGGTGGAGGTGAGGATCGAATCTCCAACACAAAAACAAACCCACCATTGGATTAAGAGTTTAGAAATAGAAAGAAAATAGAGAAAAATATAGGGAATTTTACTTACCAAAACTCAAGATGTGGTATCTTCGAGGTGGTAGTCGCAAATCCAACACAAATGATGAAAATGGAAGATGGAACCTTATTCATATAAGAGTACCATATGTTAGAAATCCCTAACATAATATGGAAGGAAATGAGTGAAAATGGAGTTTTCATGAAGAAATACTTATCGAAAGTTGTGGAAATCAAAGGAAAGATGGTGGAAGGTGATTGATGGAACTTCTATCTTGAATACTCACTCCAAAAGTAGCTTAAAAGCTTTCATGTTTTCTGGAAATGTGAGTGAAATGGAGAGAAAAGTGTTGGTGAAAGTTTGAAATGAAAATGAATATGAGAAAAGTGTGTAAAAGAGTAATTATGGAATGAGAGATAGTTTGAATATTGTCTTAGATCTATTTTAGATCAAAACTACTCCTAATGAGAAAAATCCAGGGTTAAATCATGTGTATATGTTGTAGAATCTCAAGAAAGGTGGCAAAAAGCCGTTTTACTTTTTTCTGTCCAGACCACGACTGTTGCGTAGTCTACAGGGACTCCGACGCAGTCCTTTGCCAACTGTTTGTAAGAAGGACGAAATTTGTAAGAAATTTAAGGTTAACCTCATTAAAGGACTAATTTTGTAAAATATTTTTAACGTTAATCTTAATCGTATAATTGAATGCATAAATCACCCTAACTTATCTTACGAGCATACTTATATATACTAGTCACTTATGTACTAAACGTTTTCGTCACGAAGAACAAAACGATAAATAATATAAAACCCGACTACGTAAATAATGTGTGATAAAACGAAATAACAAATAATAATAGGGTCAAAACAAAATATCAATAAATAAAAAGTAAAATAAAACACCAAAAAAATAGATCGAAAACACAGTCATCACATATCCAATTTTTTGAGATAGAAAGAAAGAGCATGATATAAAAGAAATATGAATTACTGTGAATAACTTGGCTTTCTCATTAGCTACGCAACAAATATTTCGAGATTAGGATTTGGGCCAGAATTACAATAAGACTAATAATTGGGTTGACCTTAAAAATATAATTACAACCAAATAGTTTATAGTTTAATGGTATGGGAGTTGTCAATTAACTAAAAATCATGAGTTTTGTATCCTATAGTGGATAAAAGTATATAAAAATTTGTAGTGTAATGTATAAAAGTATATATAAATATATAGTGTAAAGTAATATCCATCTTTTTAAATATCAAAAACAAAGATAAACAAAAGTAACATAATTACATTAATAGTAGAGTGATACTCGAGTAGTAGTTTCAGTTCAATTTTTATATACTAATTTATATAAAACACATAGCCTTTTTGGTTTGATTTATTTATTTATTTTGGTTTTTAACCTTTTTTTTTTGTTGTAAAGATGATCATAACACATAGCCTTTTTGGTTTCTATTTTTCTTATATATACTAATTTATAAAACACATACGCATTTTGGTTCAATTCTTTTTTTCACTATGTATTAAGTCACTACAAGAAAAAGGTCTTTTGCTGACACTTTTTTTAATGACACATATAAAAAGTGTTAGCAAAAGTACACATATCCTTACACTTATAAGAAAACTATAAGCATAGCTTAATTTTTATCCACGCAATATAAAAAGTGTAAGCAAAAGTGTAACTTTTGATTACATATTATAATAAGTGTGAGGATATATGAAGTTTTATCTACACATTTTATAGAGTATTAGTAAAACTATAGTGTTTTGCTTATACTTTAAAAAAGTGTTGGCAAAAGTACGTATATCCTTACACTTATATAAATTTTGCAATAAGTGTAGGGAAATGTACAATTTTATCTACACAATTTATAAATTATTAGTTAAAGTCTAGTGTTTTGCTTATAGTTTTAAAAAAATGTTAGCAAAAGTACGCATATCCTTACACTTATCTACATTTTCCGATAAGTGTAGGGAGATGTACAATTTTATCTACACATTTTATAAAGTATTAGTAAAAGTCTAGTGTTTTGCTTATACTTTTAAAAAAGTGTTAGCAAAAGTACGCATATCCTTACACTTATATACATTTTCCAATAAGTGTAGTGAGTAGTAACAAAATTTAATTAAGTTTATTTTTTAAAACAGTAGACATTTAAGTTATATAAAATTTAAGAGTAAATAAAACTTCTTTTATATATATTTATTCCCCTCGAGCTCCGTGCCCTAATTTCCTCAATCTCGTTGTTTCCTCTCAATCACCACAACACCACCATCACTCTCCCGCATCAATCGTTCGCCGGCACCGTCATCACTCTCTCACCGTAATTTCCATCACCCACCGCCGTAACCACCATCACTCACCTCCTACGCCGCCAGCACTCACAGTTGGAACCGCCTCTATCACTGTCCCGCCAGAACCGCCATTACTCACCACCTACACACTGCCTTACACTCCGACTACATAGCTACATACACCACCTTCGTACCGCCGTCTCACCGCTACCTGCAGTTACGTTCACTTCTCTCTCATTCTTAAATCTATCAAATTTATTGCATAAATATGAGAGTTTTGTTTCAATTATCAATAACTGAATTTGAATTTGATAAAAAAAAACTCATAAAATTTGAATTAGGCGAATGACTTGAGATGTTAGCTTATGTTGCTGGTTGTACATTTTGTATTTTTACTAGTACGAATTTGGGGATTTTAAATGTGTAAATCGAATTGGAGATCGATTAGGGTAAAAAGTGTACTTCTGTTGCTGTTGCTGGTTGTATGGCACTGATGTATTTAGCTTTCCACCCCTAGATTATGGATTATTTTGAATCAGTTGCCAATTTAAAAGCGTCATTGATTTGTATTTAAGGTATAATTGTTGTGTTAATTGCTGCTTATAAGGTGTTTGATAATATGCTTGACTTAAATTGTTGTGTTAATTGTACAACCATTTTAACTAAAACATAACGAAACGAAATATAACGAGCGTTTAGTGTTTGTGATGATAGTGAGTGAGTGATGTGAAGTTCGTAGTGGTATTGGCGAATATGTTAGTTATTTTACGAAATATAACGAGCGTTATGAACAATTTAACGTAGAGTTAGGTATGTGGCCCGAATATATTACATGAGCTGTTTTACTATATGCTGTAATGTTGTATATGTTATGATACGGAGAATTTGTTAGTGATATACAATGCCTGTTAGAGTTTTTTGTTGTTGATTGTTTAGGTATTGAACTGTTACGCTGTTATATTTGTTGTAAGTGACTGATGTGAAGTTCGTAGGAATAGTGATTTATGTGTGAAGATAGATTTAGGATATCGTGTTAGTTAACATATAAGAAATAGTTGAATTAGTGTACATGCGAAGAGTGAGTGGTTTGAGTGTATTTTAGAATTTATGTCGAGTGTCGAGTTAACATAATTTGATGTGTAATAAGCTGGTGCGAGTGGTTAGGACTCGGCTAAGCTCGATTAGTAAGAGCTGATTAGTCAATTGTTGGTCGATATTTGATTTGTGTAAGGAGGAGATTAGGAATACGAGCTGAATCATAGTTGATTTGCAGTCCATCATTCATAGTAAAATTTGATGTACTTATATATCATTTTTGTTAGTGAAATTGATGCACTACATAGACCTCCTACTTCGAGTCTTAAAGCTTTGCTCAGTAGCTTTTGTAAAAACGGTATACAGAGTTTAGGATACAAATGCTTTAATTTAATACAATTATGTCGTTAGGTTTCAATTTTCAACATCCTTCTGTGTGTCTTTACTACATGTATTGTTGTTTAAGGTAATAGCTCTGTATTTGCTTAATTGTTGCTGAATTGATTCTATATTGATTGCTATGGTTATTGCTGTTTAGTCTTGCTTATTAGTTGCTCATGAATTGCTCTGTACCATTCCTTTTGATAGAATAGGTTGAATGTTCAAATTCAGTTGTTTAAAATGTTGATTTCTGTCATAATGGAGTGTTTGGAATAGACTGGTTTTAGGAGTTATAGTTGCTAATTCTAAGAAAATTATTATTCGTGAAATGATGAACAACGGTTTTGTACCCGACACCAGTTCGTATAATAAAGTTATTAACCTTTTGTGTGACGCTTCCAAATTCGAGAAAGCGTTTTGGTTATTTAAAGAAATGAAGAAGAACGAGGTTGTTCCAAATGTATATACTTATACAATGTTAATTGATAGTTTTTGTAAAGCGGGATTAATTCCACAGGCTCATATCTGGTTTGATGAAATGGTTACAAACGGCTGCGCACCAAATGTGGTTACATATACTTCACTTATACACGCTTATCTTAAAGCTAATAAGATAATGGATGCTAATGATTTGTTTAATACAATGTTGTCGTGCGGTTGTTCACCAAATGTTGTCACACTCACGGCTCTGATTGATGGTCATTGTAAAATTGGTCAAGCTGAAAAAGCGTTGCAGATTTAGAAGAAGCAATTCAAATTTCACATAGCCTATGTTACATGGTATGTGGTTTTCTAATTATCGGATTTATTTTCATTTATCCGTTTCGTTTTTGAAAAAAGGTATCGTTTGTGAACAGGATATTCAGTGGCTTCCTTACAACGACTCAAATGAAGTTAAATAGGAAGTCCAATGAGTTTAAATTTCACGATTGTCACAGTGTGACCTGAATAGACTTATGGCTGCTTGGTAGGATCACGTCAGCAAGCCACAAAGATGAGAAGACACTCTCCCAAGGTTTCATTCGTCTACACTCTCCCAAGCAAAAAAGCCCATTTTCACAGATTCTTTTTTTTTTTCGGACTAAAAAATGATCTAATTAGGTGTCTCGTACTAGTAGACCTAGAGGTGGCAAAATGAGCGGTTGGGTAAAAGGTCAAAATGGGTAATGAGTCTATATATGATCCTTGATATTTTAGAAGACAGTAATTACATTTTGATCCTAACGTGAGCAAAAGGTGTACCATGTTCTTTATCCTAAATCTATCTCGAATGTGCTTTGCAGAAATTTTAAGTGAGCCCTTTCGACAGAATGCAGATTCCTTCACTCGGCTTGATCAAGGAGCTATTTTGCTGATCGTTCTTTGTGAAAAACACTTTGTTTCAGATCATCAACTGATTTAGCAGAGGATGTTATTGCATTGTTACATGTTCAGTGGAGGGGTAAATATTTTTTTTACGCTTGGTTATTCTCACGTCGCAAACTCACTTATGATCTAAAACTCACTGGTTGAACTCTGCAGCGGAGTTGGTGTAAAGCATTTACAAGGTGTGTACACATTGATGAATTGACTATTTTACCCAGGGGAAAGTGGCTGTTCGGTTTGACATTTCGCATAATCGTATATCTGCTAGTCAATTATCAGAGGTTCGTTAGTCTTCATTCATATGAAAAAAGTGTAATTCAACGACATAATGGGTCTAGTTTGACTATGATTTGTATGGATTATTAAGTACATGTAATGCTCATGTCGGATAAAGAGTTCCGTATGGATTATGATTTGTATGGATTATGATTTGTATGGATTATGATTTGCGTGCGATGTTTATATTATGACTAGATTGAAAATTATTATTTGGTATTTCTGAAAGTTCTAATATGTGTTTGCAAAAGTTTTGTATGGAAGTTTTTTGGAAATTGTCAATTCTTGACACAAAAGTTGGTGTAGGCAAAAGATCTAACCTATGTAGACATATGATGTGTCAGGATAGGTGTGTCACCATAACCTTTACCGTCGGAGCTTCTGCCAACACTTATAATAAGTGAAGGAGAAGCTAATTTATCTTTTCCTGACACTTTTTATACTTTTCCTGACACTTTTTGTCTGTCAGCAAAAGCACTATTTCTTGTAGTGAGTATAATCATTATGTATTTCTCACATGATATTACTAAACTTAGGCATTTCAATAAATTTTATGATATATATGAAGGTATTAAATTATACTATCCCATATAATTATAATTTATATTGTGCTTAAACTAATTTTTCATTTTAATTATAAGTAACGATAAATTCGTATATCAGACAATAAATTATTAATAATTGTCACATAAATCACATGATAAGATTATCAATAATTATATACTTTTGACATTCTACTATTGTAATTAAAAAATACTTATCATCACATATAAACTTTTACATACTTTTAGCATGATAAAATACATTTGTTAAATTATAACAAGATTTGTGTAATAAAATTTGGTGCGTATTAACACTACTAAAGAACAACAGTGCATTTTATTTTATCACTGCTACATGTCACATAAATTATACTATTTAGATTAGTTAGATTAACATCTTACCAACTCCTCATATATGTTAGGGTTAATGTTGTCAGAACATAACATACTTTCGTCAAATAATTATTTTGTATAACATACTTTTTTTTTGTTTATTTAGGTACCTCAACTCCCTAAACCGGTTAATTAAACACCTAGTGACTTGTTACCGGTTAAATACATGATGCAATGATGACGTCATCCTTCCACCTAACTTATTTATTGTCTTCTTCTCTCATCATTCTACTGATTCAAAAAAAAAAAAAAAAACCCAAATTCAAAGATTAACCCTAATGAGCCTGCAGATTTTTAACACTTGAAGAATAACTACGCCCAAATAGATTCAATTTACTAAGGGGGTGTTTGTGTAAGCTTATTTTTTAGGCTTAGGCTTATGTTTTATAAGTAGCTTATGGCTTATGAAATATAAGCTTTTAAATTTTTATGAAGTGTTTGGAGTAGCTTATGAGCTTATTAGCTTATGACAAGGTAAAAATGTTTGATAAGCCCATAAGCCACACAAAAGGAGCTTATGAAAACTCCCTTACATAAGCTCATAAGCCTAAGCTAATAAGCTCAAACAAACACTTAAAATGGGCTTATCTATCTTACATAAGCTAATAAGCTAATAAGCCCCTTCTATAAGCTATAACAAACACCCCCTAACTCTTTTCGAGAAAGAACTCACAAAATTACGGGAGCTTGATTTCTCCATACTCCTCTTCATACACACATGTTCTTTCTCGAAATCATTCAGTCTCATCCTTAATCGAGTCAACTCAAGTTTCAGTTCACGGTTTTCCCTCCTCAATGATGCATAGTTATCTTTTGGAGACAAGGCTGCACTGAGACCCCCACTTTTAATCCTCCACGACTGGTGGTGCAGTGGTGGCTTGAGGCTGTTGTCATCAAGGTCATTGTAGGATAAGGCGTTTCTGAGTCTTAATTGCTCTATGTAGAGTATCTGAACAGTTGATTGAAGAGGAAGGCGCTCGTTTTGTGCAGCATGTCCACCGGCTTCCGGTGAGAGTTTATGGAAATCGATTACTTTGCAGAGCATCTTTTTGTCAAATTCTGATAGACCTTGATGAGCCTGCAGGTTTTTAATTTTGTAAGAAATGGATCAAAAGCGTATAGTTTGATTTTGTAACTGAAGGAGTATAAACATAAAAGTACAGTACAGTACTTTGAGATAAACATCGATGGATCGATATAAGCCATCATGAACTGTACGAAACCAGAACCGATTAACCTAATAACTTCACCAGATCTAATTTCTACTTCACCTTAAAACCTAAAAATAAACCTAATTTAACTTTTCATAATTACCTAAGTATATCTCAAATTTAAACCTAATACTATCAATTAAACATTTCATATTCAAATAAATAATTTATATTTCACGAATTCAGCTCCATCTTTCATTTGCATATAACATGGATTTGGGTTTTATAATGAAAACGGGTCAAAAATTGTAAACGGGTCAAATTATTTGGGTAACCTAAAACCAGCAGGTAGCCGGTCAAATTGGATCTCAAAATCATTATTGGAATAAGTACGTTATCCATTTTAAAAGTTTCAAGAAGTTGAGGTACCTAAATAAACAAAAAAAAAGTATATTATACACAATAAACATTTGGCGAAAGTATGTTATGTTCTGACAGCATTAACCCTATATTTTATTTGGGAAATGATATATATTTCTAAACTATTCTTCTGAAAATCCTCCTAATTTCATATAAATTTGACATTTGTAATATACTCATTCTCTTTCCTTATATTATTCATTGATCTTTTCTAATGTTTTTATCTTAGAGTTGGAAGAATTTTTAAAAGAATTTATCATTTTCCATTTTATTATTGTGTCTTTGTTAACCTACTTGAAAAAATTAGTAACTCCTAAAAAAATATAGTTTTGTTTACCTTTTCCTTTAATTTTTTTTCCCCACAAAACTTTAAAATGAAAGCTCATGAAAGTAGCTTTTAATAAATAAAGTTTTTAGCTCTAATTTGTAAATAAAGTTGCAACTCATACCTCCATCTTTAACTACATGTTGAACATACCCAACATCTAAATTTATTGACTTAAGTTTATAGTTTTTAAACATGACTTATGACTTATAATTTGTCAGCTCATATTTCTTTTCCGTTAAATGTTTGATTTAGGGTATTAGCTTATTATGAATGTGATGATATAATAATATTTAGTGTGTACTAACACTACTAAAGAACAGCGCAACATTTTTCTTCCACTTCTACATGTCATCGCTTTGACTAACATCATTTATTCTCTATTAACTTCTAGTACGAGTACTAGTAGTTACACTTGTTAGATTAGTTAGATTAGTTAGATTGACATCTTACAACTCCTCATATATTTCATTATTGTGTCTTTTTATCCTATTTAAAAAAATTATTAACTCCTAAAAAAAGAAATAGTTTTGTTTACCTTTTCCTTTGAATTTTCTTTTCCCCACAAGACTTTGAAATGAAATGTTCATGAAAGTAGTTTTTAGAAACTAAACATCTTAGCTCTAATTTGTAAATAAAGTTAGCAACTCATATCTCCATCTTTAACTATATGTCAAACATACCCGACCATAAGTCTAAGTTTATTAACTTAAATTCATGTTTCTTAAGCATGACTTATGATTTATAATTTGTAAGCAGATATTTATTTTTGGTTAGATGTTTGATTTAGTGTATTAGCTTGTTGCGACTGTGATGATATAATAATATATAGGGTGTATTTGTGACAACCGAGAATTCGATGTACCTTTCCGTGTTTCGATTTTCTTTATATTTATCGTTATTTTGTTTTGACCCAATTGTTATTTCGTTATTTCGTTTTATCACGATTTTGTGTCTTGTTTTATATTACTTATTTTTTTTGTCCTTCGTGACGAAAACGTTTAGTTACCTAAGTGCCTAGTAAATATAAGTATTCTCCTAGATTAGTATGGGTGACTTAAGCCTTCGTCTATACGATAAAAATTAACGTTAAAAAATATTTCAAAGTTAGTCCACTAACTAAATTTATCACAAAGTTAGTCCTTTAACGGGAACTAACAGAATCTATTACAAAATCAGTTCTTTAACGGAGACTTAACTAATGGGTCTGACCAGCAGCGGACTGCGCCGCAGTCCACACTGACTGCGACGCAGTAAGCTGCCGGACAGACCAAATCACATCAACTTTTTCCCCTTTTCTTGGAACTTCCACACACCCATACTTTAACCTCGGGATTTTAGTGTGGAAACCCTCCTAAAACTGGATATTACATCCCTTATTCAAACCATAAACACCTTTACCACTTTATCTATCACCTTTTACTTCACTTTCATTTTCTAACACTTTCACACTCTCAAACACACACTTTTCTCTCAAATTTCCAGAGTTTTTGTTTCCTAAACAACCAGCTAGAAGATAATTTCAAGATAGAATCAAGCTTCAATCATCATCTTCGAACTCCTACATCTTTTGGTAAGTTTCTCTTCAAGAAAACCTCTTTGTTTCCTATACTTTCTTCTCTTGTTTTGTTGAGATTTCTAAGACAACTCTTACACTACAAGGTTCGTCATCTTCATCTCATACTTTCGGGTTTGAGCTTCCATCTTGAAGTCTCACCATATCCAACTTCGGTAAGTAACTTATCTCGAGAAAACTCAATTTTTAATACTCTTTTCTTCTTCTTATGAAGAGACTTCTAACACTTTTGTTTATGGAATGCAAGGTTGATATCCTTCTTACCATCTTCACATTCAAGACTTGAAACTTGGTAAGAAATCCTACACCGAACTCTTACTTTCTTTCTATTTTATAAACTCTATCCTAATAATAGCTTCTTTTATGTGTTGGAGCTGGTGTTCTCACCACCACCATCAAAGGAGCTTATTTACGGATTCTTCGTCTTTTCGTCATCTTGGTGCTTGTAGATTATTGCGGAGGTCTTCGGTACTTTCTAAACATCTCTACTCATCTTTTACGTTTTTCTTCTTTTTCGGTAAATCACTTATAAAATCGTTAAAATGAAAAATAAGAAGAAAACATAAACTATCAACCTAAAATATCAACTTTATCTTGTTTACAAAACTCTTGGTAATATTAACTTAAAACTTGTAAAATATGTTAATATATGTAAAAATGGTAAAACTATAACATATTAGACATACTGGACAAAAATCGGACTCTTAGACATAAACATACTTGATATAAAGATTTGGACAGATTACTAGTAGTATATAACTTATCGTAAGACTTAAAATATGTAAAACGCTTAAAAAAAAAACCTGTCCACAGGCTCAGTGCGCCGCAATAACCACGTACTGCGCCGCATCTATGAGCAAAACTGACCACGGTACGCCACAGTCCACACTGACTGCGCTGCAGCGTGACCTCAGTGAGCTTGTAGCTGTTGGCAATACACGTCATCAATTTGAGAAAAAGATGTGACGTGGTGCTTCAGATTTAAAATCAGAATGACAAATCAAGGTGTTCAAATGATAGTGAAGACAATTGAAACTGTAAGTGATCATTCAGATATACAAATGATGAAGGAACAAATATTACAAGTTGATCCAGGAGTGATTAAGAACGAAATGTTTATAACATGTTTCTTAAAAACTGGATTAAGTTGTAGTTAAGATCTTAATTCGGAGGTATATTGATGATCTACATGAAACTAAATTAATGGCAAGTCACTTTCTTTCTGGAAAGGATCAACAAGGATCAATGAGAAATCTGAAGTTGACCTATGATAGGAAGAAAAGTGATTCTAGCTGCTGGTTAGGTGTTTAGCATGAAGTATCTGATTGTGAAGCACCTAAAAGATAAACTGGTGATTCTGCAGCTATTCCTCCTGATTTTGTTCAAGTTACAAGAAAGATGAATTGGAGGAAGCCAAAAAAGGAGAATCATAAGTTATGAAGATATGAGACTCATAGCTTCATCCAAGGGGGCGATTGTTGGAGTGAGAAATTGACTGGATGAAGCTATGGAGTCTGAATATGTGTTTGAATAAAGATGATTTTAGTTCGTGGAGGATCCGAACTAAAATCATGAATAATCCGAAGTGAAATTTTCAGTTCGGGGAACAAGTTAGTTGAAGTTCCTCCGAACTGAAATTAAACTGAAGAATAACTTAAGTCAACTCAAGTCAACATTGAAGATATTAACTCGGAGGCTGAAGACTTTGATTCCGAATTGAAATGAACTCCCCGAAGTTGAAATTAAGATGATGACATGTTGTAATATTTAATTCGTAGTGTCTAGATTTTATCTATAAATAGTATGATAGGTTGTTAGAGTTTGTTGTCTTTGAACTCGGACTCCCTCAAGAGTTCCGTTGAGCTTGATGTCAGTTGTAACAAGTTCGATCCAAAACCAGTTCACACTATCAATGAAATCTTAAACAGTTACGCATGCATTGTTTGATATCAACTTCAATTTCAATTTCAATTTCATGTTTCTGCTTTTGATTCAACTCAGGTCATGAGATTCTGCATCATGACCTGTTTCATTTTCGATTCGCTGAGTGTAGAGAGAAATCAGGACGTGTCAATAGTGACAATAAAAGTTTCATGAGAAATGATTAAAGAATGTTTGGAAACTTAGTTTATAATCCAAAACAGAAAGAAAAAAGTTGTTGTCCAAAATTTATACTCGGTAAAAAGGGCAAAAATAACATGTTCCAAAAATAATTAAGTCAAGCCCTTCCGTACTATCAAACTATGGTATGTTAAGAACACGATATGATTTTTGGGGCATTTTCAGAAGGTTTAACTTACTCAAATAGCCTCGCACTTTTGGTCTCAACAGTTTAAGAATCTGTTGGACCCCATTGCCTTCATCAGTTTGCTGAGAACGAACCACTTCGATTCAAATTATGCAATAGGTATCAAATGAAATATAACAAAAATATCTAACTTTCCTCACTGGTCTCATCATGATTGGAGAAACATGGAGTAAGTTATGATCCGTGAAAGTTGCACAAAATAAAAAACAGTTTGTATAGCTTGTGATGTAAAGGTCATTTCAGTGATCAAAAGGTGGAGTTTAGACCAGTGGCCGGACTTTTTAAAAACTAGAAACCAACTGTTTGGAAAAAGAAACTAAGAAATTAGTTTAGCCGTTTGAAAGATAGGGTCATTTGAAAATAGTTATTTTCTAGGACAGATTCTGTCCATTTTGGTCCTTGTTCCAAAAACGTTTTAATGTCAAAAATTCCAATAGTTTATGTTTAGACCATGAATGGATGGTTCATGTATGTGTTTTGGTTTAGTATTTACATTCAATATATTTATTTTGAAAATTGTAAGAATTTAAAAAGACATGCAAACTTTTTTTTTATGTCTCCCACTTTTATTACCACATTAATTTTTCTTCCCAAACCTTTCCCCTCCCCTTTGGATTTGTAACTTCCCAAACCAAACCCTAAACCGAATTGGACAGTTTGTGGTGGATTTGCTAGCGGTGTCTCATAAACGAGTAAGCCCCTTCATAGGATCCCTAGATCCGAAAGCATGACAAGTTTTCTGGGTTACTATCATTTGTCAAACACCATATGTGTTAATGGCATCAAGTAGGTGAAACAAAACCAGTTATAATCATCCCAAGTCGGCATAGCCGTACATATAGTGAGATTTTGTAATATAAAAATAAAAAGACATAAAAGTAAACAAGAGTATGGAATTCCCCAAAGTCAAAGTAAATAACAAGAATAAAATTGCATGCATGTAAATGAAAGCATAGATAACAATAGAAAATAAAGGTCAGATGTTAGTCGTCTTATATGGTCTTTTTCATCATATAATCTAGCTTGAAGAAAAGTCCTATAAATCTCTTAACAACCTTAAGCTAAGGCTTTTATGGTGAAGGTTTTGATGTTTTAGAAAGGATTTGGTTGAGTTTAGAATGGTATGTATATGTGTGTATGTATACCGTAGTTTTTTTTTTTTTTTTTTTTTTTAAAGAGGGAGGGGGGGGGGGGGGGGGGGGGGGGGTGGGGTTGGGTGGTTCACAATGGTGGTGGTGGTTTATGGTGGCTGTCGGAAAACAAGGGAGGAAAGGAGTGTGTGTGTGTGTGTGTGTGAATTGTTCTAGAGAGAAAATTAGTGAAGTGAAGTGTAATGAAATGAGAAGTGAAGAAATATGTGAAGAGACCGGGTATTCATTCCCTTAGACATGGACTTGTGGCCTTGGTGGCTTGAGCTAGTGAAAAATGGGTTGGGTTAAACAATTGTTTGCAACATGGCTAGCCATCATAGCCCATGATCGAAAATCGGTGGTCATGGGTGATGGTCGGGAATTGTTTTTGCGAGTTTCTTGAACGTAAAATCACTAGTCTACGATGTTTAGAAAACATATATATTCTAAGTTGGTGTAAACGAGCTTTATTACTCTAGGTGAGACGTTTGAGGAGAGCTAGACGAAAAAGATTACAAAGTGTAAGAGTAGAAAATGATCAAACGTATGTTCAATGAGGAATTCAAAAACATTAACGATGAGATCCCGTGTGAGTTCCGGTTGTCAAGTCGCGAGTTTTATACACATAAAACGTGTAACAAAGTTACTATAGTAATTTCGTAAAGTTACTATAACTAGTAAGGTTTAGAAGTTGGCAACTTTAACACGTAAGCACATACGACAATAAGAGTCGGGTCAAATAGTCAACAAATGACATGTAAGCATAGAAAATTCAACAAAGTTACAAATAGCAACCAATAAGAGATGATCAAAGTGTTTGGGAATTAAAAGTCAAACCTCAAATCTGTCATACAGTCATATCTGGACAAAACTCTTAATGACAACCATAACATATACCGCAACCATCAATGCTATTTGCTATCGCTCCTCTCCTTTCAGTTGCGGGCTACATAGCATTTACAAGTGGTCCCATAAGAGTTCATTGATAATCCGAAGCAATAAAGCCAACATTATTGACCAACGATTTCACCATTTCTTAAAGATCAACCAGTAGTTGCATTTTGCCATAGATAATAATCACCACCCATTAAAGATGCAACAACTATTAACCTTCCTTTTATTAAACGTTTGAAATTTTATTGAATCATAAATAATAGTATAAACCATAAAACAGAATATTAGAACAGATTGAATTGATCACATAACAAGAAGTTAGACATGCACTTATAAAGGGTACAATGACCATAAAATCCATAAGTTGCTTCATGCATCTAGATTCTCCTGCAATCATGTATTAAATAACTCGTCAATTAACTTAAACAAAGTTCAAATGTGTTTAGGGTTAATTACCTAAATTGTTAAATTATATACTTTGGCGTTTGTCATTTTCTGGACCTTTCATTTAAAGTTGATTTCAATATTTATTTTTGACAACATTTAAAAAAATGTATTTAAAGCTTATATTCGAATATTTATTTTTGATTTCAATAAATTTTGATAGTACGGGTTCTTTTTAAGTAAATAAAATGCATGATTTCACTTATAGCCTAAACTAATGATTAAATTATGCTTTATATTTGTGAGTTTAACATTTATATCGACGTCTTCATTTCATAACATAACGTATCCATAAAAATCATCGTAATTCCATGAAATATATAGAGAAAACCTGTACACTTATATGATCAAAATTAATTTTTGATGATTTTTGTGGACTAAGAAAATCACATATATCGATAGGACGATTATAATAATTAACCAGAGCCGAACAATATGTAGGGACAAGAGAAATCTTTAACAAAATACGTGTGTCAAGTCTAGTAGATAGGGCAGGATGAACGAGAAAAGCGGCGAGTAGGTGTTTAATAGGACTTACGAGAGAAAGCTTTTGAGATGGCGATTGTAGGCGAAGGGTTGCTCCATTTGTAGAAGGTGTCCGGAGTTCTTTATGCAATCCAAGGATGTTTTCACTCCCAATCGCCTATGTGCGTACACACATACATACTTGTATAATTTAATAAGCCAAAAAAAACCCATGCCTATTATATAACTTTAATAACTTACGTTTTCATGTTGTTTGCAAGCTCAAGACTGAAAATCTTGTCGTCATCACCCCACATCAAATGTATACTCTGCAACGAAAAATAGAAAGAAAAAGAACATATAAATACATAAAGCATATAAGCATAGTGTTACACCGTAGAACATGTAAAACATAAGAATGACAACTTGTTTGTAATTGGTATCCATATTTGCATCACTGTCAGGGATGACCATGGCTGCCAATAATTCCTTTCTCTCTTTTCGATTATTGAACATTGTCTGCAAGTTTAATAATAAATCATTACAAATTATTCGTGCACATTGTTTTAATAACGAATAATTGAAAAATACCTCAAAAATTCCCTGATATATGAAACTAGGAATCCAGGGGAGTTTATGAGCTCCAGCAGTAAGCATCCTTTTGAAACCTCCCATTGTTTCCGGCAACAAAAGTTCTGACCAACTTGACACACCAAGCTGCTTGAGTGACTCACGACTAAGGGACTCGGTTAACTCTACAACTGCGGCAGAAACTACCATAGACTGCACCAAGTTGGGATATAATTTACCCATCTCGAAACCAACCATCCCACCATAACTAACCCCAACTAGTGTTATCTTATCCACCCTTAGTATCTGCATCCCTTTGGCCAAGAACTCAGCCTGAAAGCTAACAGACCTCTCGCTCCTGTCGGTGGTCGAGCCACCAAAGAAAAGGAGGTCGGGGACGTAGACAGAATATTTTCTGGTTAATGCCAACACTTGAGGAAACCACACAAAGATACCGTTCATTGCAAAACAATGCACAAAGACTACAACAGGTTTCGTTGGTGGTACATATTGGTGTTTTCCATCAACTTTGATGATGGTTTCTTTCGGAATCCATATGTTCATGATGGTACCAGGTTCAATTTCGATGGTTTCGGGTGTTAGTCCTGCGAGCTTCATGAGTCCATGAAGTGCACGAGCTAACATTGCAAACAAAAACCCCATTTTGATTAATCACTCTTTTACACACACGCAGTTAGGCTTTCTACTAAATGATGTATAAATAGAATAATTTTTACAGTAATAGAATGTAAAATGTTGCTTTCTACTAAACGATGTATAGTCAAATATATACAGTATATATGCCTTTTTTTAATTAATTTGACTAGTTTTTAATCCCAAATAAATTACTCTTCCTTGTTTATATACTGTATTTTTGATTTCTAAGTATTAGCATCATTCAGTAGTTACTAGCTTTTTTTATTTCTACACGATATATATGAATTTGTTCGGTACAGTTCACAAACTATAACGAGATAAGTCTTGAACGTATAGTATGGTTCTTCTCGATAAACAGTTATGTTTATCGTATATAGCCGGCATCATTCCTATATGACCTATGAAAGTATCAATTTTTAAAAATTTAATACAAATAAAAAACATAGTAATAACTTTGATAACAAAATGCATATCATTGGGACTGTGTAACCATTATAATACATCATATTACATAATGAATTTTAAACAAATGGCAACACACTACCATAATTAAGCTTCAAATCCACAAGATAGAAATAAAAAACATCATATCAAGTCACGTCGATTTTAGTTTTGCATTTTTGTTTTCGCTTTCCTCAAAGATGGCCTAACCAGCTTCTCAACAATTGGGATTAACGTGTCTCTTGACCAATAACGACGGTTGGTTAAACGATTGTGAGTGGCCTTATACGTGTAAAACATTAATCATATTTTCAATATCTGAAACTAAATTTGAAAGGGAATGGCCAAACATATATTTTCTGAATTGTTTGAATTTCGACCTTCAATAATCCTGAGGGAACCCGCGGATTACAAGAATCTTCAATTATGGTGGTGGTTATCGAATAAGAAAGAAGAAAAGACGGAAAAAGAAATTTGGTACAAGTACAAGATTTAAGTCTGGCCCCCTCACCTTTATTTATAGGTCCAGAGTAAATCTTGGTTGGAATTAGATTAGGATACAACCTCCTAATACCATTATAATCTAGCTTTGCCTTGCAAAACAAGTAACATTATTCGTAGGCAACTACAATTAAAAGAAAACATAAAGTTAACATAATTCAAATACCTAATACTACTAGAATATTCTATCCAAATTAATAATTGGATAACAGTTTTCAACTTATTCTAAGTGTTAGATAACACCGATACTAAGCATCTCCATGTAATCCTGGCAATGCTTAAATTTCGGTCCTGGAACCACCTTTGTCTTGAGGTCTACTCCCAACTTGATTAGGAATACCTTATGCCACATCTATTCTTCTAATCCTCTTGTAAGCATCACATACTCTCTCGTTGTAGTAACGATGTGCTGAACCGCACTTGCCTTTACCTTGAACACATACCCGATCGTCAACCTACCCTCATCAGGGTCCTTGAAACCGTAAACATTACCTTGTTCACCTTGATCTCTTCCATGTACTAGACCCACCTCTATAGAGCCTTTCACGAAACTCACAACGATCGCAATATTCGGTCTAGCGCATACCATCAAGTTCCCTACAACATCCGCATGTGGAACCTTACACATCTTTTCCACATCCTAGTCCTTCTCCAGGTAAACCTTCAATAAAACCTTGAAGCGTGCTCCCAATGGCATACATGTCGAAAACACAATTCATTATTATGAAATAACCCAGAATACCTTGCACATACCTCGATTGAGACACCCTCAGGGTTTGGTTACCCTTCTCCTTGAAAATCACCATACCAATAACCTTGTTTGCGAGACCCTCCATGTCGAAAACCTTTTCGAGCAAACCCTTAGTATCCTTGATTTCAGCCTTGCTATACCAAGCAAGTATTCTTTTACCTGTGTGATCCCATGACACTATCCTTTGATACCTAAACCACACCGGTTTAGCCACTTACCCCAAATTATGTTCCCAAAAAAGTTCCTCACCTCCTCATCACTACTCTCCAGACCTACCTCGGCTTCGTGATGATCCTCAATCAATTCACATTGATTTCCCGGTTGTTCCACCTTAAACTTGACATGTTCCACATAATCTGTAGCACCAACCTCCACACAACCTTCCGAAGAGTATACACAAATCTTTGGTTCTTTTCCCATACAAAACCGTAATGGAACCCACATCTTACATCACCACGGTGTATCCCATTTTCTCTAACGTACCCACAGATACCAAACTCCTCCTCAAATTCGGAATGTAACACACACCCTTGAGAACATAGCTTGAACCATCTTCGACCGGTACTCTTGTTGCCAAAGATTTAGTCATATACAATGACTCTACAACCACACCGCACACTACAAGAATCGAGGCCTTTAGCGACGATCCCTACAGCGACGACATCAAAATCGTCGCTAAAGGCCCGCTAAACGACAAAAAATTTCAACTTTTTGACTTTGTCAGACTTTAGCCTTTGGCGACAACCCTTTGGCGACGACATTTACCTTTAGCGACGACAATATATTAAATAAATAACTAAAATTATTAATAATTCCCGCCAAATCCCGCCAAAAACCTTCGGCGACGACTTATCGTCGCCAAAGCCAATTCTGACATTTTTATTTGATTAATAAATAATTAAATGGTTATTTAAATAATTTATAAAATTTTAAAAATAATTAATTAATTTAGTTAAGCCTTTAGCGACGACAAATCGTCGCCAAAGGCTTAACTAAATTAATTAATATATTTAATAAACATTTAATTATTTATTAAATAATTAATTAATTTGGTTAAGCCTTTGGCGACGATTTGTCGTCGCTAAAGGCCTAACTAAATTAATTAATTATTTAATAAATAATTAAATGTTTATTAAATATATTAATTAATTATTTAATAAATAATTAAATGTTTATTAAATATATTAATTAATTTAAATAATATATAATGTATATATATTAAAATTATATAATGTTAATATATATAATTTTTTTTTAATTAAATAATATTTAAAAAATGAAAATATAATATATCAAATTAAATAATATATAATGTTAATTTTAAATAATAATTTTTGTTTAAAATAAAATTAGTTGATAATAAGAAATAAAATGTAATTATATTATTAATGTTAATATACTTAAAATAAATGTATATACATATTTTTAAAAATCTAATATCGTAATTAAATAATTAATACGATTAATAATCGTTTAATGTTATAACGAAAAGTTGTAATACGACATGTTGTGGTATAACTATAACTTTAAACCATAAGCACCTAATGCTAGACCTTAAATCCTAAACTCGATCATATCCCTAAGTCATCGTAACGTGGAGGAGAACGAGGAGAACGAGGAGGAGGATGATGACGAGGATAGTTGATGGTTAGTGTTTTTGTTATCCTCGAAATATTTGTTGAATGTTTGTATTTGTTGACGGTTTGGAACAATTTGTAAGCGGTTTGTAAGAATATTTAATATCGACGGTTTTGGAACAATTTGTAAGCGGATTTGAAGTTTATGATAATTTAGATTATTTGTTTATTGTTTTGTTTTTTAATTTTTGTTGGGAATAAGCTGTTTGGAATAAGCTGTTTGGATCGAAATAAGCAGGAAGCCGGGAAATAAGCTGTAAATCAGCTGCTGTTTTTTTTTTTCTGCAGGGCCCTTTGGCGACGACAAATCGTCGCCAAAGGCCTATCAAAATCGTCGCTAAAGCCATATTAAAATAATATTAATTAATTAAATAACTAATAATAAATAAATAAAAAATAAAAAATAATTAATTAAATAAATAAAAAATAATAATTAATTAATTAATTAATTATTTAATTAATTAATTAATAAATTATTTAATTAATTAATTAAATAATTAATTAAAAAAACGGGTTTGAAAAAGTCAAAGTGGGTCCCGCCATCGTCGCTATAGGTTTCCTGAAATCGTCGCCAAAGACCTTCGCCACGACTCTTTGGCGACGACCCTTTAGCAACGATTTGTCGTCGCCAAAGGTCTTTAGCAACGACTTTTTCACCTTTAGGCACGATTTCAAATCGTCGCTGTAGGACCTATTTGTTGTAGTGGCACCTGCAGATGTGTCCTTTTGTTATTCCTCCTTGAAAATGGTATCCCTTTAGAAAACGCTAAAGACGATAATCCAAGAACCCCAATCTCCTCCTTGCTTCTAAGTTACAAGACTCGTAACTTACCATGCAAGAAAACCCGATTGAACTTGGAACACAAGAACCTTGTAACTTTCGGTACCATTGTTTTCCCTTATTGAAATCGATAAAATGCTCCCCAAGAACCACATTGTATCTTGATAGGAAAATAACCTCGATTAACCAAGAACCCTAACAACACCTTCCTTTTCCATCCTCTCTTGCAATCCTCAGATAGTAACCAAACACCACCACAATCTTTGTGAAAAACGTAAGCAATTCGGAACCCTAACTTGACACCCAAGTTAGTCTTGCAAAACATTAGCTTTGTGGTAAACGTTAAACCCCACAAACCCTACTAACCTTCTTCTTGCTTTCGACTCAAGTAATGGTTTAAGAAACAACCCCACAAACACCTTAATTGTTCAATAAATCAACCCGTAAGAAATTGAGTCTACAACCCACGAGATCAAAACCAAACCCGTATTCAACTCAAGTACACCCTTGCGGATTTTTGGGAATAAAACTGTTAAAAATAACTAAGTATGGTTACTACTGCAAGTTACTACTACTTGGTTACTATTGCAACACACATTACTACTGCCCGCTATCCATTACTATTGCTTGAAGAGTTTTGAAGAAAAAGATAATTCTAGAATATATTGTATTAATCTTTTCCCTAATTAGAATTGTATTTTATTAATTGTTTAGTCGTTTTCTAGAATAGCTAGGTTTAGCCTAAAGGTCTATAAATACATAGATCCTTATATTAAGAAAAACACGTGTATTAGTCTTTTGATTTGTGATTAATACATTGAGGCTTGTTGGTGATAGTGTGTTCTTCACCAATGCCGAACAAGTGAGCCAACCAGTGAAGAAAGAACATTAGCTGAAGAACATTTGAAGATTAAGAGTGAAGTTATAGCTAAAAGAAATCCAGAACAAGCTAATAGACCCAAAGAAAAAGGAGTTGTTATTCCTTCTGCACAAACTGATTAATCTCCAATGATTGTTGAAGGAGAAGACTATGTCATTGATACAACTGCTCCTCACCGAGTTGTTTCAATCATTCCACCTGACACAAGACTTAACCCAAGACCTTTAGCTCACTATATTGGAGCTCAAAGAGTAGATCCAAATGATCCTCAAGTGAAAGGTAAGGGTAAGAAGGTGGTAGTTGAAAATGAACCAGTTAAGAACATAAAGGATGCAAAACAACTGAATATTGATGAGCTTGTGGCCTTAGAACTAGCTTCTGAAACCCTACATGTGTCTAGTGATCTTGTAGTAGCTAGACAAGTTCATGTGGAACTACAAAGGAGAGAGTTTGAAAGAATAAAAAGGGAAGAAGCTGAAAGAATGGAGTTGATAAGACTGCAGAATGAAGAAATCAAGCAGTTAGAAAACGAAGAAAAAGACAAGAAATACAAGAAGAGAGTTCAAAAAGAAAAGAAGGATTATGATAAGCGGAAATTTGTCAAATTCTTAAAAGACAGAGGTTACAGTGGTAAGTCTCTAGGTCCTATGAACTTTACTAATCTTCTTGGTTTATTTGAAATGGAAAGGAATAAGGATAAGGAAAATGTAACTCATCTTACAAAACAACAAGAAAAAGAAAAAGAAAAATATGAGTTAGAAAATCTTATAAAGAAAGCTCATGAAGCTGGTGCAAGAGTTCTAAATGAGAAAGGGCAGGTGATTCCAAATCCATTCTAGCCTAAGCAACTTGTAATTGACTTGGAGAATATTAAAAGAAAGAAGTCTTTTTCTACAAAGCAGACTTCAAAAGGGTAAAAGGTTGTGAAGGAACCATTACTATTAACCAAAGAAGCATCTGAACCTCCATAGACAAAGCAAGGTTATACATCTACTCTATTTATATTAGTTGATGCAATCGAGATTGTGGAAAAAAAGGAGATATAGAGATTACACTAGATGACTGCCCATCCTTAATCATTCATCAAGATGAAGATGCTTTACATGTTGAACCATTGGCCATTGAACAACTTGACATTATTGACTTGGAATTCATTGGGGGAGATAAAAGATCAACATATGAAGTAACAAGATCAGATTTGAAGAAACATAAGATGCTCACCTTCTACAGAATGGGTATAGAATTTTCCAGAAAAGACTTGATTCAAATGCATCAAATTGGGTTAAGGAAGTATTCGAACAACAAAGGATCATGTTCTGGTACAGACTTAGTTGTAGACTGGTTGAATGGAATGGTTACTCCAAAAGTTCCTATGTTTAGCAGTATCTTTCACATAGGTGGTTATGATCCACTAATTGAATGGATTATGTATGAAAGAAGTGGAGTATACTCTATCTTCAGGAAGAATGGTATCATCGAGTACTTTCTGGTTGGAAAAAAGTATGATCATGACTTTGCTACATTGCATGAAATTATTAATTTAAGGTTGTTTGCTCAAGATATTCTCTGTTGGCTCATGATTTGGTTTGGAGATTGGTGCTACAAAGAAGAAAAGAAGATCTCAATATAAAAGAGGAAAGAGCTAAGAAGAAAAGCAAGTAGGAACCAGTTTTGATATCATCCTCCTATGTAAAACAATTATTAGAAACTTAGTACTTTGTATGAAAGAAAGTATAAGTTTAGGGGGAGATTGTTGGGAATAAAACTGTTAAAAATAACTAAGTATGGTTACTACTGCAAGTTACTGCTACTTGGTTACTACTGCATGAAGAACTTGTTACTACTGCAGCACACATTACTATTGCCCGCTATCCATTACTACTGCTTGAAGAGTTTTGAAGAAAAATATAATTATAGAATAAATTGAATTTATCATTTTCCAAATTAGAGTTGTATATGAATTACAATTGTTTAGTCTTTTCCTAGAATAACCAGGTTTAGCCTCAAGGTCTATAAATAAATAGATCCTTGTATCAAGAAAAACACGTGTATTAGTCTTTCGATTTGTGATTAATACATTGAGGCTTGTTGGTGATATTCGTTATTGTTCTTATTCTTATTCGTATATCCAACATTCGTTTAATCATATAACTTGTAATATCAAAGTGTTTAATCCGCTCCTAAACTTCTTTGATAGATCAATATCTTATTCGTAAGTATTGTGGTTTGTGTTTACATAAACTATATCGATCCTGACAAGTGGTATCAGAGCACAGGAGGTGCTCTAGATCTACTGATCTACAAGTTTTTTTGAAGCCTCAACAAGAAGAAAAAGTTTACCAATCATGACTGATGTGGTAGTAAACAAAGTTCCATTTTTAAGCAATAACGACTTTGATCTTTGGAAACTAAGAATCAAGCAACACATACTGCTATCTGACTATGTAGTATGGGATGTTATTGTTAAGGGAAACAAACAAGCCATCACCTTGGCTGCTGATGGTACATCTGGAGTTGTTCAACCTCCTACATCAGATCAAGAAAGAAGAGAGAAACAAATTGAAATCAAGGCTCTTAGTACTCGATTAACTGTTATTCCTAATGAATACTAATATCAATTTGTAGAGTATGAAGATGCAAAATCTTCTATGGGCAGCACTTGAGAAGAGATTCAGTGGGACAAAGAACACAAAGAAAAACAAGAAGGCTCTTCTCAAACAGTAGTATGAAAACTTCAAAACCTTAAAAGATGAAAGAATGACACAAACCTTTAATAGGCATAAGAAGTTGACTGGAGAGTTGATTAGTGCTGGAGTAAACATAGAAAAAGATGATCTAAACAGAAAATTTCTTAGATCATTGGGAGATGAATGGACAAACTATATTGTCTCCTATAGACAAGGTGATTTTCTAGAAGAGATGGAACTAGATGATCGATATAACGACATAAGGGTTTTTGAAGCAGAAGTTAAAGCAAAGAAAGGAAACAACAGTACTAACAGCTTTAATTTTGCATTGATCACACCAATTGGAGCATCTCTCAATGACAACTCAGAAGATGTTACTTTTGAAGCATTCATATCAAATCATTCACACTCAGGTCTCACTAATGAAGATCTTAAAGAAATTCATCAAGATGATCGTGAAGAGATGTGTAAGGAATAGAATTTTCATAACATTGTATTTGTATTTGTTATTAGGGTCATAATTGTAATATCTAGGAAGTTTTGGTAAAGCCCCTACACTCCTATAAATAGGAGTGTGGGGTGTGATTAATGTAACCTTTTGAGCTTAATGCTAAATCTAATTTCTCTCTCTATAATTACTTTCTCTCTCTAAACTGATCAAACCTAATAATTGGTTATCAGAGCGGGGGTGCTCGAAAACACTTCGTTTGACCATATTTTCACATATTCGACTCAAAATTCAACCAATTCGAATAGGAAATGACATCATTCGACCAGAAATTCAATAGACACGAATAGAACTTTTATTCGTGTTAGTTGAAAAGTCATTCGTGTGTTGTATTCGTGTGATTTCTGAGGTATTCAAATAGAAGGTTTTGAATAGAAAATCAACATACACGAATGGAATCTCATTTGTGTTAGTTGAAACTTGTAATTCGTGTGGATTTTTTGTTCATTCGTGTGAGATTTTTGGTGATTCGTGTGAATTTTTTGGTGATTCATGTAAAAATATGTGTATTAGAAGGATAGGTGTTGATCAAGTGTTGATTCAAATAGAAAGTTGATTCGAATATGTGTTTTTTAGATTTCAAGGAATTGGTTAAGTGTTCATACGAATGGCATTTGTGTGTACACGAACAATTTAGGTTGCCCACGGATGAAATTTGGTTGATTCGAACAAGGAGATTTACTCGTAAATGAAGTGTATATACTCGAACACGAACAACTTTTCCTAGTACACGAATCGAATTAGGTTTCGATTATCTTAAAAACCAAAAAATAAAATAAAATGGAAGTGGAAGAAGGTAATGACAATAATCCTTTTTAAGACCTATCTTCTTTATTATAATTTTTTTCTATCTTCTTAGGACAAGTAACACATGGTTTTGTGATTATGGACCCGATTTGTTTTCATTTTTCGTTTCAACTTTATTATTTTTTAGTATATTCAAATGAATTTCTTTATGACGAATCATTTTTATCATAAATTATCTTCAAACCTAATGTAATCTTTTAAACCTAAAAGGTGATAAAAAGAAAATTGTTATAAATTTTTGTTTAAGATAATTTTTCGAGTATAAATTTAGTGTGCAATTAAACAAAAGATAATTATGTAATCTAAGAAAAAATAAAAGTTAAACTACAATTGTGATATATATGAACAAAAAGCAATTTTAATGAATTGAATTTTTAAGTGTATTTATGAAATTTGAAATGAATAATCTATACACCGTAATAAACAAAACATAAAAAAGGACAAATGGCAGGCAATTAGGGCATCATAAAATTTTCAATCGACTTACTTTTTCAATTGATTTTAATTGATTGCAGATTTGCCACGTGTCAAACCATTAGGCATCCTTAGACGGTTACAATTATCACACGTGGGAAGTCAGAAGAAGTTAATAGGAACTATAAGCAGTTAATTGACATGGTTATCTTAGAAGGTATGCATTTCTTTTATCTTAAACTAAACTCATATTCTTATTGTTTACTGATTATCGATTGAATTAATTTTTCATGGTTGAAAGTATTACTTTCGTATATGTAATCAATCTGTCTAATGAAATTTGGAAAATAAAAGTTTGGTTTGTTAGTCCATGGAGAGACGTATGTATCTCAATCCGATTGAACTTTCAAATTAGCAGTTTGACAAGCGGCTATTCTTTGAAGCAGTTACTGAATCAAGTGCCTACGTGTTATGTGCTTTTACAAAGAAGGGCAATGTAGATTCTCAAATCATGAAGGTCTTCTAGTGTCAATTAGTGAAATAAGGCTTAATTTGTTCAAATTGGTAATAAACAAGGTACTACATATCCGTGTTTTACGGCCGAAAAATATAAGATTATTTTATCTATCATTAATTATCACATATGTTATTAAAAATACATTATCCGTTTTAAAGGTATATACGTTTAAAA